>CM067371.1:126418608-127066108 GCA_034401795.1 Chaetoderma sp. LZ-2023a | reverse complement strand
TTTAACAGGCAGATGGCTGGGTGAATCCTTTAACAGGAAAATGACTTTGTGGATCCTTTAACATGCCAATGACTGGGTAGATCCTTTAACAGGCCAATGACTGGTGTATCCTTCAGCAGGCTAATGACTGGGTGAATCCTTTAACAGGCAGATGACTGTGTGGATCCTTTAACAGGCCAATGACTGGGTGTATTCTTCAGCAGGCCTATGACTGGGTGGGTCCTTTAAGAGGACAATGACTGGGTGGATCCTTTAACAGGCCAATGACCAGGTGGATCCTTTAACAGGCCAATCACTGGGTGGATTCATCAGCAGGCCAATGACTGGGTGTATTCTTCAACAGGTCAATGAATGGGTGTGCTCTTCAACAGGCCAATGATTGGGTGGATCCTTTAAAAGGCCAACGGCTGGATGCCTCCTTAACAGGCCAATGACTGGGTGGATCCTTTAACAGGCCAATGCCTGGGTGGATTCTTTAACAGGCCAATGACTGGGTGGATCCTTTAGCAGGCCAATGGCTGGATGGACCCTTTAACAGGCCAATGACTGGCTGGATCCTTTAACAGGCCAATAACTGGGTGGATCCTTTAAGAGGACAATGATCAGGTGGATCCTTCAACAGGCCAATCACTGGGTGGATTCATCAGCAGGCCAATGCCTGGGTGGATTCTTTAACAGGCCAATGACTGGGTGGATCCTTTAGCAGGCCAATGGCTGGATGGACCCTTTAACAGGCCAATGACTGGCTGGATCCTTCAACAGGCCAATGACTGGGTGAATCCTTTAACAGGCCAATGACTGGGTGAATCCTTTAACAGGCCAATGACTGGGTGAATCCTTTAACAGGCAGATGGCTGGATGGATCCTTTAACATGTAAATGGCTGGGTGGATCCTTTACCAGGCCAATGACTGGGTGAATCCTTTAACAGGAAAAGACTGGGTGGATCTTTTAACAGGCCAATGACTGGGTGTATTCTTCAGCAGGCCAATGACTGGGTAGATCCTTTAACAGGACAATGACTGGGTGAATCCTTTAACAGGCCAATGACCGGGTGAATCCTTTAACAGGCAGATGGCTGGGTGGATCCCTTAACAAGAAAATGACTGGGTGGATCCTTTAACAGGCAGATGGCTGGGTGAATCCTTTAACAGGAAAATGACTTTGTGGATCCTTTAACATGCCAATGACTGGGTAGATCCTTTAACAGGCCAATGACTGGTGTATCCTTCAGCAGGCTAATGACTGGGTGAATCCTTTAACAGGCAGATGACTGTGTGGATCCTTTAACAGGCCAATGACTGGGTGTATTCTTCAGCAGGCCTATGACTGGGTGGGTCCTTTAAGAGGACAATGACTGGGTGGATCCTTTAACAGGCCAATGACCAGGTGGATCCTTTAACAGGCCAATCACTGGGTGGATTCATCAGCAGGCCAATGACTGGGTGTATTCTTCAACAGGTCAATGAATGGGTGTGCTCTTCAACAGGCCAATGATTGGGTGGATCCTTTAAAAGGCCAACGGCTGGATGCCTCCTTAACAGGCCAATGACTGGGTGGATCCTTTAACAGGCCAATGCCTGGGTGGATTCTTTAACAGGCCAATGACTGGGTGGATCCTTTAGCAGGCCAATGGCTGGATGGACCCTTTAACAGGCCAATGACTGGCTGGATCCTTTAACAGGCCAATAACTGGGTGGATCCTTTAAGAGGACAATGATCAGGTGGATCCTTCAACAGGCCAATCACTGGGTGGATTCATCAGCAGGCCAATGCCTGGGTGGATTCTTTAACAGGCCAATGACTGGGTGGATCCTTTAGCAGGCCAATGGCTGGATGGACCCTTTAACAGGCCAATGACTGGCTGGATCCTTTAACAGGCCAATAACTGGGTGGATCCTTTAAGAGGACAATGATCAGGTGGATCCTTCAACAGGCCAATCACTGGGTGGATTCATCAGCAGGCCAATGACTGGGTGTGCTCTTCAACAGGCCAATGACTGGGTGGATCCTTTAAAAGGGAAACGGCTGGATGGCTCCTTTAACAGGCCAATGACTGGGTGGATCCTTCAACAGGCCAATGCCTGGGTGGATTCTTTAACAGGCCAATGACTGGGTGGATCCTTTAGCAGGCCAATGGCTGGATGGACCCTTTAACAGGGCAATGACTGGCTGGATCCTTTAACAGGCCAATACCTGGGTGGATCCTTTAACAGGCCAATGGCTGGGTGGATCCTTTAACAGACCAATGACTATGTGGATCCTTTAACAGACAAATGACTAGGTGGATCCTTTAACAGGCAAATGGCTGGGTGGATCCTTTAACAGACAAATGACTGGGTGGATCCTTTAACATGCCAATGACTGAGTGTATTCTTCAGCAGGCCAATGACTGGGTGGATCCTTTAACAGGCCAATGACTGTGTGCATTCTTCAGCAGGCCAATGACTGGGTGTCAACAGTCCAATGACTGTGTGCATTCTTCAGCAGGCCAATGACTGGGTATATTCTCCAACAGCCCAATGACTGGGTGTATTCTTCAGCAGGCCAATGACTGGGTGTGCTCTTCAACAAGCCAATGACTGGGTGGATTCTTCAAAAGGCCAATGACTGGGTGGCTTCTTTAACAGACTGATGCCTGGGTGTTCTTTAACAGACCAATGCCTGGGTAGGTTCATCAATGGCGTTCCTCAACAAAGCAAGGACTGGATTGGTTTATTAATGAGGCAATGAATAGCTGGTGTTATTGTCCATTACTGAGGCAAGAGAGGTGAATGAGTCCATTATTGTGACAAAGAAAGGGTGACTCCATTACTGGGGTATATAATGGGTGGTGTTTATAAACCAAGAGAAATAATGGTCGAGTTCACTGTTGGAACAACAAGCTTTCCTCCAATGGATGACTTATTACTTAAGTGAAGGGTTATTGGGGTTAACTCTATAGTTGTTAAAATCAGTGTCCGTATTGATAACACATTATATATTATATGCAGTATACTTATCTTGGAATTAACGCGTGTTTGTGCGAGAATGACAGGTACAAAACATAGACAGACATGAGAGCTTTACTAGTTGTCAGAACTGAATTGTTATGGAGAGGAGACATACTGATCTGAGTATGTCTCCTTTTTATCAGTAATCATGCCAAACTTCGATATACATGGTTCAACTAAGATATAGAACCTGTGTAGTCTGGTATATAAGGGGAATTTTTACGTCACAACTCGCTAAAAGATTGCAGTGTGGCAGCTGTTACCGTCAGAGCAGAGACTTTTTAGTCTAATGCAGTAGTCTTAATGGCATACGATAGCTCTAAGTATCTGGTCAAACATCTGGGCATGAAATTTTAAGTTTGTCAGGGGAGATAACTCTGCTGAACAAGCATTCTGTAAGTATTGCTTTGCAATACATGTCCCCTACCTGGTGATATAAATCTTTAGAGATTGACAGTAAAAAACTCCATTGAAAATTGACAGAAGCAACTGAAACTCGAACTTGATCTGTAACTTCTCATAACATTTAGCAATATATCACGTTTCAGTTAAATATGGTGAAGGAGAAGAAGGAAAAGGTCTTGAAAGATGACATTTTTGTATTTCATAAGTCGAAAGGTGATGTAACTCCATCAACAATTAACAGAAACATCTGAAACTCAAACTTGCTCGGTAATTTCTCATAACAAATCAATGTACTAATTCTCAGTTGAATATCTTGAAGGGCTGCGAAAAAAATTGCGGAAAAATAACATTTTTCGTATTGCATAAGACAAAAGGGAGCATAACTATAACAAATTTACGAAAATGTCCGAAACTTGCTCTGTAACTCGCTATAATAAAGCAACCTACCAATTCTCATTTGAATACCTTGGAGTGCGAAAAAAAGTGTGGAAGGCTGATATTTTTTGTATTTCTTAAGTCGAAAGGGGGGGGGGGCATAACTCCATAAAGATTGACGAATAAGCCTGAAACTAATATTTTTAAGTCGAAAAGGGGGATAACTCCACAAAAAATTGACAAAAATGTCTGAAACTCGAACTTGCTTGTACTAAAGCGATGTACCGAATTTCCCTTAAATATCTTGAAGGTCTGCGAAAAAAAGTTCGGAAAGCCGATACTTTTTGTATTTCTTAAGTCGAAAGGGGGCATAACTCCATCAAAAATAGACGCATACACCTGAAACTCGAACTTGGTCTGTAACTTCTCATAACAAAGCAATGTACCAATTCTCAGTTGAATACCTTGAAAGACTGCGAAAAAAGTGCGGAAAACCAACTGCGCCAGACGGACAGACGGACGGAGTGCAAATTTCAGTTTTCTCATAGTAAATATCCATTTGCAGACCAAGGGATAATTTTTTTTAATGTACCACTGCAATGACTGGTTTAGTTATTGAACCAGTCATCTAATGGCAAGTTAAAAACAAGAACGCTGAAGCGTAAAATGTTTCGCCTGTAAAGGCATTGATAGTGTGGATTGCCAAAGCAAATTTGGCATGGTTTGTAATACACATATTCAGTAAGGCACCAACAAACAATTGTAATGAATCAAACATGGAAAATTTTACCAAACTGATAGTTTGATCTTGAAACTAGTAATGATGCAGATAGTACCCCGGCATTAAGTATGTAACTCTGCTGTAAAATTGTGTTGATATCTGGTGAGCCATTGTTGAAAATGAGTGGTCCATAAAAAACTATACCAAAAAACATGAAAAAGGTTCAAAGTACAAAATCATGAAAAAGGTAGAAATTATTGTCCAAGATCATATCAGTAATTATGCAGATCCTATCCCTGTATTGCACAGAACACTTCTGTAAGAGTGTCATTGAAATCGGAATGACCACAGTTGAGCTACATGCTCCATAAACAACCTCAACCCAAAAACCATGAAAAATATTTAAAGTCCAAAGCTGTGAAAAAGGAGAAATTTTCCAAAATGCAATTGGGAACTAAAGAACATTTACTGAAGTAACTGTAAATCTGCGATGACTGGCATTAAGGATTACTGTAAGGTCTCTTCTTATATGACCATTGGACCTGTCTGGTGCTGATCCAGCAAAAATTCTAGGTGTGGTTGCAATTCAAAGATCCATACTTGAAATTCCCATTGGTTTACTATTGGTTCGCTATAGAACCCATAATATCACCGAATTTCAAGTCGATCGGAGCAATAACTCATTTTGGAAGCCATTTTAATATTTAAAAAATGGTGTTTTTTTCTCCAATTGTCATTTTGAGTTCATTTCTGCTAAAAAAAAATTTGTTATTTTGATGTCAAAAGGTGCACCTGGTTGTAATTTTGAAAAAAAAAAAATCTCATTCCGAGTTCATTTCTGCAAAAAACAAAAACGCTGGGTTTTTTTGCCCAGAATTTGTTCATGGTGGCCATTTTGAAAAAATGTTTTCCAAAAATAATCATCAGTGGTAACATCCTACCCAAGTATGGTAGTGATCCGATCAAAACTTTAGGCATAGTAGCACTTCAAACAGCCATTTGATAATCCCCATACATTTCCAATAGGATTTTTTTGCCTACTCAAAGATGGGTAGCTCAAAAACCCTTGGGCCGATCCAAAATAAAAGTAATCGCCATGCAAGTCCCAAGGGCTACTACAAGTTGACCAAGTTTGGAGTTGATCAAGTGGAAACTGTAGGAGCAGATAGGTGGCAAAAATTGTGAAGAACAAGTATAATAAGAAATTCTGAGTAAAAACAATAATCTGTGATTTCATCACAGATTAATGAGGCGCATAGTACCCTTGCATAGTATATACAACTGCTGTAAAATTTTGGTGATATCTGGTGAGCTATTGTTGAAAAAAGGTGGTCCATAAAAACTTAACCACAAAAATAGGAAAAAAGTTCAAAGTCCAAAACCATGAAAAAATAGTTAAAACAACCCCAAAATGAAATCTGTTATGCTGATCGCATCCCTGTGTAGTATAGATCAATTCTGTAGTTTCATTGAGATCGGATGAGCCATTGCTTAAAAATAAGTTGATTTAAAAACCTTAACCCAGTGCTCAAATGATGGCCGCCGGCGGTGCCGGAATTATAATCCCTATGTCTCGCTTTCTGCTTCGCAGGTGAGACAAAAATAGACTTCTCTCGGTGTGCAAATGGACATTTCTCAAGACCTCTGCAGAAGCCATCTTTGGCTGTCTTGACCATTCATCCTTTAACACTCATACAAAGCCAAAAACAGCCTTTTGGTCATCTTGAGAAATGCCCATTTGCAGACCAAGAGAATGCTATTTCTGAAAATTTACCACTGAAATGACCGACTCGATAACCAAGCTAGTCATTCCAATGGTAAATTTTCAAAAATAGTCTTCTCTTGGTCTGCAAATGGACATTTTGAATGATAAAATTTAACTTTTCTTGAACAAATTTAAGTGTTAAAGGGATAAAAAGTCTCCTCCAAGCTAATGAAGTGTCAGAACAACCGTTCACAAAGAGCTGGGAAGCAGAGTGATTTGTACCACTGTGACACTGACCTTTGACCTTGAGAACCGAAAACACAGAGGCCTTTCTCTCAGCTCTAAGAGTGCCATATATGCCTTCATCCATATTTATTTATGGTGCATTTAACAATGCCACAATAGCCACTATGTTCTGTTTAGCATTTGGTATCTCTTTCTGACAGCTTGCATCTTAGAGAAAGCACTACAAATTTTGGACAATATTATTACGTCTGTCAGCTTAGAAGTTTATTTCAAAAGGGTTAAACTTTTAAAGTTAAAAGTGCATATTTTACAGTGAAAGATTGGGGCATGAATTAAAATTGTTAAATATTTCAAATTTATACAGGGAGAAAAGTTCAGCAACATGCAAATATTTATCTTAACATTGGCCGGGAAAGCAAACTTTCTTCCAAGGTTGCCAAAAATGGCCTCTGCAGTGGTCTTGAGATATGTCCATTTGCAGACCAATAGAAGACTAGTTTTGAAATTTTACAACTGGAATTACTGCCTTGATAATCAAGCCAGTCATTCACGTGATAAATTTTCAAAAATAATCTCCTGGTCTGCACATGGACATTTTGCATGACAAAATTTTAATTTTTTGAACAATTTTGAAGTTAACAGGTGAAATACAGCTTATCCTGAATGCTTGTGTTAAGCCAGCAAAATCACCCTTTAATGTCCAAGTCAGCCAAAACCAGCCTATGCAGCGGCCTTGAAGAAACGCCATTTACAAGCCATGAGAAGACTATTGCGTTTTAATTTATTACTGGATTGACCGGCTCGATAACAGAACCAGTCATTCCAATGGTAAATTCTCACATTCCAATTGTAAATTGTCAAAAATAGTCTTTTATTCGCCTTTAAATAATAACTCAGTAAGCAAAAGTATCAATTTCTTGATAAATCTTGACAATGGAAGATTCCAATTTATCCATCAATCATATGACATCATAATCAACTACATGACATGTAGGATGACACCATAACCATTATTTCATCCATTACCGGGTTAAGAAATGTCTTGTATAGTTTGAAGTTTTTAATTGAGTTATTGCTATCTGAAGAAGCAATCACTTTCAGACACACTGCTTTCAAAATATTGATTCAGCGTGATTTTAACAAAAACATAGTGACGATCATCTTCAGCATGCAGAAAGAAATAGGTCAATCATAGGAGATTGCTTAGGAATATCAGTTGTAATCATGGCATTAATATCGAGGACGATACCAATAACGGGATCGTACCGGTGTCCATTCCCTGCGACGCCAATCTGTCCAATGGGTCTTTGAAATCTCACGGCAAATCTGACGATCTGACGGCCGATCATTAATCACGCAGTTAGTATCGGATAGATTCTGACCATCATTAAGCTGACAACGAACATCGCGGTGACGAAAGCCATTTGTGCACTATAATGAAAACAACATCTAATTTACTAGTAACTAAAATATTTACTTAATCAGATTTTTACATTTAAATCAATCAATCAGACAGGCGAATTTGCTTATGCCTATTGCAAGCAATACAAATCCCCTCGACTCCCGCTTCTGTTGAAATGTCATGTAAGGAATTTGGACAATTCACTTGTCTGCGCCATATAACTGATCTATGTGCTTACATTACAGTATTTATTGTAAGGGAATGATGTCAAATTACTGAAGTTTGTATTTTTCAAGGGTGATAACTCTGGCAAATATTGACAGAAACTAATGAAACAGGAACTTGACCTTTGTCTTAATACCACTTAATCTAAATTCCAAATTTCAGTCAAATCCGTTTAGTCTAGCGTGAGCTATTGCCCAGAAACGGACAAAGTAATCAAGTTTTTATTTCCAAGAGCAATAACTCCGCCAAATATTGATAAAAAAATAATGACACACGAACTTGACATCCGCCTCAGTAGTATTAACCCTTACCACACTGATGTTAGATTTTTAAATTTTTAAATTAAATTAAAAGATGAACTGGTGGTACAGTTGTCAACAAATTTGGTGGATGGTGGTGCTGTCAAAGACAGCAATCTCGTCCACCAAAATTGTGGAAAAATGTACACCAGTTTCTTTGCTATTGACACAGTAAAAGATAGAATATTGACATCAGAGTGGTAAGAGTTAAGCTATCCTTAGAATTTGATTCGAATCGGTTTAGTCTAACAAGTTATTGTCTGGAAACTGTCAAATTAACGTTTAACATTTTACAGGGGAGATAACTCTGGAAAATATTGACGGAACCTACTGAAACACAAACTTGACCTCCACCTCTGTAGTATTAAGTTATATTCTGAATTCAGTTCGAATCCGTTTAGTTTAACACAGGTTGTTATTCAGAACAAATAAAGTTCATATATTTCAAGGGCAATAACTCTTTCAAATAATGAAAACTAATGGAACAGGAACTTGACCTCCACCTTAATGGTCTAACTTAAGTTATTGCAGATCAACGAATTTATTTTTTAAATTTCAAGGGGGACAACCCTAGCAAATATGTACGAAAACTAACAGACCATGAACTTGACATCTGTCTTATGACTATTAAGCTATATTCCGAATATGGGTGAGATCCATTATGTCTAACACAAGTGGTTGAACAGAAATCAATTATTCACGTACATACATGTATAAGTATCCATCTAGCATTTGACGTCATATGACATCATAATAAGCGAAGTGGCATGTAAGATGATGTCATCATCATTACATCATAAATGATTCTATTTGGCCCGTCCATAACTCTTAATAGTCCGACATTGTACAAATTGCACAAACACGCTGTTGAATATTTTGAAACTAATTTGACTGGACGCTGTTGCTGCCATAGGCAGCAACAGCGACCCGACCAGTCAAATTAGTTTTCTGGAAATTGATAGCCAGGTAGTTCAGAAATCGGTCGATCGATCCCAATATGAGCGAGGTGTGGGTGGAGCTTAGCCAGAGATGGGCGGGGCATAACTAAAACTAGAAAGGTTCATTAAAGGTGCAGCCTTTAAGTATGTCAAGACAAAATTTAATTGTATTGATTTTTGATAAACTTTTGCACATAAAGTTAGTGTTAAAATTAGCGTCAATGGTTTGTCGCGATAAAGCAAGACACAGAATTCACAGAATTGGTAATCTGAAATATGATATGCAAACAGAAATCATCAGAAAATGAGATTTTCTAGCAAATCATAATCTGTAAATCGAAATGGAAACATGGCATTCAGCCAAAAATCAAAGGATGTGGGTATTTTCTTGCAGAGAATGAGACATTCTCACATAAAAATCTAAATTATTCACCCCATCTCTTCACCCACGCTAACTTCCTGAATCCTAATTATACTAAACACAAATTGAGTTTTATTGCATTTATTCAAAGTAAATATATCTTACAGGAAGTAATTTAGTAGTACTAGTAGTAGTAGTAGTAGTAGTAGTAGTAGTAGTAGTAGTAGTAGTAGTAGCAGCAGTAGCAGCAGCAGCAGCAGCAGCAGCAGCAGTAGTAGTGGCAGTGGTGGTGGTGGTGGTAGTAGTAGTAGTAGTAGTAGTAGTAGTAGTAGTAGTAGTAGTAGTAGTAGTAGTAGTAGTAGTAGTAGTAGTAGTAGTAGTAGTAGTAGTAGTAGTAGTAGTAGTAGTAGTAGTAGTAGTAGTAGTAGTAGTAGTAGTAGTAAATAATGTGTAAAGCACTACACTTAAGAGTCAGTCACTAACCCGTCCCCATGTGCCATAAGTCCAGCGTGGACATGGTCCCTGTTGGCAGACATCGATTCCAAGAGGTCGCATGTGGTCATCACATGACAGTGTTGGCATTGCTGTCCCCTCACCATTCTGACAGATCACCTGACGTCGTTTGTATCCACTACCACATGTGACCGAGCACTGCAAGACAATAACACACAGTCACACACACACACACTATCAAATGTGATCAATCACCGTAAGACAATAACACACAGACACACACACTAGCACCTGTAACGAGGACTGTAAGACAATAACACACAGACACACACTATCACATGTAACCGAGCACTGTAACACAATAACAGTCACGTGACCAGGCACTGTAACACAATAGCACAGTCACACAAACACTACCACATGTGACTGAGCACTGTAATACAATAACACACAAACAGACACCACGACATGTGACCGAGTACTGTAACACAATAACACACAAACACACACACACACTACCACATGTGACCAAGCACTGTAACACAATAACACACAAACACACACACTACCACATGTGACCAAGCACTGTAACACAATAACATACACACTACCACATGTGACCGAGCACCGTAAGACACTACCACACAAACACACACACGCTACCAAATGTGACCGAGCACTGTAACACAAGAACACACACACTACCAAATGTGACCGAGCACTGTAACACAATAACAGACACACTACCACATGTGACCGAGCACTGTAAGACACTAATATAGACACACACACTACCACATGACCGAGCGCTGTAACACAATAACACACAGTCACACACACACTACCACATGTGACTGAGCGCTGAAAGACACTAATATAGACACATACACACTACCACATGATCGAGCACTGTAACACAATAACACACAGTCACACACACTACCACATGTGACCGAGCACTGTAAGACACTAATATAGACACACACACACTACCACATGACCGAGCGCTGTAAGACACTAATATAGACACACACACACTACCACATGATCGAGCGCTGTAACACAATAACACACAGTCACACACACTACCACATGTGACCGAGCACTGTAAGACACTAATATAGACACACACACACTACCACATGACCGAGCGCTGTAGCACAATAACACACAGTCACACACACTACCACATGTGACCGAGCACTGTAAGACACTAATATAGACACACACACACTACCACATGACTGAGCGCTGTAACACAATAACACACAGTCACACACACTACCACATGTGACTGAGCGCTGTAACACAATAACACACAGTCACACACACTACCACATGTGACCGAGCACTGTAAGACACTAATATAGACACACACACACTACCACATGACCCAGTGCTGTAACACAATAACACACAGTCACACACACTACCACATGACCGAGCGCTGTAACACAATAACACACAGTCACACACACCACCACATGTGACTGAGCGCTGTAACACAATAACACACAGTCACACACACACTACCACATGACCGAGCGCTGTAACACAATAACACACAGTCACACACACACTACCACATGTGACTGAGCGCTGTAACACAATAACACAGTCACACACACACTACCACATGACCGAGCGCTGTAACACAATAACACACAGTCACACACACACTACCACATGTGACTGAGCGCTGTAACACAATAACACAGTCACATACACACTACCACATGACCGAGCGCTGTAACACAATAACACACAGTCACACACACACTACCACATGTGACTGAGCGCTGTAACACAATAACACACAGTCACACACACACACTACCACATGACCGAGCGCTGTAACACAATAACACACAGTCACACACACACACTACCACATGTGACTGACCGCTGTAACACAATAACACACAGTCACACACACACTACCACATGACCGAGCGCTGTAACACAATAACACACAGTCACACACACACTACCACATGTGACTGAGCGCTGTAACACAATAACACACAGTCATACACACACTACCACATGACCGAGCACTGTAACACAATAACACACAGTCACACACACACACTACCACATGACCGAGCGGTGTAACACAATAACACACAGTCACACACTACCACATGTGACTGAGCGCTGTAACACAATAACACACAGTCACACACACACTACCACATGACCGAGCGCTGTAACACAATAAGACACAGTCACACACACACTACCACATGTGACTGAGCGCTGTAACACAATAACACACAGTCACACACACACTACCACATGACCGAGCGCTGTAACACAATAACACACAGTCACACACACACTACCACATGTGACTGAGCGCTGTAAAACAATAACACACAGTCACACACACACACTACCACATGACCGAGCACTGTAACACAATAACACAGTCACACACACACTACCACATGACCGAGCGCTGTAACACAATAACACACAGTCACACACACACTACCACATGACCGAGCACTGTAACACAATAACACACAGTCACACACACACTACCACATGACCGAGCGCTGTAACACAATAACACACAGTCACACACACACTACCACATGTGTCCAAGCACTGTAAGACAATAACACACTCCCACATGTGTCCAAGCACTGTAAGACAATAACACACTCCCACATGTGTCCAAGCACTGTAAGACAATAACACACTCCCACATGTGTCCAAGCACTGTAAGACAATAACACACTCCCACATGTGTCCAAGCACTGTAAGACAATAACACACTCCCACATGTGTCCATGCACTGTAAGACAATAACACACTACCACATGTGTCCAAGCACTGTAAGACAATAACACACTACCACATGTGTCCAAGCACTGTAAGACAATAACACACTACCACATGTGTCCAAGCACTGTAAGACAATAACACACTCCCACATGTGTCCAAGCACTATAAGACAATAACACACTCACACATGTGTCCATGCACTGTAAGACAATAACACACTACCACATGTGTCCAAGCACTGTAAGACAATAACACACTACCACATGTGTCCAAGCACTGTAAGACAATAACACACTCCCACATGTGTCCAAGCACTGTAAGACAATAACACACTACCACATGTGTCCAAGCACTGTAAGACAATAACACACTACCACATGTGTCCAAGCACTGTAAGACAATAACACACTACCACATGTGTCCAAGCACTGTAAGACAATAACACACTATCACATGTGACCGAACACTGTAACACAATAACACACAGTCAGACAAACACTCTATCAAGTGACCGAAAACACCAAGACAACAACATACACTACCATATGTGACCGAGAGCACTGTAAGACACTAACACACACACTATCACATGTGACTGAGCACTGTGCGTGCGTGCATGCGAGCGTGCGTGCATGCGTGCGTGCGTGTGTGGGTGAATATGCGGGATTTGATATGATATGTATATTGCAAAATGGTAAATGCATAGTCTTTATGACATCGACAGTGTAACATTCGATAAATCCGGCATGCATGCATGCACGTTAACTTACAGATCCCCATGGTCCAGTTCTCCAGTGAGGGCCTCCACTCTCTTCCTTGGTCATCGTGATCGTCTCAATCTTAGGATCAGCAATCTGCGGACATGAGTGGACATCACATTTCCTCTCGGCCACAGGTTTGCTTGTCGGATCACAATCTGCTGCCATGCCAACATGGTGATCATGAAGCATACATGCAACATGTCGAGTTTGGACACTCTTGTCTCCGCACGTCTCGCTGCACTAAACATATCAATCAAAATACAGGCATTAATTAACCCTTTAATGGTCATACCAGCCAAAACCGCCCTCTGCCATGGTCTTGTGGAATGCCCATTTACTGGGTGAATGAAAATTATTTTTGAAAATTTACCGCTGGAATGATTGGCTCAATAACCGAGCCAGTTATTCCAGTGATAAATTTTCAAAAATTGCTTTCTCCGAGTCTGTAAATGGACATTCAATAAGAAAATAGTTAAATTTTCTTGACCAAATTTGACCATTAAAGGGCTAAGACGCTACATTGTTTAAATACATTACAGACCACAGGTACAATACAGCTCATAAATAAGCTAACAAATTTCCCAAACAAAGAGATAAACATGTTAATACAATTTCGAATGAGGTAAGAAATGCTCTGTTGAACATTTTGAAGATAATTGGATTGGAAGACATTGCTGCCTTAGGCAGATAAATGTTTTCCAATCCATAGGCAGCATTGTCTTCCAATCCAATTATCTTTAGAAATATTCAACAGTATGTTTTATTTGTTTTAGAAACATGTGACATTATGTCTGTGCTGTATTGTATGACATCATAAATTTAACTCATATAAGTAAGCTGTTGATTATTTTGAAACCAATCTGATTGGAATCTGTTGATGCCATAAGCAAATCAATTTCAAACTATTCAATAGGATAGTTCTTACATCATCAACAGGAGCAATCAGAGGCTGCAAACATTCGCCCTTTCATTTCTTTAATTTTTTAAAGATTTTCCAGGGCTATTTTTTTGTCGGATCATGGCCAAAGTTGAGAAAAATTCAAATCTATCATATCAACCTTTTTGTGTTAAAATTGTTACCAAATTGGATCAGTATCTTATTAGATATCCATAGAGCCAGAACATGGCCCAATCTGGAGCCACATCTTTTAATCTGGCTTACAGCTAGTTATCCTCACATATTTTAATCTGGCTTACAGCTAGTTATCCTCACATCTTTTAATCTGGCTTACAGCTAGTTATCCTCACATCTTTTAATCTGGCTTACAGCTAGTTATCCTCACATCTTTTAATCTGGCTTACAGCTAGTTATCCTCACATCTTTTAATCTGGCTTACAGCTAGTTATCCTCACATATTTTAATCTGGCTTACAGCTAGTTATCCTCACATATTTTAATCTGGCTTACAGCTAGTTATCCTCACATATTTTAACATCCTTTCTTGCATTAACATTTGAGCCAAATCACATAAGTAAATTCTTAGATAGATTCTGGAACACAGACACACACATAGACAGTGTCAAATGCAATATACCGTCTTCTACATCCAGTGGTGAGGGTAATAATTAGCTGTTTTGATTTCTCGTGTTGAAATTAATTAAGCACTAGGAAATCTTTATATTTGCATTCATAAATCATAAGTTTGGTAGGCAATCGTTGGGTGATATGGTTCAAATACAAGCTATACACCTTATTGTAGATTAAAGTGGATATATGTAGTCTGTATAGATAAGATCTGTGAGGGAATGTATATGTTTAACACACACATGACTAGAATGACTCGAATCAATAATGTTAGCTAACTCTTTAACCCTCATATCAACCAAAAACGCCTTCTGCCGTCGCCTTGACAAATGTCCATTTGTAGACCAATGAGACTATTTTTTTAAATTTACCACTCCATTCGTGTGGTAAAATTTAAAAAATAGTCTTCTCTTGGTCTGCGAATGGATATTTTCTAAGAGAAAATTGAATTTTTCTTTAAAGAATTTGAGGATTAAAGGATTAACTAGATACAATGATGACATAGCTTAGTAAATTGATTATTAAAAAGTAACTTACATCTCCCCACTCTCCGACACCCCAACGCCCACAGTATGATGTTACACACGTCTCTATGGCGGCTGGTTTCTCAATGTGA
Organism: Chaetoderma sp. LZ-2023a; assembly: GCA_034401795.1. NCBI lineage: Eukaryota > Metazoa > Mollusca > Caudofoveata > Chaetodermatida > Chaetodermatidae > Chaetoderma > Chaetoderma sp. LZ-2023a. Next base: position 127,050,292 of record CM067371.1, on the reverse strand, counting down.
GAACACATGACATCACGCTGACGAATGTTACCATTAACACATCCCACGTAACGCTGGCGTTTTCCTTCACCACATGTCACTGAGCACTGAGGAACAAGAATGATTACATTGGCTACTTACACAAAAAATCAGATGCAATATAGACCAATAATCTTAAAATTAACAATGGTTTCAGTGCATCTTAAAGGTTCCACTAAACCCCACCTTTTGCTGAACGCATGCAATGGACATTTCCATTTTTAGCTATGCCCCGCCCATCACTAGCTAAGCGCCACCCACACCTCGCTCGTGTTAGGATCGATCGATCGCTGAACACCTTGACTATGAATTTCCAAAAAAATACACAGGTACATGTAAGCTGTTGAATATTTTGAAACTAATTTGACTGGGTGCTGTTGCTGCCTAAGGCAGCAACAGCGCCCAGTCAAATTAGTTTCAAAATATTCAACAGCATGTTTATTAAATAGCAAAGAATTACAAAGATATACAATTCATACAACATGTCGGACCATTTAAGATTTGGTGACGCTCTATATGGAACCCTTTGTGACGTAATAATTATGACATCATCGTACACGCGCTGGCCTGATTATGACGTCATACGAGGTCTGATGATGAATGGATACTCTGGATAGCTGAATTAATATTGAAGTTGGGTGAACCATGGATTGATACTAGTCACAAGTAGAATGCATCCATACACCAAGATTAGATATGTATACAAAAGACTCAAACTAAAGCTCAGACAAGAATTGTCTGTCATGCTCAGTGAACCGTGAAAAGTAGGTCAGGTTGACCAACTTTTGATATGCGACACACCAATACCCTACAATGCATCAACACACCAAGTTTGGTTACTGTATAAAAGAAAACCCTTGAAACTACAGCTTAACAAAAATAATCTATGGTGTTCAGTGAACAGTGAAAAGTAGATCACTCTGACCTACTTTTGATACATGACACATCTTTAGGCTATGATGCATTCATAAACCAAGTTTGGTAACTATACACGAAAAACCCTTGAAAACAAGGTCCAGACAAAAATTGCAGACGGATGCATGCATGGACGGAGCGATTACTCTATACCCCGCAACGGGGGTATAAAAAAGTATCCTCCCAATCTTTGACATGTATGTGTGTTGGTGCATGCATGATTGAATGTCTGTGTGACTGTGTGTATGCATGCATGTGTGCATGTATATTTGTGCATGCATGCGTGCGCAAATGTCTGTGTGTGTATGCACATGATAGCAGAATTCAATCACGCTAGCTACCTGCGTCCAGCTTCCAAAGCGCCAGTTAAAGTTTGTAGATTGAGTGAATATTCCTGTAGGTGTTGTAGCTATTGGCGTGCGAGTGACAGGCGGTGCACACGTCTTCAACTGACAGCTTTCTTTACTGCGTGGTCGGGCTACAGCATCACATTTGTCATCAGATAAGAAGCGATAGTCAATCGTGCGACATTTAACAGCCCGAGACCTTGTTCCCATGTCACAGCTTGCAGAGCACTGTATATAATGAGAGGCCGTAGTCTATCAGGTTTTATATAGATGTCACGCAACAATAATCTGATAAACTGTAACCATTAATACTCCCGCCAGCCAAACCCGCTTTTGCAGTGGTCTTGAGAAATGTCCATTTGCATACCAAGAGGAGACTATTTTTGACAATTTACCCCTAGAATGACTGGCTCGATAACTGAGCCAGTCATTGCAGTGGTAAATTTTCAAAAATAATCTTCTCTTGGTCTGCAAATGGACATTTTATCGAGAAAATTTTCTGAAACTAATTTGATGGTTAAAGAGTTAATATATGTACAAGTTATACAACTAGATCATCAATTTCAAAACACAAATTATGCCAAACCATATTATAAGATTTATTGTAAAACTGTAACACTGGTGCTAAGATACTGATTACATATAGAATTGGCAATGTAATTTTCCTACTTAATGCAATTATAAATTAATCAGTGTGTATATTTGCATACAAAACCAGAATCGTGTTTGGGGATGGACACAAACCTTTGAATGATGGGATAAAGGGATCCATTTCTAACTATGCCACGCCCACTTCTCGCCTCGCTCTCTCAACTTTGTACACGTACATGTATTGGCATTTTAACTCTTTGAACTCGGAATTAGGGAATTCCCCTGAATTCCAATTTCAAGGTAGGTGTACAAGTAGTGTTGAATATTTTGAAACTAATTTGACTGGGGGCTGCTGCTGCCAATGGCAACAGAATGTTTATGAAATTTGAAGTACACAAAAGACATACAATTGGGGAATTTTTGTGGCAGACTTTTTCAATTTTACCGATGGATCTTCTCCATAGAGAAATAGCAACAATGGCTATGTTTTATTAGCCCTTGAGTCATGACACAATGGAGGGATCTGGTCTGTCACTCAAGTATCTGATGCCATAATCACAAAATGTCACTTATTAGCTGAAGTCACAATCAAATGACTGAAGTCCCTCACAAAAATATGACAAAGTGACAATATCTGTTTGAGTAGCATGTCTTCGGTGAATGTAAAATTTAACAAGCATTCTGTAAATATTGCTTTGCAATACATGTCCTTTACCTAAGCAGCTGAGTATAAAACACTTGAGTCTCTTGTTGTCAATCTGAAAATTTATATCACAATGTGATACAAATTTTCAGATTGACAATAAGAGGCTCACATGTCTTATACTCAGCTGCCTAACGCAAGCCCCTGAGCTCATATTTTTCGGATTTCATAAGTCGAAAGGGGCTTAACTCCAGAAAATGCTTAAAACTCCAACTTGATCTGTACCTTCTTATAATAAAGCAATGTTTCAATTTTCAGCTAAATATCTCGAAGGAGTGCAAAGTGCTGAAATCCAAGATTTTTCGTATTTCATAAGTTGAAAGGTGCATAAAAAGTTGACGAAAATGTCCTGAACTTGTACTTCCTCTGTAACTCCTTATAATGCAACAATGTACCAATTTTCAGCTTATTATCTAGAAGGAGTTTGGAAAAAGTGGTAAAACCTGATAATTTTTTTGTATTTCATAAGTCGAATGGGTTGGTGGGCATAACTCTATCAAAAATTTATGAAAATATCTAACACTTGAACTTCCTCTGTACCTCCTTATAATAAAGCAATGTAATAATTTCCAGCTGAATATCTTGAATGAGTGCAGAAGAAAATGTGGAAAAACAAGTGACAGATGGATGGAAAGATGGAACGACAGGAGTTACGGCAGAGAGCAAACCTATAGTTCACCTCCACTCCACGCACCGTCCCACTGGTGTAGGACTACATGTAGGACTAATAAACATTCTGCTGAATATTTAAAAACTAATTTGACCTGCAGCAACAGGTTCCAGTCAAATCAGTTTCAAAGTATTCATCAGCTTTCTTGTACAGTTGTCATGCAATTGAGATACTGGAATTTCAATACTTAGTGTTAATATGAAACCTCATGACTATTTTGAGAACCATTTGACTGAAAATAGGCAGCGATAATTTTAAGTCAAATTGTTCTCAAAATACTCATCAGGATTTCTCTAAAAGCATATAGTCGATATCATCTATGATGTACAGAGAAAAAGAGGAAGATTCCTACCGGTACTCACCTTTGACCATTCACCATGATCCCAAACTGGACATGGGTCAAGATGACACGGCTCATCAGATACTGGCTTTTCCGCTTGCTGACACTGACTCGTACCCACATCACGATCATCTGACTCACACTTTACCATACGATGACGAAAACCAGAACCACATGTCACGGAACACTGCAAAGACAATGGACCTTTCCGGTTTTAGCTATGCCCCGTGTTAACCATTTTCATCATGAACTTTATATTCATAGCATTCATTTACATGGCGATTAATTAACCCCTTTTCATAATTATGCTAAAAGACTAATCATCATCATCATCATTTTACGAGGCATAAGCCATTGGCTTGTTATTGCCTCAGTGTTTTTTGTTGTAGTATGGCTTGCTCAGTTCAAGTCAAAAGTTCTTTCTTGGATATCTAGTTTGTTCTTGAATGATTTGTCTGTTGTTCATTAATTAAGTCTCCTCGAAACCGTGATTTGAGAGTTTAAACTCTTACCACTCCGATGTCAATATATTCTATATTTGTAAATAACAAAGAAGCTGCTGTACATTTCTCAACAGATTGGTTAATGAATTGTAATTGTAGAAGCAATACTGGTGTATATTTTGGAAATATTATTGCTTTTCTTAAACAGCAGCAGGATACAGTTACATTGGTTTTCAAATTAAATAAAGATCGGAATATCTTTGGCAAGAATCGGAATGATAGTTTTTAAATGAGATAGTCTTAAGAATATTCATCAAGGATCAAAATAAATAAACAAAATCAATAAATAAATCATGTTTAATGCTATTCCATTTCTGTTTGAACTTTAACCCTTCCACCGATGAATTCCTCATTTCTCATTTTGAAGCCAACCATATAGAAAAACTGTTGAATGTTTTGAAATTAAATTCTTCCAGTCAAATCAATTTCAAAATATTCAACAGAATAATTTTTATACAGTAAAAATTTACATTTTCAGGGATTTGTCAGTGAAAGGGTTAATAAACCTGTTTTCAGAGTTAATATGAAATTAGTGTTTTAAAATTAATTTGACTGGGCGTGTCATAGTAATAAGCAGCTACAACTCTTAGTCAAATTATTTTCAAAATAATCACAGGATTTTGTATCAATACGTATTCTCTATTCTGTCCCCGAGGAATTGAAACTTTGCAGTGGGAAGGGAATAGGCCTTGAGAACATTGCCATACATCAGGAAAGTATAATTTCATCAAACTTCAATTAGATATTGAAACATTTACATGTTTATGAGCATTTAATCGTGGAAAGCAAAGGTTATCTGCCACTTTGAATTTGATATAATTTTGCACTAACCATTCAGGATGCTGGTTGACTAACCTTACTAGTTAGTTTCCTATTTCAACTTTGGCTGGGATCTAGTCAACTATATTATAATACGATAACCGAGGCAGTCATTCCAGTGGTAATTTTTCAAACATAGTTTTCTCTTGGTCCGCAAATGGACATACTTTATGAGAAAATTTAATTTTTTTAAACAAATTCAAGGATTAAAGAGTTAATGGTTATCATGACAACCACCCGTGAGCCATCATGACCCACCATTGGCAACACAGCCTAAGTCAAACTCAGCACTCTATAAACTGTGGAACACAGTTCCAATGTCTGTGAGGATTGCGGAGTAGCGATGCTCTTCCATTACTAACGAATACACCTGCTCAAAAAGCATTGGCGTCTTCAGGACTGGATGCCATCATGTATAAGGTATGCACAGGATGCCATAACACCAACTTGTTATGCAGGGCTCGAAAATTAGAAAAATATTGTGTTGCCCCAGGGGCAAATATGCCATCTAAATTAGGTTGCCCAACTGTATTTCCAGGTTGCCCCATTTTTGTAAATTCTGTTGAAAATATGTATTGTTGTTGAGCTATACAGACTACATTACAGAATCTTTGTAAATACCAACTCAACTATTATATTAACCCTTCATCCCTAATATCCGCCAAAACGGCTTGTGCAGTGGTGAGAAATGGACATTTGCTGACCAAGAAGACTATTTTTGAAAATTTACCACTGCAATAACTGGCTCAATAACCGAGCCAGTCCTTCCAGTGGTAAATTTTCAAAAACAGTCTTCTCTTGGTCTGCAAATGGACATTTTCCATGAGAAAATTGAAATAAATACTCACCACGAGTACATATACAAGCCCTGAAAGTAACAAATTATCTAGGTTGTCCCCCCAGGGAAATCAGTGTTTTAAAATTTGCTTGTCCTGCAGTAAAAGGTGGTTTCCACAGACCGCAGGAACGTGTACTTTTCGCGGCCTGTTATGTTTTTTGTGATTAGACATAAAAAAACACGTAATCTAAGATGACTAAAGATGAAAAGGAACCTAAAGGAGCTTAGGATACCCACAAAGGATATGACAACGGGGAGAAGGTTGAAGAGAACTCATTGCAGCTGACAGAAGATCACACTCCTTCCAGCCACAGAAAACAGTCACTCATCATCATAGGAATATATACTTACTCCCGTCCAAGGACTGTCAAATACCCACTGTGGACACCGCTGCTGGCTGCAAGTTTGCGTTAAGACTTTCGGTGTGGCACTACAAAGATCATCTCTAACTTCTTGACCATCCCTGTCAACACATCGCGCCGTCCTGCGTCGGACACCTGTACCACAGCTACGAGAACACTGCAAACATAAACACAACAATAAATAGTATGTTATTGAAAGAAAATAGATAACACAGTAATACCTTTTAAGAGTGAACTTTGTTAATGTTCGACAAGTTTTTGTACATAAATGTGCTTCATTAAGATCTGATGAAGCACATTATGGGAGAAAGCTGGGCCAAAAAATAACCACGTTAATCTTAATTTGTTTTAGCTTTTGAATCCTTTTATCATTATCAACGGACTAACATGGCAGCAACAACTTTTAACCCAAAAAATTAAATCAAAATATGAACTTGTGCTCACTTTTCAACAAGTTTGAAAAAAGATGTTGCTGTTGCAGACAACAATATCGTCCACCAAAATTGTTGAAAAATGTATGCAAGTGTCTTTGCTATTGACGCAGTAAAATATTGACAAGTTTGACTTCATAATACTAAAAAATAAAAATGTCTTACAAATAAGCATGTTAACATTGTATACGGTTTAGGTGTATATTGTATACGTGTGTACGTAATTGTGCATTGATACTTTGGGCTTATACGAATTGTATGACTTTGATGAATTTATAATGTAATAAACATTCTGTTGAATATTTTGAAACTAATTTGACTGGGTGATGTCAGCAACAGGACCCAGTCAGATTAGTGTCAAAATATTCAACAGCTTACGTGTATAATTAGCATGAAATTGGGATTCTGGAAATTCAAGATTCAAAGTATATAAATCGATTGCAACACGTGTAAAGTGGGCGGAGCTTAACTAGAAAAGGGCATGGCATAGCTAAAAATGGATCCCTCTATTACAGATAGACTTGATCAGGGGACCAGCTGCATCCATTACTGGTTAAGTCAGCAATGTCTTCCAATCAAATTATGTTCAAAATATTCAACAATGTTTTATTTTGTTTTGGAAACACATTAAGTTATGTCTGAGCAGTACTATAGACACAGATGATCAAGGAAAAGGTGTGAACTTACATCAGCCCATGCCGAGTATAGCCAGTGTGCTGGAGAACATTTGCCATGACATGGTGCGACCTCTGATGGACGCTTCTCTTTAGTGTGTCGTAACTGACAATACTTATCCTCAACCACGTCATCTCGCAGACCAGTTTTCTTGATGCAATGTATGCGACGTCGACGTACACCGACACCACATTTGACCGAGCATTCCCCTTCAAACACCACCTGCCAACTGCATAAGGATTGTAAGAGATAATAATAAGTTATGAATAACGTTAGACTTTCAATCCATAAAGCGACTGAAAGCGCTCAAAATGCTACTTATATCAATCAACCCTTTAATGGACCTTTCCATTTTTAGCTATGCCCCGCCCAACCACTAGCTAAGCTCCACCCACACCTCGCCGTGTTTGGATTGATCGATCCCCGAATGCTCTAGCTATCAATTTCCTGAAAGCGATACAGGGAAGCTGTTGAATATTTTGTAACTAATTAGACTGGGCCATAGGCAGCAACAGCGCCCAGTCAAATTAGTTTCAAAATATTCAACAGAATATTTATTAAATAGTAAAAGCAAACAATTTGTACAACAGCCCATAGACCGTCATCAAATATGCATTCGTGACGTACTTATCGACGTCATTCATGACATCATTCATTATGATGTCATTGTACACACCATGCAGTTCATTATGACGTCATATAACGTTAGACTTTCAATCCTTCTCGTCTCAACAGCGACTGAAAGCGCTCAAAATCCTACTTATATCAATCGACCCTTTAATTATTAATATTTCTCCAGAAAATTTGTGCAGGCCGTTGGATCACGATTTTGTAAATTTAATACTGAAAATTACAAAAAGCTTGCTTTCGGTTTCCTGCAAATGAACATTTCTCGAGATCATTGCAGGGCATTTTCGCAATGCTTGGTCAACAAATGGTCACTGGTCAAGAGAACTCACGTTTTTGCTTAGCCAGTGTTCATTTGCAGACCATGGACTATTTTTGAAAATTTACCTCTGGAATGACTGGCTCAGTTACCGAGCCAGCCATTCAAGTGGTCAATTTAAAAAAATAGTCTTCTCTTGGCCTGCAGATTTACATTCTTCAAGGCCACTGTAGAGGGTTTTTTACTGACTTGACCATTAAATCGTTAAGTTGACACAAGAGGGGATAAAAATGGCTTCAACACTGGTTTTGAGAATGCGTCATTTGTAGACCAAAGGGATGTTTTTTTGTAAATGTTCTACTGGAATATCTGTCTCGATAACCAATCATTCAAGTGTTTAATTTTCAGAAATACCCTTTTCTTGGCCTGCAAATGGATATTTACTTTAGTAAATATATAGATTTTCTTAACCAACTGTGACAATTAAAGGGGTAAAACTCAAAACTGGCCAGACTGACACTGACCCATTCAGCACAACAGACCACATTCTACTACAGACTCTCAACAAACTATGGACAATTTTGTTGAACATTTAAAATATATATCTGCTGTAGAATCTTGTCAAGCTAGGTTTAGAAGTCAGCAGCTTATGTGTATGCTCGTGTTAAAATTGAGAAACTTAGCATTCAGGGATAGAAGGGTTAAAATGTATCCGAAGAGGAGAACACATTTCATTGTGTCGAGCTTATTAACCCGTTTTGTGTCAACAGCACCTGAAAGCACTCTTAGTTATAGAAACAAAACCCTTAATGGTCACGACCTCTCAAGAAAATTAAGACTATTTTGTGTATAAATTTGGTGGTGGAATTTACAAAAGTAGCCTCCCTGTTGGCCTCAAAATGGATATTTCTGAAGACCACTGTACATCCCGTTTTAGCCGGATTGTTCATTAAAGGGTTAATAGTCAAGAAACTGCAAATCTTTGCTGCTTAGTCAGTGTCCGGTTGTAGGCCAGGTAACCGAGCCAGTCATTATAGTGCTAAATTTGTCTTATCTTGCCTCGCAAATGGACATTGTTCAAGACCAGCACGATGACCAGTTTTTGTGGGCTTGACCATTAAAGGGTTAACTTGACACAGGAGGGGTTAAGTGAATGATATTCTCTTGAATAAAATTGTATTGTCACAAAACACTCAGCTTTTGGTCATATCTGTTCATAGAACTCTTTGTTTTGCAAAGTACAATCTCATCTGAAGAATCTCAATCAATCAACCAGTCAACTACTTTCCATCAATGTTAAATCTATATTTCCTAACATTCACTGATGTTTAGATCAGTCATTCAGCCATTGCAGAGATTTTTTAGAGTGTCTTTATGTAGTTCAAAATAAGAGATGCCCACCAAATCGTCTAATCAGCTTTATCGGAAGAAAGTTGGGTCTCTATTATGGACAAGTAAGATTTACATGCTTACAACTTTGATTAAAAAAAGCCTAGTGGTTCTATGGAAGTCGTTTAAAGGAAACAGATTGATGACCGCTAACATACGGGCCAGGCGAGCTAGCTAGTTCTTCGGGCTAATATAGACATCTAACATTCAGACTGAGAGAATACATAAAGCCTTACCTTACTGAGCAGTGTGTATTACATTTTGCCATTAGAGCTTTTGGTTTTCTTAGGACACGACATCGTTCGTTTGATACCATCAGCGCATCACTCTCGCGTTGACAGACAACCTGACGCTCCTTGTTTCCTAAACACGCATTCAAAAATTAGATAAGCGAACTCTGTCAATGCCACCTGACCATGTGCTGTTTTGGCCCACGGAACGGAGGAATTCAGTTTTAGCTATTCCCCGCCCATCTCTTGCTAAGCTCCACCATTTACGCTTTGCCTGTGTTGGGATCAACTGATCCATGTACTTCCTGAATCTCAGTTTCCAGAAAACTATACAGGTAAGTTGTTGAATAGTTTGAAACTAATTTGACTGCAGCATCCAGTCAAATTAGCTTCAAAATATTCAACTGAATGTTATTAAATAGTAGACATACAATTCATACAACTTGACGGACTATTAAGCATTTATGACGGACTAAATTCATGACGTAGTTGAGTATGACATCAGAATACATGTGACGACGTCGATTATGATGTCATATGATTGATCGATAAACTGGATTCTTCACTTGTGGATCTAGAGGATAGATGTTAGCCTGGATACATACTATCCTCATAAGTTCATAAGATTGAAAATGGACGTTTTGATAGAGGGATTAATTGGTAGCCATTTCTAGCTAGAGTACAGCTCATAAATAAGCTAATTTGTTTCCAAAACAAATGATTTTGAACACGATGTAAGAAATGTTCTGTTGAATATTTGGATGTAATTTGATTGGACATCTTTGATGCCTAGTCCAAAATATTCAACAGTGTTTTATTATGCTATAGAAACATGTTAAGTTATATCTTAGTTGCACTGTATGCCGCCTTCCCATCCCAATTTCTAGCTAAGCCCGCACACTTGGTACATGTGGTGGAAGCTATTTCTATACTTTAAACCTTGAATTACCAGAATCACCATGTCATGGCAACTATGGGAGCAACTGCTCCCATTTGCTCCCACTCAAATTAGATTTAAAACATTCAACAGAATTTTTATTAAATTGTTAATACTGTATAATTCCATATATAGTCCGCTAGCGTGTATAGTGTGCACCCCAAACTTGACCCAAATCGGCTTGAAAAATTGTTGTTTTCATGTATAATGCGCAATGAGATCGGAGACTTGTGAACGAAAACCGGTAACAAAGTAAACAACTCTGCCACAATTTCCAGTACAAATTTTTGCGACTGTTTAATGTATATGTCGAAAATATCATCGCGGAAGTCAAATTATTAAATTGAACAGCCTAAATATTGCTTAAGCTTTGATAAAGATCATTTATTCCACCAAAATTATTCCACTAATTTCCGAGATTTAAGATTTATATTACTGCATTATCCGTTTTAGTTTAGAGGTTATAAAATAACGTTCGCTTTCCCGACATCGGTTAACATGGATTTATATTGCGCGTACATACCAATGTATTAACTGCCGATGCAAAACGGCGTTAACATATGTGGCGAATTAATATTCTCAATACCACGTGGTTTATATATTTTCCAAGACATTTCAGGAAAATTTAAATCACCGCATATGTTACCGGTAACTGCATTTTGCATCGGCAGATAATGCATTGCTATGTATCGGTACGCATAATATAGCTATGTTAGCCGATGTCGGGAAAGCTAACTTTTTTTATACCTTCTAAACTAAAACGGATAATGCAATATCATGTGGTTTATATTTTCAAAGGCGACATGTTTTATCAACTTTAGGATTAATTTTGATGGAATAAACGATCTTTATTAAAGTGTATACAATATTTAGGCGGTTCAATTTAATAATTTCACTTCCGCGCTGATATTTCTGACATATACATTAAATATAGTTGCAAGAATTTGTACCGACAATTGTGTTCAATTTTCGTGGTACCTTAGAAGTTCGGAAATACTTCAAAATTCAGAGGAAAAATTTTATCCTTGTATATAGTGCACAGTAACCTTTTAGAGCATGCAATTTGAGTAAAAAAGTGTGCACTTTATACGGAATTATACGGTACATAAAAGTGTGCACTATATACAGAATTATACGGTACATAAAAGTGTGCACTATATACGGAATTATACGGTACATAAAAGTGTGCACTATATACGGAATTATACTGTACATAAAAGCGTGCACTATATACGGAATTATACGGTACATAAGTGTGCACTATATACAGAATTATACGGTACATAAGTGTGCACTATATACGGAATTATACGGTACATAAAAGTGTGCACTATATACGGAATTATACGGTACATAAGTGTGCACTATATACGGAATTATACGGTACATAAAAGTGTGCACTATATACGGAATTATACGGTACATAAAAGTGTGCACTATATACAGAATTATACGGTACATAAAAGTGTGCACTATATACAGAATTATACGGTACATAAAAAGACACACAGTTCATACACTTGATGGACCTTTCAAGTTTCAAGACAGTGAGGGCTACATCATTTTGACCGTGACATCAGCTAAGAACTGACGTAATTGATTATGATGTCATATACGGTACCATCATGTGTACCTATATCCCAGCTCATAAATACCTTAAAAATAAATGCACTAAAAATGGAAAAGGACCACACTTTCTAACTGGTTATGACGCGTAGACAAGGTGGTCACAAATGACAAACCTGTTTAGTATTTTCTGACAATGTATTTATGTTTTAAGCTAGTAAAACGTGGATAGGCACAGTCAATAGTGATTGATACCTAATTTATGTTTTAGTTGGACATAAAATTTTTACAATGCATAGTCCGTCTTCAATTATGCGTTCCTGACGTACTTATCTATGACATTTATGACATCATTGATTATGTCATTCTACATGTCACATAGTTAATTATGACGTCATATGATGGATGGATAGAGTGAAACAACAGGGTATGTATATAATACACCAACACAAATGATGAATGTACAATTGTACATGTAAGAGATTCTGATTAATTGGGACAGAACAAATCAAAATTGATATTACATTCAGTATCAACTTCCGGTTCGGATTCATTAAATTGTTTTCCAATACACAAAAATGTAGCTCAATATGTAGCATCCTTACTTTTAGCCCATATGGGCTTTTTTAGAGCATTCAAATACATGCATTTTTTCTCACCCACGACAAGTGTCTGAATATGGACATATTTTATGGCCAGTGTCCTTTTTGAAACCATACCATGAACATGGCTGGCTTGGTTACTGAGCAAGTCCTTCCATTGATAAGTTTCTAAATCATTCTCCTTTAGCATCATAAATACATGAAAGAGAGATGGATCAGGACTGCTGCAGAACTAATGATTGGTCCACTGGCCCATTAACACTTTAAGACTCATATCAGCCAAAACTGCCTTGTCTTGAGAAATGTTCATTTGCAGACCAAGCGAAGAATATTTTTAAAATTTTACCACTGAAATGCCTGGCTCGATAACTGAGCCAGCCATTCCAGTGGTAAATTAAAAAGAATAGTCTTCTCTTGGTCTGCAAATGAACATTTACTCTGAGAAATTTGAACTTTTCTTGAACAAATTCGAGGCTTAAAGGGTTAATGAGTAATACCTTCACATATATTGTCACATGGCTGCCATGGACCACGTCTGTTCCAGGAAAACTTCACTTCAGTGCCAGAAGATACCGTGTACTGATAGCGGACATCAGGAGAGTGAAGCGCGCCCACAGAGAGAACCTAATCATGCGAAAACAAGAGAGATGTAACTTAAAGGGAGTGAACTCTTTGCATGTGACTAAGGGAGATAACCATTGATCAGTGAAAATATCAAATAGCAATCAGAAATTCCCCTCCTATTTTTGTCACATCGAAATCTTTATCTGAGATTTTTTGGATCATGTCCAAATCTTGGTGCATGGTCACACACTTTCTTGTGTTAAAATCTGAGCCACATCGGTCAGCCAGTAGTAGTATAACGGTAACACATCTGTGATACACTGAAGCAGTCAGCTGAGTCGATAAATTTTTTCATGATTTTGCGGTAAATGTTTAAACTGGTTCCTATCTAGTGGTAAGCGAATAGAGTTATTCTGTACGTTAGATGATTTTGATGTTTTAACAATTTGCGATCTTTTATAACGCATCGTCTCTTCAATCGTATTCCAGCCCTGAAAATGATAATATGGAAACGAATCATTTTGAATATTATGAGCTTGGAATGGTTTAGCGTCAACGGTTACACAATTTAAACAATAAACTACGTTAGCCGATCGATATTGAGAATTTCCGCGAAGACAAAATGGCAATTTCGTTTACACACACACACACACATACACACGCTACGATTGCATCCACCGAGAAGAGTTCGTTTTTACATTACTTGCACAGAAACAACAGCTTTTCGCGCTAGCTAGCATAGAAAGACATGTTCCCAGTCCTGTTCTGATGCTCACAGCTTTCTACTTGTTCTCGCTGAGTGAATCAAAAAAGCATCCGCTTTTGTTTCTACAAGAATTCTTAATACTTACCAGATGTACTATTATGATAATGTCTATTATCTAGACTAGCTCAAAATAAACAATTAAAACTCCGCACTCTCCTGGTCCTGCCCATACTGTCTCCGGAAATTACCATAGCCCCAGGTACCGAGTCAATTCCCAATCACAGTCCGATTCGTCTTATATTTGCCTTGACAAACAGCGAAAGCAGCTCAGCCTCACCTCAGCGGGGCGGCTGAGGGAGGGCCATAGTACATCTGGTACGTATTAAGAATTCTTGTAGAAACAAAAGCGGATGCTTTTTTTATTCTACTTCGAATAATACTTACCAGATGTACTACTATGATAAACTCCGGATTTCAACAGCCAAGAAATACCGGTGGGAGGAGGCGACGCTCGAACCAGCACTCATCAACCATCCAAGAGAGAAGGTTGTGAAGAGACTAGAACCTTGGCATACGCTTGGGTTCTGCTATCTGACTCATAGAGTGCTAAACTTCCATGGTCTAGACCGCACTTCCCCAACCCCCCCCCCTCTTTTGTCCGCACAAAATTCAGAGGGCTGTCGAAAAAAGGGGATGCAACACCCACCAGACCTGTGCCAGCCCCAAGTCTCAGCTAGGGCAGTCCGGTAGAGTGCAAAGAAGCTACTACAACTTCTAATTTTGAAAAAATATCAGTATATCGATTAAGTTTTCAAATTGGAATGAGTCTAATGTCCGTTTGAGAGGATAAGTATACTCTTACACCAGACTATTTACCTAAACAGTCTGGTATTTCTACTGTAAGTAAATTATTATTATTAGTCACTTAATTAATGTAAAGACTCGCCATTTTGAGTGCTTGTTCTTTCTTGATCATCCCAGGAGCTCGGCCTAATCCACGGTCGTTCACTGGTCATGTGCATGGCTCTTGCTCAGTGCAGGAGGAGGTAACGTGCGATGTTTGTGAAATAGTGGTCGGATGTGGCTTAACTAAGGTTCGACAAATTGGCGACGGCCACCGGATTAAGTGCGCTGGAGATGTCGCGAAGGTAGAAATCAGTAAATGACGACTCGGCATGCCATTGTGCTACAGACATCACCTCCTCTAATGAGACACCCTTAAAAAGGGCCGATGCTGCTGCTAATGCTCGGACCTGATGGGCGTTCACACGATCAATCTGCTTTCCTGTAGCAATCTTATGCAACATCTGAATAGCATCAACTATCCAACGAGAAATAGTATCTTTCGAGGCGCGCAAATGAGGAGCTTTGAGACATAACCACAGAGATTTTGGGTCGTCTCTCCACTCCTCAGTACGTTTCTTATACATTTTCAGACATCTGACAGGATACCAAGCAGAAGAGTTTGGGTCATGTCTAACTAAACTTGGCAAATTGATTGGTTGACCTGGATATTTAAGTGACTGATTCTTTGCCAGGAAACAAAGACATGGAAGTAGTCTTAAACCTTAACCCGTGATGACAAAACGGCCTTGCTCGGCAGATAGCGCATGAATCTCGCTTCTCCTTCTCGCCAATACTGCTGCAACCAAGAAAACTGATTTAATAGTTAACAGTTTAATATCTATAGATCTAATCGGTTCAAGGGGAGCATGCCCTAAAACCTGTAGAACAAGAGATAGACTCAATGCTGTGATAGGAATTGGCTGTCTAGGTTGCAGATTGCTCATTCCTTTAATAATTTCATTCAAAGTGTCATTCTCCACTCCTTCAATGGCCAGACTGGGAATGACTGAAGCTAATGCAGACTTATATGCTGCTAGGGTTGAAGGTACAAGTTTTTGCACTTCGTATAAATGACACTACGTGTTGCACAGATCCAGATAAGGAATTAATATCTCTTCCCTGGCACCACTCTGCAAATTTGTTGATTCTATAATTATATGTTTTGGTGGTTGACCCTTGCTCAGAAAAGCCACCCTCAATTGCACGCTGCTTGACAACATCCATGCAGTCAATTTGAACATTTCCGGCCTGTCGTGAAGACACAGACCCTTGTTCTGAGTGATTAGATCACATCGGTCTGGAAGAGGGATTGGATTGCAGACCAGAAGGTCCAGCAGATCTGTAAACCATGATCGGCCTGGCCAATGAGGGGCGATCAGTAGTACTTGGCATACTCCCTCTCTTATCCTTGCCAGAACTTTCGGGATGAGGATACGCATACGCGTACATTCCTTCCAACTTATCGCCAGTGCGTCTACTGCCAAGGCTAGCGGGTCCATCTTTGCGTTTAGTTTCATCGCAAATAGATCCACATTTGGTTTGCCCCAATGTTTGAATAGAACCTCCGCTACCGATTGGTTGAGCTGCCATTCCGTCGGACGACAAACCATCCGTCGACTGAGCGCATCTGCTAAGATGTTCAGTCTTCCTGGAATGTGTGCTGCCCGAAGAATAAGATTCCTCTCTTGGCACCACAGCAGAAGGTTCCAAATCATCATGCACAACTCTGGTGACCTCATCCCGCCTTGGCGGTTCAAATAAGACACCACTGTTGAGTTGTCTGTCCTTATTAGGACAATCTTGTCTTGGATTAAATTCTTGAACTTTCGAAGTGTTAATACCACCACTAATAATTCGAGAACATTGATATGTTTCTGCGCATTGGTCCGATCCCATTTCCCTGACACTGACCGATTGTCCAATACCGCTCCCCAACCCATCGTCGACGCATCTGTAAAGATGGACATCTGTGGTTGAGGAGGTTGTAGAGGAACACCTCGCCGGTGATTCTGTACTGATAACCACCACTGAAGATGGAATATCAATGGTTCTTTTACTGGAATTCTCAGAGATAACGGATCCGTTTTCTGAGACCAGAACGACATTAAATACATCTGAATCGGCCTGCGCCTCAGTGCCGCATAAGGAACCACTTTCTCCAGTGATGGCGCGCCGTCAGATAGGCTCCTAGAGAAACCGACTCCAAAACTGCAATCAGGCTCTTGACTCTGCTCTCCGCCGGAAAAGCTACGCCGTCCCTGACTACCTGAAGATTGTTGCGCAGATTGACTGGATTCCCCGCCTTCAGCAGCCAGTCGTCTATGTAAGTATGAACAGCTATGTTTCTCCTGCGAAGATAAGAAGTCATGGCGAGGACCACTTTGGTGAAGACCTTCGGAGCTGTGGTCAAGCCGAATGGAAGCGCATTGAATTCCCAAACATTGTCTTGGAACGCAAAGCGAAGGTATTTCTGAAAAGGAATTGACATTGGAATATGAAAATATGCATCCTTCAGATCTATCGACACTGCCCACATGCCTTTCCTCAAACCTGACATCACTGCCGCTACAGTCTCCATCTGAAACTTTGGTGACAGAATAAACTTGTTTAACGGTTTGAGATTGAGAATCGGTCTCCACCCTCCGGTGCGTTTCGGAACGAGGAACATCATCGAATAGAAGCTCAGGGATGACTGATTGCGGACTAAGTGAATCGCATTTTTCAGCTGAAGACTTTCGATTTCTGAGCAAAAGGCCTCTAGACGATCGGATTCCCTTGGAACGGGAGTCCACACTGGAGTCGATGTTAACGGAACTAATGATTGATGGATGAGCCAGTCCGGTTCATAGCCGGTTCTTAACCATTGACAGACCAAACAATCTTGCACGACCTGTTCCCACTGGTTTGAGAACAGCTGAAGTCTGCCTCCGACGGAAGGAATCTGCACACAACTCGCGATCGATATTGCACGAGACGACGTTAATTCGCCTAGGTGAAGACCCTCCCCTTAACTCGTTCCCGGTGATACCAGAGCGGATCCCGCCGGAAACCCGTCAGGACCGTCCCCCATGGCCACCCCGTGGTTTCTTGGCAAACGATGGCCCGGAACCGCCACCACGACTATCCTTACGGTAGCCGCCGCGACCTGAACCGCCACCGTTCCTATCCTCCTCATACGGCCTCTTATTAGAGGACTTGTATGAGGAAGAACGACCAGGACCGTGTGAACCGGATGCCCGATGGGTATCACGGCCAGAAGGACGGAAGGGCGTTCTTTGCCGCTACCTCTGCTGCTCCTGTCGGTGTTGCTTGTAGGACTGGTGCGGCCGAGTCCTTTTCGTCGACTTCCACGACTTGCCGACTACTTCTTGTTCCACAACCATTGACGCGACCTTGGATAAGGCTTGCCGTGCCGACCCGCCGAACAAGCCTGGACCTATGAATGGCGTGGAAGACAACGCAGCCCTCATTTCAGGTCCTGGTTCTACAAAATCGAGAACCATTCTCCGTCGCTCAGCCAATGATCTTGTGATCACCCTGGCCAGGCAATCCCGAGATAGGCGCATGGTGTCCCGGATAATTCCGGGAGCAGCCTCTGGCACTACCCCACTTTCTGCCGCGCAGGTCAGCATACCCTGCAGGACGGTACAGCCGTGCGAAAGCGCCGCCATGGCAGCTCTCGCCGCATCCTCAATGAGGGTCAACTCATTGAAAGGATCTTTATTAGTCTGGGAAACTAACGGACGAGAACGCCCCTTAGCCTTGCCAGTCAATGGCCTATTCAGTGCCTCTCTCTCCCCGACAGAAAGCCGTGGGTCTCGGGCATACTGATGATAGGCTTGCTCCGGAAAACGGACCCTACTCCTAATCCCTTTCGGGGCCTTCGGAAGCGTAAAGTCCGGCTGGACCATACGATACGCCGCCACCTCCAACATGTCAGAGGTCAACGTATCCAAAGGCAGAGCAGGCATGGCCGAAGAACCACCAGACAGAGCGCTAGCCACTCACTCTGACATCCGCTCCATTGCCGGATCGCGCTGAGATCCTTGATCCGATGCCAACCCCAGACGGCCGGACATCCATTCAAGGACCTGCACCCATTCAGCCTCGGTGTTGAACGACGACTCATCCAACAAGGGACTGCCGTTCTCACCAACGATCCATGCTGAGGACTACGAACTTGCTTACTAGTGTAAACAATGCCCGCAGACCGTGCACTCGCGGCTCCAGTATCCAACGATTCACCGGACACGGACTCACTGAAATCCATCGGCTCCAGCACAGGAGCCGGGATCACAGCTGCATTACTCACGGTGGCCAACAGAAATCCGATAGAACCCGTAACCACCGGCGCCGGGATGCCGTCAGAAGCCGTCAAACACGACTCCAACGGCAACACAGGCTGAACAAAATCTGGATGGAAGATGCCCGGAACGTCAACATCACCACCCGGTTGACAAACCCATATATAACCCGAAGGAGAACCTTGGGATTTATCAGGTACAGCCATCGCGGAAGGATCCAGAATGCTGGAATCCTCCATGAGCAAAAGCTCCTCCTCCTCTGCTGTCGGCTCTTGAGCCAACGCAACAGGAGGTACAGGTGCAACACCCTCCACAGCACTGACCGGACCACCGAATGGTAGTCCTGCACCAGCCTGCATCGACGGGATTGTGGATTGCAGGGACTCAAACATGGCTTTAAACTGGGCCGCCCATACACCCAAAGCCGAGTCCATTCTCTCATTCAGGCGCTCCTCCAAGCCTCTGTTGGACGCCTGATCTGCCTTGGCCGCCTTGTCCCTCGCGATTCTGTCCAGTCGCGCACGCCGATCACGGTCGAACTCCGCCACTAACTCCGATGACCACTTCACACAAACATCGCAAGGACTTCCCACCTTGCACTTCGCGCAAGCTACGCAGTGGTGACCAGCAAATCTCCGTTTCATGAACCGATTGCATTTGGTACATAAAGTATCCAGGCCTTTAGCCCTCTGAGAACACAAAGCAAGAATTAAAATGCTGCACATGACATAGATGACGAGCAAACACACAATGACTTTATTGTAATATTAAAATTACTTAGAAACATTAACTTTCTCTTAAATTAATGATAATCAAGACCTAAGGCAGGAGATATTTGACATTTTTTAGAGTGAAAATTAATAAACACGGCTTGGTAATTAACTAACCATTAAAATAACCAAGAAAAAACGTACCGATCGCTACAAACACGTTCATCAATGAAGTGAAGGCTAAAGATCGGCAGAATTAGAGTGCCCAGATACGCCAAGCCGAAGGCAAACATAACTCATGGGCGCCGCAATCTTGTCTAAGAGCGCATCCATCTTGGAAAGAACCGAATCGCAAGAGAAATTAACCGAGTACCCGCATAATGCTTAAACAGTTAAGGGTACCGGAGCGACTCCAACAATGGCTACTATTTTAAAACAATGTGCCAATTTAAGGAAAATTCAATTATTCATTACGGCACGAAAGTATAAATTCTAGATTGATACAACCTGCCCCTGAGATGATTTCCCTTTCTTTTCCATGATGCCAGTAACAGAACACTCCAACAATGCTGAATTCCATTCAAAATTGAGAATTTTAATGAGCTTAGAAAACGTGACTTTCCAAGTCAGCAAAATAGATGAATCTGACTGTGATTGGGAATTGACTCGGTACCTGGGGCTATGGTAATTCCCGGACACAGTATGGGCAGGACCATGAGAGTGTGGAGTTTTAATTGTTTATTTTGAGCTAGACTAGATAATAGACATTATCATAATAGTACATCTGGTAAGTATTATTCGAAGTAGAAAGTCTGGTCAACTCTGTTGGCATATGTCTACTATACAAACAATACAGCTGATAGACTGGTTCCCGGGTGACCGATATCTTCCCGAGGCGGTTCTGTGTAAGTCTATAATTTGGCAACTACCGTAAATTATCTTATTATGAAGATCATGATCTGTGATGATTATTTCGGCGCTTTATTGGCGTTGCATGCTGGTCACCATAAGGGGATATATCGCTTCGTCAAGTCCCAGCACTTTTCAAGGGATTGTATGGGTTTTCAAGTACTTTTCAAGGTGCACACAAAATTCAAGCACTTGTCAAGGCAAGAGCTGAAATTCAAGCACTTTTTATTTTAGTACACTCTGGGTACATTACACTAAGAATGTCTATCTTACCAAGAGAGTGACATCTTCCATGATGATCCGTGAGCCATTAATACGCTCCATTTTGTGGTCAGAGCCGCTGTATTCCAACATGGCACCTTGGATCTTTATCTGCTTTTTGAACATACTAACGACAAAGTTCCCATTCAGGATGTAGTTATTCCCACTATTCACTAAGGCTGAAAAGAAAGAATAATAAACATGAAAGCTAAGAAATCTGGTCTAGCTCAGTTTTCAGTCTCCAGAGTAAGTTCCAATGTAAGTTCACTAAGCTCTGCCTTGATAATGATCTGAGTTCTATCTGATTTCAGTTCCATTTGGATTCCATACCCTATCAAGATCAGCTTTCTTACCTTCTACAGTTTCTTTGCCAATATGTACAATGAACCTTATAACATTATATTTGAATAGACATCTGCAGCTAATTTCTCAAATTCTGCCATTTTCTCTCGTTTACTTTCCACTCTTAGACTTTTGTCTAACTGACATTGAAGTTTTTGTATTAATTATCCACTGGTTATGGTAAAGTGACTGTTTGGTGTTATATTCATCATAATTCATGGCTTTTCATAATCTTTGATAGGACACAGACATCTAGACCGTTCAGGGTCAGATTGCTACAAGTGTTGGAATTGGGACACATTATTACTCTGCATGTGAAAAGTTCATTGGCCAAATGTGTCATGTAGAATAAAATCGAAAGTATGAAATTGATTACAAGTGCTAGTTTGGAGAGAAGGGCATTATATGACAAAAGCAGAACTTTCAAGCTCAGATTTTAGTTAACGTTTGAAAGCCTGTAAGGCAGCCTATAGGGCTGGATGGTATACCCGTTTCACACTGTCTCAGTTTTTTATGGCGACAGTTTAAAAACCATTACGAAAATTAAGCAGAAATGTGGATGCAATGCAACCATGAAGCGTGACTTTACAACTCTGCAATGAACTATGAAGCTAGACTTTAACATAAAATAAATATAGAAGGCCTTATCAACAAGAGGCCCAAGGACCTGTAACGCTAACCTGGACCATCCAAGTTTCGTTAAAATTTGCCAACTAATTAAGAGGTAATATTTTTAATGGTTCTGTAGTTTAAAAAAAATCCAAATGGCTACCAAGAAAATTGGCCAACCATAGTTCTGAATAGATTTTCTAGAGCCTACCACTATAGAATCCTTCCAGCTAAATTTGGATAAAATCCACCAAGCGGTTATAGAGCAGATTGCATTTTGACAATTTCCGGTAAATTTTTTATAAAATTTATGATTTTCACCAAAAATATTGACCCATTAAAATTCTGAATAGATGTTCTGAAGCCTACCGTGATAGGGTCTGTCTAGCCAACTAGGGTTGAAATCTTTCAAGCGGCTAATGATGAGTAGCGTATTCACAATTTCCAGTAAATTTGTCATAAAAATCTAAGGTTTTCACCAAAAAACTTGACCAATCAAAATTATGTATATAACTTCTGAAGAATAGCCCCATAAGGAATTCCAGCCAAACTAAAATGAAATCCGCCAAGCGGTTAATAACGAGTAGAGTTTTGAGAATTTCCGGTAAATGTTTCATAAAATCAGATTTTCAAACAAATAAATTGACCAATCAAATTCTGTAAACACATTCTTAAGCCTATCCACATAGGGTCCATCCAGCCAAATTAGGTTGAAATCTGCCAAGCGGTTAATGAGTAGCGTTTTTAAACGAAGGTTGGCGGATGGATGACGGATGGCAGACGGTCACCATGCATAATAGTGACTGTAACCTTTGATCTTTTGACCAAAGCATCATTGTGTGATGCTGTGTCATTATAAGAAGGCATGTGTCCAAGCTTGGCTCCAGTATGATTAACAAAAACTGAGATATAAACAGAAAAGTCGAGTTAAACAGAAAATGTTAATGTTGAAAAAATAAGGCTTTTACCAAGGTCACTGTGACCTTGACCTTTTGACCTCAAAGTAATTGTGTGGTGTCGGGTTCATTATAAGGAGGCATGTGTCCAAGTTTGGCTCCAGTATGATTAATCAAACCGGAGATATAAACAGAAAGGTTCAGCTAACCGGAAAATGTTAATGTTGAATAAAACCAGGTTTTTAGCAAGGTCAGTGATCTTGACCTTTTGACACCAAGGTCAGCGTGAGATGCCGTATCATTATAAGTAAGCATGTGTCCAAGGTTGGGTCTAGTATGATTAACCAAACCTGAGATATAAACAGAAAGGTTGAGCTAAACGCAAATTGGACGACAATGGCGGCGGCGCCACCACCAATGCTGTCCCCGCCTCCGAACGACGTAAAGGGTATCACAATAGCTCATTTTACTTTGCATGTATAACTATTAGCCGTGGGAAAGCAATCGTGTTGGTGAAATCCCAACAGATTAGCCGAGAATCACACTCGGCAATTATGATTTGACAGCAGTGAATTTTACATGACGCAAGCCGGGCAAGATCAAGGTACGGTTGAATAACTAGAAAATCTAAATTTCTGCTTTGCAACAAACAATCCTTTTGTCAATTTGAGTTTATACTATGTTTAATTAGGATTCTAAACATGATGCAATAAAAAAAAATAGACGCTACGAAAACAACCCCGATGCAATCCAACTATCATCATTCCCTTTTGATTGCGACCAAACTAGAATGATGCAAAATGGAATTAGACATGCGAAACAAATTGCTTTAATACGCGAGAAATTAAATTGATTAAGATCGCCTCTTATGTTGGAGGGCCAGTTGTATAAAACCTCGTGTGATTGGAGGCGTTCCACCAAACTATGTAATTTAATGAACTATGTACATGTAGTTTATTGGAAGGCCTCTAATACGACCAGGCATAATATGATTGGTTGTTAACGAATTCTTCCGCTGGGATATTCACTACTATTGATTTTATGAATGAAATTCCTAAATAGTAGTATTTCTTATCATGTGACGCTTTTTTGGTTGCGAGAGTTATCACGTTTTATTTTACGGGGCGTGTTCATGTGTCTGCCAGACTATGGAGTGTTGATTTAAGTAGATTTATGTTAAATTCACATGCATCATTGCGTTTATGTTGTAAATATAAGTAGTATATCCTGAGTCAAAATGATACCACCTCAAAATGATGCCGCCGTAGAACGACAATCGCCGCCGCGTAGACCGACAATCGCCGATTATTAATCTAGGCGGGCTGCCGCCGTAGACCGACAATCGCCGATTATTAATCTACGTCCGAGTCAAAATGATACCACCTCAAAATAGATATGGGGTAGATATGGGGCAAAAGTTATCTACGTCGCGGCCCGTCCTGGTAGAAATGTTTTCAAACAAATCTACGTCGCGGCCCTCTCTACGCAAGGCAGGCCCCTACTGGGCGCCGATCGGTGATCCGTGGCCCCCACAGATATCTACGTCGCGCCGCGTCCCGGTAGATAACTTTTTGCCCCAATTATTTATCTACATCGCTGCGCATTCCGGTAGATAACTTTTTGCCCCACTTATTTATCTACCAGAACGCGCCCGCCGGATGTGCGGCCCCGCCCGCCGATGGGCGATTCACGGCCCCCAGCAACCCCACAACTCCTGAGGTCCCCAGTGCCCCCCACGGACCACCTTAGAATCACTATTTGGAGCCAGGTATGTCCTGGTATACCAGACGCTCTAATACAACACACCATACCCATAATGAAAGGGACAAGCATACTCAGTGGTATACGAGCTGATCACCTTGTGATCAAGCACGCATTACAGGGTCTGAACGCCCATTTAGAGACAGATATACCCAAGGAATATGTCAGGTTTAAGACCCATGATATAACGTTTGTCAAACATGCATTACAATTCATGTAGATGGCTCATGCGCGGTAAGCCTTTTAAATGCTTGAGGAACTGCGTTGGAGAATATTGTGGAATACACCAGGCTCATTTCCGGAAGGGAGCCGTTGAACCAAAGCCCTGTAAAGGATGTGGTAGAGGTATTTACACAGGCTATGGACATTGCCAATACTGTGGCGGATGCTCACACACTAACAGAATGAATTACAAGAAGGTTTGCTCCAAGAGAAACTTCAGCCTAGTTATGGTTGAACTTAGTAGGATTGTCGCCACCATTTATTAGGAATCGAGTGAAAAGACAGATACATCACAAACTCTTATTTAGAGCTGGGTTTAAGAGCTATTATATAGCGGGTGATATACACCACTATTACAGGGGCTGAACGTCCATTTAGAGACAGATATCCCCAAGGGATACGGCAGTTTAAGAGCTATTATATAGCGTGTGGTAAACACCATGATTACTGTTGCACAGCTTCGCGCTATGGCAAGGCAATTCGGCCTTAGAGGCTACTCTAAGGCCAAGAAAGCCGACCTGCTCCAGATGATCGGACAGGCCCGTGCCGAGGAATTCATTGCTCGACTGAGACAATCAGTGAAGACGGGACAGTTTCCAGCGACCACCAGAGATAATCCTGAGAACTTCCACAAGAAAGCACAGCGGCAGCGTGAGCTTCATCAGTTGGATGAGGAGGTGACGGCTAGCTTACGAGCCAAAGCTGTAGCGACGCGGATGGCAGACCATCCAATGGAGCACCTACCTGCCCTACGCAGGATCACTAAGAGAGTGATGGAGAGGTCTGAACCCTTAGCCCGGCGCATGAGGCGAGAGGGTGAACAGATTCTCAATGAGCGTCTGGGTGAGATGGAAGGTAAGGCGAGAGGAAGACGGACAGTGCGCTGGACGTTCTTCCAAGGCCTACAGGACAGATCATGGGTAAGATCCAGCAGACTGTCCAGAACGCCTTCTACCTCCGGTATACCCACACCTATCGCATCAGACACATCGAGGACGGTCGGGTGATGCTCTTCCACAAGAACGCTCCAGGGAGTCTGTGGCTGAACATGATAGGAGCAGCTCAGGACTGGGTGGCGGCAAGAGAGCAAGCCCGCCTTGACCCCGACAACATCGATCGACCCAACACCAAGTGGGCTTTCGTCCGATCAATCAACGTTGAGGTCAAGGCTGTCATTGACCGCCAACCTTTGCTTGGGACAGGACCGCTCCCAGACTGGCTACGACAGAAGAAGAGTATGGTGGCACTTGACACCTACAATGATAACATGTGTCTCTGGAGATGCCTAGCAGTGTATCAGGGGGCGAGACCTGATAGAAGTACTGCTCCTGCTAGGGAGCTCACTAGACAGTTCTACAGCGCCCGCGCACTTATGCCTGATGTTCCAAAAACCTCTATGGATCAGTTGGATAAGGTAGAGTTCTTCGCGAAGATCGGGATTTGCGTGTATGAACCAACCAAAGAGGGCACCTGGCATCTGATCAGGCAAGCGGCCCACTACCGTGACACTATGACCATCGGAGTGTACGACCACCATGCACTCTATATCAAGAACATCTCCAAGCTGGCCCACACACTAGTCTGCAGTCACTGTCAGCAGAGGTTCACAAAGGCCGCGAATCTTCAGCGTCATGCTGACCGTTGTACAGGCGGAAAAACAACCATAGAGTGCCCTGGGAGAAGGTTGATGCACCACAGTCTGCATATGAGAAAGCCTTCTATCCACCCCAACCATCCAGTTCAGCGGCTACTCGTTGGGTCAGGTATGAGTCGAGAAACAGAGGTATACACATACACCATGTAGCATGTGGTCACAGTGGCGAGCATTGGATCGAGGGGGCTCCCGTATATGGTTATGATAGGAGGACCGCACAGTCGGCCAAGGGAATAGGTAGCAGTGCTCAGGGTACTTGCCCTCTCTGCAGGGGCACGCCTTGTGGGCGGTCCACCATTCCTGGGCATTGGCATTCCTCAGGCCGCGTGCTCGACTATGGGCTACACACTGCCCTCCGGCATGCCATGCCTCATATGCTGCAGGGGTCTCGTCATCCATCTCTTACTATTCAGAGTGGCTAAACATAGGCGACGATGATCTCAGCCATTGCACTCATTGCTAGCCCTAGAACCGCGGCCTCCATTAGTGTAACACGTTCACCCATGATCTTGGCAGCGGCAGTGTAGGTGGCACCACTGAGGGGATGGGGTGAGTTATTCCGAGGCAGTGGCCGGCCATGCCACTCACCACGGTAGCGAGGACAGCCGCAGTGGCGGCAGGAAGAACCTCATTTCCCCCTGTCATCTTCACCACGGCCACATTCGCCGCCACGTTACTGGCGACATGGACTGCCAGAGGCTTAGCCTGTGTCAGTAACTTCTGTGTCTTGGTTCGCAGCAGGTTCTCCACCTTCTGAAGACTCGCCTGGCTCTCGGGCAGTTGCTTCACGATCTGTACCATTGACGTCATTGTTTATGCCCTGAGTATACAACGCAGTTAAACGCCTGTGTTCCCTGTCGAGTGAGCTAATAAGATCTTCCCAGTCTGCATCTGCTAGGTGTCCGGGTTGGTACTCAGGAATATCCATATCTCTATTGAGACATCTTAAACATGTCCGGGCTCACGCTATGCGAGAAGTACTATGAGGTCTTCCGGAGGGAGCTGAAGGCCTACAAGAAGAAGACGCCAGATGAGCTCGCTCAGCTCTCCGGTGCTGAGCTGACAGAGGAGCTGACAGCTGTGAAGCTCTATCTAGGATTTGGTAAGGGGCACATCTGCTTCCTTGAATACCTTATCATTGGCGGGAGTATCGTCGAGCAGCTCCTGCGAGCTAAAGGTTTCTACAAGGATCAGGAGTATCTGTCAGATGTGTTCCAGCAGGAGCAGACCTCCATGGCCTCACCTGACTCAGAGCTGAACAAGGCTCTGCGATCCTACAAGCTGGAAAAAGGATGCGCTGTGGAACCCTCCAGCCCTTGGATGTGCATGTTGGCAGCGTGTATAGGGGCTGTAGGGCAGGCCAAGCTGGCTCAGTGTCTCACCGTGGTCCCCACCGCTACTGACAAGAGTCAGGATAGTCTTATAGCTGATTTGCTAGCGGCGGAGTAGGCTGATCCCGAGCACCACGATAGCTAGGCCCGACACCTCTCGTAGAGCTGCCACGGGAAGCGGTGTCGTGTCGACTGGCTGCAGTGTCAGGGTCGGAACGACTGTATGGCCCATACTACGTGTAGGTGTGTTGATATCCGTGTTGAAACCGAAGTGGACACCGGGAGAACTCCCCTCGACTATCATGTTGTTATAGCCCCTGACTTGGAGGTCCTCGATGTTCACGATCATGTTGCTCGGAATCAACCGTAGGTGTGGTGAAATAGCAAAGCCAAGTTTGCGACGGGCCTTCTGCAACCCCTGCTGGAACTTAGCAATAAGACTGCTGGGATCTGCCACGATGATCATATCCTCAACGAGACTGATGAACATGGCCTGGACCTCCGCTCCGCTGACACCATCTATGGAATGATGCAGCTTGGTCTGTGCTGTAAGGAGGCAGTAGCACAGTGCTTCCAGGGACTGGTTGATCCGAACAATCCCTGCTGGTGTGAGGCCTGAGGTGGTGTGTGGGACAAAGTACTTCCACACATCTGGATAGTCCTGCCTGATTCCGGTGATGTGCATATTTTGCACTATCGCTCCAGGATCGGAGTCTGGATCGAACGAGAATGTCGCTGTCTTCCGACGGCCTACTCGTCGGGGTGTTCGATAGGGGAATCCTGAGTAGTCACGTCTCGGGTCACCGTACATAACCCCTAGACCGCTGTTGTCACCGCCATGCCACCGATAGTCTGGGTGAGCTCTGAACTCTCTCTGTAGTCTGCTGGCCGCTGAGACGCTATGACTGTTGAGCTGTGGGTCGAAGTCGTTTGTATCAGGGAGGCTTGCACCCAGCTCATGGAGGATTCGTCGCACAGTGAAGTACACGTGGAATCTGAGACAGCTGGCGATGAGCGCAGCTTGAGGAGTACCAGAATAGGAGTGAAGCAGGGTGGAACTTACTCCACAGCCTGCCGTGGCACACCACACAGCAAAGTTCAGCTGCTGATTCCAGTATGAGAGGCTTGGAGCAGCCATCCAAGTATGAGCTTGCTTCGCATCCTTGATGGTGATGGGGCGGTTCGTCAGCGGTCGTGAGTTGATGGAGAAGCTGGTTCGGGCCTGTCCATCCACTGTGATAGAGAACGGTGTTAGCTCTGGTATATCATCCAGTAGGCCTCTCAGACCAGTCAAGGGTGTACCCAGGAGGGGCGGTTGGCTCCGGTTGACTGTCGTGAGGTTCAGTGGGAAGGCCATCTATACTGGTGTTCTTAAAGCTACCGTACAGGCAGCACATTATTTGTAGTCGTCTCGACTCCAGAGACCGGCGAGGTGACCTCGCCGTAACATCTTGTTTTTTAACGTTTTTTAACTCCTCCATATCAACCCGCCCGCTGGAGCCTTTGACGTATTGCTGTCGCACTTTAGGTTTCTCAGTGCGGTACAGGGCTTGGACCTTCAATATATGGTGGTACTCTTCATCGGTGACCTGGCCTTCCTCGAGAGCTTTGCTGACAGACTCGTCGATAGCCCGTAGCATACTCTGTGCTAGGGTCACGTACTTAGCATGCTTCTCCAACCTCCTTGTGATCTGCCGCTGCCCCACCCCCAAGCCCGTGTGCCACCCAGCGGGATGGCGACGAGGGCACCCACACCTGTAGCGAGTGGCCACAGCTGCCACACCAGCACTGGCTCCAATCACACCCGCAGCAGTGGTTGTACGCGCGAGGACGTTGTAGGCTGTCTTATATCGACTGCGCATTCTGCCGTACTTTTCTGCCTCATGGACGAGATTCTGCCTGATGGTATCTATCTGCTGGAGTCGCCAGCCGTGGAGGGTACCGCCCTCGTCAGCAGTCAGGGAGGGGTATAGTTCTGGCTGCTCCCGCCACTCTGATTTTGCCATAGTATACCTAGAGATTAAACCTGCATCACCTGCTTATGAGTCATAGAAGGGTTCATTGTGGAGAGCCTGGCTAACCATGCCAGCTTTTTGGTCTTCAGACAGCTGTCTCTTAGAACGTGGTCATCCAGCACTATGTCGGGTGCCAGTAGCGTTCTGAGACGTGACATCTGGAACTTCACCTTATCACCAAGATAGTAGGTCCGCCGCTGGATGGCTTTCTTGATCTTATACTTCTGCGCCATCTCCTCTTCCCACTGTATGACCTCTGGCTCATCCTCGTCCGAGAAGACACCTGGCTCATCGTCGTATGTGAAGACATCTGGCCGATCGTCGTCTGTCAAGACTCCTGCATCCCGCTTACTCTCCTCCCTGTCCCTCCTTGCCCTGTGCGCGTTCTGTTGATACCAGTTCTCCCGCTGTAGGCGCTCTCCTTATTGTTGACAGATCTGTTGCTGTGCGGGCATCTGTTCGTTTAAGACCTTTATCTGTGCAGGGGTTATGAAGGGGCAATCCTCTATCAGGTTCATCATCTCGGCCAAGGCCAGATATTGCTGGTATGATATCATGTTGTCATCAGGTCAATGAGTAATAAGAGTGTAAACTCTAAATGGGCGTCCGATATCCCATCCGTGCTGGCGTATATGTTAATGGAGGGGATGTCAAACAGGTGATTTACAGGTGTGAACAGGCTAGGACTGATAGCTTTCCATAGGTTGCTGTTGGCACCTGGGAGATACTCTATCACGTCCCGGCCGACTTCTACCAGTGAGCTGTTGTGTGCACTGCCCGGAGGTTGATGTAGCACATCGGCGTGTATATATGTTGTGCCCCGCTGGGGCACCTTGAAGAGGACCCATTCTACATGGTACTGTACCACCCGTCTCCCCTCTAGAGAGGGTGAGATTATGTTCTCACCACCAGAGAGCAGCAGTCGGACAATCGGCATGGTTATATGTCTCGTTTAAACCCCTTCTATAAGCATGCTATGGAACCCATATTTGCTCACTCGACTGGTCTTACTGACCTCGCAGATGTGTATGCAGTTGATGCTGCCAAGGTAGAAGAGAGTGATGGTAAGTCATTCGCCCTAGAGTACGAAGCAAGCTCAAAGGCATTCTCCCTCCACCCCATTGGTGGTGATGGGGTGGAGATGCTCACAGACCTCAAGGATGTGTCGAAAGGGCGTCTGGGCCGCAACATAGATGGCCACAAGATCGTGTTTTGGTACGATTTCCCGAAGAAAAAGTACATCCTCGAGCCGTTGATTGAGGTCTTGGATACAGAGATGGCAGACATCAACACCCTAAATGACGACCTCAGCTTTCATCTGGTCAAACCCTATTCGAGCGGTGCCCCACCGATGACCCATGAGGGTCTGCTATTGACCCTGGCAAACCTGTAGTTCATGTTTGAGAAGAATGAAGTGTGGTACCGCGCTGGACATGGGGGTAACTGGCAAACATGGTTGCCCCTATATAGACCTCCCGCAGTCATTGACATAGAGGTTACTCCCCTCTCCACTGTTGTGAAAAGGGATGGGAAAGTTCGAAAGCTCTACAATCGGAGATCATCCTTCCTCACCTACATAGGTGAAGGTGTCTCCCTAACGAGGGTGGGTCACTGGATCGGGGTTACAGGTGGAAAGCTCCTGCTGCGGCGTCCATTCGATGGCCCAGAAGAAGCTGTTAACCTCCAGGAGGGCATCCTACGGGTAGATGGGGTGTCACATGCCACCAAAGCCAAGGGTGCTGTTAAACTGCTTCAGCGAGTGGGACTCACTAGCCCGCAAACGATTCATATAGTCCTCGAGCTACGTTTCTTAGCCGGCGGCAAAGTGAAGCAGCTAGCCCCTGCCACTGAGGGGATGAAGATCACTATCGAACCGGATGGAGCAGGGCTCAATCTGGCCCAGATATTTCTCGAGGCGTTCACTCTATTCAGTTTAACTCTTCATGTATAGTCAAGATGCCTTCTTGTATATAAGGCTCAGCGTAGCTGGAAAAAAGTTATCTACCGGAATGCGCCACGATAAATAATTGGGGCAAATAGTTATCTACCGGAACGTGCCACGATAAATAATTGGGGCAAAAGTTATCTACCGGGATGCGCCGTGACGTAGATAATGCGGTGCAACGTAGATAGCTGTGGGGGCCACGGATCGCTGATCGGCTGCCCCAGGGCTTGAGATAGCTGTGGGGCCACAGATCGCCGATCGGCGCCCAGTAGGGGCCTGCCTTGCGTAGAGGGCCGCAACATAGATTTGTTTGAAAACATTTCTACCAGGACAGGCCGCGACGTAGATAACTTTTGCCCCATATCTACCCCATATCTATTTTGAGGTGGTATCATTTTGACTCGGACGTAGATTAATAATCGGCGATTGTCGGTCTACGGCGGCAGCCCACCGCATAGATTAATAATCGGCGATTGTCGGTCTATGCTCCAGCGCTTGTCGGTCCACGGCGGCATCATTTTGAGGTGGTATCATTTTGACTCTGGATATGCTACTATTTATCATCATCTCTTTATTATGGTTTTCGAAAAATATTCAGACAGACAGCTTTTCGTAAGAATTCTTGGAATGCGATTTCCAGGAACTGACTCGCTAAATGAAATTTACCTGGAGTACACAGGAACGACACATTATTTAAGAATATTACTGAAAGTTGAGTATTTGAATACAAACACGTGACTTAGTAGGCCTAAACTCACTCTCATATATCCGTCCTCCTATTTTTACGTGTTAGATTCTACTATGCATTCGAAAATAGTGACCTAATAGTAGTGTTGGAAATTAACATTCTTAGTAGCTAGGGTGTTAATTTCACGACATCATATGAACTAAACTTTATTTATATTATATATTTTAACTACTACTTTGAGACGGATAGCGTGAAAGTGAACAGTCATACAGTGACCTTCTAATTTCATGGTAATGTACGTCAGTTGTCAAATCGCTAAATACATGTACTGTCGCTAATGAAAACAACACATTTTCATATTTCAATTTATTTTCAATCATTCTAGCTCCTAAAACTGGTATTTCGGTTAAACTGGTTTGATTGGTGAGATTGTCACCGATTTAGTTTAGGCCAAACCATCCAGCCCTACCAGCAACTGATATTAACAAGGGCAAAGTAGTTTTAGAAATTAAGTTTGGTGAATATATGTGAAACACGCTTGAAAATACGTTGAAGACAGTGAACCATGAAAAGTAGGTGACCTACTTTTGACATGCGACAACAGTAACTAACAATGCATCTATACAGCAAGTTTGGTTACTGTATACAAAAACTCTTGAAACTACAGAGTGGACAAGAATAATCTATGATGACCAGTGAACAATGAAAAGTAGGTCAAGCTGACCTACTTTGCTGACCTACTTTTGATACATGACAAGACCATTAGGCTATGATGCATCCATATACCGAGTTTGGTGACTATACATGAATAACTCTTGAAAATATGGTCTGGTCAAAGAATCGGAGACAGACAAACACAATTTTCAATGATGGTCAGTGAACCATAAAAAGTAGGTCAAGCTGACCTACTTTAGATACATGACACACCTTTCGTCTATGATGCATCCATATATCAAGTTTGGTGACTATATGTGATAAACCCATGAAAAAACTGTCCCGACAGCAAATCGGGAACACATGCACGGACATAGTGATTACTATATATACACCCGCATTGCCGGTTTATTTGCGGTGGTATAAAGATGACAAAAATGCAACTTTTGGTGGAATTAACCATGACTGTTATAACCTACGCTGATTAAATGAGCTGTGTTGAAACGATCAAGCAATGCAGGACAAGATTACATCTGGTGTGAACATGTGTTTGACGTTACATAACGAAAGTGATACGAGAATGAGCGACTGCACACACCGCTAACATTTGTCATTCATGAACGGTCCTGACAGCCTTTCATAATTACTCAATCAAGTGACAACTCTTACATACTTTCTGTGTCACGTAATGTTCCATTAACATGTCTATTAGAGTCACGTTGATATAACTGACTCAGATGTATGTCTATGTGTCAAAAACAGCAAAACCTGTGTTAAGTGACCACCTGATGGAACACAAGCACTTAGTCATTATAGACACAGGTGGTCTCTTAATACAGGTTACTTGCTATATATGTATTTCTGTAGCTAAAGATAGTGGTTAAGTAAAACAGAGGATTATCAGACCACCAGGTGGTCGGTCATCTGACCAGTGATTTAAAGAACCACAATCGTTTGGCTCAAATGTATGTGGCCGCTAGAGCAGCTTTAACCTCTTCACCGACAAATCCCTGGAAAGATTTTTTATTCTTTACGATATTAAACTTATTCTGTTGAATATTTTGAAATTAATTTGACTGAAAGCCGTTGCTGCCTAAGGCAGCAACGGCTTTCAGTTAAATTAATTTCAAAATATTTGACAGTTTTCCTGTGTTGTTACATTGAAAATGAGATATAGGTAGTTCATCAGTGAAAGGATTAATTGTCCGTGACGTTCTGTATCATGTGGCTTTCCTTGAACAGTACATGTATATCTGGAGATTTAAATTTACCAACCTATAATAGCAAAATATATCAACATTTGGCTTTCTTATTATTTCCTTGTGGTAAACGGGACTATTTGGCAAATCAATCATACGCCTGGTCTTCACTGTCTGTAAAGCATACCCCTAGTTGACAGTTTATGGGTTTTTTATTTAAACGTATTTTTATTGTTCAAGAGACAATACAGATTGAGTCAACTTAGTCATGACTCGCTCCGAAAATACAGTTTATGTGTGGGTGTCGAGAGTTAAATAACACATTAGCACGCAAGGTGGCTAAAAATGGCTTCTGCCAGTTGTCTTGAAAAATGCCCACTTGCACATCAAATTTTTTATTTTATTTTACCATTGAAAGGAACGGGTGTTACATTTTTTTTAATCGTCTTTTTTTGTTCTGCAAATGGACTTTACCATGACATGAGAAAATTTTCTTGAACAATTTGAGGGTTAAATTAATAATCCTGCTATATGACCAAGATGAATGCTTAGTAGATATCTTCAGAACATCTGCATAAATTCTTACCTAGATAATTATCGTCATGTTTGGAGAATCCATACTGTCTGATGTCAATGTTGGTCGCTCCAACAGGAATCTTGGCCACAACATTATACCCTGAACATGAGAGAGCACACACAACTCAATGAAATAAATTTTCTTGTTAAGGAATTGCATAAATAAGACACGAGCAATCAGAGACTACCAGCTACCAAAACAACCACACATTCTGTTCCACTTTCCTACCCCCTCCCCCAGCCTCTACCCACTCGCTCTCATCCTAAAGAAGCATTTGACATGGTGATGTGGACATATCGACACACAGACATAGATAAGTGGACCATAACCCATCACTGATGATAATCAGACAGATTACAGAATGAGTATAAATATGTTTTTCTGTCGAAAAATATAAATTAGAAGTCTCAAGGCCTGATACTGTATTGCATGTGGGTGCTGCAAACTTCAGTCGAGTTCATAAATGCCTTCAGACACTGAATGGCTAGAGCACAGTGTAACATGGTATGATTTAAACATGTAACATGCTCCCGCCTTGTGGACCAAGAGAGTAAACGTAGGCACATGCGCACACAACGCCACCCAAAAGTGTCAGTGGTCTAGATGAAAAAAATTAACAAAGATTTTCACCCGGCAAAGTAATCTGTAAATCGTAAATGTATTTGAAAATATTACGGTGGCACGTACATTTTGCATATATGTAATCACAAGATATAATCGTAATCACAAGATATAATCGTAATCACAAGATATAATCGCAACAGGATTTAAAACTCACCATACGTAGGTTTGCGATCAAAGCTTCCCGTAACCGTACGACATGAGGAGTTATCCCCGCCACAAACACCGCACTGATCACGTTTCATACGTGAACCCAGTTTGTTATCACAGCCAGCACGCTGAAATGCAGCATGAGCATACATAAGGCAGATTTCAATGCAATGAAAGGAAAAAAAATAGAGTTATATGTGTGTACAGAGGCTCTTAACCCTTACCACTCTGATGTCAATATTATATCTTTTACTGTTACAATAACAAAGAAACTGTTGTAAATTTTTCAACAATTTTGGAGGACGATGTTGCTGTCGTATCATCTTTGACCAAATTTGATGAAAAATTAACACCAGTTCACCTTTTAACTGAATTTGAAAATTTAAATTTTTGACATCAGGGTGGTAATGGATTAAGAAGTTCTAATCTAAAAGCAGAACAAGCATTATGGAGTCTGAAGTCGTTGAATATTTACCCATTGTTCCATCAAACAATAAAGATTATTCATTCACCTCTAATACTGTTAATACAATCCGTATAATTGTCGAATTTAATTAACAAAATTTTGATTTTCATTTACAGATAAAAAAAAATTTCTGAAAATTTTCCAATGTAGTGTGTTTGTGTGTGCGTGTGTGTGTGTGTGTGTGTGTGTGTGTGTGTGCGTGTGCGTGCTTGAGTGCACATCTGTATGCATGTGTTGGTGCCCGAGTGCATGCATGTGCACATACACATGCACTTGTTTACCCTGCATTTTCCATTCACACAGATATCATACCAATGGAATGTGTGCGTGCATGTGTGCGTGAGTGCAAACGTGATTGTGTGCATACACATGCACTTGTTTACCCGGCATTTTCCATTCACACAGATATCTGTGCCATCAGGGTGACATTTGGATCCATCGATGACCTTGTCTTTAAGTTGATAATAAGCACTGCTGGTGGAGGCTCGACAGAACAGCTTACACGCATCCTTCAGTTGAACTGACAACATTCAAATCACAGTATAATACCATATTTAATCACAACACAGCAACGTGAATACATTACATATGCTAAGTAGTGTGTGATTCCTGTACACTATCAGGAAAATTTGAATATTTTACTAGACACTGTTAGTAATGGAGGTATCTGATCTGTTACTCAAGTGTCTGATGTCATAATCAATTGCGTCACTAGTTAGCTGATGTCACAATCATAATGCCATATCGTTCCGTTATGCAAACAGAAGTCCGTCACTAGTGTACCAATCGTATGTTTTGATGAATTTCAGCAACAACACCCAGTTAAATTAGTTTCAAAATATTCAACAGCTTCCTCATATAGTTAGCTACCTTGAAACTTAGATTCTTTGAATTCAGATTTAAGTTTCAAATTAATACCAACATGATCTCAATCCAGTAAAGTGGGTGGAGCTTAATTAGATATGGGCGGGGCATAGATAGAAATGGACCACTCTATTAACCCATACCACTCTGGTGTCAAAATTATTAATTTTCAAATTAAATTAACAGATTAAACAAATTTGGTGGGAGATGGTGCTGTCGTACACAGCAACATCTTTCACCGAAATTGTTCCAAAATGTATACCAGTTTCTTTGATATTGACACAGTAAAAGATAGAATATATTGACATCAGAGTGGTAAGGGTTAACAATATATATATTGTGAATGGAGAATTGTATTTCTTTTACTAACTCAGTAATCATTAACCCGGTCTTTAATGGAAATCGGAATGTCCATTTGCAGAACAAGATATTTTTGACCATTTATCACTGGAGTGGCTGGCTTGATAACCAAGCCAGTGATTACAGTTGTACAGTTTTTAAAATAGTTTTCTTTTGGCTTGCAAATGGACATATTTACTAAACAAGAATATTGAATATCATTAATAACTTTGACCATTAATCATTCAATTGTCAAGATTGGTAAGAAAGTGGACATTTTAGTTCATGGAAAGTTCATTTGCAGGCCAAGAGAAGAGTAGTTTTGGAACATTATCGCAGAAATTACTGACTCGGTCATCGAACCAGGCATTCCAGTGATAAATTGTCAAAAGCAGTGTTCTCTTGGCCTACAAATGGCCATTCCTCAAGACCATTGCAGAGACTTTGACTGACTTTACCATTAAAGTATTAAATAAAATGATTTGTCATAATGCTATATTTAATGTTCCCACAGACCAATGAAAAGATGTCATTCATCATAACACTCCAGATGCATACTGTTAAAATACAAAATGTGCATAAAGCATTGTATATTTGATAATATTTTCTAAATTTCCTAAAATGTTCATAATCAGCTAATGCACTTACTTCCCGAGTATTTTGGCACCCATTTGACATTTGGTGGCAGCCCATCAATGTGGAAGCGACCATTAAAACGCGAACACTGCACCTCTCGAAAATCTATCTCGCTTGGAGGACATGGCTGTGAATTAAGTGAATATAACTTTTATTTATTCAATAGTCAGAGATGGCTTCTTCAGTGATCTAGAAACATCTCTATTTGAATGTACACCGCAAAATGATTTTGTGAGTTTATCAATAGAATGACTTGCTGGATAACCAAGCTCGCAATTCTAGTGGTAAATTTTAAACAATAGCTTTCTCTTGGCCCGCAAATTGAGATACAGTACAGCTCAGAAATAACTTTAAATGCTTTCAAAACAAAATAAAACGTACTGTTGAATATTTTGAGCCGTAATTGGAGTGGAAGACATTGTCTTCCAATCCAATTATGTTTAAAATATTAAACAGAAACTTTCTTACTAACATGTTTTTGTTTTGGAATGGTATTAACTTATTTATGAGCTGTACTGTACAGTAAGAGCTAATCTTGATTTTCCTGGCCCATCTTGACCACTAAAGGATTAGCGTGTAACAATAGAGAGAGGGATTCATTACCTCACATCCAATTCTAGCTAAGCTCCGCCCACTTTTTGACGCATGCGGGAATCGATTTGAAACATGAATTACCATAATCTAAATTTCAAGGTAACTACTCCTATGCTGATCAATATTTTGAAACTCATTTGTCTAGAGACTGTTGCTGCAAGTCAAATTAGTATCAAAATATTCAACAGAATTTTGATTAAATTGCAAATTCATCAAAAACATACATTGGCAGTGCTTTATAGCACACATTAGAGACAGACTTTTTCGGTTCCATAACGGAGATATGTCATTTTGATTGTGTTATCAGCTAACAAGTTACGTATTTGATTATGGCATCAGATATTTAAGTGACAGACTGGATACCGCTATTGATTAGAAATCTATCTGAATCTATATAAACATTAATTCCATGGAAATAACTCCGTTAGCTGCTGGTGGTAGATCTAATAGTAGACAAGTCACAAAAACCAAAGCATTGTACACATGTGACGGCCACCTAGATACTTTACATAATGACCTGCTTTATCCACCATCTCCAAATATTTATGCCTATGCCATGTTTTCTTTTTCACAATAAAGATGTCCAGGCAATTCACCTTTCCAGAGTATCCATTCACCATTAGACCTCGTATGATGTCATAATCATCTCAGTGCGTGTATGATGATGTCATAATCATTACATCATAAAGGGTTCCATATCGACCATCACCAAATCTCAAATACTCCGACACGTTGTATGAATTGTATGTCTTTGTAATTCTTTGCTATTTAATAAACATGTTGTTGAATATTTTGAAACTAATTTGACTGGGTGCTGTTGCTGCCTTAGGCAGAAACAGCACCCGGACAAATTAGTTTCAAAATATTCAACAGCTTACCTGTGTAGTTTTTTGGAAATTGATGGCCAGGGTGTTCAGAGATCGATCGATCCCAACACGATCGAGGTGTGGGTGGAGCTTAGCTAGAGATGGGCGGGGCATAGATAAAAGCGGAAACGTTCATTATAGGTTGAACTGGATATTTTAAAAATTGATTCTTAGCCAACAAATTCAATCTCAGTAGAAGCTTAAAGCCGCAACTCTCACTCCCTGGGTTGAGATGAAATTAATACCCTATGAGGCGGAGCTTCTATGATGACGCGTATGGCGCATGCTTAAAATAGCCTACCATCTGACAGCTCAGCACCTGGCCGCTGTACACAGCCTATATTATACCTAGATGACTGGTTTACTATAGAGTAGGACAGTCCACCCTCTGCATAGTAACACTATACACATGTGTACTATATTCACATACTCCTTCAAAAAGATTTATTTAATTAATTTATCATAAACTGGCTGACTGCTGCAAGCCATCAGACAATAATTTCAACTGACAATAACTGCAGACTATTTTGAGAACAACTTGACTGAAAGTGGTTTGTGGCTGTTAGTCAAATTGTTTCCAAAATATTCAGCATATATCCAGAGTTAAACCCTGTTGAAAATGTAGCCTACAGGAATTCAGCAGTCAAACAATTAAGCCAATTTATCTAGCAATACATTTAGCTCAGTATTGAGGTATTAGAAAGGTTTATTAGATAGTGATGCATGTAGTATTCTTAATGTGGTTATTTTGAAAATTGGGAATGGCGATATCTGTTACTGTCAAATGCAGCAACAGTTTTCTGCAACACTTGTCACACTGATATCAAAAGATTAATTGTTACAAAGCCGGTATTAGAAAGGCTAATATACAGTTTACAAACACTGTTGCTGAAGGCTGTTGCTGCCTAACAGCTTACACCACCCTTATTTGCAGTTATAGGTGGCAATAAGACCCCCACTTCTTATCAAGATAATGTGTTTATTTATTTATTACTGCATGTTCTCTCTCTACATATGATATAGGATAATACACGTGGCTGCTATCAGCTGTTTACACTTATAAATCATTCAGAGAACATTTTCCCGCAATATGATGTCACAGCTTTAGCTCCGCCCACTAAATTCAAATTTTATTCAGCTCTCATGTTTATTTGAGCTAATTCTCATTTAAATGAATATTTCCCAACAATTTCTTCGATATGACAGTACCAGTGATATACCAAGAATGTACTGTGCAAATATCTAAGAAATCTGTAAGGGTTTCATACCTTATTTTTAAAAATATGCTACCTAGATGTGAAAGGTGGTTAGATTTTGATAGATGTGACACCAGCGCCATCTGGTGCCTTTTATAGTCAAGGTGGGCCTTTAAGGTCTTCACCTGTAACTATAAAACAGTCAAGCTCAGCAGACAAGGCATGAATTTCACTCCTGCGTCTGGCTGATGCTGCTGCAGTAAAAAATACAGTTTTAAGTACCAATAATTTGACAGAAATAGCACTTAGTGGTTCAAAAGGTTTATCACTCAAAACTGGAAGAACCAGAGAATGACACCATGACGGTGTCTGTGGAGGATTTCTTGATCTAAGATTGCCCATACCTTTGATAAGAGTATTTAGAACACATACTTCATCACTTCCCCTCTTTGCCAAGCAAGTGATAACAGTCATTAATGCTGATTTATATCCAGCAATAGAATTAGGCTTAAGACTATAGGCATCATACATGTGACAGAGAAAATCAGCTACTACCTGACTAGATGCATCCATTGGATTGATACATCTCTTTGAGCACCATTCTGCAAATCCGTTGATTTTATAATTATATGCTCTGGAGGTTGAACCCCTTCTGGCTCTCGCCATAAAATTGACTGCTTGCTCAGAAAAGCCCTCCTTAATTGCGGATTTCTTGACAACATCCATGCAGTCAATTGAAACATTGACAGATTGTTGTGAAGGGTCTTGCCCTGGAAGATAATACTGTCCATCAGAGGCAGAGGAACCGGATTGCTGACCAGAAGGTCCAGCAGATCCGTAAACTATGATCGGCTTGGCCAATTTGGGCCGATCAGAAGCACTTGGCATTCCTCCCGTTTGATTTTCTGAAGAATCCTTGGAATCAGGATTGTTGGAGGGTAAGCGCATGCATACATTCTCTTCCAACTGATAGCTAGCGCATCTATTGCGATAGCGCTTGGATCTAATCTACAATCGGAGAAAAGTACGTCATCATCTTCGCATGCTTCTTCATTGCGAATAAATCTATGTTGGGTTTCCCCCAATGATTGAACAGATGATCCACCATTGATTTAGTTGCCATTCTGTAGGCAGAATGCTCATCCTTCGGCTCAATGAGATTCAGCCTTCCCGGAATATGAACTGCTTTCAAGGTGATCATATGATCCATGCACCAGCAAAGCAGTTTCCATGTCATCATACAGACTGGTAGACTTCGTTCTGCCCTGGCGTTTTATGTAACTCACTACTGTTGAATTGTCTCAACGTATCAATACAAACTTTCCCTCCACTTCCTTTAAGAAGTGTTGAGGCCTGGGATTACAGCTCGTAATTCTAGCATGTTGATATGTTCCTTTGACTGTTCCAGATTCCAAAGCCCTGATATAGTGGTTTCTTCCAGGCAAGCTCCCCATCCCTCGATCGATGCATCCGTAAACATCATTACTTGAGGGTGGGGAGGGGTCAGCATGACCCCCGCCAGGAGATTCTCTCTCTCCATCCACCAGTGAAGGTGATGAACGAGAGGATTCAACACTTGAATGCGCAAGTCCAGTGATCCTGAACTCTGTGTCCACTGAGTCATGAGAAACAGCTGAATCAGCCGCCTGCGCAAGGCCGCCTGAGAAATGACTGGTTCCATTGAAACCATCAGACCTAGCATTCTCAGATACTCGTGCTAGAATATAATGACTGCTGCAAACCAATTGAATGCACGAGGAGATTCTCCCCTCTCTCCTGGGATGGATAAACATATCCTATCTCCAGATCGAAGAACATACCCAGGTAAACAAACTTCTGGGATGAAGTCAGCTCTGATTTTTTAAAGTTGATTATCCAGCCTAAATCTGTGAGTGTTTTGAAAACTATCTCCAGATTTGCTGTCAAGGAGGAAAGCTGTGATAGCAAGGACCACTGAAGTGAAGACCCTCATAGCCGTCAAAATTCTGAATGGGAGAACTTTGAATTCCCATTGGCATCCCTGAAAAGCAAATCTCAGGAACCGACGAAAACTCCTTGCAATGGGAATGTGGAAATGAGCGTCTTTCAGATGTATCGATGCTGTCCACATCCCCTTCTCTAACCTCAACAATACTGATTTTATTGTTTCCATTTTGAAACTATTGGTGTGTCTGTAAACTTGGTTAGAGGTTTGCGGTTGAGAATTGGTCTCCACCCCACCCACCCCCTCCACCCCACCCAACCCCGCACCCCCCACAAAACCCCCGGTGTTCTTTGTCACAAGAAACACGGTTCGAATAGAAGCCCGGGCAATCTTGTGCCGGTTGAATTGCTTCTTTTAGAACTCTTCTATGCACAACCGCTTGTCTGGATCTCTTGGAATTTGAGTCCAGACGAGTACCAGAGACAGATGCAATGACGGACCAATTATCCACTCTGGACTGTATCCGCGCGAAAGCCATTGCAAGATTTAGTGGTCCTTAATTAACCGCTCCCACTCCGGAATGTGGAAAGTCAATCGACCTCCCACTGGTGCACGCACCTAGGGTTAACGGGGTGCACATAAATTTTAGAAGCGGGCGTGTCTCTGGTACGTGTGACAACACCAGTGTGTTACCACGATGTGAGCATGTCTCTGGTACGTGTGACAACACCAGAGTGGTACCTGTGGTAACCGAAAATTCTTTTAGGCCATCAGGCCCGGTTACCACGCGCTGCTCCCCGCGTGCCATGCCCAGTGCCATGCGCACCT
Organism: Chaetoderma sp. LZ-2023a; assembly: GCA_034401795.1. Taxonomy (NCBI): domain Eukaryota; kingdom Metazoa; phylum Mollusca; class Caudofoveata; order Chaetodermatida; family Chaetodermatidae; genus Chaetoderma; species Chaetoderma sp. LZ-2023a. The sequence goes on along the minus strand of CM067371.1, from coordinate 127,006,793 downwards.
CGTGCGCGGGCTGCTGCCTGGCTGGCCGCGCTTGGAGCGCTGGCTGACCTACAGCAGCACGCTGCTGCTGGCCTCTGACACTGCCAGCACCACCATGAGCGTACTGCTGTCGAACAGCCAAGGGCTGAACACGCACGTGTTCTCTGCACAACACTTCAAATTGTGCGCGCAGCACCTTCTGATTGTTGACCAAGTTCACTGTCTCTTGGAGGTGCCGACAACCTCCAAACAGACCAGGGCCCGCCATCGGCGCTTGCAATAAGCGCGACGAGCTCCGGGGATAGGCACAAATTGTTCAGCGCAAACGTGTGCCTCGTCCTCAGTGACTTGGTCACCGACCTAGTCAAACAGTCCAATGCCAGGTTGATACCATCCTGGATGGCTCATTGGACTGTCACTCGTCGAGGCTGCTACTACCCCTGATAGCAGTTGAGAGACGTGAGACAGTGCAGATTGCCGCTCGCGAACTCTCCTCAGTATCACACAGTGCGGCGTTTGCTGAGCGCATAGCGCTAGAGCACAGCGCTCCCATGTCAGCACGAGAGCCTGGCCGCGTGTCTTCACCAAGAGTGGCACGGTCGTTCGTGCTCAGTCTGGGCGTTAGACCATACTGAGTGTACTGACTGGCAGTAACTCGGCAATGTCTAGCTACCTCGCGGGGGGGGGGGGGGGGGGGGGGGGCGTGTTTGCGAGGCGACCTTTCGGTCTAATTGACTCCTCTGCGACAGCGAACATATCTACAATATGCTCTGCATACGGCAGCGATTGAGCCGAGGTGGCCAATGGCTTAGCCTGTAACCATGCCTGCGGGTTACTGGCAGCCGTTTCATCCACGGAGAGCTCTGGTCGGAGACCGAGGAGCCATGCGCAGTCGTCAGACCAGTCCTCGTCCATGGCCACCTGCGAATTGCCGACGAGCAGCAGGCCCTAGTCATCTTCAATGGCATCCGCAGGTGGGGCCGTGGAGGAGGCTACAGACATAACCCGACTACCCGGGGAATGCATACGGACCCGCCAGGGCTGGCATGACATTCTCCACAGGCAGGCCATGCACCAGGGCCACGCTTGTGTGAGGAACATAAGCCACACTAGCGCGCACCGGGTCGTCCGTATAAGATTCCACGGCTAAGCGTCGTATCTTATACGGGCGGCCGTCTGCTCCAAATCGGCCCACAGGTTGAATCATGAAACCCGCTCACGAGGGAAAGGTACCGCATGAGGGTAGTGTAAACGCTCGCATCCATGACTTCATGATCGTCCTGTGGGCCGAGCAGGTAGTCTTCGTCATCTTCCTGGTCAGGAAAGTTAGACTCAGGGTTAGCAAAGAAAGCTAACCCACTTGCGGTCAGGTCCACCCTGATGCTACTCGCGCCGCTGGATCAGCAGGCGATGCGAACATCAAGCCTGGGTCCAAGTCGGCCACCCATGGATCACTTACTTTGTCCGAACTAAGAGGGCATGATCCAAGGATGGGGGCTACCCGCACTGAGGTCGATGCGCAGGAAGTTGAAACACCTGTGCCTGGCAACATGCCGTGAAGCATGTCAGGCATCAGGTCCTTCAAAGTCCTGCGCATCTCACTCACTAACTCCACCTTGAAGGCCTCCAGCTCACCCTACACACACACACACACACACACACACACACACACACACACACACACCACGCCCGCCCGCCCGCCCGCCCGCCCGCCCGCCCCCACGCACGCACGCACGCACGCACGCACGCACGCACGCACGCACACACACACACAGACACTTTACAAATAGCACATTTGTTAGATAGCCTACAATCCGTGCAAGATGGGCAGAGGTGGGGGAAGAATCTAGCCGTAAGAGGCTTCAGACAAGACGGACATGATAACTTCTGCAAAGGTAGACATACGAAGAGAATGAGTATTTTAGTTTGTCAATCTTGTTATACTAGAGAGAAGACAACCACTTTTTTTACTGACAACCCAGAAGGGACAGGTGTCTTCATAAAAAAATAAGGAATAAAAACCACAGCCAGGGATAACATGAGTAGAAAGAAGAGAGAGACTGATTATGACACTCAGTTATCTCTACACATTCATAACATAATAATGATAATGACATCAAGAGATCCTCTATTTTTTAAAAACAAGATTATGACGTCATGGAAAAGGGAAAAAAAGCCCCTTCAAGGGGAGGAGATATCAGGTTATGAATGCAAGAAATACCTAGGACTACATACATTCATCACTCAAGAATAATATAATACTATAATTATATATCCGAGAACCCATGCAGAATCACAAGAGAGAATACATTGCAATAAGGATGGCAGCAAAAATTGATGAAAAATTTCAAATAATTAGGTGCCATAACTAATGAACTCCCTTATCCTAAACACAGGAAAACATCCTCTGGTGCAGAAATCACGTCCATACAATCCACCGAGTCTGTAGAGTCTGATGACGGGATGGGACAAAAGGAGGGAGATATTTTCCGTTTTATATCTCCGACCCGTAGACATATCAGATGATAAATCAGAAAAAAGGAGACGTGATCAACTTCTGAGAAAGAACAGGAGCGCTACCATCCTAAGATGAGCCTGTGGACACAAAAACGCAAGAGATTAGTAGAACTTAGGCACTGGGATAATTTAACAAGGATCCCCAGCGCCTAAAAACGGGCCAACGCCAGCTCGGCCATGAACGAAAACCGGTAACATATTAAAGTTACATGTCTTTAAATAATATATGGAACAATATCACCTTAATGGATGATGAGGCAGACTCCTCTGATGCTTTGGATTCAGCCATAGTGAAATGGATGAGAAATTAAGTGAAAATTCAACAAAAGAGAGCTTGAAATTCTTTTCGATGTTGCTGATAAGCCAATATATTAGAAAACGGAAGTATCAGTATGCGCATGCACAGGCGTGGGGTCTGACATGTGCATGACTGTGTACATTCCACCTGCCCAGTAGGAGGCACCTAACTTTTTATAATTCTGAATATTATTGAATTTAGAGCCAATATACTAGTACATCAAGAGGGTTAGGGAGGTAAGTATGTTCTCATGTGAAATAAAGCACTGCTAATTTGTGTGTGTGAACTGCACCTGCTATGAAGAACTGCTAATGTATGTGTGAACTTCACCTACTATGAAGAACTGCTGTGTGTGAACTGCACCTGCTATAAAGCACTGCTAATTTGTGTGTGTGAACTGCACCTGCTATGAAGAACTGCTAATGTATGTGTGAACTTCACCTACTATGAAGAACTGCTGTGTGTGAACTGCACCTGCTATGAAGAACTGCTAATGTATGTGTGAACTTCACCTACTATGAAGAACTGCTGTGTGTGAATTGCACCTGCTATAAAGTACTGCTAATGTATGTGTGAACTGCACTAGCTATGAAGAACTGCTAATGTATGTGTGAACTGTGCCAGCTGACAACCAAGCAAAGCATGCAGTGCTATAAGATTGATATCAGTACTTACTGTATATTTGTTTACCTTGGTGTTGCAAGATCTGTACTTGACCCGTCTCCCGGTACAAAACTTGCCGCCATTCTGTGGTCTGCAATCAAAATAAGGAGAGAAGTACATAAGACCAATTAAACACATAGATACAGACATGTCTTATGTGACCACCTTATGGAACCACAAACAATTAGTCAATCTACACATGTGGTCTTTTAATACAACCTTGGTGTCAAAAGGCTGTGGTTGTTTAGCTATTTAACTTAGCTTTAAGGCCTATAATTGGCCAAGAAAATAAAAATATTAGCGACTGAATGACTATTTGCAGGCCAAGAGACTATTTAAAAAATTTACCACTGGAAAGACTAGCTCGATTATCAAGCCAACAAGTAAATCTTCAAAGATAGTCTTCTTTTGACCTACAAATGGGCATGCCCCAAGAACACTGTAGAGGCCACTTTTGGCCGGCTTTACCCAGGAAAGGGTTCAAAGAAGAGTGACTATATGGGCAAATCAGTGATTACAAAATACAAGTAAATTGTATTATTTACAAGGAGCCCAAGGGGCCTGTATCGCTCACCTGGAACATAGGCATTTCAAGTAGAAAGGTCATCGTGTATACGTAAAACACTAAGGTTTGGTCAGAACTGCAACAAGAACAAGGATGTGTTCTAACAAATTTGGTTAAAATCAGTTCTTGAGAAGACATTTCAAATTTCCTATTGCTTTAATATGGGAGTTTTTGGCAGGAAAAACATTTATCCGACAGATTCCATAGTGGCAAATTTCAAATGAGCATACCAAAAAACCTGTATAAAACCATTTTTGTCCTCCCTGGAAAAGTCAATTCTGTAGGATTTATAGCATATTCTGTTGAACGTTGTGAAATTAATATGACTGGACGCCATTGCTGCCACTTTCACCAGCTTTTCTGTTAGTGTACCCTGAAATTGTGATACAGTGAATCTAATGGTAAAACGATTAATGAGACTTTGCAATAGCATTCCGAGTCATTCATTGAGGAGAGTTTGAGATTACACTTACATACTTGGAAGTTGAAATTCCCCATATCTCATTTTCGACACTTTCATACAGGAAAACTGTGGAATATTTTGAAATTAATTTGACCGGAAGCTGTTGCTGTGGCTTCTAGTCAAATTAATTTCAAAATATGCAAAAGAATAAGTTTTATATCTCATATAAAGACTATACTTTATCATGGATATGTCGATGGAAGGGTTAAGCAACTGCATTATAGACCAAAGGTGGTCACAATAGGCAGTTGGCCTCTTATACAGCTGAGTTGGCACATGATATGCTTTTTGCATCCAAAGGGTGGCAGTTCCTCAAGACAGGTGGTATTTAAATCACTTATTTTAAGCCTTTAGTTCTCAAATTTGGTCAGAAATATTGAATGCTTTAATGGTTAATTGTGGTCAAGAAAACAAAAATATTTCCTTATTGAATGTCCATTTGAAGGGCAAGAGACGACTAATTTTCAAAACTTACAACTGAAATGACTGGCCCAGTTATCGAGCCAGTCATTCCAGTGTCTCTTCTCTTACCCTGTAAATGGACATTCCTCAAGACCACTTCCAAAAAATATTTTGGCCGGTTTGAGTGTTACATGGTTAAAGAACTACCATTAGAAAAGTAAGTCGTTCTCTCTCTCTCTCTCTCTCTCTCCCTCTCCCTCTCTCTCTCTCTCTCTCTCTCTCTCTCTCTCTCTCTCCCTCTCCCTCTCCCTCACAGTTCAATTGGATCTACATACTGATTAGTTATATATGTGATCTGAACAAAGACTAACTAATGACCTTGGATTATTACAGAATCGAATAGCACTCTTGATTCCCCCACCACACGTTCTTGAACAGCTTCCGTATTTCTGCCACTTTCCCCAGCCGCCATGTACTGCTGCTACACGCTGTCGATGAACGCAACGACCACGAATACACCACTGACAATAAAATACAGAGAAACAAGGCTAAGGCAAGTAAACTGGTATTATGTAATTGTCATTGCTATTATGGTGGCTACATTATGTTGGAATAAACGAAATCTAGGATTTCTTTTTTCACGAGAGAGTTGATACTTACCTTCCTAATACTTTTGATATTGCTAAATATTGGCGTTCACTCAATAAAACACTCAGATTAAAAACAGGTGCCCCTACTGGGCAGGTAGACAGAGGTAGTCAGGCGGATGCCGGCCCCACCACCGCGCATGCGCCGACTACTACTTCCTCTGACTAATTTATTGGCTGACACACATGCAACTACTAAGAGCCTGAAGACCGAGCCTCTGTGGGGTGGAGAGGCCGGGTCCGTATCTAGGGAGGTAAGTATCAACTCTCTCGTGAAAAAAGAAATCCTAGATTTCGTTTATTTCACATCAAGAGTATACTTACCTCCCTAATACTTTTGATATTGCCAGAATTCGAAAGTGAATCTGGCGGGAGGGAGGCGAGGTCAAAAGACCAGCTCTTCCCTATACGCTTTCACGCGTTTACGGCACTTAAAAACGTCTGAAAACTGTGTGAGAACAGAGTCAGGATTTGACAAACCATCGGATAACACAACCGATGCATGAGAGATGACCGAATGTCATATGCGCTCCCCCCCTCCCCCCTCCTGGGAGGAAGACTAGATGACCTCAATGTCCTATACGCTCTCTACGTACTAGTGCCACGTACTACAGGACAGAGACGAAAGTACTCCATTTTCGTATACTCTCTATGAACCACAATCCACACAAACCATCACCATATTAATAATAACGGGTAACGTGACAATACATTTAACAATGAACAACACATAAACAAGACTGACCTTGTTGAACTTGGAAGCTGTCATCACGTTCCCAGTAGAGAAGCCTGATGCAGTCCCGACAAGTGGTTGTTACCATTACTTAAATGTGATGTATATAAGCAATGAGGAAACGCTCCTCATAAAACATACAGGCGATTATTGTTTCAAAATCGACAAGGCGAGAGGATTTGAGGTGTCACGGAGGTAATGGTCTGTAAAACTTGACTCACAGTGCCACTGAGCCACGACATAATGTCATCCACAGGGACCCCACTAAACAGGGCAGTGGATGCCACGACACCGCGGACACTGTGAGCCTTGGCCACATCAACCTGTCTCCCGGTGGCGGATTTGTGACAAAACTGAATACATTCTACAATCCACCTGGAAATGGTGTCCTTAGACGCCCTGCCATGGGGTTCAATATATGACAACCATAACGCTGACTGGTCGGTACGCCACTCCGTAGTACGCTGTTTGTACCGGAGCAGCGCCCGTACGGGGCACCATACTTTAGAATTAGGATCATATCTAGTTAAAGATGGCAAAAAAATAGGTTGACCTGGATATTTCAAAGACTGATTCTTAGCCAAGAAATTAATCCTAGGTAGAAGCTTAAGGCCTTCCCCTGTAACCACAAAACGGTCATCCTCGGCTGATAAGGCGTCAATCTCACTCCTACGCCTTGCCGAGGCCGCAGCAATTAAAAACACAGTTTTAAGAGTCAACAATTTCATAGAAATGGAAATAGGTGGTTCAAAAGGCTTATCTCCTAGTACCTGAAGCACCAGAGATAAACTCCAAACTGGAATCAGTGGTGGATTCCTTGGTCTTAGATTGCCCATGCCTTTAATTAATACATTTAATGTACTTACTTCATCACTCCCACTGTTAGCCAAGCAAGGAATAAGTCATTAAAGCTGACTTATAACCAGCAATAGAGTTAGGCTTGAGGCTATAGGCATCATATAGGTGACAGAGGAAATCAGCTACTACCTGAATAGATGAATCCATTGGATCAATACATCTTTTTGAGCACCACTCTGCAAATCTGTTGATTTTATAGTTATATGCTCTGGAGGTTGACCCCCTCCTGGCTTTGGCCATAAACATGGCCGCTTGCTCAGAAAAGCCCTCCTTAATTCTAGATTCCTTGACAACATCCACGCAGTCAATCGGAACATTGACGGATTGTCGTGAAGGGCCTTGCCCTGGAAGATAAGGTCGTCCATCAGAGGCAGAGGAACCGGACTGCAGACCAGAAGGTCCAGCAGATCCGTATACCACGATCGGCTTGGCCAATCCGGGGCGATCAGAAGCACTTGGCACTCCTGCTGCCTGATTTTCTGAAGCACCTTTGGAATCAGGATTGCTGGAGGGAATGCGTATGCATACATTCCCGCCCAGCTGATAGCTAACGCATCTGTTGCGAAAGCGCTTGGGTCTGGAATCGGAGAGACGTACATCGTCATCTTCGCATTCTTCTTCGTTGCGAACAAATCGATGTTGGGCTTCCCCCAATGGTCGAACAGACGATCCGCCACACATTGATTTAGTTGCCATTCCGTGGGTAAAATACTCATCCTTCGGCTCAATGAGTCTGCTAGCAGATTTAGCCTTCCCGGAATATGAACTGCTCTCAAGGTAATCCTGTGATCCAGGCACCAACAAAGCAGTTTCCAAGTCATCATACAGAGACTGGGCGACTTTGTTCCGCCCTGTCGGTTTATGTAAGTCACTACTGTTGAGTTGTCTGAACGAATAAGAACAATCTTGCTCTGAACTTTCTGTAAGAAATGTTCCAGGCCCAGGACTACTGCTCTTAGCTCCAGTAGATTGATATGTTCCTTTGACTGATCCAGATCCCAAAGCCCTGATATTGTGGACTCTTCCAGACAAGCTCCCCACCCCTCCGTCGATGCATCTGTATACACAGTCACCTGAGGGTGGGGAGGGGTTAGCAAAACCACCAGCAAGAGATTCTCTATATTCAACCACCATTGCAGGTGGTGAATTAGAGGCGCCAACACTGACACGTTCGAGTCCAGCGAACCTGAACTCTGGGTCCACTGTGTCATGAGAAACAACTGGATCAGGTGCCTGCGTAAGTCCGCCTGCGGAATGACTGGTTCCAATGAAACCATCAAACCCAGCATTCTCAAGTAAACCCGTGCCAGGACATGACGACTGTCGCACACCGACTGTATTAAGGAGATGAGTCTCTGAACCCTCTCCTGAGTAGGATAAACATATCCCGTCTCCAGATCGAAGAACATGCCGAGGTAAACAAACTTCTGGGATGGAGTCAGCTCTGATTTTTGGAAATTGATTATCCAGCCCAAGTCCGTGAGAGTTTTCAAAACAATCTCCAGATTGGCCGATAACGTTTCCTGGGTGTGTGCTTTTAACAGCCAGTCGTCTATGTACGTGTGGACTGCTATGCTTCTCCTGCGGAGGTATGCCGTGATCGCGAGAACCACACGGGTGAAGACCTGAGGAGCCGTGGAAATTCCGAAGGGTAATACCCTGAATTCCCACTGTCTGCCCTGGAATGCAAATCTCAGGAAGCGACGGAAACTCCTCTCTATGGGAATGTGGAAATAAGCATCCTTCAAATCTATTGAAGCTGTCCACATTCCCTGCTCTAACCCCGCCAACACCGAGCGCACAGTCTCCATCTTGAAACTGGGCGTCTCTATGAACTTGCTCAATGGCTTGAGGTTGAGAATTGGTCTCCACCCTCCGGTGTTTTTTGTTACTAAGAACACGGTTGAATAGAAGCCCGGACACCCTTGTGCCGGCTGAATAGCTCCTTTTTGTATGAGGGAAGTTATCTCCTCCTCGATACACAACCTCTGATCTGGATCTCTCGGATTCGGAGTCCAGATCGGCACGAGAGACAGTCGCGACGGCGGGCCTGTCATCCAATCGGGATGATACCCGACTGAAAGCCATCGCAAGACTAAACGGTCCTGAGTCAACCGTTCCCACTCTTGCATGTGGGCGGCCAGCCGGCCTCCCACCGGTCCACCTAGGGAGAGAGGTGGACATAAGGAGTGCAAGAGTGGCACTGTCTCCTCCGCCAGAAACACCAGAGTGGTTCTCACCGTGGCAATCGGCCCATCAGGCACGATTACCACGACCAGATCCCTGCGCGCCACGCCCAGCACCACGCGCACCTCGGTGCGCGGGTGGCTGCATGGCTGGCTGCGCCTGGGGAGCCTGCGCCCCCCTCACTGCTGGCCGAAGCGCACGCGGCCTAGGCCGACGCTGCGATGGCGGGTGGCCTCTGACTTGGCCACCTCCACCTCGAGCCTGCAGGGGACGATACGCAGGGGGTGCGGCGCGAATGCTCGCACGGCGGAGCACTTCAAACTGCTCGCGCAGCGCCCTCTGGTTATTGACCATGGTCACCGTCTCCTGGAGGTGCCTGCATCCCTCACCTCCAAAGAGACCAGGACCTGTCATAGGCGTACGCAGTAGCCTATTGTACAGGTCCTGGGACGGGCACAGATTGTCCAAGGCAAACGTGCGTCTCGCCCGGACACTCCTGGTCACCGCCCGCGTCATGCAGTCCAGAGCCAGGTTGATACCATCCTGGATGGCTCTCTGGACTGTGGCCGGGCTCGGCTGGCGCGATGCGGATGCTGTTACCACCCCTTGTAACAGCTGGGAGACGTGGGACAGAGCAGCAATCGACGCCCTCCCACTCTCCTCCGCATCACGCAGCGCGGTATTTGCCGAACGCAACGCGTTTGAACACAGAACACCCGTGTCAGAACGGGCGCCTGGCCGCGCATCTTCACCCAAAGCCGCGCGGTCATCCACGCTCGGCTTGGGTACCACACCGTACCGCTGGTAGTCCAGGGGCACGATGCGGCAACGCCTGGCCACCTCGCGAGGGGCCTTCGCGAGACGCCATTCGCCTTAATGGATGACTCCGCCGCCTCGAACATGTCAACGACATGTTCAGCCAGCGGCAGAGATGGCATGGCGTTAGCAGTAGCCTTACCAGCTACCCACGGCCTGTGGTCACGCTGGCTAGCCGACTGCTCCACGGGCAGATCTGGCCGAACACTTACCAGCCATTGGCAAGCGTCCGACCAATCCTCCTCCGTGGCTAGCTGCGAGCACTCTACAAGACGGGGGCCTTCGTCTTCCTCCTGAGCGCACACAGCAGAGCTTGACGGCGGATATGCTGATACTCCTGGCAAGCCAGGGAAAGCATGCGGGCCCGAAAGAACAGGCATGCTAAACTCCCTGGCTTGACCAGGAGGCGCCGTGGTAGAGCGCGGGGCAGACACCACCCCACCACGGTCCCGGCCAGCACCAGCGACACGCTCGGCAAGCCGAGGTATGCGGTAACCCTGGCCATCAGCACCGCCCAGGGCCAGCTTCTGGACCGTGAATTCTACTCCTGCGTGAGTAGATCCATGGAATATGTCGCCCGCATCCGCCGCGAGGGGTGCACAGACGTCGTACTCCATGGTCGACCCTAGCAGGAAATCCTCTTCCTCCTGGCCAGAAAGATTAGACTCCGGGTCAGCAAAGAGAGCTAACACGGACTGGCCAGGGAAGGTGCCATAGGAGGTACTGGCACCCGCGGCGTGCGGATCCCCCTGGACTGATAAGCAGCCCGCGGGTTCCTGCGACAGCCGTCCACGGCCCCTCGGCGCGGCACCAAGCCTGCTGCCAGGGTCGTGGATCGCCCCCACTAATGGGGCCACCTCTGAGTCGTCGAACAACGTAACCGACCTATGGAAAAGCGACTCAGAGGTGGGGATCACCTGCTCTGAAGCAGACGCCGAGGACAACAAAGGATCTGGTCCAGGAAGCATGCTACGAAGCAACTCTGGGACCAAATCCTTTATCGTCCTCTTCATCTCTCCCAACATTTCGGACCGGAAGGCCTCCATATCCACCGCGGACGAGGCCTTCCTCTTACCCTTTTTACTGACACCCTCTCTCTTCTGCTTCCTCTCCTCCTCCACCACCTTGTCCTTAGCCTGTAAACACAGAAACTCAGACATTAGCTCGCCCCCCCCCCCCATTGCTTACAGATCTCACACTTAAGCAGTGGTCCACAGGGACTACAGCTAAAGCATAAGTGGGGGAACGAAACGATCCTTTAGGACGGACAACCAGGTCTCTGAAACAGGACACAGGACGAGGACAATGAGCAAGTTAGTCAAGGTTAGAAAAAACTCAAAACCAACTAAAGAGAGGGAAAAGATCATAAAGATCAGTAACCATAAGAAACCAGCGTTGGACAAAACTTTAAATGTAAATAAAGAGCAAGGCTGATTATGACGTCATCAATCCCATGACAGAAATTAAATCGGTCCGCAACAAGCATCTAAGTGCAAGAACGAATTGTATTTCTAACATAACGTCCTCACTTGGATATTCAGACTACACACCATCAGATACACAATGATAACAATGGTAAATACAGTCATTATTTTTTCAAATAATTAACATCACCTCATATCATTAGTTAGATACCTGATACCTGGTATAGACAAACCATCCACCTGATGCACTGTATCACTCCACCAAGACCACGCCTCTTAACTCTCTCCACCTAAGGGGAAGGAATTGGATCAAGAGGGCAAAGTGAGAAGACCTTTATATCAAGCCTCCAACTCACTGAGCATAGATTTTTTGGTTAGATAACCTAACAGTATTAGTAGGAAATGGAACCGTGGTGGAGAGAAACAAACCCTCCTGTGCTGAGATGTCCACTAATAATGCAAATCCATACCTGTGGACATAAACACAAAGAGAGATTAGACTTATATAGCAGCGAGTTGAAAAAACCAACTCAAACCGGCGCTCATCACGGTAAGCGCGAGTCCCGGAAACACATTACACCGGGGAAAAACTCGCTAGAATATAGTTGAAATCACCTGATAAAGAGATCCAGCTCCCTCCTCCGGAGAAGTCGCCCTTTCTGACATCTTTCTCTTTCTTTCCAGGTATATTCAGACTATTTTACACAGGTAAACGAGTGAAAACTTTTTAACAAGCACAAACGCATGTGAACTCTCTGCCAATAAATTAGCAAAGAGGTAGTAGTAGTCGGCGCATGCGCGGTGGTGGGGCCGGCATCCGCCTGACTACCTCTGCCTACCTGCCCAGTAGGGGCACCTAACTGTTTTTAATCTGAGTGTTTTATTGAGTGAACGCCAATATTTAGCAATATCAAAAGTATTAGGGAGGTAAGTATACTCTTGATGTGAAATGAGGGCATTCCAATGATACGTTTTCAAAAATAGCCTTCTCTTGGCCTGCAAATAGACATAAACTCACTGAGCAAAATGCCAATATTCGCTACCAATTAAAGAGTAATTCACCTTTCCAGAGTACCCACCTATGGCAGCAACAGCACGCAGTCTAATTAGTCACAGAATATTCAACAGCTTCCCTGAATAGTTTTCAGGAAATTGATAGCTAGGGCATTCGGGGATCGATCAATCCAAACACGGCGAGGTGTGGGTGGAGCTTAGCTAGTGATGGGCGGGGCATAGCTAAAAATGGAAAGGTCCATTAAAAGACAGGTTTTGAAACATTTTATGTAGTAGAAATTATTCACAATTAATTGATTATGTCATTGTTAATCATATAAATTTACGATTTAAAAACATTGTGATTTTTTATTTAATCACATAATCGTCCAAGCCTACCTACCCTCTTGTCACCACATGTTGTACCCTCTGACCAAGGCATATGCTGTGTACGACATCCCTCTTGTAATCCATACCGGCTCGTACACCACAGCTGCTTACAGGCTGGCTATAATACAAACACATTAACCCTGTCATGACAAAGCCGGCCAAAACCAGCCCCCCTGCAGTGGTCTTGAAGAATGTCCATTTACAGGCCAAGAAGAATATTTTTGGAAATTTACCACTGGAATGAATAGCTCGGTAACCAAGCCAGCCATTCCAGTGATAAATTTTTTTAAATAGTCTTCTCTTGGCCTACAAATTGACATTCAATAAGCAAATATTTTGATTTCCTTGACTAAAGTTAGACATTAAAGGGTTAATGACGAAAATATATTACATACATAATAATAAACAAGATAACTAACTACTCTATCAGACTCAGGATTTGATATAATGATCATTCACAAATAACTAGTCATGGCAAAACCAATGTACCGGCTACTTAGTGCTTAGAGGATACAGGCAAAGAAAAAGCTTCTATATGTTAACACTTTCACCAACAAATCCTGGATAAAGTATATTCTTTGCGATATAAAACTGGATTTGTAATGTGTTTTTATACAATATGACCAGGCGAGAGACAAAATGATTTGGTTTTTTTTTATCTAAACCTTTCATGAACCAAGGAATGAAGTTTATTCAAATGGACCTTCCAATATATCTGATCATTCCCTTTTCTTATAATCTTCATCCCACCCCGCCTCCACACTTTTCTCCTGTTACGCCACCCACCTCTAATTTGCTTCAGCAATTTCACAAGATGACATTTCTTGAGGTTCCTGTTTATCCGTCATGTAATTCCAGAGCTCTAAAATCTATAAAGGCATTTAGAATAGCACAAAATTCAAAATGGCTGCCAAACAAATCAAGTTCCCTTGGTCAATCTTGGATCTCTATGGCCTAAGGACGTTGCTGCTTGAAATTGGTTCAGTAGTTCTTGAAGTCATCAAAGGAAATTTATGCACGGATGGATGAATGGATGGTGATCATGTTGAACAGATTATAGTTTGAGAACATAAATGTACTGAGCCCTCGTCCATTAACAAGTGGTCACTCAAGACAGACCATTGCTTAATATAACTCACATGCTATAATAGTAAATCATTTCTTGGGCCACATGGGGCTAATTGTACAACTATACAGCAACTTACCATGTATGGACACCTCCTGGAACCTTTTCCATAACGTAATTCACACTGACGGTCAACTTTATACAACTGGCCTGGTTTTTCTTCCATTATCTTCTTCATACGTCTTCGATATTTCCGTCGTTTAGGACGATCCAGCAGACATTCGCCTGAACCTGCACTGCCAGAGTTCAACAGAAGGTCAATATAGAATTTAATAGCATGGATAAGTATACCTAGGTGTAGCTAAATGACTTCTTAGTACTCATTGGACAAAAGTGCCTTGAGAAATGATCATTTGATGGTCAAGAGATTATTTTTTTGCAAATTTCAAACTGGAATGAACGGTTGGTTCACTACCCAGCCAGGCATTTCTTTGGTAAATTTTCGAGTTATAGTTATATGGCTTTAGTTATATATCTATATATTCGTACAGAACTTACTCCAAGAAGTTGGTCATAAGTTGGGCACTGCATCTAGACCACGTCCATGGGCTGGTGTTGTAGTCCAGCGTCGGTGCCATGATGTGAAATGTCTTGTCCTGATATTTAGCACACTTAATATCATCATCATGAGGCAAATCAAACCTAGAAATGGCAGTATGTGATAATTATTCAAAACACAACTTTCAAAAAAATTTATTTGCAAAATTATCTGTAGGTTTCATATGTAATAATATTATCAATCACCCAATGAGAGTACCCAAACTATATTCTCCTAATATCCTCAAGATTTATCACCTATCATTGCAGGTTTCCCACTGAGTGACTGTCCCTGTTTATGCATGAGCCATTTCAGTGTTAAATTTTCAACTAGCTGTCTGGCCTGCAAATGGACATTTGGCAAGACCAGTGCAGGGGTGGTTTTGGCCAACTTTACCATCAAAGTGTTACGGCAAACAAGGGTAATCTGCATGCCAAGCATAGTGAAGGTCGTTTAGAGCGATATGGCCTTTAATCTTTTGACAGCAAAATCAACAGCCTTCTTTGCCATACACCAAGGATAAAATGTATGCCAAGTTCGGTGAATATCCATTGAGTAGACCTCAACTTATCGGCCTTGACCACTGGGCAACCGATCACAACATCAATAAGGTTCCATTGGGTTAATTGTTAAAGAAAGTCTGCTGAAAGTCCCTCATCCAGACAACAGAATCAGGGATTCCCATAAAATTCCTTTTGAGGCTATATACCCCCAAAATGCAGCTTGGAACCCCAAAGTTGTGAAAGTGGGTCCCATGGGGCCCCTGAAAATTGTGTATGATTATTAAATACTACCGGTAATTAGTTTTAGAGCTTCTTGCACAAAAATACCCACACAATCTTACATAGAACCCACATAATTCATAGTACAGCCGTGAGTCCATGGTACCCTCTGATATTAGCATGGATTAGAAAAACATCATAACCACAGATTTCACCTGGGGACCCCAGATTTGAGCTTAGGAACCCCAGGTTTCAGGGTGTGGGGTCTGTGGGAACTCCAAAATTTAGCTGCCATGGGAAACACTGGACAGAATAACTTATTCAGGTGATCATGTCATATCTATTTCAGACTTAAGTTCAGCTGTCCATCCTAACCAGTATCTTAGCTTCTAGTAACCTGTATCTTAGGTTCTAGTAACCAGTATCTTAGCTTGTAGCAACCAATATCTTAGGTTCCAGGACCAATATCTTATGTTCTAGTAACCAGTATCTTAGGTTCTAGTTCTTAGGTTCTAGTTATATTGTTGGGTGATCATAAATGTGTTTATTAAAATTTGTATCAGTTTCTTAGTTGTTAATAAAAACCATGTTTAAAAATGTCCATGTGCAGACCTAGAATCAAATCCTAACAAATTTCTGACTATACAGTCGGACAGATGGAACCCGTCATTCAAATCATTCATTATGCATAGTATCCTAAGTAAAAACTTGTACCGTTTTACTCACAAATGTCCTAACTCATGAGCTATTGTATAAGCAGCACTCAATCCATTATCCTCTATAATGGAACAGCTTCTATATGGATCACAGATACGCCCTAGTTCAGCTAGGCCTGAGGGGAAGAAATATTTAACACACTTTAACACTCCTTAAGCCGGACAAAATCAGTTATTGTAATCGGTCTTGAAAAATGTCCATTTGTAGACCAAGAAAGGACTATTTTTGAAAATTTACAACTCGAATGACTGACTCATCATTCCCGTGGTAAATTTTCAAAAATATCTCCTACTGGTCTGCAAATGGACATTATTATGAGAAAATTGAAATTAAACTTTTACCACGTTTGAGAGGTAACGGGTTAAAGATCACTTCTGCATGTATAAAGAGCTAAAGACCATGTATGTACATGTATGAGGATTAACATTATATCAACAATACACCTGTATATAAACACCTCCACCGCTACATATCTAAACAACAAGTCATTCAACAACATACAGGAGAAAAAAATGTGTTTAATCTTCCCACTAGCCATTACATGTACATGCAAAGTGGATCAGAAATGACAATTATATTTCAACTAGATGGACTGCGTTCCACATGTCAAGCCCTTTAGTTTTTCCGCATATCACACATCATGTGTGGAACTATCGCAAAATTAGGATTTCTTACAATAGTATACACCCTAGATAAATCAAATGTGTACTGAAAAACTCTAGCATTATTAAAATTCTTGAAAATGTCCAAACCATGTAAAAATATGGGGGGAAAAAATTTTAAAATCATTTTAATTATGTTGCAAAAAATCGTTGGGATCAGATAAGCCTTTGATCATGTTGATAAATTAAAAGACCATTGAAAACCTTTAGCATATTTCTAATTCTTGTCATAAACAGGATATAAATCACACAAAACTAAACTACGTCCAAACCCAGTCAAACAAGGCGCTCATCTGGACCATTAGCATTTGAATAGACATGATGGATAATTTTCTGAAAAATCCAAGATGGACACCAAAAGAATTGACCAATCAATATTCTCATTTGATATGTTGAAGCCTATCGTCACTAAGGACAATTCCACCCAATTTCTGTTGTGAAGCAGGCCATTGATTAAGGGGTAGTTTTTTAAATGCTTCCAGAGATTTTTCGGAAAATCAAAGATGGCTGCCTAAAAAGCAACCTATCAGAATTCTGAATAGATTTACTAGAGGCTACCACTACTGGATAATCCAGCCAAATCTGGTTGAAATTGCCTAAGTGGTTAATGAGTAGCATTTTAAACGAATTCCCAATTTTCGGAAAATACAAGATGGCCGCCGAACAAATTGACCAATCAAAATTCTGTATACGACCTCTGAACCACACCACTCTAGGGACCTTCCAGCCGTTTGCTTGAAATCGTCCAGGCGGTTAATGAGGAGTAGCCTTTTAGCTGATTTCTGGAAATTTAAAAAGATCCAAGATGGGCGCCGAAAAAATTGGCCAATCAAAATTCTGTATACAAGTTCTGAAGCGTAGTATCCTTCCAGCCAAATCTGGTTGAAATTGTCCAAGCAGTTAATGAGTAGCATAACACTCTAGGGTCCTTCCAACCAAGTTTGCTGGAAATTGGCCAAGTAGTTAATGAGTAGGCTTTTAACTGATTTCCAGACATTTTCAGAAAAAACAAGATGGCCACCAGACAAATTGACTAATCAAAATTCTGTATACAAGTTCTGAAACCTACCAGGCTCAGTATTCTTCCCACCCAATCTGGTTGAAGTTGCCCAAGCGGTTAATGAAGAGAAGCTTTTTAAACGATTTCCCGTAATTTTTCAGAAAATTCAAGATAGCCACCGAAAAAACTGACTAATCAAAATTCTGTATACAAGTTCTGAAGCATAAGAATCTAGGGTCCTTCCATCCGAGTTTGCTTGAAATCAGCCAAGTGCTTAATTAGTAGGCATTTAACTGATTTCCTTCCAAATATACCAATCAAAATTCTGTATACAAGTTCTGAAGCATACAAGTCTAGGGTCCTTCCAGGCGAGAGCCGCGAGTTTGCTTGAAATCAGCCAATTAGTTAATGAGGAGTAAGTAGGCTTTTATCTGATTTCCCAAAATTTTTTGATGGCCACCGGAGTAGCATTTTAAAGCAAAGGTTGACAGCCAGATGGACGGATGACGGGCGGTCGTCATGGCCTAAGCTCACTTGGCCATTCTGGCCAAGTGACCTAAAAAGACAATAAGAACTAACAAATATAAACGATTTTATTTTATTTTATAAATTAAAAAGAAGTTGACAGATTTTCCTAAACTCCATCACCGCTAAAATTTTAGTTAGGTTCATGAATTTTGACATGCCATAAAATTCAAGGTATGATGTCATAGCGTGAATCGTCAAACACGTGCATTCAGATTATGGCACACATGTTTTCCGATTAGCAGAAACTAGTCTTAAAATCAGCTCAGATTCAAGTTCATGTTTGACAAAGATTAGTGTTTCTCTTAAATCTCATTAACATGGTGGTATCTGAATGAACTGCTGTGAGCTATCAATCATTAACAAGGTACTATTCACGTGATGATGTCATACAACAACAATCATTCAGGCGATGATGTCACAACGGGATTCTCAAGAGAAATTTATCAAATTATGTTCTGTGGCGAAATTTACTATTAAGGAATTAGAAAATATGGAAATAATATATTTTATTTTATTTAATGTATACAAAAGCATCATTTGGCAGGCTGTGTCTGTTCCCTGTTTGTATTCCCCTTTGCCAAGACTACATCTCCTCGGCTCTCTATAAAGATTGCCTTGTCTAGTTTCCCGAATCGCGGTTTTCAAAGACACGCTTGATTTTATTGAAATACTGTAATTTCTATCATAGAAACGTGGCCACTTCTGGATGGCATGTTTACCATTATTGGGTGTGTCCTATTCAGCATAAAGCCATCTTTCAGTAGACAACATTGTCTCAGTAACCAAACATGCATACAGTACAACTCAGAAACAACATAACCGTTCAACTGTTGAATATTTTGGACTTGATTTCATTGCTTTCTAAGCCAGAAATGGATTCCAATCAAATTAATTCCAAAATATTCAACAGAATATTTCTTACATCGTGTTCAAAATTGTACTCACTAACATGTTTCTGTTTTTGTTATTTTCTTTTGGAAACACGTCGTCATAGTTATGAGCTGTACTGTAGACACCAACACTGGCAATTCTTTAACCATTTAATAGTCAAGATTGGTCAAGAAAATCAAAACGTATATTTACAGGCCAAGAGACTATTTTTTTAAAACTTCCTACTAACATGTACAATTAAACAAGAGGCCCAAGGGCCTGTGACGCTCACCCGGACCATTGGCATTTGAATCATTAATTTTGCATTTTCGAAAAATCCAAGATGGCCACCGAAGAAATTGACAAATCATAATTCTCATTTAGTATGCCCACCACCATACGATCATTTCACCCAAAATTTTCAAAAACTCCAAGATGGCCACCAAAAGTGGACCAACCAAAATTCTGAATAGCCTACCACTATGGAATCCTTCCATCCAAATATGGATAAAATCCACTAAGCAGTTAAGACGGAGATGTGTTTTCACAATTTCTGGTAGATTTTTCATAAAATCTATGATTTTCACCCCAAAACTTGACCAAGCAACCTTCTGAATAGAAGACTTGAAGCCTCCCATGATAGAGTTATTCTAGCCGAATTTTGCTGAAATTTCTCAAGCAGCTAACGTGGAGAAGCGCTTTGACAATATATTTCCAGTGAATTTTTTATAAAATCTAAGATTTTTACCCAAAAGATTTACCAATTAAAATTCTGTACGCATATTCCGAAGCCTACTCTCATAGCATCTTTTCAGCCAAATTAGGTTGAAATCTGCCAAGTGGTTAATGAGGAGTAGCATTTTGGCAATTTCCTGCAGGTTTTTCATAAATTCACCTAAAAACATTGACAACTCGAAGTTCTGTTTAAAAGTTCTGAAACCTACCCCATAGGATCCTTCCAGCCAAATTAAGTTGAAATACCCACAGGTGGTTAATGTGTAGTAGTATTTTAAAGCAAAGGTTGATGGGCAGACAAACAATAGATGGACGGACAACGGATGACATGGCATAAGCTCACTTAGCCTTTCTCGCCAGATGAGCTAAAAATAATAATCCTCTCTTGATCCGCAAATGGACATTTCACAAGACAACTGAAGATACCAGTTTCAGATGACTTGGCCAATAAATTGTTAACCAAACTCATTCTATTATATATACAGTTATAAAGTATGAAAGATATATTATATTATATTATATTATATTATATTATATTATATTATATTATATTATATTATATTATATTATATTATAACAATGTCTAAGCATGAATGATTATTTTGGTAATAGTTTGTTTCAACATTCAGCATGTTCAGTAAAATTCTTCTCAGAATAATTAGAAAATTTCAAAACTTATCTATCAGTCTGAGACTTCCTGAAGAATTGGTTGTGTTAACCCTTTCACCGACAAATCCTTGAAAATGTAAATTCTTTACGACATAAAACGTCTTCTGTTGAATATTTTGAAATTAATTTGACTGGAAGCCGTTGCTGCCTAAGGCAGCAATGGCTTCCAGTCAAATTAGTTTCAAAATATTCAATAGCTTTCTTGTATGGTTGCCTTGTAAATGAGACATCAGGAATTCAACGGTGAAATGGCTAAGAATGTTCTGGTCAGTTATATATGTATATATGTGTCCGTTGAAAGAACAAAGCTGATGGCGGAATGTCTTCAATTTATACTTGTTGACTGACAATGGCGGATATTAATCAATATCCACATGAACCCTCCTACATACTGTATACACGTACAACAATGTACATGCATGTGAATTCATGCAGAAGCAGAATACATAGAAAACATTTTTAAGAAAGTTGCTGCTGCTGCTTAGGAGAGAAACAATGTTCACTCAAAATACTCAACTTCCCCCAGGTACATGTATCGCATTTTGAATGAACCGATATAATTTTCTTTAAAAATAAAAATATATCTTCATTTGTCAATATAACAATTTTGTATAGCTTTTGAACACGTGTAAGAAATGTTCTGTCGTCGGGCAGCAATCGCTTTCAATTAAAGTAAGTCCAAAATATTCAACTGTAGGATTTATTTTGTTTTGGAAATATGTGAAATTATTTCGGAGCTGTATTGTATAGTGAAACCTGTCACAAGTCACTACCTTTCAGCACCAAGAAATGATCACTAAAGACACTTTCTCTTAAAGCTGGCATGATACATTAAAACAGCTATTGCTTACACCTGTCAATAACATAATTTTATTAATAAATTTCCGTTTTCGGTAACTCTATTACGAGTTTAGCTATTGTTACTTTAAGCAAGATACCTAACATTCCTGGTGCACTATAAAACGTTCAGTACATAGCGCTCGGAGTCAGCCAGTATGGAATGGTGTAATCACTTGGCGGCTACACAATGTACAGATGACAGCTCTGCGATTGGATATCACTGCACAGTGCCTATCCGTCATGACATGCCGGATAACTCATAACTCACTGTACTGAAAGAATCTTTTTATATCTGGTCAGAACAGTTGTCCGTGTCTTGTTTAAATCAATAACTAGGCCTATAATAGCTGCTGAAAATGGAAATTGGTTGGTAGTTAACACTATTTCTATTCAGAATTTTGATTTGTCAATTATTACTCCGGTCATCTTAGATTTTCCGAAAATTCTCCAGAAATTCTTTATAATGCTACTCCTTAGTCAATGACCCAATTTCAATGAAACTCGGATAGAACCATTTTAAGATGGCATGACAGCTTTAAATTTATATAGGTTATTTACCAGAAATATGCCTGTAGTGGTTACTTAAAACAAGTGGTTTTATGACTAACTATCTGATAGAATTACCATCATTTGTGGCAAACAGCTGCTGGTCTCTATACTGTATATCAGGTTAGTTCCAGCATAGACAGCTACATATCTCCAAGAGTCAATGTTTGAGAATCTCATGTCATCAGAGAACGAAATCCAAATTGTATTATGGTCATTCTACTTCGTAATGACAATACTAATTTCCAGGATTTGAACTCATCTAATGGATGGCCTCGTCGAAGAATGAGCTCATCCTAAACAATTCTTGATGTGAAAAAAACATATGGACAATGTTTTGAATCAAGTGTCTGTAAAATAATACCTCAGATTTTAACCATAATACACGTAGGATATGGTGAAATAAACACGGTATTATCTTACTATATTTAATATACTTACCTAAAGTATCACATTTTTTCTGCGCTCTACATATGTCTTGCCTAATAAAACAGAAACATCACACATTGAATAATTACATATATTATATTATAATAACAGTATAGTTACATGTGTACCATCCGATAATTATAATAATTTTTATAACAAGAGGCCTACCTAGCGGCTTGTCGCTCATCTGAAACATTAGAATTTGAAAAGCTTTTTATGCTAGAAGTCATTGCTGCCTAAAGCATCGATGTTTATCAGACAAAAAGTGTTTTAAGATACTCAACATATTTTGAAAGTGGTTGCCTTTAAATTGATATTCTAGGATTTTACTTGTACAAATTTTGAATAGAAGTTCTGAAGATGGAAATATTGACCAATCCGAATTCTAGTTAGAAATGTTGAATCCTCCCAGCATAGAATTAGTCCACCCAAGTCGGGCCATTTATACTGGAGTAGTAGCCGGTAAATCCAAGATGGCTACGGTACTAGATAAATTGAACAATCAAAATTCCGAATAGAAGTTCCGGAGCCTACCACCATAGGAGCCTTCCAGCCAAACTTGGTTGCAATTTCTCAAGCAATTAATGAGGAGTAGCGTTTTAAACGATTTCCTATTTTTAGAAAAATTCAAGAAGACCACCAAAAATAGACCAATCAAAATTAGGTATGCAAGTTCTGAACTCTAGGGTTCTCCCAGCCGAGTTTGCTTGAAACTGGCCAAGTGGTTAATGAAGAGTAGGCTTTTAACCGATTTCCAGAAATTTTCAGAAAATCCAAGATGACCACCAGAAATATTGACTAATCATAATTCTCGTTAGAAGTGTTGAAGCCTTCCAGCATAGAATTAGTCCAGTAAGTCCACCAAAGTTTCGTTGAAGTCGGCTCATTTATATTGGAGTAGTGTTTTAAATGATTTCTGGAAATTCTTTGGAAAATCAAAAATGGCCACCAGAAAAATTGACCAATCAAAATTCTGAATACAAGTTCTGGAGCCTACCACCATAGGATCCCTCCCTCCAACCAAATTTTGTTGAAATATGTCAACGCATTAAGGAGATGCGATTTGATGGACGGATTAACGACGGACGGCCGCCATTGCATGAGTTCACCAGGCAAACTAAAATTTAAACAAACAAGATTATTGTTAGAAGTGTTGAAGCCTAAAATTACAGGATTGTTCCTCCCAAGTTTCGTTGAAATTGAGCCATTGACCAAGGAGCATTATAAAGAATTTCAGAAAAATCTCTAGAAAATCTAAGATGACTGGAGTAAGAATTGACCAATCAAAATTCTGAATATAAATTCTGAGCACACTAACATAGGATCCCTCTAAAGAAATGTGGTTAAATATGCCAAGTGGTATAAGAGAACTCTTAAAGCAAATGTTGATGTACGATAGACGGATGGGCGACATATGGATAGACAACCGACAGTAACTACAGCATCTGGAACATACAAGCTTAAGGTCCTTATAGACACATTTGGTTGAAATCTACCAAACTGTTAAGGAAATGTGTTTTGACAATTTCTGGTAAATCTTTCATAAAATCTAAGACGTTCCCGCCAAAAAAAATGACCCATCAAAGTTCTGAATATATTTTCTGGAGCCTAGCACCTTAGAATCCTTCCAGCCAAATTTGGTTGAAATACATCAACCGGTTAAGAAGGAGATGCATTACGACCGTTTCCGGTAAATTTGTCATTAGATTTTAACCCAAAAAATTGACCAGGCAAAATTATGAATACAAGTTCAAGAGCTACCACCATAGGATCCTTCCAGGTAAATTTGGTTAAAAGCTCCCAAGCAGTTTTATGAGACATGTTTTAAAACAAAAGTTGACAGACAACGGATGGATGGACAGACAGACGACAGATGACGGAAGGTCACCACGACATAAGCTCACTTGGTCATTGTGGCCATGTGAACTAATAACAGTTAACTTCTGATCAGTACAACAACATCTAATCATTACAAAGGTGTTATCATACTGTAGTTACGACAGCTACACAATCAGCAGTACAAGTATCATTGTAGCCATAGTTACTATAGCTCACTTCAGTACTGCAGCAAAACAACAGTTCCCATTGTTCCTGTCCAGAACCGCTACAGGTACAATAACTACAATATCATAATTCATAGATACATGTACCTTGTGGAAAAACATCATAAAATATATAACAGTTGCCATAGTTACCGTGTGAGCAGGACAGCAGTATCATAATAATTAGGGCTGGAATCATCAGTCTCCTCTCGATGCTGATACTGCCATTTACAAAAATTTTTTAATGATGTTGATGCATTTGGTGTGACTTTCGGACCACTCTGTAAATAGACAAACAATAACCAATAACTAACAAGCTTCTAAAAGCTGTACACTACACATGCATCTGATTATTTAGGCGTACTGTCACGGAGCACTTATAACAACTGTGGAGTTATTAATCACTTTAAGCTCACAATTTGCAGTATCACAATGGACCTTTCCAGTTTATCCATCAATCATATGATGTCATAATCAACTACCTGACGTGTAGTATGACGTTATAATCAATTACTTCACGAATGACGTAGATAAGTTCGTCACTATTGCTTAATTGATGACGAACTAAGCATTGTTGTACGAATTGCATGTCTTTACTATAGAACAGACATTCTGTTACAAAGGATGTAAATGTGGTGCACCTATTAAGTCAGTCATTCCAATCACAACGTGAAAAAAATATTTCTCTTCTTACTTGCAAATGAGCATAATTAACGAAATAAAATAACTATTTAAATTTTCTGGACTAATTTTGACCATTATTCTGCCTGCATGCCTGTCGGAATTTCTGCCGACTACATTTTCCATGGTGTTTTATCTATGGATATGCTGAATATTTTGAAAACAATCTGACTCAAAGTTGTTAGTCAAATTGTTTTCAGAACATTCTTGTTATTGAACTTGTTATTGAATTTATTGTCTGGTTGTCTGCACCTGACAGACAGTTAAAGGGTTAAAGAGAAATTAACCATCCGGCAAAAAAAAAACGGCCTCTGATATGGTCTTGTGGAATGTCTGTCCACTTACAGGCGGAGAGAATACAATTTTTGAAGTTACCACTGAAATGATTGGCTCGATAATCGAGCCAGTCATTCCAGTGATTAATTGTCGAAAATTCTATTCTCTCGGCCTGTAAATGGACAAAAAATTAATTTAAATCTGACCATTAAAGGGTTAATGTTCCACAGACCACATGAACAAGGAGTCATACAACTGTAACTCTGTCTGTATTTGAATCCAGAGCTCCCTGATACATGCTTTTGGTCTTCATGGTCCTATGGGTTAAGTGTTGAGTCAGATCAGTAAGCGTCTGTGTCAATAAGCAGATAAGATGCTACCTATCTAATTCACCTTTCCAGAGTCTCCATCTATAGTCTGATGTCATATGGCGACATAATCAGCTAAGTGGTGTATAGGATGATGTCATAATCATTACGTCATAAACGATTCTATTTGGCCCGTCTTTAACGCTTAACAGTCCGACATGTTGTACGAATTGTATGTCTCTACTATTTAATAAACATGCTGTTGAATATTTGGAAACTAATTCGACTAGGCAGCAACATCGTCCAGTCAAATCATTTCCAAAATATTCAATAGCTTACCAGTATAGTTTTCTGGAAATTGTTTGTCAGAGAATTCAGTGATCGATCGATCCCAACACGAGCGAGGTGTGGGTGGCGCTTAGCTACAGATGGGCGGGGCATAGCTAATAAGAGGCCTGTATCGCTCAACTGGAACATTGGCATTTCAACTAATCTTGCTTAAGTTTTACATCCATCAGTGTCACTTCCAATGACTTTCAGTCAAATGATTTAGTTTTCGAGATATTGACAACAATCTCTGAACTGGGTTTTTTGCATTAGTGATTTTGAACAATGTTTAAGTGAAAATAGATGATATCAGTGCTAACAACAGCTGGTTTCTTAACTGTCTCACTGCTGCAAGCCAGTGCAGCCAATAATTTCAATTTTCAAAAGCTCTTGACTTCCTGAATATTTTGAAAACAATTTGACTGAAAGTTGTTGGCGGCTTAGCCACCAACAACTTTCAGTCCAGGTGTTTTCAAAAGATTTATCAGGTTCAGAGATGCAACCTTTGGAATATGTCTTCTGCAAAAACTCAGTCAGACGGTTACTAGAGGTTTAAATACAATTTGAAGAAAATGGTCTCTAAAGGCAGGTAGGTGGTCTTTATAGCAGGTTATTCCCCACCACCACACAATCCATTTAACACATGCACATCTGGCTGAATCACTGAGTTAGCAGCAGGGGTAGGGTGAGCTGGAGTTGATTTAGAAAATAATTTGACTGAAAGTCATTGCTGCCTTAGGCAGCAACAACTTTCATTGCTGCCTAAGGCTAGCAACAACTTTCAATCAAATACATTTCAAATATTTTTAAGAGCATAGATGTCAGAGCACATAATACATATCTTAAATATTTCTGCAGTATTGGAAAGGTTAATCTTGGAATTTAATATCTAGTTTGGCAATAAAATCTGACATGGTGATAAATCAATGGACAGCGGGAACAAACCATTATTTGCCCTATGAAAGTGAGACTGCAAATAATTAAGGAGTGATAACGCTGGCATTTGAAGTCCTATCAGTTTCATTTTCACAACACAGATATTAGATGCTGTCATTAACATTGTGACCCATGTTTGGTGTCAATCCGTCAAGAAATAACAAAATGAGCCGCCAATGTTGGTGACGGACAAATAGATGGATGGACAGACATACAGAAGATGGATGGGGTTATCGCTACACGACAGCTGACTGACAAGTAAGCGGAGTTAAGAAAAAACAATTTCGGCTTCAAAATCCATCAAATAAAAAAATTTAATATGGCAGCCAAACACGCAAAAATTTGATTGGTCCACGGCAGCCATGTTTTTTACCTATCAACTTCCCATGAACAAACCTCAATCTCCCTTAGTCCATAATCATATCCCTAAAATTTCAGCCCGATCCGTTCAGCGGTTCTGCAGAATAAGTCGTTTTCATGAAAACTAGGTCATCCAAGATGACCGCCGAACCATTTGGCCAATCAAGTTCCTTCGAAAAACTTGGTTCAGCTCTTGCCCTATATGATATTTCGTGACTTTTGAATCAATCCACCAAGCGGTTTCAGAGAAGATTTTTAAAGCCATTTCCTAAAATCGGCCAAAATCCAAGATGGCCACTGGCCAAATCGGCTGATCGGCTTTGTTTGAACAAACTTGGATCCCTATGCCCTAAGGATACTTCCTGCCAAATATAATTGAAATCGGCCCAGTGGTTAAATTGAGAAGTCGTTTAAAGGAAAAAGTTGACGGACAGATGGACGCCGGACAGACGACGGATGGTCGCCATGGCATAAGCTCACCTGGCCATTCTGGCCAGGTGAGCTAAAAATGGAAAGGTCCATTAGCCATATCATCTTGACCACTGCAGAAGCAATTTTGGCCAGCTTGAGCATAAAAGGGCTATGGTAGGGTGTGTAAAAGCTGCATATAATAAATACAGAGCTAGCATATTATGATTCCAAATCGCATTCTATATTCCTCTATATACAAGAGGAAAAGCCAGGACCAGACAATGGCAGTCAGATTAATGTTACGGAGGGAAATCGTGTAAGCTTGCCAATAATAAACAATCTCTGTACTGAGAATGATAACAGTGATCTGCAGCATCTTGCCAAAACAAAATAAACTGCTGCGCATTGAACATCATAAAAATAATAACAGATATTATATAACCATGTCGTGTTGGCAGCGGTGGTGGCAGCATAACTACGACAAAACTACTGTCTGCCAGCCATGCTTATGCTTTGCTGAAGAGCCGATCTAATAACAGATAGGATTCTATCCTCAATAAAACCATCAGATTGTGTGATTCCGATGGGAAAACTGCATAGAAACAGTAAACTTAGACACGTACAAATAACTAAGTTAATGTTCCTCTCTGTTTTAAAAGCCATCATTTTTCCCATCGCCTCACATACAAAGTTCCATATAGCATCCAAATATAAATTCAAAAGAAGTACAACATACATTTTGATTGTTTTACAACTAATTCACCTTCACAGAGTAACCATCGATGATTTGACGTCATATGACATCATATTCAGCGAAGCGGCATGTAGGATGACATCATAATCATTACGTCATAAATGATTCTATCAGGCCCGTCTTTAACTCTTAACAGTCTGACACATTGTACGAACTGTATCTCTCTACTATTTAATAAACATGTTGAACTGAATATTTTGAAACTAATCTGACTGGGCGCCATAGGGAGCAACAGCATCCAATCAAATTAGTTTCAAAATATTCAACAGCTTACCTGTAGTTTTCTGGAAATTGATAGTCAGGGAGTTCAGAGATCGATCGATCCCAAAACGAGCGAGGTGTGGGTGGAACTTAGCTAGAGATGAGCAGAGCAAAGCTAAAAATGGAAAGGTCCATTTGACTAGAAGCTGTTGCTGATGAAGGTTAGTTGCACAATATTCACAATACTCACAGTAAATGAGTTTTGTGGGAAATTCTAAAAATACATTCTCATGACTATGAACTATGAAAAACAATGCTGGTTTTAAACTTTCAAATTCAATGAACCGTGTGAACCCTGATGTGTGTACATGTATCTATGTATTCTTCCACTAATTGAAACAACCAAGGTTGTGAAGGCACTTAACCCGTAACACTTATATCAGCCAAAAACGGCATCAGCAGCGGTTCTGATAACTGGGACAGTCATTTCAGTGGTAAATTTTCAAAAATTCTCTTCTATTGGTCTGCAAATGGAAATTTTTTATGAAATAATGGATATTTTTAAAAACAAATACGAGGATTAAATGGCTAAAGCCCTAAATGGACGTGCATATAGACCCAACATCAGCAATGAACTCTAAGTACGCAAGTGTTAGTATCGCCAAAGCAATCACACACATAATAAACTCTGCCTTCCCTGCGACACCTCCCAATCGATGCTGTTGGACTACGCACAATGGACCTTTCCATTTTTAGCTATACACCGCCCATCTCTAGCTAAGCTCCACCCACACCTCGCTCGTGTTGGGATCAATGGATCTCTGAACTCCCGGACTATCGATTTCAAGAAAACTATACAGGTAAGCTGTTGCATATTTTGAAACTAATTTGACTGGGTGCTGTGTTTGCTATGCCAGCAACAGCGCCCAGTCAAATTAATTTCAAAATATTCAACAGCATGTTTATTAAATAGCAAACAATTACAAAGACATACAATTTATACAACCTGTCGGACTGTTTGAGACTTGATGACGGGCTATATGGAACCTTTTGTGACGCAATGATTGTGATGTCATCATACACGCGTTGAGCTGATTAAGACGTCATAGGAGGTCAGATGATGGATGGATACTCTGGAAAGGTGAATTATCGTGCTGCCCAAACTTAGCAAGCCACCTGGACCACCAGTAAACTTGCGGCCTATATTGCTCCTCAATATCGTCAGGAAGATCTTGTTCACTGTAGCACAGTGCACCATACAAGAAAGGATTGACTGTTTCACTGGAGCCTACCAGAGTGGCTTTAAATGAGGACGCAGCTGCATAGACAGTATATGGGTGCATTGAACATGTGTCCTGCAATCATGCCCAAACACTGGGACTATCATAAGATGGATACCGACATGTTACGGGCCCTTGACACCATCAGACGATCAATGATACTGGATGTACTACATCAAGCTAGCTGTAATGAGTATGAGCTGCGACTAGCCGGACTGCTATTGGCAAATAACAAGTTGAAAGTGAGAGGAAATAATGTGGACCAGTGTTTGAGACATCCATTGGTTCTCCACAGGGAGATGGTCTCTTTCCGGTACTGTTTACAAGCTTCATGTACCTTGCCGCTGCCCTCTCATCTGTGTGAGAGCACGCCACAAGACAAAACCCAACAGTCTCTACACTGTGCCGCCTACTAGAGATGTAGTATGTAGATGATGTAGACTGCAGAGATGAGGAAACACTCAATAGTCTTCTCGATATAACTACAGAACAAATAAAGAATGTGACTCTTTTCATGAACGACGCCAAGAGAGTTTACCCAGGTACACCTATCAGCGACAGTCAGTGACAATGGCATCCCGCATTGTGGTGAGGGAAGAATGAAGGAAGAGCAAAATCATTGGTTCACTAATATGCAACTCCTCTAATATCGCTGCAGATTGCGTCAAAGCACACATTCCATTCCGGTCATTTTGGAAACTGCGGATCTATGAATCAAGGCTCCCTCTGGCAAGGATTGCGCTTGTATGGCGTGACCTGTGTATCACTGATGCTGTACAACCGCAACAGAAGGCAGTTCTAGATAAACTTGCTGCCGGTTACTGCAGACACAATTGCATTATAACCTCAACATCACTGGCCGGACAGTAAAATCTCCAACGACGTGTTATATGCAACGTGCAATACAGTCCCACTGTAAGTGAAGGTGGCCCAACAAAGAGTGTCGATGTTAGGACATGTTCTGTGAATGCCACATGACACCCCTGCACAGAAAGCCTTGGAACTTTCTGTACTCGACATCAACCTGCACAAAGCTCGTAGATACATGTAGTAGATACCAATCTAAAAGACGTTGGACTGGGTACACTGACGACCACGAAAAACCTGAGGTAGCTAAGGACTCTCACTGAGGACAGGAAGGACTGATTGCAGCTCCAGGCATGACAGGATGTTTCAAATGACTGGAGTTGCAGAACACAGTATTCATCATTGGCTATGATCCTGACATGGCAAGGCATTCCAATGTCTGATTAGCTAAGTGAAATATAACTTATAAAGTTAGCTTCACATCTTGTGGTATGCCACATGTAATAGTGATTGTAATCCAGTACGCTAGCGTAATAAAGCAGCATATACACTTTGTGAGATGATAATCGTGCTTAGCATTGCTTGATCTGTATCTTGATGTTATGGCACTTTGACTGGTACTCAAATACCAAGAGAAAATGTCAAAGATACAGCATTTATATAAATAAATGCATGTACATGTACACATCTTTGTGTCTTTCAAATACTATATACAAATAAGGATGTCTATCTGATACATAACACATAAAACATAGGAAGATGTTTTCACACTTTTCTGACATGATTATTATGGCAATTTGACTGATACGTAACAGCATAGAATCTTGTTAACCCTTTCATGGTCGAGTTGATCAAAGTCAGTTTGTGTCATGTTTTGTCAAGAAATCAGGCAAAAATGGCTTCTGAAGACATCGTGAGAAGTGTTTATTTCTCGGCCAAAGAGACTAGGAAAATATACATGTATCACCGGAATGACTGGGTAGTTACGTGTAACAAAGCCAATCACTCAAGAGCTAAATTCTCCACAATAGTCTTCTCTTGGTCTGTAAATGGATATTTCCCAAGACCCCTGCTGTCAAGCGTCTCTAAGGGTTAGTATACAATGTAAATATTTTTAAATGGCCACTCATTCTAGTGATAAATTTTCAAAAATAATCTCTGTCTGTAAATGGACATTTTCTATGAGAAAATTGACATTTTCTTGTACAAATTTGTGGGTAAAGGGTTAACGGTTACAGCATTCGTTCTGAACCAAGAACAAAGTTATTCTATAGAGGCGTGGTGGCTGAGTGGTTAGGAACTTGAGCTCGTAACTCCAGGTTCGCAAGTTCGCTTCCTGGCCGGTCGGCTACATTGTGTCCTTGAGCAAGTCACTTAACTCTGCGTTGCTCCAGTCAACCTAGCTGTAAATAGGTACCTGTGATGGCATAGCTCTCTGTGCGCCGTATGTGGCTGCCGGGGCACTGTCAAATGAACAGGGGATGAGATGTACAGCGCTTAGAGCATGCAATCGCATGGAGTTCAGCGCAATATAAATGCACTATCATTCATTCATTCATTCATGGTGTAAGAGACGTACTCTAATCAGAGGTCAGTACATGAGCTTACTATTTGACTACTGCTAAGCTGATCTACATGCTTGATCAGATGTCAGTAAGTGAAGTAGCTGAAATACATGTACTCACTTTATCAGAGGTCAGCATGTAAAGCTTGACCACCACTTAGCTGAAGTATATTTACTCACTTTATCAGAGGTCAGTATGAGAAGCTTGACCACCACTAAGCTGCTGTAGTTACTTTATCTGAGGTTAGCATGTGAAAGCTTGACCAGAACTAAGTTCATGTACTTACTTTATCAGAGGTCAGTATGAGAAGCTTGACCACCACTAAGTTAATGGAACTGCCTATTGATGGATCTTTATATACACTGGCTACCTGTCAAATAAAACAGCATAAATACACATTGTATTAACCCTTTAATGGTCCAAATTTGTCCACAAAATTAAAAATTTTACTTAGTAAATGTCCATTTGTAGGCCAAGAAAAGATTATTTTTGAAAATTTACCAGTGGAATGAGTGGCTCGGTTACCGAGCCAGTCATTGCAGTGGTAAATTTTCAAAAATAATCTTTTCTTGGCCTACAAATGGACATTCCCCAAGACCACTGCAGTTTGGCCGGCTTGACAATTAAAGGGTTAATTACTCAGCGTTTCAATTTAATAATTTCGCTTCCGCAATGATGTTTTTGAGGTATACATTAAACCTAGTCGTAAGTCGGTGAGAATTTTTAACGGGAAATTGAATTCAATTTTCGTGGTATCAGTTTTAACTGTTTTAGAAAACCTTTTTTGGAAAACTCTGTAATAAAAGCCCACCCCATTTCTCAAAGATGTTGGTTTGGAAATTGAACACCTCTTGTCCTAATAGAAACCTAGGCATTAAATAGGTGAAATACGGTATTCAAAATAAGAAATGAAATAAGACCGGCTAATTACATGTATTTTGAAAATAATTTGATTGAAAGATTCTGGTGTCTGTGACAACAACCTTCCACCAAATTATTTACAAAATAATCAGTTTAAATTGGACTATTTATTTATTAAGATGCAATAAGAAAGATCTGGTCTACAGTACATATTTCAGCTTTTAGGATGAAATGTGTTATATTCATGCCTTCACGGTGGACCTCTATGATCACCCCAATGTCAAAACGTGGACAAGTTTTAGCTGGCCTTGGGTGGTGGTGGGGATGGAATAAAAGGTACATTCCTTATAGGCTAGAAAATTTCAATACAATTACAAGTCCGTTCCACAACTGGCTGTACCTTACAGTACATACCTTGTAGCTGTCAATGTGAATGTGGAAACACATATCTAGGGCGTGTTCAACTGGCGAACTTAGATAACTCTAGCTTATTACCCAGTTTTGTCTTAGCCAATAAGATTTGAGTTTTGGGATTTCCCTTTTACAAATGTCGAATGTCCATTTTACAACAGGAATTTGTAACCTGACTGAATAAAACAGCCAGAATGGCATAAAAAATTACGGTTGCTTGATTTATATTTTACGCGGGACTGAGACCAATTGAATCCATGCTACTGGCTATCAGCAATGTTGTAGATGCTCTGTTTGTGGTGAACCGGGATTTTTATGACGGTTGGGTTTTCCTGTCAATTATTACCCATTTTAAAATACACCGTAACCTAAAGCCCAATTGCATAGATGATATATCATATATCATATCGCGATATTTTCCTGGATATCTTTATCTTATTCTAAAGGCCAATATCGCCCCGCTCTAGTCACCAGTCTATCACTGATATAATTATAGAGACAGAATCAGAGGTCACCCCTCTACCACTGACATACATACAGAATCAAAATCACCCCTCTAGCCTCCACCACTGACATGCACACAGAATCAAGTCACCACTCTACCATTGACACAGAATCAGGTCACCACTCTACCACTGACACAGAATCACACAGCCATGACCACCACTCTAACTGACACACACTCAGAATAGCGTACAAGGATGCCATAGGTCCTGTATGGCCAAAATCTAACATCTGTGGAATGTAGATATTCCACATGTACATAGACCTTGACATAATGACTGAAATGAGGATCACTTACAAACAGACATCCTCACATATTATGCTTCTGGGAAAGTTTTCTGTAACACTTGTCGGCATAGATGATTAATGATCAGCTTGATCTTACCAAGTCAGCAAAGTCTTATTTTTAACCAGAGAAAGTTCTTACAACCTCTGCGGCTAACCCTCTTAACACAAACAGACAAGAATCTCAGTTTCAACTCACCCACACAAACTGAATATTTGAAAACTTTTATTGGAAATTTGCCTCAATCGGGAAGCATGTGTCGAGTTACATTACATTTAGGGACATACTATTTCTAATATCATAAAGAATCTGGTGGATTTGTAGTGTGTAGTGGCAAGCAATTTCAGAGAGGGAGATATGGGCTACAAAATACTCTATGGCTTTACATGACTTCATAGGATGAATGAGCCACCTCTGATGTCTAGCCAAACACCTTCGTTCTAAAAGCTGAAATACTCGACTTGCAGGGGCATGCTGTTTCACTGGAAATCCAGGAGGGCCAACCCTTCAGAATCAGTTAACACATTCACTAGTTTGAAGCTTTTAATGACAGAGCAATAGTAGTGTTAAATACCTTTAAATGTACTTCAATGAGTGGAGGTAATGCGCTAAAGAAACATAAATTTAATCTTAAGATCTCCTCCATGCATGTTTTCATGGTTTTAGATGAACGATTTGTGTGGCATGCACACAACATTAAGCTTATTACATAAGTGCACACTTTTACATGATCTGAACCGTAAAATGTCTGTGAACTCTTAAAAACACTGAGACAATTTTGTGATATTTTCATAGCCTTTAGCACTTTACGGGTTAAGTCAAGCAAACCGGCCTCTGCAGCGGTCATGAGGAATGTCCATTCACAGGGCAAGAAGACTTATTTTGGAAAATTTACCACTGGAATCACCGGCTTGATAACTGAGCCAGTCATTCCTGTGGTAAATTTTAAAACACGGTATCCTGGGAGGTACAAATGGACATTCACTAATTACAAATCACAATTTTCTAGACTAATCCTGACCATTAAAGCCTCAACCCTTTAACCCTGGATTTGTTCAAGAAAATTTAAATTTTCTCAATGAAATTGTCCATTTTCAGACCATGAGAAGACTATTTTTTTTAATTTACCACTGGAATGACTGACTCCAATGGTAAATTGTCAAAAATAGTCTTCTCTTGGTCTGCAAATGAACACTTCTCAAGACGACTGCGGAAGCCGTTTTTGGCTGATATAAGTGTTAAAGGGTTAAATTCAATGGAGGAATCCGGTTTATCCAACAATCTTATGACGTCATAACCAACTATGTGATGTGTAGGATGAATTCATACTCAATTGCTTCATGAATGACTCGATTTAGTCTGTCTTAAGCGCTTAATAGTCCTTCAGGTTGTATGAATTGTATCTCTTTACTATTTAATAAGGATGCTGTTGAAGATTTTGAGACCAATTTGAATGGGCGCTGTACAGCACCCAGTCAAATTTAGTTTGAAAATATTCAACAGCTTTCCTGTAGTTTTCTCAAAATTGAGATTCATAGAGTGCAGAGATCAATCAATCACAACACGAGCAAAGCGTGGGTGGAGCTTAGCTAGAGATGGGCGGGGCATAGCTAAAACTGGATTCCTCTCTAAGTAAATATAAACACTCCATAGAGAGACTAAGTATACAGCAAATACATTATCCTGTATAGAGAACATGGATAGTTATGTACATACTTACAATTGCCATAAGAGTCAAGATATAATGTACTACATTCTCGGCACCGTGATAATCACACATTTTCTTATCAGCTACAATCATCAGTTCAACATAGCTATCACGTGATATAGAACGTTTCCTCCGATGATGGGTAAAATTGGTCCATCGTAACGAACTATCACTATCACTATTATTAAGATGTTCAGTCCTTTCTGAAAATATACTATTATATCCAGGCGATTGTGAACCTGAAAAGTGAAGACAAAGAACATCAATTAGCGATGTAAATTTAACAAATAAATTGATATATGTTATTTGATAATTATAAATAACAGTAAAGATTACATTGTAGATTAATTCGCTTACTGGGCAGTCAAGCTGGCCATAAACAGCCAAGCTGAGGTGGCATTGAGATATGATCATTTTCAGAAAACAATTTGTGAAAATTTACGACTGGAATAACTGGCTTGACAAACTGAGCCAGTCATTAGTGCTAAATTTTCAAAATTAGCCTTCTCTTGGCCTTTAAATGGATATTGATTTTAAGAGAAAAATCTTCGATTTTCTTGACCACTTCTGACCATCAAAGGAGTAAAAAGATATACATGTATCTAAATGATCACAAGCATGTGCTGAGCTAGCTATGTTCTCATACTTAAAGATCTCATGTTCCATTAAATATAGACCCTTTTGCACAAGATATGAGATGCCTGTTGAGTTCTGTTCAATTTACCCAGCATGCTATGCTACACAGGATGCAATGCTACCCAGCTATTGGACGCCATATTCGTTTAGTCTATTGTCTGTATAGGCGAGGATGCCTCAAACAAAACCAACCCGCCTGCACGTACAAATAGTCATTTGTCCTCCAGCTCTGGAAGCGCAAGCATGCACATAGGGCATATTCATGGCAGTACATTCGACAGCCTGCATTCCAATACTGTTCAGAGCAAGTACGTCAATTTCCAGAGGAAAATTAGAGAAAGCCTTTATATATAGTTTGACAATACTTTGCGTGAAAGTTCTTGCTATCAATGACAGCAACAACATTCAGTAAAATTATTGTCAAAATAATTATTAGGTAATGCGATTACTACCTGGTACAGATTTGATACTAATTTGAAAGAAAATTGTTGCTACAACCGCTTTCAGTCTCTATATTCTAAAATAATCATCATAATTTTTATTCGACTCTCGCTACAGATTTGAATAACAATTTGACTAAGTTGTTGGTTTCAAAGCACCAACAATACTGTCGAATTATATCCACACACATGCAATCAACATATTACTACTTAGGTAAAGTGAGCATAGGCCTGTATACGCTTTCTCGCCAAGAATGAATGCTTAGAAGATGGTGTGTATGTTTCGTTGACAGATTTGTGCAGTTGTTTGAAATGCATTGGTCGAACAGAAACGTACACCCGGTAGCTAGGCGAAATATTTCCTTTGTGCAGGCAAAGCGTGTTTTGGCACTCACTATACTTAGATAGTAATACTGAGCACCGTGTGATTCTATGGACAATAATTTAATATAAAGTTGTTGGTGCCTTAGTCAGCAACAACTTACGGTCAAATTGCTCTTCAAATCTGTAGTGTTGACTGAAATTTATGATGATTATTTTAGAATACATAGACTGAAATCTATAGCAACACTTTTCAATAAAATTTTATCAAATATATAACAGGTAGTAATTGCATTACGTACTAATTATTTTGACAACAATTTGACTGTTGGCGCTGTCATTGATAGCAACAACTTTCACGCAAATTATTGTCAATGTATATAAAATAAAAGCTTTCCCCTATTTTCTCCTGGGCATTGGCACACTTTGTCTGAACAGTATTGAAATACAGACTGTCGAATGTACTCCATGAATACACACTACGTGCATGCTTACACTACCAGAGCTGGAGGACAAATGGTTTACGTGCACGCGGATTGGTTTTGTTTGTGCAGACAATAGACTAAACGAATATGGTGGCCAATAGTTAAACCGATTATGGAGTCAGGGCAGTGCATGCTGGGTAGCACTGCGGGCCAGGTAGCATTGCATGCTGGGTAAATTGAACAGCCATCTCATATCTCGTGCAAAAGTGTCTATATTTAATGGAACATGAGAGCTTTAAAGACATGATTTTAAATGTAACAATTGATGAATCCAGTTTATTGATCACTCACGATGTCATAATCAACTACAGCACATGTAGGCTGATGTCATGATCAATTATGTCATGAATGATGCGACATAGTCCATCATGAATGATTAATTGATGATGGACAAAGTGTTGTACGAATTGTATGTCTTTACTATTTAACCCTTTAATGGTCAAATTTAGTCAAGAAAATTTAAATATCTGCCTATTGAATGTCAATTTACAGGCTAAGAGAACACAATTTTTGAAAATTAACCACAGGAATGACTAGCTCGGTTATCGAGCCAGTCATTCAAGTGGTAAATATTTTTAAATTGTATTTTCTTGGCATGTAAATGGACATTCCACAAGACTATGACAGAGGCCGGTATTGGCTGGCATGACCATTAAAGGGTTAATAAACATGCTGCCAGAAACAGCAACAGCACCAAGTTAAATTAGTTTCAAAATATTCAACAGCTTACTTGCATAGTTTCCTGGAAATTGAGATTCAGGGAGTGCAGGGATCGATCGATTCTGACAATGGCGAGGCATGGGCGGAGCTTAGCTAGAAATGGGCAGGGCATAGTTAAAATAGGTTCATCCATTACATCCAGCTAAATGCAACCCGTAACCCATCATGACTGTATGAACTAAGTACAGCCAAACTCAAAACTTAACCTGAAATTACCGTACCTCTTTAACCCTCAAATTTATTCAAGAAAATTTCAATTTTCTCATAGAAAATGTCCATTTGCAGACCAAGAGAAGAGTATTTTCGAAAATTTACCACTGGAATGACTGACTCGGTTATCGAGCCAGTTATTCCAGTTGTAAATTCTCAAAAATAGTCTACTCTTGGTCTGCAAATGGACATTTCTCAAGACCACTGCGGAAGCAGTTTTTGGCTGATATGAGTGTTAATGGGTTAAACCCTTGGCACAGTGATGTCAATATTCTATCTTTTACTGTGTCAGTATCAAAGAAACTGGTGTACAGTTTTCAACAATTTTGCTTAAAGATGTTGCTGTCCACGACAGCACCATCTCCCACCAAATTTGTTGAAAAATGAACACCAATTCATCTTTTAATTTAGTTTGAAAATTCAAAATTTTGACACCATAGTGGTAATGGTTAAGCATGCTAATCTGACAAATATAGACAAGAACAGTACATGTATAACATTCATTGCAGAGTAGTGATAGAGATAAAGTAGCCATAACGGAGCTAAACGCAAAACCATGCTTGCACTGCGCCGCTCACATACGACATCATGGGTGTCACGTTAGGCATTTTGATGAATTTATAATTTAATAAATATTCTGTTGAATATTTTGAAACTAAATTGACTGGGAGCTGTTGCGTTGCGTCCAGTATACATGATTGTATTTACCTGGAAATCTAGATTCTGGAAGTTCAGATTTCTAAGTTTCAAATCGATTCCAGCAGACTTAATAAGCGGCCCGTAGTTAGAAATGGACGGGGCATACATGTAGCTAGAAACGGACGGGGCATACATGTAGCTAGAAACGGACGGGGCATACATGTAGTTAGAAATGGACGGGGCATACATGTAGCTAGAAATGGATGGGGCATACATGTAGCTAGAAATGGACGGGGCATACATGTAGCTAGAAATGGACGGGGCATACATGTAGCTAGAAATGGATGGGGCATACATGTAGCTAGAAATGGATGGGGCATACATGTAGCTAGAAATGGATGGGGCATACATGTAGCTAGAAACGGATGGGGCATACATGTAGTTAGAAATGGACGGGGCATACATGTAGCTAGAAATGGACGGGGCATACATGTAGCTAGAAATGGACGGGGCATACATGTAGCTAGAAACGGACGGGGCATACATGTAGCTAGAAATGGATGGGGCATACATGTAGCTAGAAATGGACGGGGCATACATGTAGCTAGAAATGGACGGGGCATACATGTAGCTAGAAACGGACGGGGCATACATGTAGTTAGAAATGGACGGGGCATACATGTAGCTAGAAATGGATGGGGCATACATGTAGCTAGAAATGGACGGGGCATACATGTAGCTAGAAATGGACGGGGCATACATGTAGCTAGAAATGGATGGGGCATACATGTAGCTAGAAACGGACGGGGCATACATGTAGCTAGAAACGGACGGGGCATACATGTAGTTAGAAATGGACGGGGCATACATGTAGCTAGAAATGGATGGGGCATACATGTAGCTAGAAATGGACGGGGCATACATGTAGCTAGAAATGGACGGGGCATACATGTAGCTAGAAATGGACGGGGCATACATGTAGCTAGAAATGGACGGGGCATACATGTAGCTAGAAATGGATGGGGCATACATGTAGCTAGAAACGGACGGGGCATACATGTAGCTAGAAACGGACGGGGCATACATGTAGTTAGAAATGGACGGGGCATACATGTAGCTAGAAATGGATGGGGCATACATGTAGCTAGAAATGGACGGGGCATACATGTAGCTAGAAATGGATGGGGCATACATGTAGCTAGAAACGGACGGGGCATACATGTAGTTAGAAATGGACGGGGCATACATGTAGCTAGAAATGGATGGGGCATACATGTAGCTAGAAACGGACGGGGCATACATGTAGCTAGAAATGGATGGGGCATACATGTAGCTAGAAATGGACGGGGCATACATGTAGCTAGAAATGGATGGGGCATACATGTAGCTAGAAATGGACGGGGCATACATGTAGCTAGAAATGGATGGGGCATACATGTAGCTAGATATGGACGGGGCATACATGTAGCTAGAAATGGATGGGGCATACATGTAGCTAGAAACGGACGGGGCATACATGTAGCTAGAAATGGATGGGGCATACATGTAGCTAGAAATGGACGGGGCATACATGTAGCTAGAAACGGACGGGGCATACATGTAGCTAGAAATGGACGGGGCATACATGTAGCTAGAAATGGATGGGGCATACATGTAGCTAGATATGGACGGGGCATACATGTAGCTAGAAATGGACGGGGCATACATGTAGCTAGAAATGGACGGGGCATACATGTAGCTAGAAATGGATGGGGCATACATGTAGCTAGAAATGGACGGGGCATACATGTAGCTAGAAATGGATGGGGCATACATGTAGCTAGATATGGACGGGGCATACATGTAGCTAGAAATGGACGGGGCATACATGTAGCTAGAAATGGACGGGGCATACATGTAGCTAGAAATGGACGGGGCATACATGTAGCTAGAAATGGACGGGGCATACATGTAGCTAGAAACGGACGGGGCATACATGTAGTTAGAAATGGTTCCCTCCATCATAGCTAGCATTTGCTGATCAAATTGGCTGAATTGGATTGAAATGTCAATTGGCTTAGTTTCACATCAGTCATCAGGACAGTCAGCCTCTCTAGATACCCACCTTATTTATTAGGGACGAGGGTTCTCACTAACCGAACCGGTTCACGATACACATGTCCAAACCATGAACCGGTTCACAAACTTTATTAATAGGCTACTTGATGCGAAAAATTACAGTTAATAGCGGATAGCATCACTGGCTAAATACAATGCAGTAGAAAAACGCATATGACAAGTTCTGACAAAAAATGATAGAAAATAATATAAGATTAATAGCCAGGTATGGGTAAATCACACTTAGCCATGTTAGGACATTCAGAGATTGCCTGTCAGTTAAGTGATGTTTGTATGATTCATGAACCACTCAAATTAGAGTCGTTCCGATTAATCGATTTGATAGATGATTGATTGGTTTGTATGTTCAACCAACCGATCGACCATGATTCCAGAAATTGATTTTGGTTGTTTATAAATTGACTTTATTAATATATTTTAACTGGTTAAGCTAGAAAACAAATACTTTT
This sequence comes from Chaetoderma sp. LZ-2023a, assembly GCA_034401795.1. NCBI lineage: Eukaryota > Metazoa > Mollusca > Caudofoveata > Chaetodermatida > Chaetodermatidae > Chaetoderma > Chaetoderma sp. LZ-2023a. The sequence continues at coordinate 126,964,740 of CM067371.1, read as the reverse complement.
TAGAAAAGAATTTAAATTTAATTGCTACAACTACATGGTATTACTCCTTAGTCTAAGACATTAATTCTTCCAGCACTGAAATAGTATGCTAATTTCAAAGCATCCGTACCAGTCCAATAACATGTTGAATATTTTGAAACTTATTTGACAGGAAGCTGTTCCTTAGTCTTAAGACATTAATTCTTTCAGCACTGAAATAGTATGTCAATTTCAAAGCATCTGTACCCGTCCAATAACATGTTAAATATTTTGAAACTTATATGACAGGAAGCTGTTGCTGCCTAAAGATTCCAGCTTCCAGTCAAATTCGTTTCAAAATATTCAACAGAATATTTCTTAAATTATTAAGAATCTGTCATACCTGCGGTTTGAAACGGGTAGTTTTCATTGAACATTCTATAATTACTGCATTCAAAATGGGTAAAAAATGAGAACTTGTTATGATCAATCATTAATTGATCATTGGTTAGTATATAAAACCAATCATCGATCACAAAAATGGTACTAATTTCCAACACTAACACGAATCCCATGCAATCAGAAAGCTTGTTTAACCCATAATACACTAATGTCAATATTCTATCTTTTCCTGTGTCAATGGAAGAGAAACTGGTGTATACGACAGCACCACCTTCCACCAAATTTGTAGAAGAATGAACTCCAGTTCATCTTTTAATTTAATTTGAAAATTTAAAATTTTGACATCAGAGTGCTAAGGGTTAATATTTTGAAACTCCTTTGATTGGAAGTCATTGCTACATGTACATGTAAAAAGTTTCCAAATATTTAGTGTACCATTAATAGCTTGTCATATCTCTGTTTTGAAATTGAAAGGATAAAAAATATAAATTTGTAAATTGATGTAGGAAAGCTGTAGCTTTTTAACCATGTACATGTAGCCAGCTGGGCCCCTAAACCCAAAACGTAAGCGGCCCAGACAATAGCCCAATTTATCATTTATGATGCAATAGATGCACAGCCAGGACAATAGCCCAATTTATCATTTATGATGCAATAGATGCACAGCCAGGACAATAGCCCAATTTATCATTTATGATGCAATAGATGCACAGCCAGGACAATAGCCCAATTTATCATTTATGATGCAATAGATGCACAGCCAGGACAATAGCCCAATTTATCATTTATGATGCAATAGATGCACAGCCAGGATCATGCATTTAAAAACAGGTTATGATAATAAAGGATTTCCTAATGTAGAATGTGTTAACCCTTTAATGGTCAAATTTGTTTTAAAAAATGTAATATTAAATTTTGTTATTGATGTCCATTTACAGGCCAAGAGAAGGCCTGTAAATGGACATTCCACAAGACCATAACAGAGGCCAGTTTTGGCTGGTATAACCATTAAACTGTTAAATACATGTATGATGCTTTTAAGCTTAATAATATTGGCTGAACCCGCAATAGACTCATCAGAGACATAAAATGAGTTCACTATCTCAAAATATGGATGGAAAAATTTAGGTAGCCACCTGGGCTAGTGAGTTTGACATTATGGCCGCCCAGACTAAAATCTTTGGCCTTGGGCTACTGGGCCCCTGTTAATCTTCATCACTGTAGGATCACTTGAGACGTAATGTACTGAAATTTATGAGTTCTATCTGTCACCAGTGAAGTATGTACATAGAATGAGGCAATGTTCATATCTCATTGAATAAGATTAATGATGCCAGACTTGAAAAGCTATAATATAATGACTTAATTGAAATAACATTAGAGCGCAAAGCTACAGATGTGAAGGTACTCCACAGCTGTGCCATAACTAATATAAAATGTACATTTTCTCAACAACTTAATGGACGGGTTACCATGTATATACATGATGTATGGTGAACTGTGAGGCACAGAACTTACATTATAAGCACGCATAGATTTTCACAATAGAGACACTTAATTCTTTAATGGCCAAAATTGGTCAACATTTAATCTATTTTTAGGGCAAAAATCAATGTCCTTTTTGTAGACCAAGACTATTTTTTTTAACTTATCACTAAAATGGCAGGCCCTTTCATCGAATGAGCCATTCCAATAGTAGATGGTTAAAAATAGTTTTCTCATGGCCTGCAGATGGACATTTTCAAAACCACGGCTGCAGACAATGTTTTGCCTGCTTGACCAATAACAGGTAAATTAAACAACATTGCAATCCATGCAGCCTTCTAAAGCAGAAGTTCAGGTCATTTGTTTCACACACGCACGCACACATGCCTCTCCCACCCCCCACCCCCCAGGAAATATCTGTCCAAGATCATTAACCAAACAGATCTATATAAACCATTAAGTGGTGATAAGGACTGAACATTAACGTTGAAAAAACAAAGTTCTTTTTATCAAGGTCTCAATGCTCTTGAACTTTTGACCCCGAGGTCATTGTGTCCTCTCATCATAAGGAAGCATGTGTTCAGTTTTGGGTCCAGTGTCTTTAACCAAACATGAGACATAAATGACAAAGTTGAACTAAACACAATAATGTAACGGTTGAAAACAACAGTGACTTTGACCTTTGAACATTGGGCCCATGCCTCTTATTACAAGGAAGCATGTGTCCACAATTGGGTTCAGTATATTTAACCAAACATGATATATAATTACTGTTAGGTTGAACTAAACGAAAAATAGTAATGTTGAAAAATGTTTTATCAAGGACTTAGGTCTCAGTGGCCTTGAACCGTTTGATACCAATATACAATTTTCGGTGCATTACAATTAACACAACATGAGATATGACCTACTAGATTGAGCTTAATGCAATGTGTGATTGTTGAAAAAAATAAGTTTTGTAATTATTACACTAATCTTGACCTTTTGATGAGAAGGTCATTGTGTCATGTAAGCTTGCTATCGGGAAGCTCTTACAGTACCCATAGGCTTAGCCAAGCAGGAGATATAAACTGCTAAGTTAACTGTCTCACTGCTACAAGCCACCAGACAATAATTTTAATGAGCTAAAACTCCTGACTTGCTAAATATTTTGAAAACAATTTGACTGAAAGTTGTGGGTGACTTAGCCACCAACAACTTTCAGTCAACTTGTTTTCAAAATATTTAGCCGGTCTAGAGATATAACCCTTGGAATATGTCGTCTGCAAAAACTCAGCAATCAGAGAGTTAAGCTAAACATAAAATGTTAATGCTAAAAAAACTGTTCTACAGAGGTCATAATGACCTTGATCTTTAACCCATTGTGTCATCCCATTTCATTACAAGGAAGAATGTGTCCAAGAATACATGTAGGTCCAGTAGGATCAACCAAATATGAGTTATACCCCAACTAAGCTAAGCTAAACAGAAAAACGTAATCTTGAAAAAAACCCAATGTTTAATCACAGTCACAATGACCTTGACCTTTAGCCCTTTGACTGCAAGGTCATTGTCTTATGCCCTCTCATAATATACAACTTTGGGTCCAGTCTGTATGATTAACTCAACCTAAGTTGACCTAAACACAAATTTGACGACAACGACAATGCCACCGCCGCCAGATGACAAGGATGGTATCGCATTCACTTGTTTTTACTTCGCAAAGTCTGCAGAGTCTAGCTATAAATAGAGGGAAACATATATAGAGGATCCCACATGAGTTGCCATCTCATATCAAGCGTGATAAAAACGTATTATCTCCTGGCAGGTTCCTAGCGACCTTACGCTGAGTTCTGATTTGACTCGAAGTCTGAATGGTTGGGAACTGAATTTGTTCCCTCCTTTTATACTCTCTGGTCAGGGCACCGCTGGTGTTAGGGGTGCCCGGGCACCAGTAGGGGTACTGCTGGGGCACCACTTAGCCCCTTTTGAATAGATGAAAATTTAGGGGTGCCGCTGATGTGTGCAGTGCCCGCTTTTAAGGGGGCATTGTGGGAAGCCCTCGAGGGGCACCGTGGATATCCGTGGTGCCCTCTATGGGGCACCGTGGTGTAGGTGGTGTCCCTTAAAGGTTAGGGGGCACCGCAGGTGTGGCGGTGCCCTTTTAAAAAAATGCAAGTGGGGTGCATTTTTCCAGTTAAACAAAAGCAGATTCTGTTGGCTATAGGGAGGGGTTGCATCCCGGCCCGTGTTGGCTGTACTGAGGCCAGACAGGGGTCAGGGCGTGGGATACGGTAGGTAGAGGGCAGGACTGTACTGATGTCCTTTCCTCCACCCCTTTGTATCCTACTATAGCGTGTGTTGATTCATGTTTATGATTCAGACTCGTAGCGTTTCGTTCCAATATTTCTTGGCTACTCATCAGAGGTCGTTGTATGGCGTTTTTATCAAGTCCAAATAGGCAAGCGATTTTAATGCGAACAGACGTTGTGGTACATCTGTTTGAAAGCAACCCGTTAGCCTGAGGAGTCTACAGAAGAGTAAGAAGTTTCAAGTGTTACTTGTTTCGATTAGTGTAATTTGCACACGTGCGTGTATGTTTGGCAACTAGTTATCAAAATCATATACGGCCAGGCTTTTGTGCGGCAAGATCCCAGTGGCTTAAATATAAGCCCAGAAAGATGTGTGAGGTGGGACACCCCATTTCTGTAGTAGACTTAAGATGTAACGCTCTAGTGTAACAGACCCTTGGGCAGCTAAGTGGGCTGTAGGAAAGAAGGTACACAATGGATAAGCAGAAGATAGTGCAGAGAAGGTATAACTGTTATTGACATTAAGAGGAAGAACTGGAATTAGATATGTATAACTAAATTTATATAAAAAGTCAAAGAACGGATGATAAGAAGGAAATAAAAGCACATGGAAAGCCGGAACATGATCATACAGTTTGGTTTCTCGCGAGCGCCTCACCATCTGGGGACATGGGTTGTCTGGAAACTGGAGGAGGTCAGGAGACAGAAGTACCCTTCTGTCCTCCAGGATCTGAACCGTGAATCCGAGAGGAGCCCCATGTGGCAATGGAGGCACGCCCGATTGAACTCGGATGTGTCCTCAATTTGTCCCCATAGCGCCCTCGACTTACGGATCAGAAATTTCAAAGTGAGTCTGTCCCTAGGGATCAGTACGTGCACTGTTGGCTCTTCAAATTCTGCCTCGATTAGGGCTGCTGCTGCATCGAGAGAGTCCCCACTTGCTGCTGGGGTTGGTGAAGTAGCCACACTGGGGATGCTGGAAGTACCGAAGGTATCGACCGCTGCCTGGCTCAAAATGTCACCATGTACGGGAGATGTTTCCGTGTCTATAGAGACACGAAGTTCTTCTTCAACGTTAACTGAGTTCACAGACAGGGGTGCATTGGTATCCAGTTCTTCGTCGCTGTCTGAAGACATCTAAATCGGTGTTCGGGATGAAATTTGTATTGCTTCCTGAAGCCGTAGTTTGTTCAATTCTGAGAGTTCGCAAAGAGGTCCTGGCACTGTTAGTTTTCGGGATTATGAAATTCTTCAGTGATTTTTTATGTAGGCCATATCTTTTAGACGTCTCTGGTGAGATAGTCAACTTGTACACAGTTTTTTTGCCTGCTAATGTGCAGGCCCGATCCAGCATTTTATCACATGTGGCTTCTGGCAGTTCATGTGCCATTAGAAGGTGTCGTTTGACGTAGGCTCTTCTTGGACTCGTCGTGGAGTGCAACAATTTCGATTTCCGCGGTGACCACTACCTACAGGTAGGGGGCACCGCCATGGGTAGCAAGGCGGCTTGAACTTATGCATGCATCTTTATGGCAGATCTTGAAACTCAACTGCTAGTGAAGGCACCACACCAGCCATCACTTTACCTCAGATACACAGATGATGTCTTCATGATTTGGGAGCACGGTGAGGCAGCCTTAGAAGAATTTGTAAGCTATATGAACAGCTGCCATAGCAGCATTAAATTCACACATGAGTTCTCACAGACTAGTGTCAGTTTCCTGGGCACACAGGTCACTCTCACCCAAGAGAAGCATATAGAATTTTCACTCTTCACCAAGCCCACAGACACCCACGGCTACCTCGACTACAACTCGGCTTACCAACCGGCTTGCAAAAACGCCAGCCCCTACGGCCAATTCCTCCGTGGACATTTTCTAGCAAGAGGGTACCCACACTCAGTTTTGGACTCGGCTTTGGCTTTAAAGAGGGCCGACATCCTCTACCCCACCCCCCCACCCCCCTACCGGCGCTTCAACCAACAGGAAACAGAAGAATATCAACACTTCTTTCTTCATAAGCGATTACACGGGCACTAGTGTCTTTGCTAAAAAGATAATCCAACGCTATTGGCCCTTACTGGAATCAAGCGCTAGATGTCGCTCAGCTTTTCCGAATCCACCTAAGTTTGGCTACCGTACGAAGCCCACAATAGGTGACAAAATAGTCAGAGCCTGTCTGATCAATCAGGAAAAAGATAAACCCGCTTTCCGCAATCCTTTTGAGGCCTGCAGCACACCAAATTGCAATATCTGTAAGAGTATGGGAAAGAACCCTTTCTTCAGCAGCAACCACACTGGCTACACGTACAGATGCAAAATTATAGGCAACTGCAGGACGCGTAACGTCATATATCTACTCTCCTGTAAGCATTGCGAGAAACAGTACGCTGGGGAAACACTACGAGCCTTCGGTGTCAGAATAAAGGAACACCTCAGAAGTATCACCTACATGTACTTCTACAGGAAGGTCTCCTACGACACTCCCATTTCTAGGCGCTTCAACACCACCAACCATTGCAGAAACGATATGAAATTCTGCATCATTCAAGTCCTCTCGTCGGATCCATCAGACCCTGAATCCACCAAATGGAGATGACAGAAAGAACACCATTGGATCCATCAACTCCACTGTATGGAACCACAGGGCATCAACAATGCAGGCTAAGAGCGCATTTTATGCACGCACATGCCATCTCATATCAAATTTATCACATAAGTTTAATAAGATCACATTTGAAACAAGCTTTAACTGTCTCGCTGCTGTCAGCCACCAAAACACTAATTTCAATGAGCAAAAACTCTTGACTTGCTGAATATTTTGAAACCAATTTGACTGAAAGTTGATGGTGGTTCAGATATAACTCCAGGAATGTGTCGTCTGCAAAAACTTAGAAGTCGGTTAAAGAGTCCAAATGAGATCTTACTAGACATATGTTGATACAAAATATCAACAAGTTTTAGATATTATAGGTTTAATTTACCATATAAACACAGCTTTGAGCCCATTTAATATTTCTCGATATAAGCACACATATAATATTCAACGAAAGATTTTCATTGGTTGGATGACTTGGATCCATAATGAATAAGAAATATTTTCATTGGTTAGATAACGAGTAATAACTCCACACGCCCCGTGACGCCGCAAATGTTTCCTAGCAATGACAACGGCAATGTAAACATGGAAGGATACGTTCTGTTGCTCACTTGTAATATCTATATATTACCTAGTTATGATATACGCTTGTAAATTTGGATGATAGGCCCTGTAATTTGGATTAAACGTAAATTTTTCAAGTCTGAAATAATATTTAGCCTGTCATTATTTTTGTGGTGCACTGGTCAGAACCCTTTGCAAGTAATTAGTTATAATTACGTTTTCAGTTGTCGAGGATTGTACCCGATAGCTGAAAGGATTAATCCCAGATGTTTCCATGGTGTGGAGTTGATGAATGCAAACTTATTCTTTTTCTCTTCTCCACTTCGTAGATTCTGGGTCGGAGGGGTCAGAGGACAGTACTTGGATTATTCGGAAGCTCATGTGCTCCCTTGTGTGATTTTTCTTGTTGAAATGCCTAGAGACCGGGTGTCATAACTCTCTTTTCTGTTTAGATGAGTTATGGATCTAAGATGTTCTTGTATTTTTATTTTGAATGGTCTCAGTGTTTGAACTTTCCCCAACGTACAAGTTTGCTTGAAATCATTCAAGTGGTTAAGGAGCAGTAGGCGTTTAACAGATTTCCAGAAATTTTTAGAAATTCCAAGATGGTCACCGGAAATATTGAACAATCAGAAATCTTGTTAGAAGCGTTGAAGCCTCCCAGCATAGAATTAGTCCACCCAAGTTTCGTTGAAGTCGGCCCATTTATATTGGAGGAGTAGCGTTTTAGATGATTGCCGAAAATTGTTCAGTAAAGCCAAGATGGGCAGCCGAAAAATTGACCAATCAAAATTAGGCATAGAAGTTCTGGCGCCTACCACCATACGATCCTTCTAGCCAAATATTGTTGAAATTAGTTAAAGCATAAATGATATGCGATTTGACGGACGGCTGCCATGGCACATTTCGGGCCAGTTGAGCTAAAAATTAACAGCGCAAAATCATCCAAAATGATGCATTCATATGGGTTCAGGGATCAACTTTATTGGAAAATTTGTCAACCTATCATTTTATATGACACTTAAAATCTCAAATTCTGTCCCATTTCATATCACTATTATCAAAGTCGATGAAAATTATCACATTTACTCACTATTAAAGCTTATGCAATGTGATCATTTTTGTCTTGATTGATAACAGTGATATGAAATGGGAGTATGTTCCAGATCCTCTATTAATGTTATAGAATGGGTTATAATCTTGGTTATATGATAAACTTCAATGCATGTAGAGGGCTTAGTACATGCAATATATCAGTGCTTAATCACATGATCTGACAGCTTCTAAGACTGTATCAAAATAATCAGTCTTCGACCTTTCCAATTTAACACTTTAATGGTCAGATTTTGTCAAGAAAACTAAAATATTTGCTTATTGAATGTCCACTTGCAGGCCAAGAGAAGACTATTTTTGAAAATTTACCACTGGAATGACTGGCTCGGTTATCGAGCCAGGCATTCCAGTGGTAAATTTTCAAAAATGGTCTTCTCTTGGCCTGCAAATGGACACTCGTCAGGACCTGTACTGAGGCCGGTTTTGGCCGGCTTGACCATTATACGGTTAACCATGAATGCAAAGATACATAAATTATGTTCTATACCTAGTCATGAATGTAGCATTTACAAAACTATTAATCATTAGAATGGTAATTAACGATGAAACATTTCCCATAAATATCACATATCAGAGTAAAAACGTAAACTGTATTACATAAAATATACATGTGTGTACATATTTACATGTACATGTACCATGACTGTATCCCCTTGCCAGTAGTGTTAACACTAATCCATGAAGATCCAGTCGCTCAATTTCAAGACTGTTGAATATTTTGAAACTAATTTGACTGAAACCTGTTGCTGCCATAGGGAATCAACCAATCACAGTCAAATTAGTTTCAAAATATTCAACACAATATTCATGAAATCATAAGGAATGTGTTAATACCCTCGCCCAGTAAGGGGAAGCGTGTGTGGAATCGGGTCTGCCTGCCTCTGTGTGTCTTCTTCTTTTCGATCGCTGGTATCACACTTGGAGAGCCGTTCTCAAGATGAAATCTGTGGTTTTCTGCAGTTCTTCCACAGGCCCATACAGCTTTTCAAGAAAAGAGGTTGACAAAGGCCAGATCTCTTCTCTCAGCAGCTGATACGTACTGCAACATTGAAGTATGTGCTCTGTGGTCTGTTCTGCTTCTCCACAAGGACAAGCGGGCGATGTCGTAAGGTGGAACCGCCTGTACATGTGTTGATTTAGTCTGTTATGTCCAGTTCTGAGACGAAAAATGGTCACTTGCTCTGGCCTTGAGAGATGATGGTAGGCATCTTCTGATTGAGGTGTTCTATAGAGTGACTTGATGATAGTCTTCATCTCTGTATGCGTGACCATGTTTTCTGTCTGATTCTCTTCTGCACCCACCTTTGCCATCTTGTCTGCTTCCTCATTTCCTTGGACTCCACAGTGTGAGGGGATCCACTGCAATGCTATCCGAAAGCATTTAATGGTTTGTGGTGCTTCTTCAAGTTGTGGCAGCTTACCTTTGGTGATAGCCTCAAGGACGGAGCGGGCATCCGATAAAAAGACAACCTGTGCAATAGGGTCTGCTGTTCTGCTGATGGTATTAGCTGCATGGACCAGTGCTTCGACTTCAGCTCTGTAGTTTGTGCAGTGTTTGCCTGTCGGTATTGCAGCTGACTCATGTTGTCCGTTTGGATACTGTATGTGCAGTCCGGCACCTTCGCTCCTAATTGCATCTTTGGCTGATCCATCTGTGTAGATCCTTATCTATGTCTCCTGAGGGTACATTTCTTCCAGCATGGCTAGGGTCAGGGCCTTCTTGCTCACATCACTGTGTTCATCTTTGGTTGTGAGATGAGGTACTGTGGTGCGAATAGCTATGCTCTCTAGTTTGTTTTCCCAGGGTGGAGGATCAAGGGTGTGGTTTGGGTCTTCTATTTGTGCTGGCAACTTTCTTGGTGTTTCCTTTGAAGTGCTTTTGTCTCTTTCACAAAACTTGATCTTTTAAGTCTTCCTGATGACAGCTGTGCTTGCCTGATCTTCATCGGGTGGTTGTTGAACGATTTGAACTTTGCAGCTTGGATCAGTGCTTTGCATTCCCTTCCTTTACTAAGTGGGGGGATGCCTGCTGGTCTGCTCCATTTTTTCTATTGGTGTTGATCTCATTCCACCAGTGACGATGCGCAGTGCCTGGTTTTGTACTCTGTCGATGTTCTGTTGATGAGGTTTAGCTGCTGTCATCCATGAGCTGGATCCATACTCACGGTGTGGTCGTACGACACCTATGTAGATGGGCTTGAGGATCCTTTCATTGGCACCCCACTTTGTTCCTGCCAGCTTCCTCATGATGTTTAGCTTTCTTCTGGCCTTTGCCTCTGCATTTTGTACTCTGTCGAGGTTCTGTTGATGAGATTTAGCTGCTGTCATCCATGAGCTGGATCCATACTCAAGGTGTGGTCGTACGACACCTATGTAGATGGTCTTGAGGATCCTTTCATTGGCACCCCACTTTGTTCCTGCCAGCTTCCTCATGATGTTTAGCTTTCTTCTGGCCTTTGCCTCTGCGTTCTGGATGTGCTCCTTCCATGTTAATCTTCTGTCATAGGTGACTCCCAGGTATGTCTGCTGGTCCTCGTACTCGAGTGTGTGTTAAGACCTGTATCTCAAAAACTGCTGATCCGATTTTGCTGAAATTTTTAACACAAGAAAGAACTTTTGTCCCGATTCGGATAAAAGAACGTGGATCCGAATCAGATCAAATTCTGGATCTATGGGTATCTAGGAGCCCACTGGTACGATTTGGCTCAGGTCTTAACACAAGAATGGGCGTGATTATACTACATTAACATTTCACTGGGAGTGGTAAAAAAATCTGGAAAATCAAAAAACTTTACAAAATGGCAAAAATGGAAGGGTGAGGGGGTCTGCAATCTCTGACTACACTTTTTTGGGCTGGCAAGGGGTAAATGTTTAACTAAATGTTTAACTGGAACACAATCTTGTCCTAGTAATGCTTACCGTTATATGATTCACATCTTCTGCTGTGTTTTTTCTGCTGCTGTTGAGTATGTATTGAGGAGTGAGATTTATAGATAATGTGAGGTACAAGATGAAGGGGATCCATGGCAGCAGCTTTGTGAGGTGGCGGACGTGGTGGCGGAGGTGGCTCAATGTGAGGTTGCTGTGGTTCAATAAAATAGCTCTGACCAGCTGTATGGAAGACACCAGACTGTGAACAAAAAATAAAAAAACATTAACAAAATAAAACAATGCTTGACTTACATGTAAAATAAAAATGCCAATTTCACATACTTTGGTAGCTACATTTTGTATTGCAGTTTTTTGTGGAATCTGCCACAAGGCAATAGACCATTCCACTTTATCTGTCTTTCATATGACGTCATAATTAACTAGGTGACGTGTAGAATGACATCATAATAAATGGCGTCATGAATGACGTAGATAATCATAAGTACGTTACGAAAGCATAATTATGGACTATGCGTTGTTGCACGTATTATGTGTCTACTATTTAATAAAGATGTTGAATATTTTGAAACTAATTTGACTGGGCACTGTTGCTGCCATAGTTCAGGGATCGATCAATCCCAACACAAGCGAGGTGTAGGTGGAGCTTACCTAGAAGGTGGGTGGGGCTTAGCAAAAACTGGAACGGTCCATTCCTCCAAGGACAAATACACACATATACCAGGTCATCTGAAGTCAGTCATCATTCTCGCCATGCCGAGGGTTACAGGGGCTAAGTCATCCTCTAGTCACAAGATTAGGTTTCTTTCGGAAGAAACCCATTTCTTCACGGATGGGTGGAAGAAACTGAAAGAAAGGTGTTTCTTCTGGCTTTCTTCAACTTTCATTGTCTTCCAAGAATATTGTGATTCAAAATTATGTCTATCTGATGATTACCTTGTTATGGTGATTAGTCCAATACAAAATGTCCATTTTTATTTGACTAGATTTAAATAATCCCTAAAATGGTCATTTGACAGAATTTGCAATAACACAAATATAATTAGAACAGTGCTGCATCTATAACCTTAAAACTATTAGTACATTGTCAGAACAGCAACACTTTCAACCTAATCCATTTCAAAGTATTCAAACTATTTCATGTTATTTTAATCCAAAAAATGTGTGTTGCTTCAGTTCAGTTGTCTACATGTAAGTCTGCATAACACCTATGCAATAGATTCTGACTCCAGTGGCTCAGATCAACAGATCTACTCAACGCACTCACATCAGTGCAGGTAATTAAAAGCTAGTTGCCTTGGTACATCAAAAATTGTCATTGATTTGTAATATGTGCACAAAACATTATAAGAAAACCTATGGTTAAATTCATGCTATTTATGTTGATAATTTGAATGAAAGTACTGCAACTGATACCTTAGACAGCAATTACTTTTTTAGTCAATTCGTTTACAAATATCTGAAAATTAAACAGAAAGAATTTGAGCTAAAAACGTGTTAGCCATTATACATGTACAAGGATACGGGCTGTTATTAACCCTTTAACACTCATATCTGCCAAAAATGGCTTCTGCAGTATTCTTACGAAATGTCCATTTGCAAATCAAGAACTATTTTTTCAAATTTACCACTAAAATGACTTGCTCGATAACCGAGCCAGTCATTCCAATTGTAAATTTTCAAAAATAGTCTTCTCTTGGTCTGCAAATGGACATTTTCTATGTTATTGAACAAATTCGAGGGTTAAAGAGGTAATAAGTGAGATTGTAAATACTAAATGCACCCTGAACGTGCTGGACATGTTTACTGCCAATTCAAGATCCAGGAAATGGATTTCTTATAATACACCCGCATTGAAGTCATTACGCCAGGATTTCCCTAAATCAACGCTCAGACCAAAACTGCTGGCTGGTATGCGACCAACAAACTGCTGACCCGCATTGAGTTACTTTTGCACTAAAATACACCGCAATTTAAACCGTTCCTATAATAAACTAAAATCATTATATTATTTAAATCATATATCATTAGAAAGTTATTTGCGTATACAAAATACACCATTCGACTTAGATTCATTAAATCAAGTGGACAATAGGGTAGGGCTGCGCGGTTTGGCTTACAGCCATATCGGTTTCGATATGACTTTTCATATCGGTTTTAACCGAATATCGGTTTTATGGACATGAAAAAAAATATTTAAATGATAAAAAATAGCATGAAAACAGAATGTATTTTCACGCCCTGATACATTTGTAACGTTTTAAGCTTTTAAAGCTTAATACACCTTATAATATCCATCATCGCGAGAGTGAAATTATTAATTAGACCACTTAAATATTACGCACAGTTAAATAAACATCGTTTATTTTGTCAAAATTAATCATAAATCAGCAAAACAGGTTGTGAAAAGACGTAAATCATGTGATTGTAATTAATTATGATGTAATTATCTCCCTTTCTTCTTTCATTTCCAATTCGGCCTGAGGACGAAATCATGCCTTGAAGAAAATATTAACTGTAATATTGTGAACGCGAATTTCATAAGTTAATATGATATTGTGTATAGAAGAAAACGTTTTAAAAACGGTTTGAGTAATAATTTTATTTAAAATTATATCCTAATCAGCAAAATGTATTCAGCATTATATTTATTGGCGAGATTTTTATGCATTCGGGCGATTTAGTTTTGGAACGACTTTGCGTTATGTTAATTAGCCGGTGACGTAAATAAAATGGATGCCGTTGTTTAGAAATGTTTTCCCCGATACAAATTTCAATGACAAATTCCCGCGTTAGTATTGTGTTTTATATTGCAAATTTATCTGAGACTACCAGAGAAAAGACGAGTGGATATTTATTTAATTAATTCGCTGCTTGAGTTCTCTCGGCATACAGCAAGTTACATGGAGTTACACAACATGCGCAGTTGGGGCCACGTTCAATTATTAGTTGCCCCGAACATAGCTTAATGGAAAGTCTGGCCATTATTATTCATTACGCTTTTCATGCTCGTTAGTATCTTTTATTTTTAACAATCCTGATACGAAAAAACGAAAATATGTTCATATTCGGTTTTTCGATATTTATTTTTTATAATCGGTTATGAAACCGTCAGTGCAGGATATCGGTTTTAAATATGGTATCGGTATATCATGCAGCCCTACAATATGGTATATTTTAAAATTGCAATCAACTGTATTAAATTTCACAAAACTGTAAAAAAATAATACAGAAATGTATAGACAATTGGTTTAGCTTTCCAGTGATGTATGACTTCAATAATATTATGAACACAGTTTTTCATATGCGCCGCTTAAAGTGCACTGTATCTGATTCCAATAGTAAAGTAATGCTGTTTGCGCGTTGGCTATCGCGGTTACCAGCCAGAAATGATATGCGCGGTGCATTCTGGGAAGGTATTTCCCCAAAATACGCTAATGTTGGAAAGGTCTATTCTACACTTTTCCAGACTTTCTATACCTGTGTATGACTACATTATACAGTCACTTTGACTTCGGTAATTTGGCAATTTTGACAAGTTGTGAACCATTCATAATCATTTGAGTTTCTGCCGAACAAACTAACTAGTGGAAGAAACTATTTCTTCCCAGGTGGAAGGACAGAACACAGGAGGTAGTAGTAGAAGGTCAAATGCCTTCAATTGGAAAGTATTTCTACCCCTCACGAAAAGTCGTAACTCGCGTTTATTTCTGTTAAGTAATTTTACCGCTGTCTTCGCATGGCGAAAAATGCATCGTAGACGTATTGCCTTAGTTATTAAAATGTTGTCGATATTGAAAACATTATAGATAATCATATTTATATAATTGAGGACCCATATCCAGTGAATGTGTCCGACCACATACCTATTACACTTAAAGTATGGAAGCAGCTGAGAGAGGCAGGATGTGATAATACTGATGACAAGAAGGGAACGAATGGGACATAAAAGAAGACCCTGATCCAGAAAGTGAAGTGGCATAAGGTGGACAAAGACAAGTACAGACAATATATATTTGATTCCCGCCGCCTGCTAGACTAGAGCTATTTATGAAGCCCTGATAGTTTAGCTGTAGCAGAGCTAAACAGAAAAGTTAAACAGTATGTCAAGCTAAACAAACCGGTGGATATGCATGATGGTTAAAGATGAAGCTTGCCTGTTTGACGTATTTCTACAGTTAGGAAGGTTATTTGTAGAAGGTTGTAGGTTTTCTTTTTTCTTACAACAAAGGTCATAACAATGCATGCTGCTTGTATTTATTGTATGTGACAATGGTGTCATTTGTTAAAATTATATAAGCCGTTGTTCAATTAAATGGCCTGTGGATAGGCATGGAAATAAATATATAGGGTGGGGGGGGGGGTGTCAGACCAAAATTCCAACAGTGCCATGCATATCCCTGGCCATATGTGCAATCATCTCAACATTTCAAACTTCTATCTGAAATGGTCTAATAGGAGTTACATTACAATCAATTGGTGCCCACTTTTGACCTTTTGACCCTGCCCCCTACCCTCAGTTTGATTGACCCAAGATCAAAACACTTCCTTGTACTGTAGACTACTAATCATTAGCTTGAAAATGATATGCTACATGACCACCTTAATCCCTCCCCCCCCCCATCCCCAGGGCCTTGCCCCCTGGGGTGGGTGGGGTGTGCGTATGGTCATACCAAAATTCCAAGTGTCATGCACATCGCTGTCCATATATGTAATCATCCCTAAAGTTTCTATCTGAAATGGTGTAGGAGGAGTTGCATTACAATCGATAATTACTGCCCAATTTTGACCCGGGGGTGGGTGGTGGTGTTAGAACAACATTCTAAGTGCCATGCAAATCCTTGCCCATAGGTATAATCATCCCCAAAGTTCTATGCCTGATAGTTTATCCATAAAGGAGCTAGACACAAAACTTAACCGTTCTGCTCTAAAATGTCTACGTCCAGCTAAAATCAAAACTTAACGTGAAATAACAGAGTCCATGAGGGGAAAATGTTGTGGATAGCGTTATAAATGGATTGTAGTATTAATATATATGGAGTAATAAGGCTGTATATCAAGTTTGGTGGCTGTATGCCTGATAGGATTGCTATAGCAGAGCTAAACGCAAAACTTAACCAAAATTGGACGACGCTGCAAACGCCGCTGAAAAATGATGCGTCCGGTATCGCATAAGCTCTTCTGTTCGCTCAATTGATGACAAGCTCTTCTTCGAGAAGCATATCAATGAAAAAGCAAAAAAGGCAACATTCATGTTCGCAATGATCCGGGGAGCTTTTCAATACATGGATGAGAAGACATTCATTCCATTATATAAATCACTGGTACATGTAAGAGTGCACTTTGATTATGCTAGTTCCACCTGGGCCCCATACAAAATCAAACACATTGAACAACTAGAATCTGTGCAAAGGCGGGCAATCAGGCAACTACCTAGAATGAAGGACTTAATCCTTTAACCATTCAATTTGTTCGGAAAAAATTTCGATTTTCTCATACAAAATGCCCATGTGCAGACTAAGAGAACACTATTTTTGTCAATTTACCACTGGAATGACTGGCTCGATAACCGAGCCAGTCATTCCAGTGGTAAATTTACAAAAATAGTCTTCTCCTTGTCTGCAAATGGGCATTTTTCAAGACCACTTCAGAAGCTGTTTTTGGCTGATATGTGTTTTAAAGGGTTAAGCTATCCAGAAAGGCTCAAGAAACTGAACAACACTGAGTTACAGGCTCATTCGAGGAGACATGATAGAGATGTACAAGATGACCAGTGGGAAGTATGATCCAAGCTCATGTAATTTTATAAAGATATGCCCCGACATGACATCAAGATCGAGCAACCGTGGCAATTCAAAAAAGATATACCCACAGACCCAGGCCATTGCTAGGGTTGCACGATTATTCAATTTTCATAATCGCGATCATTTAATACAAATAATCGCAATCATACGATTAATCATCAACTACTGTATTTCGATTAATTGTAGCCTATGCTCTAATAGAAGCCCACCCCCTAACTTTGACATATGAGCTCCAATGATTTCTTAGCAGTTTCAAAACGGCAAAACTCTGTATTAGAAGCCCACCCCCTAACTCAGCAGATTGTAAAGGAAAATTTTTTTTAAGAGCAAATTTATAAGAATAGCGTGTATAATAATAACAATCATGTAACACAGGGTGTGTTTACTTCAGACCGATCTCTGCCCAGATACATTTCCGGCCCCTCTAGAAGTCAATACAGGCCTCGGATTTGTAAATCTCGACCACCTATTAGAGTAGGCCACATATGTTCAAGATATAATAAAGTTTATTCCACACTTTTGGAGTCAAAATGCACTTAAAACAGTCTTGGCGTGATTAAATACCTTCCTTATAAATATATTTTAAGACCAAATTTATGTACCAAACAAGTACGGGAGAAAATGTGCATCAATTTTGTAACGCCGATCAACATTAAATGATCCAAATTGAATTATTACGAACGACAATATAGCCGGCTTCTTAAGTTGGCGAGCCAGCGGCTCTTTTGCGATGGGAGGCGGCGTGTTCTTGTGAGATATTATACGCTAACGGGATTTTATCAAAGGGGTACCCGTTATTCAGATCAGTATAATACTCAGTTCCTATCGCGCAATGATAATATATATAAATTCCCGAGTCCCCGATTCCGCTCTAAAATAAACTCTTCAATTGGAGGCGAATCACGTAATTTGTATTTTTTCGTGACGCCATTTTATATGAAATTGTGGATTAATTTTGATTTAATAAATGACCTTTATTAAAGGATATGCAATATTTAGGCGCTCAAATCAAATAATTTCACTTCCCCGGTGATGTTTTGAGGTATACATTAAACATAGGCGTAGGCGGTGGGAATTTTGACGGGAGAAAATGCGTTGAATTTCCGTGGTATCAGTTTTAGAAAACTTTTTTGGGAAGACTCTAATATAAGCCCACCCCCTTTCTCAGAGATGTTAGTTTGGAAATTGAACACCTCTTGTCCTAATCGAAGCCTAGGCTTCAATTAAGCGAAATACCACGGAAATTCAACGCGTTTTCTCGGTAAGTATTGACTTAGTTAATATACAAACAAATCAGTTATTTATTTAGTTTATTTAATCATTCACACATTCGGCCGATCGCCGGATGTTTGTTTCCATGATTGGTAACGCGAGCAGAGTTTCACAAGCGTAAAAGTGTCTTGACAAAAATTTCAACATGGCAATTATACGATTAATTAATTTTATAATCGTCCACGATCATTTTCAATTATATAATCGCGATTAATCGAATAATCGTGCACCCCTAGCCATTGCTCCACAAAAATTCATTCATTGTACGTGCTAAACCAATCTGGAACAACCTCCCTATCCATATTATTTTATCTAAAACCCTAAACGCATTCAAATACAGTCTAGATAAGATGCTTAGTACAAATGTGGTGTGGTCAATATGCACATGGCCTAACACTCGCCGGAAGAAAACACCTTCGACATCATCCCCCATCAATGACATCTACAAACACAATATAATGGAGAATCTGCGATTTTCCAGCAAGCTTTACAATGACATAATCACCTTCCATAATATCTTGATCAAGCTCTTCATCTGGAGTATCACTATCATCCATCAGTTCCATATCTATATCACTTTCCTTAGAACTACGAGGTGGGGTAAGCCACTTTTTGGCTCTTTTCGGTGGAACAGGCGTCTCTTGGGACAGTCTTTTTAGCCATTTTGCTGGCAGTTTTTGTTTGTTTCTTTTTCTTGCGAGCTTCAAGTACAGGAGTATCCATCAGAATTTTAGTGCTGCCTCTCTTACATGTTGTTACTTTTGTTTTTCTTGGTCCCACTTTTGGAAGTGGAATGATATCAGCAGGAGAAACTTATGGTGGAACTGCTGAAGGTTAATGGGCGCTATTTCGAATAGGCGTTGAAGTGACATCTATATCTACTTCTGGAACATTGTCATGCTTGTGATTGCTATTAGTTTTGTTACTGTTTTGTCCTTTAAGATAGTGATCACATCTGCAGGATTGTCATTTGGTTCTACCTTGTTATCATAAATTCATTGTTTGGTTCTGCAACTTTGTCAGTGTTTGGTTCTGCAACATTGTCATTGTTTGGTTCTGCAACTTAGTCATTGTTTGGTTCTGCAACATTGTCATTGTTTGGTTCTGCAACATTATCATACTTTGGTTCTGCAACTTAGTCATTGTTTGGTTCTGCAACATTATCATTGTTTGGTTCTGCAACTTAGTCATTGTTTGGTTCTGCAACATTATCACTGTTTGGTTCTGCAATAAGCTCTCTATCTGTGACTGCTTATGGGGCATAGTCAGAGATAGTTGAGCCACCAAAGGGAGAGTTGATCCATGGCTCAAACCTACCCGACTAAAATGGCTCAACTCTGCCCATTCAAGCCATTTTGAACAAACCCCAACCCTGATAAAGTGATTGCACATGGAATGTTACAACTCGCCAAGCTAAGAGGGCTATCCAGAGACAATCTAACCATATTTGTTTTAAGAGTAACCCCTGCCAAAAGAGTGACAGAAATTCACATACGGGTCATTCCATCTCATATCACCCAAGGGCGGAAATGGCACCGACACCAATATTGACTAAATTTTGTCTATATATTATGTCTGTCACAAGAAACAAAAATATTAATTTTTATGGCGATCTGCCCAACCATTCAAGAGTTATGGCCCTTTAAAAGTTGTGAAAAATCACAAAAAACATAAAAAATGTCCGAACAGCAAAACTTCAAACAACTATATCTTTTGAACTAGTGGACCGAATTGGTTGTAATTTGTGTCATTTGAAAGGGAATAACACAAGGATTCTAAATATGTGATCAGAATGAGAATAGGACTAGGTTTATATATGACCTTTTGACCTTTGATTTGACCTTGAATTTGACCTTGTGGGCAAACTGCGAATAAAAAATTTGATATGACAAATTACACCTATACATGTTTTCTACATTATGTTAAAATTTAACAGGTATAATGTTCCTAGTTTTTGCACATTTTATTTATGAAAATGGCATGCACCAGTAAAAGAACAAAAACACATTCATTTATATATATATAAATGAATGTGTTTTTGTTCTTTTACTGGTGCATGCCATTTTCATAAATAAAATGTGCAAAAACTAGGAACATTATACCTGTTAAATTTTAACATAATGTAGAAAACATGTATAGGTGTAATTTGTCATATCAAATTTTTTATTCGCAGTTTGCCCACAAGGTCAAATTCAAGGTCAAATCAAAGGTCAAAAGGTCATCATATATAAACCTAGTCCTATTCTCATAGTCCTATAATTTAAACTGTTTATGTGGATCAAGGGCCAAAGGGTTAATAAGGAAGTAGTAAATGTAATGTCTGAATTTATAATTGTTTGTGTAAGTACTGTCTTGTCTAATTTATATATACCTATATATATATGTGTATAAGGTGTCCGCCATAACTATAGGCAATGCCTTGGGCAGACAACCTGGTATGATTTGTGAATTCGTTTACCTTGGAATTAATGAATAAATAATCTTGAATCTTGAATCTTGAATCTTGAATCCTGGTAGCATTTGCGAAAACTGGTAAGAGTAACAAATTATACAGAAAAACAATACATACTCTAACTGTGTGGCCGGGCAAAACATAGTATACTAACATAGTATTCGATTATATAAAACTAAATATGCACTAGGCTTGTATGTTAAAGTTCTTGCTTTTCAAATTTGTGCGCCTATATTTTCTTGTCGTGTGTAGTAGTTCCCGTCTATCAGGCTGTATGGCCCTCAGACGATCGTGATCTTGATTGGTTATGGCGAAACAATCAAAGGACATTATTTTCGCCGCGCAATTGTCAAGCAGCCGCTTTAGACAAATTTTTGCCTCTGCAAATTCTACAAATAAATTTACCAAATTAATCAGAGGCAAAAATTTGTCTAAAGCGGCTGCTGCTTGACGAATGCGCGGCGAAAATAATGTCATTTGATGGACACCCTACACACAAAACAAAACATTACAATATATAAGGTGATAGTTAATTATACAAACATCTGTGAGTAAACACATAGCACAGGACGGCACAACATCTATATTTTTGGTACCATATTGTCATGATTGTTCTACATGTAGCGTATTCTACAAATAAAGGGTCTTTTAGATTGCAACTAGGATTTTTTATTGTAGATACAGGTTTTTTTTAATATGGTACAGTGGGGGAGGGGGGAGGGGGTGCTCAACAAAGTCACAGTAGTATTTGGGGTGAGAAGTTGTTGGTAGGTGTGACTTACATATTTTATAGTAGAGTGTCGCCGGCATCTGATATATATCATTGAGAAAGCGGATATCAGATGAAGATTTAAGGTGATTGGGATCTGATTGGGTCCATCTGTTTTGGCGCATTTCATGCTTTTCAGAATGGTATATCTATCCTAAGTTTGATAAACTTCTACCATTCTGATGGCAATTTTCCAGCCTTTATTATCTCTATGGCAGAGAAATTGGCATCCAATATTCAGAAAATTTGATGGACGATGTCGCTGTCTAGGACTGCAGCATATTCCATAAAACCTCCCTAGAAAATGTAACATTTATTATGTGAAATCATGAAAATTTGTCTATACAGAGTCTGTCCATTAGGGAGATGCCATCTGGCCTGGACAAGGATTTTATGACAGACGTACAGATACATGTAGGTAAGCCAACATACCGAAAGAGACGCATCACATAATAACTTGATAATAGTAATAGTATCAATAACAACAGTAGTTACCATGATTTTTCAACTGAAGGCCGCCCTCAAATATAGGACGCTGTCCCAAATTTGACCAAAATCCGCCCAAAAAACTCTTGTATTCAAGTATAAGACGCTGCTAAATTTAGAAAAAACGTACCTTTAAAAAATTGGTATCAAAAATAACCATCACTCAGCGCTATGATTAATGCATGACTAAAAATTATCATGGTGGAAGAGAAATTATTAAATAGGACCGCCTAAATATTGTGTATCTTCAATAAAGATTGTTTATTACATCAAAATTAATCAAATTTTGGCATAAAATGTCTCCTTGAAAACATAGAAATCACGTGATAGAAACAGATTGTAATGGCTCTTTTGCGTTTGGGGGCGCTGTGTGATCTTATGCGCCAATGGGAGTTGGTTATCTGGCTCCTTTGTGATTGGAGGCGCTGTGTAATCTTATGTGCTAACGGGAGTTGGTTATCAAACGGGTACGGGAACATTCAGTTCCTATCGCGCAATGATGATATATAGCAATTTCCGAGTCCAGAATATTTAGATCCGAGTACTCGCTCTAATTAGACTAAAGATCTTTTGCGATTGGAGGCGAATCACGTGATTTATACACATATCTTTTCTTGACGCCATTTTATGTCAAATTCTGGATTAATTTTGATGTAATAAGTGATATGTATTAAAGAATAAGCAATATTTAGGCGCCCCAATTTAATAATTTCACTTCCGCTTGGTGTTTTTGGAGTATACATTAAACATAGTCGTCAGGCGGTGTGAATTGTCTAGGATAACATTTAGTTCAATTTCCGTGGTATAATCTGTGACTTTTTAAGAAAAAATGTGCCGAAGGAATGTTCTCGATCATAGGATGCATCCCCCTTTCTAGTACATGTATTTTTACAAAAAAACTGCGTCCTTTAGTCGAATTTTAACGGTAATAAGCTAGTATTGAGCTGTGTTTCTTATTGTAGTTGCAGATTGATAAAATGGGGAGTATTAGATCAGAATCTTAAATTAAAAAAAGCATTGACGCAGGATTGGGATAGATAGGACGGCCAGGATTGACTCATACTGACAGTAACCGCCCACTACAGGTACAGAGTAAATATGAGATCTGGCTGCTAGCTGAGAAAAAGGTTTAGATTTGACACTTTCGATGCCTCTGCCCCGTTCACTTAATTCCCCTTATTTTTGCAATGGCTGGATATGTTAGGACTAGCCAGCCTGAAAGCTGCTGCTGCTTAGGTTGAAGCAGGTGCAACCAGTCTACCCAGTCCGAAAAGATTCAGCATTGACCAGCTCACATGTCTTGGATTGAAATTTATTGCTAGTGCTATGTGGAGCCTCTCCGCTACCTGACAACACCGGCCTTAGCTATTAGATATGGGACTAATACCCTCAACCAGTTTGGTTAGGTTAAACACATTCAACCCATTAATCCTTTCATACTGCATTCCATGACTATCAGCTACAATACAAATATTAGTAATAATAATAATAAGTAATAATAAGTACATTTATAAAGCGCTGAATCCATGACAATGCGTGCTCTAATCTGTTTGATATGATGGGCCTACCCTGATTAAAAAACTGTCTGTTCCAGTGGCAGAAGCAGTTCCTAGTCAAAGCAGCCCCAGCATTGACAGACAAATATTATTTTATAAGGTTTTGAGGCTTATTTGGCTTTGCAGGTTTCAAAGGGTTAATCCGGCACTTCGGCAGTTGCATTAATGGTTTTTGGTGTATTGTGCATTAATGGTTTTTGGTGTATTGTGCATGGTTACGGTGTGTTGGATACTATAGAGGGTCTATGTGGTCAGCGGTGTCGGAAATGTCAAATGATAGCAGATGGTTGTCTAGACTGCCAATCTGGTGTATTGGCCAAGCCAAGCTCTGTCCCTGTAGTTTATGGGTAGGTTACTTTGTAACATGCAGATTGGATTCACCTGAATTGAATTGGTGGTGGTGGTGGGTGGGTGGGTGGGTGGGTTGTGGTAGTGGTAGTAATAGTAGTAGTAGTAGTAGTAGTAGTAGTAGTAGTAGTAGTAGTAGTAGTAGTAGTAGTAGTAGTAGTAGTAGTAGTAGTAAATTGCTTTGTTATATCAACTGATGTTCTTTAGCTAGGGTTGATTATCAGTAAGTCCTTACATTGACGAGTACAAATGTACTACACATCAGTACCCGTCAATTATGGACTCCCTGACAACTTTCTTGAAGGATTTTCTATTTAGGATCTGTTCCCATATCTTTGTGCTGGTGCTGTTCCATAATTGTGTGGCTGTTATCGTAATGCGTTGTGCTCCTGTTTCCATTGTTGTGAATTTGGTATGTAGATTATGTTTATTTCTAGTATTGTGTCTATGGATGTCAGTGTTGAATGTAAAGTTGGAGGCTATGGTTTGTGGCAATGCATTGTGGTGAGTCTTTTTACAATATTGTACATCTGTAGTTTTCCGATATCTTTGAGTTTAAGTAAGTTCGCTGTTTTGAATATATTCTGGCCCACTGCTGGTTCGATAGACTTTTATGCATTTTTTCTGAAGGTTTTGGAGTTTTGTTAATTTGCTCTTGTGCACTGCAGTCCAGATAGCATTGCAGTAGGTGAGATGAGGGAGGACAAGTGTGCAGTACAGAGTCTTAATAGTGTCTGGTGTCATGTACGGCTTTAGTCTTTGGATAACACCTACGCCCCTGGCCTATTTTGCCATAACTATTTCAATTTGTTTAGCCCAGGTCAGATGTGTGTCCAAGTATAGTCCAAGAAATTTAGCAAATGGGGCTTCTTCGATCTCCTTATTGTTAATGTAGATTTTTGGAATTTCACTTTTTTTTAGTTTCGGCATGTTTGTAAATAACATTTAATTAGTTTCATCAACATTTAGTGATTTATTGCGAACCAATTTGTAATTTGTAATCTCCACAATAGTCCTAAGGTTCTGTATGATTTGCTGCAGATCTCGGTCATGTGTTTGTTCCAGCTTAAGTCATTGGTGATGTTGATACCCAAGTAAGTTACTGATGAAACAAAACTTAGACTGGTTCCTTTTAGTGTGTAGTCGAATTTGATGGGGGTTTTTTTTTTCTGGTTAGGCTGACATGTTGTATATTACTGGTTGGAAGCGCATTCCCCAAGTGGTAGCCCAGTTACCTAACATGTTTATGTCCTGTTGGAGTGCCTCACAGTCCTTGGGGCCATCAATTTCCTGGTAGCATATGCTATCATCAGCGAATAGCCTGATCTCTGAGGAAATGTCCTGGACAATATTATTTAACGGGCCTAGTACGGTTCCTTGAGGTACTCCAGACACAATGTCAGCAATGTTTGATTTGGCACCACTGACAACTACGCACACTGTTTGCGACCTGTTAAGAATGAGTCAATCCAATTTAGTATGTTTTTTGACACACCATATTTGTGCAATTTTGATTTCAAAAGTTCATGTGGAACCATATCAAAAGCCTTTTCAAAGTCAAGAATAAAAATGTCCACTTGTTTCCGTTTGTTAGTGGACAAAATGTCTTCCGAGGTAAATTCCTATCCTGGAGTATTTTACAAATTCTGGAGGTCCTAAATACGCATTACAATTTGATATTCCGTTCACATGATTTCTGCAGGTACATCATCATCATCATCATCGCAATTTTCGACTTTGAAGGCCTGTGTGTGCCTTTTGTCGATCTGAACGATTTAAATATAAATTATATATCACCGTTCCATTTTAGGGCATGGGAAGATATTTGTAGCAAGAGGCCCAAGGGCCTGTATCGCTCAACTGCAATTATTGGCCACTGACACAACTGAACAAAACCAGATGACCATTGGAAAGATTTACCAATCAAATTTCTGTGAAGAAGGTTTAGCCAAGTTTTACTAAAATTGGTCCAGTGGTTAGTAACTATCTACCAAATTTTGTCCCGCCCCGTCCAGCGGTTCTGGAGAAGTCATTTTTGCAAAAACTAGTTCATCCAAGATGGCCACGGAACCATTTGGCCAATCAAGTTAATTCAGCTCTTACACGAACTGATATTTCATGAGTTTGAAATCAATCCCCCAAAACTGTTTCGGAGAAGATTTTTAGACGTTTAAAAAAATCGGCCACAATCCAAGATGGCGGCCAACCAAATTGGCCGATCGGCTTTGTTAGAACAAACATGGACCTCTATGCCCTAAGAATGCGTCCTGCCAACTATGTTGAAATCGGTCCAGTGGTTCTCGAGAAGACATTTTAAATTTTGTATTGATTTAGTATGGGAGCTTTTGGCGGGAAAAACTATCCAAGATGGCCGACAAACCATTTATACGACAGCTTCGAGTGGTAAATTTGAAATCAGCATACTCAAAAACCTATATAAAACCAATTTCAGCTTGAAAATCCATCAAATAAAAAAATGCAAAATGGCAGCCAAATGCGCTACATTTTGATTGGTGCAGGGCATCTATGCTTTTTACCCATCAACTTCCCTTGAACAAACTTTAATAGTCCTTATGCCGTAATGATATCTCCCAAATTTGGGCCCAATTCATTCAGCGGTTCTCGGGAAGAAGTTTTCGTGAAAACTAGGCCATCTAAGATGGCCACCGAGAGATTTGGCCAATTACCTTCCCTTTGAACAAACTTGGTTCAGTTCTTGTGCTAGATCATATTTCATGACTTTTGAATCAATCGCTGAAATGGTTTCGGAAAAGACTTTTCTAAAAGTAGGCCAAAATGCCATATAGCCACCGGCCAAATTGGCTTATCGGCTTCGTTTGAACAAACTTGGATCATTATGCCTTAAGGATGATTCCTCCCACATATACTTGAAATCGGTCGAGTGGTTCTCGAAAAGAAGACATTTTAAATTTCCCATTGCTTTAGTATGGGAGTCTTTGGCGGGAAAATAATCCAAGATGGACATCAACCCGGTTATCCGACAGTTTCGAAAGTGGCAAGTTTGGAATCAGCATACTAAAAACACAATTAAAACCAATCTCAGCCTCAAAATCAATCAAATAAGAAAAATCAAATATGGTCACAAAACACGCCACATTTTGATTGGCCCTTCCCGTGAACAAATTTTAATGTCCCTTAGTCCATAATCATTTATCCCGCATTTCAGCCCGATCCGTTGAGCAGTTCTGGAGAAGTTGTTTTCAAGAAAACTGAGTCATCCAAGATGGCCGCCAAACCACTTGGCCAATAAAGGTCCCTTGGATAAAATTCGCTCAGCTCTTTCTCTAGATTATATTTCATGAGTTTTGAATTGATGCCCCAAGCAATTTCAGGGAAGAAGATTAAAAAATATATTTCTAAAAATCGGCCAAAATCCAAGATGGCCACCAACCAAATTGGCTGATCGGCTTCATTTGAACAAACTTGAACCTCTATGCCATAAGGATTGTTCCTGTTAAATATAATTAAAATCAGCCCAGTGGTTCTGGAGAAGACATTTTAAATTGTCCATTGCTTTAGTATGGGAGCTTTTGGCGAAAAAATGACCCAAGATTAGCTGACAGTTTCGAAAATGGCAAATTGAGATCAGAATACAGAAAAACATATATAAAACCAATTTCGGCCTCAAAATACATGAAATAAAAAAATCCAATATGACCACCCAACATGACACATTTTGATTGGCCCACGGCGGCCATGTTTTTTTATGAATCAACTTCCCTTGAACAAACTTCAATGGCCCTTAGCCTCTAATTATATCTCGAAAATCTTGGCCCCCACCCATTCAGCGGTTCTGGAAAGGTAATTTTCGGGATAACCAGGCCATACAAGATGGCCGTCAAACTATTTGGCAAATTAAGTTCCCTTGAACAAACTTGGTTCAGCTCTTACACTAGATGATATTTCATTAGTTTTGAATCGATCCATCAAGTAGTTTCAAAGAAGATTTTTAAAGACATTTCCTAAAATCGGTCAAAATCCAAGATGGCCATCCGGCAAATGAGTCGATCGGCTTCATTTGCACAAACTTGGATCCTTATGCCCTAATGATGAGTCCTACCAAATATAATTGAAATCGACCCAGTCATTCTTGAGAAGTCATTTAAAGGAAAAGTTGACGGACGATGGACAGATGGATGGATGGCAAGACAGACGATGGATGGTCACCATGGTATAAACTCACTTGGCCTTTCAGGTCATGTGAGCTAACAATAAACTGTTTTCGCAATAACTAAATTAAAAGCCCATTCGAAAGTATGGTTTATCGAAAGTGGGTGAAACCTGGAAAAACCTGATGAAACCGGGCAGAACCTAGCGAAATTGGCCCAAACCTAGCGAAACCTGTCAAATACTGGCACAAATAATGAAATTCTCGTAAATGCCAAAATCCTGTAGTTATAATCATGTAATATAATTCCTCGCAGTATGATTGATGTATATTATGTGGAATTGTGGTGTGGGTCATTGCTATTATATTATCTGACATTACACATTTATGAAAGTCTGACCAATGTCAAGAGCATGAAATAATACTTGTTATTTAGTATCTACATTTAAGTTTTAATATAGGAACTGTCTGGTTTCTGCCAGTATTTGACCCAGTTTCTCTAGGTTTAGCACGGTTTCATCAAGTTTTGCAAGTTTTTGTCAGGTTTTGGCAAAACATACTTTCCTGTGTAGATGATTTGTCTAAAGGTTTATGAACATAGTGGTAGTAGTGTGTAACTGATATATTTTAGCCAATCCCATAGTACATTTCCCAGCATTGAAATTTAATGTAGTTCTAGTACCGCATTATGCCCATCATCCAGTCCTTATGGCTTGTCAGATTTTATCACGATTTTAACTGCGCACCTCTGGTGAAGTGCCTACCATAGCTCTCTGGACAGTTTCTCTTAAGAGATGAAGCTTCCTGAGTAACAAGCTTGCTCGGATCTAAAATAAGCTGTGTGCAGCTTTTTTATTTGCTGATAGACCACGTTGTTATAAGTAGCTGTAGATTGTGTTAATCAGTTTTCCTCTAACACCCAAAGGTGACTCGGATAGTGATAAACACAGAAAATGACAACAATAGCAATAAGCTCAAATAAAGCCTCCACAAGTCAAGATGTAAACAAATGCTAAGCACCAATGTGTAACCATGAGTACAGGTATCACACAACAGCTTATGTTGGGAATACCCATTTGCACCACATAATTTCCACAAAACAGAGATAAAGTCACTAAAATATTGACAGTTTCGAGGAAACTTAATTAAACGAAAAAGAACTTTTGAATTGGACTGTGCAAGCCATGCTATATCAAAAAAGCACTGAGGCAATAACAAGCCAATGGCTTATGCCTCGTAAAATGATGATGATGATGATGATGATGGTGGTGGTGGTGGTGGTGGTGGTGGTGGTGGTGGTGGCGGTAGTGGTGGTGATTGTGATGATGATGATGATGATGATGATGATGATGATGATGATGATGATGATCTTGGAGTTCAGGATAGACCAGGAGGAAATGTTTCAGACTCGGTCTTACAGGACAAGAGTAGGTGCTATATTGGAGGAATGCTTTTGTTTGATCTGACTGCTTCACAGTCAAATTAATGTGACCATTTCACAAGAGTTTACGTGGATGTTCTACGGTATTTCGTATTAGCAATCCTCTCTAGTGATTGGTTATGAATTGAGTATGTGAAAGTGAATGGATTAGTTTTATTGGTTACATGCACCAATTGACATTTTCTTGGGGTCGAATTCCATCAGTAAGATTCCCACTATCTCACTCTGCTTATTTCATCTTGTAACGTTTTGTTGCCATGTATTTCCTTGATGACCTTCTCGGGAAATCTATTTTTATGAACCGTTTTGAGTAGCTGACTCTCATATGGTTTTCCTTTTCTAAATCCATGCTGGAAGTCTGTTAGAATGTTCATCGAAGTGAGTCATAATATTAGAATGGATAACATGTTCTGATAGATTTGAACAATTGACAAAAGTCCAATTGAGCTGTAACTAGAAGCTTCCGATCTGTTGCAATTCTCAAAGAGTGGAATGGCATGTACAGACTTCCAATCTAATGGGCATGTGCCTTGTCTGATGAGGAATTGTGTCAAGTCTAATGTCAGTTTTGTTTGAATATCCATGGTGAGATGCTATCATGACAACAAGCTTTGATGCCATTAAATTGGTGAAGGAACAGCAAAACTCCCATCTCTATCATTTATATATGGTTCCTTGATGGCTTTGACCATTGTCAGAAATATCTTAATTCGTGTTAAAGACTGAGATGAATTGGTTATTTTGAACTTCGTCTTTCATCTTATCACCAATGTTATAATCTTATCATTATGTGTGTGCGTGCATGCATGCATAAATACATACATGCATGTGTTTGTGCAAGCATGATTGTGTGCATGTGTGTACACGTGCATTCGTGTGTGCATGCGTACGTGTTGGGGGTGGGGGGGGGGTGTGTGTGTGTGTGGCAATACCATTAGTTTTACATTGCTTGCTTTGTCCGAGACTTGCATATATATATATATATATATATATATATATATATATATATATATATATATATATATATATATATATATATATATATATATATATATATATATATATATATATACAGTACTGTGCAAGTCTTAGGCCACCCAAGAAAATTTTAATTCAAAACATTTTTCTGATCAACTAGTATTTATATTTCTTAGGAAAAATATAATTTCATTTTCTAATTCATTAACAAATGATATAACAAAATCTTTAACAAATAATATAACAAATAATAGCTAGGCAATCATAATTAAAGACATATATCAGTATTTTGTGTGGGCTCCCTTGACACGCTTAACTGCTGCAACTCGCTTTGGTAGACTTTCCTGCAATTTTCTCAAGTAATCCTGCGGCATGTTATTCAATGCATCTTGTAGAACATTCCAGAGCTCTTCTTTGGACTTTGGTTGCTTCTTGTTCTTTTCTCTGTCTAAATGTTCCCATGTTGCTTCAATTATATTAAGATCAGGGCTCTGGGGTGGCCATTCTAACACTGTCAGAGTACCGTCTGCTGTTTTTTGCTCCAAGTACCTTTTAATTATGTTGGCAGTATGTTTGGGATCGTTATCATGTTGAAATGTAAAGTTCCACCAATAAGTCGCTTTCCGGATGGCACAGCATGATGTATCAGAATCTGTTTATATCGCTCAGCATTCATAATTCCATCAATTTTCACCAGATCTCCTACTCCATCTGATGACATGCATCCCCAAACCATCACAGAGCCACCTCCGTGTTTTACAGAAGGTTGTAGACAAGCATCAATGTACTTTTCACCAACCCTTCTCCTGACATACTGGCATCTATTTGAACCGATCATTTCGAATTTTGATTCATCACTCCACAGGACATTCCGCCACTGGTCTGCTGTCCAATTGGCATGTCTTTTAGCATACTGTAGTCTCTTTTGCTTGTTTCCAGTCCTTAAGTATGGCTTCTTGGCAGCAACACGCCCAACAAGACCATTTTGATAAGACTTCGTCTCACTGTCGAAGCATGTACTTTGGTGTTACTCGACTCTGCCAGATCTTGGGCAAGTGCCTGGCTAGATTTCCTTCTGTCCCTCAAGGAAGTGACTTTCAAATAATGTTCATCAGCTACAGAGAGTTTCATCGGTCTGCCACTGCGTTTTTTGTCTACAACCGATCAAGATGCTTTGAATTTCTTAATAACACCTTGAATAGCACATCGAGAAAATCCAGTTTGGCGGGATATAGCTCTCTGTGAATTACCTTCTTCACGCAAAATTACAATTTTATGCCGATCATATTATGTCAGTTTTGCCATTATACCAGAATTGAGCTTCTTTCACTTTATCTAATACTGGTTATTCCCTATATAACACTAATATTCACTCATTCATATCACTGCACATTTGGTACTAAGTATGACTAAGTTCTAACTAGAATGCACTCAACAGTGGTGCTAAAACTGCATATAGACTAGCTCTATTGATATGCAAATGAGGCCACTCGTTACCGGGGACTACAAAACAGCTTACAGGTAGAAAATGTGCAGGTATTACAGGGTGGTTTAACAAAACAAAATGAAAAATAGCATTTAATGCTGCAATGCATTCTAAGGGAGCAACCAAAACATTTATTTATTTCTGAAATCTTTTAACAGCTTGTAGTATTTTAAAATTAAGGTTTCATTTTGATTATTACATACTAATTTTACAAGCAATTTTAATATCTACTGCCTAGAAATTACATTTCAACAACAATTCTAGGGTGGCCTAAGACTTTTGCACAGTACTGTATATATATATATATATATATATATATATATATATATATATATATATATATATATATATATATATATATATATATATATATATATATATATATATATATATATGCAGTTATTGTGTCTGCAGATGAACACAGTGGCTTCTTGGATGATGGAAGCTGTAATGAGCTGAGATAAACATGGTTTTTGATTGGCCCTCTCAAATCATGTGGCTCGAGGGTGGGTGGATTAATTGCCCATATATGTAGCGCCAAAAAGGGAGGGTGTTGTGGTGGGCACGTTTGTACAAACATACCCACAGAACATGCCCCTTTTGGCAGTCTATATATGGGCAATAAAGCCACACCCCTCGAAACCACGTGACTTGGGAATGCCAATGAAAAAGTGCATCTATCGCATACAAATGATAGTGAGATTGATGATCAAGATGTGCCACAGTGTAGCTAATGATAAAACAGTAAAAAGACATTTCTGGTCATTTAAAAAAATTTTCATCCATTTTTAAAATGGTAACCAGGGACTTATACTACGTTTTTTTAAGATATTAGAAAATATTCTAAAAATACTTATTTTATTGTTTAGTTTTGGAAATTTGGTAAATCATATGGTACATGCGTAAGGTATAGGCAATTAAGCTACGCCCCTCGAAACCACATGACTTGGGAGGGCCACTGAAAAAGTGCATCTATCGCATGCAAATAATAATGAGATTGATGATCAAGATGTGCCAGAGTGTAGCTAATGATAAAACAGTAAAAAGACATTTCTGGTCATTTTAAAATTTGTTCATCCATTTTAAAAATGGTGACCAGGGACTTATACTACGTTTCTTTAAGATATTAGAAAATATTCTAAAAATACCTATTTTCATTGTTTACTCTTGGAAATCTGGTAAATCCTATGGTACATGCGTACAGTATAGGCCTTGTTACACTGCCACACCCCTACTAACAAAAATACTATAATTAAAACATCCATTACCACTAGTACCAGTTCTAGCAAGACTATAAGTATAATGAAACCATCCATTACTACTAGTACAGAGAGATGTTCACTCTAGCTTGCTTATTGTCAGATTGACCAGCAATTACAGCGTCTGGTATTTATATCAGCCTCACCTGTCAATCAAGCAAGCCATTGTCGATTATGGGCTATAGTGACAAATGTGCAATGTGTTTGGCTGAATCTATAAGCACATAATTATGGATTATGGGCAATAGTGATAGACATGCATAAATTTAAAAACCCAGCTGTCAATCAATTCCGATTATGAGCTACAGTGATATTTACACAATCTGACTAACTGAAGCTATAGAGAAGCATAAATTATTGCCACCCCAACATCGACTATAGGCTATAGTGATGAATATGCAATCTGGTTGGCTGAAGTTATAGACGCGCAAATTGATTAGCTGAAGCGATAGATGATCATAAATTATAGATAGCCAAATGGCAGTCATTACCACTATTGATTATTATAACATCCAAAAGTTATAGATGTGCAAATTGATTGACTGAAGAGATAGATGTGCATAAATTATAACCAGCTGTTATTAATATCAATTATAGCCAGCTGTTACCAATAGCAATGATAGCCAGCTTTTACCATTATCAATTATACAATTATAGTCAGCTTTCACCATTATCAATTATAGCCAGCTGTTACCAATATTGACTATAGCCGGCTGGTGTCAATATCAATTATAGCCAGTTGTTACCAATATTGATTATAGCCAGCTGTTACCAATATCAACTATAGGCAGCTGTTACCAGAATCAATTAGCCAGTTGTTATCAATATCAATTATAGCAAGTGGTTACCAATATCCATTATAGCCAGCTATTTAGCAATATCAATTATAGCCAGCTGTTACCAATATCAATTATAGCCAGCTGTTACCAATATTGATTATCGCCAGCTGTTACCAAGATTGATTACAGTCAGTTGTTACCAATTATAGCCAACTATTACCAATATTGATTATAGCCAGCTGTTACCAATATTGCCACTGGTGGTTGTTGTAATTTTAGCTACCTGCAGTGCCAATTACAGCAACAGTCAAAAGTGACATAACACAAATTGGCAGACTGAACCAACACACAATCAATTATTGAATATTGATGCAAAATGACAGTGGCACTTTTTGTCATCTTTCCTCTCAATTATTGATCATTGGAACAGGCAAATGGGACAGACATATTGTAGATATGGGATCGTCTTGTGGGAAGTCATGACCCCATAGGATATCTTATATTTACAAGTAAGTCCTAAATGAAATTCATATTTGAAAATACCAGGTGAGCTAACGAACCAAGTTATCATTGTGTACATTATTATTTATGTATGCATTACGTCGTACTGGTTGACATCAACCAGTGCTGCTGATGTACAGTTTCGACGAAACTGGATCGAAACTGTATCGAAACTGTATCGAAACTGTCGAATGATGTAGGCATCATTAAAGTAGAAATTGAATTAAATGGAATAGGACCACCGGTTCTGGGTTGATGTGTATCTGGCAATAGTTGAGACGAGAGTTGTTGCTGTGGGATCGGCACACACTTTTATGATTTTCAGCAGTAGTTTCGGCCATTAGTTTAGGAAATAATCGAGTGATACGAATCGATAGGAATTGTACATGACAGACTGAATATAGTTGATGATGGTAGACATTCTGACTCTCTGGAGAAAGTACAACAACACCAGCTGGCAATGAGATCATACAGCTCATGTGCCTATCAACCATCGTATCCTACAGGCTTATTCATGATAGGCAATGGACAGGACATAGACATTGTAGCGTCCTGTAGGAATTAATAACACAATCGAAATTTGTATATCAACTATACGTCAATCATTCAAAGGCATGCTACAACAACACATTCCATAATGTTGTTAGTTAGCTGACAGATCACATCAAATCAGAACCAGCCAACACCGCTTTGACCCTGTGCAGCAGTAGCTCCATAGAAGAGAAGCCCAGAGTT
Source organism: Chaetoderma sp. LZ-2023a (assembly GCA_034401795.1). Taxonomy (NCBI): domain Eukaryota; kingdom Metazoa; phylum Mollusca; class Caudofoveata; order Chaetodermatida; family Chaetodermatidae; genus Chaetoderma; species Chaetoderma sp. LZ-2023a. Next base: position 126,929,445 of record CM067371.1, on the reverse strand, counting down.
TGATTAGTCGAGATGACGTCATGATCAATGAGCATCGATCAAACTCTGTGGTAAAGAATAAAGAAGAAAAATGTTTCAAAGTGAAAATCGAGAGTGAACGATCATGGATTGGTCAGGCAGGCCAACAGTAACATGTAGAAGCTTCTAGGAGGAAATAAGCAGACGTTGATTGGCGGACTGATTATCCAGGCCAATCAAGCTGTGCTTATAACCTACCTAGAAGACTCATTGAAACAAACACTATATATTAAGATATGTATATATCTATATATCTTAATATGTATATAACTTCGGGTAAGCCGAAGCAAATAAATAAGGCACTTTGCCTATTGTAGAATTAATCCAATCACCATCGTGATTCCGTAAGCACCATGCTGCTACGTAAGTCAAAGTAGATATTGTACTACCAGATAAGCTAAGTTGCGATAGTCATACTAGAGGTTGTTCTAGGAGTAGTCAAAGCTTAGCCGTAAGAATTGTCTAAAGACTTTCAGTAATCGAGTATTCACCGTAAATTGTTAAAGTAAATTTCATCATTGTAATATACCTGTATTATCCGTTAGTTACGTGTACAGTTAGTGTAGCGAATAAAAGCATCCTCTTGCTTAGCAAGACACGACTTTGGGTTGTGTGTTAGGAACTCCAGAGTGTAGGGCGACCCTACACTGAATCCTTTAATCTTTTGATAAGTTAGATAGGCCCGGTTATCACTAAAAATATTGTCATTATCATCAGCGACGAGGCGAGCCGATAACCATCCGCTTCTACTGCATCTTTGGTAAGAGGTTGTCGCAGCAACCGTACATCATAATCTTGCCAGAGAAGTGGTAGAAAACGTATAAACCTGGAGACAGAAAATCTTCAGTGGCGAGCCTGCCAGGATTGAGAGTTCGGAAACAACCCAGAAACGAGTGAGTACACTTAACGATAATGACCGCACGCCATGTCTGCTGACCGACCAGTCAATTTAGTTCTAACAGATGCAGCAGACTGTGTAAAAACATTCATAGACCTAGCGAAACAGTCCAGCACGACCAAGGTGACCCAACATCGTGAGTACAGGGACAATACGATCATTAAGGTTATCACGGACATTAACTGCGAAGAGCAGCCACGACTAAAAGCGAGTAATTGTGTGCTTTTATTATCAGTAAAACTGTGAATAAGAACTGTAACGATATCACCGTGATAATGGCAACCTCACGCAGATCAGATGCTGGCTTACCCCCGGTAGATCAGCCATGAGCCGGACCAGAACTATGACCGGAAACAGTCGCAGCCATGCAAACCATGGGCACAGCAATGGCGGGAGCAAGGATGGAGAGCAGCGACCGGAGGGAGCGAAACAGGGTATTTAGACAAGAAGTGCATGAACTGACTCGACGCATCAAACCATGCAATGGGTTGATCCCCAAAAAAGTGTGCCAGTTTATGGACGAGGTCCAGCGGGTATACGCAGCCACCGAGGGCAACCTTGAGGGCATCCCGGTATATATCCTGACTCGAGCCTCAAGGGGACAGCTATCCCGAGCGGTGGACTCATTCATAGTGGGGAAGGTAAGGGATGACATAACCTTTACCGAGCTCAGTGACTATATAACCACGAATTTTATATCAGCAAACGAAGCAGAAAGAATTAAATATGACCTGGAGGGGGTCAGGCAGTGAAGGAACGAGACTTTGGTCTCGTTCAATCGGAGATATCGTGAGCTGGCCACCTGAGCGTACCCCACCGAGAATGACGACAACCGCCGAACCGTGCTAGCGGCTTACATAAAGGGATTGGGAGACAGAAGCATGGGACGGTGAATCGTAAGGAAAAAGATCACCACCGGTCGATGGAGGTTACAGAAGATGAGGAATGCTGTAACGATCTGCTGATGGCCATGCACATCGACCCCAGAAGGAACGAAGAAAGCATGGAGATAGATATAATAGATGAAGAAGAGGAGTGTGTGGGCGGTGATAAATACTATGAAGCGGCAGATCACCCAACAGACAAAGATGATAGAGAAGCTCTGCGCAGTAATTGAGAATCTGCAAAGCGGGCCGGTATCATCGCCACTGCAACAGCAAGCCCCGGCGCAACCCAAAACACAACAACCACGTCGACAACAGGGAGCCACACCCCAGCGCTAAGCGCAACCATGCGCAAATAAACCAGCTGCCGTGCCAAAGTCAGACAGAAAGAAAAACATCACTTGTTATAATTGTGGCCAGGTGGGCCACTACAAGAGTGAGTGTCGTCAGCCTACTCAGCCACAGCGACAAACAGTGGCCCGGAAACCGCCACAAAAGTCACAGCGGCCGCCACTAGTGTGTTTTACTTGCGGGTTAGAGGGACACATCGCTAGGGACTGTTACATAAACCGCGATTGTTTCGTGAACAGAAACAACCCTCGTCCGACGGTAAAGTGCTTCCAATGTAACCAGGAGGGGCACTACGCAGCCGACTGCCCGAGAGCAGCATCCATGCCACAACGAAAGGCTATCAAGAGGCCGTGACAGGAAGAGTTAGAAATAGACGAAGTGCAGGATCGGTATGATGAATACCAACTGGACCCAGAAACGACTCCACGATTGTGTTCCAGGAACATTCGTAAGGACTTTGCCAATCGAGCGAGACGAAATGAGGAATATGAGGACAGAGATGGCTTCATTTTAACGGGGGAGACTACTGACGGGTATGGCCGTTTTTCGTACAGTGGCGGAGGAGCCCCGTCAGTAGACGAGTGGCGCCAGTCATACGCAGAAGCAGTGAGCGGACGACGGAGTCCGTTAAACGGGAGCGGAGGAAATCGTTGGTAACCGAACGGTTTCTAATCCGGCTCGAGGTCGAACCAAGCGGTCGTGGGAATCAAGGTGAGTACGTAGATGCATTGATAGATACCGGTGCTAGTACATCCTTGATTCGTAAGGATATATGGTGTAGCATCTTAAATGCTAGGCCATTGAAAAGAGCTAAAACGTTGTTAGCTGTAAATGGTTCAACCATAGAAATTTTGGGGGAGACTCAAATCAAATTCAAGGACGCCCCGCCTATTCCCAGTGTGGTAGTGAATAGCATGCGGCATGAATGTTTGATTGGAGCGGATGTTTTGCACTTGGGAAATGCAAAGATTGACTACAGGACCAAAGAGGTAGTATGGTTTGGTCGTGTATACCCTTTTAGGTATCCGTATAGGGAACAATCGAAATATGTATATGCGAGTTGCAAGGAAACGACCGGATATGCAGTTATTGATAAAGTACTGAGTGACTTTGCCAATAATTTTGATACGGCTCGTCCAAACACATTAGGACTGGTCCCTAAGGTAGAATGCACGATACTCACAGGAGATTCGTATCCTATAAGGCAGAAAGCCTATCGTCTACCGCTTGCAAAGCAATATGTGGTTAAGAACCAAGTAAAAGAGATGCTTGCGGCGGGCGTCATAAGACCCTCGTCATCACCCTGCGCATCACCCATTACTTTAGTACCCAAGAAGGACGGTGACACTAGGTTTTGTATTGACTATAGGAAGTTGAATTCGGTGTGCCATAAGGATAGTTATCCACTGCCGAATATATCCAACATTTTTTATTCGATGCGCGGCGCAACGATATTTTCTACTATGGACTTGAAGTCTGGATATTGGCAGATACCAATGGCCAGCCAAGACATAGAGAAAACAGCGTTCGTGTACAGTGAAGGTTTGTTCGAATGCATTCGGATGCCTTTTGGATTTTGCAACTCAGGTGCCATATTTCAGAGGGCAATGAACGATATTTTCTGTGAATATGTAGGAAAATATGTGTACGTTTTCATCGACGATATAGTCGTATATTCACGAAATCCAACGGAACATGCACATCACTTGCGTAAGGTCATGCGCAAGATTCAGGAGTACAATTTGCAAGTAAAGAAAAAGAAGTGTGATTTCGCCAGTAAGTCAGTCGACTTGTTAGGATATCACATTTCTGCACAAGGGGTAGCTCCACAGGCTCAAAAGGTCAAAGTCATTCGAGAAATTTCACCACCCCGAGACGTTGGTGAAGTACGTAGTTTTCTCGGAGCTACTGGTTATTACCGCTCTTGTGTACAAGGCTATGCCGAAATTGCAAAGCCTTTGATCGAATTGACAAAGAAATACAAGCGATTTGAATGGGGTAAGCATGAACAGCAAGCGTTCGAGGAATTCAAGAACTTGCTGTGTAGTGAGACGGTTCTCACGTATCCGAACTTAAATGCCCCGTATAAGTTGTATACAGATGCGTCTAGCTACGCGATAGGTGCAATCTTGGTACAAGTTGATGATAAGGGTATAGAGCGAGTGATACAGTACGTGAGCTCTACTCTTAAAGACAGTCAGCTAAACTGGCCCGTAATAGAGAAGGAAGCTTATGCGGTGATTTACGCCTTGAAGAAGCTCCGACCCTATCATTTTGGCACACAGTTCACCATGTACACTGACCACAAACCCCTCAAGAGTTTGTTTGTGGGAGAAGTAAAGAACATGAAAGTGCAGCACTGGGCAGTGCTGATTGCCGAGTATGGATGTAAGATTGAGTACATCCAAGGCTCGAAGAACATTCGAGCGGACATGTTGTCCAGGTTACGTCGTCCAGTGGAGGTCGCCACGTTAGACACGGGCGATTACGTCATACCCGAGGTAGACGAAGGCGCGTTACCATACGTCCCTCTAGAGGTTTATGACATCCCATATGACGAGTTATGTGCCAAACAGACCAAGGAATACCCGGAGTTGTTTACGAATACACTGGAGGAGTACATGGTCAAGAATGGCATATTGTATTCTTTAGTTACGCCTTCAGCGTTGGATGCTGAGTACCCCAGAATCATGTTACCTACCCTGTTCCATGAGAAAGTGCTCCGGACGGCTCATGAATGAGCCGGTCACCAAGGTCTGCAAAAGACTATCGGTATGGTAAGGGATTCTTTTGTGTGGACGTCTTTGAGAAAAGACGTGGTACGTATGCTTGAGATGTGTACGACATGCCAGGTCAACTGACCTGTCACTACTCGACCTAAGTACAGTGAGATGCCAATGGCTAGTTATCCCAGTCAGATAATTGGGATGGGTTTAATTGGACCACTATTAGAGTCGAGCAGAGGTAATGTGTATATCATGACGATAATCGATCAGTGTTCTGCATGGGCAGAAGCATATCCGATTGCAGCCAAGACATCTCAGAATGTTGAAGACAAGTTTTTCAATGAGTATGTCGCGCGTCATGGTGTCCCTGAAATTCTGATTACAGATCAGGGTAAAGAATTTTGTTCGAATTCTCTGGAACAGCGATTTCATGAACATGGTATTGATCATAGACGATCGAGTCCATACGATCCACAGACCAATGGACGTACCGAGAGGTTCAATCGCACTCTTAAGGAGTTGATACAGAAAGGTGTGAATAATGAGTCTCATGCATGGGAGGATGAGTTAGGTGCCGCTTTAACTGCGTACCGCAACACTCGTCACTCCACGACTGGTTATACACCATTTTTCCTGACGTATGGTCGATGGGCGAGGATTCCGTTTGCGATTCCACTCGATGCTTCGCAGGATCTTTGTGAGAGACTGACCTGTCTCAATAATGCCTTGCTGCATGCTCGTGGAGAAACGGCTGGATCTCGAGAGATACACTGAGAACAAATTAATAAGCGTGCAAACGCCGGTGAGTATAAGGTTGGCGACTCGGTGGTAGTAAAAGCTGAAGAGAGGATGAGGCTGACCTCTCGCAGTGACCCTGAGTACGAGATCTTTAAGATCAATGGACCCGTGGCTCACGTCCGCCATCAAAGATCTGGGAAGGTACGTGTACTTAATATATCTAAGTTACGTGTAGTTGACTCAGAGATGTGCTGGGTCAAGGTGCGACCACACCCTATTCGTAACCCAGCAAAGGGTACGAAAGCCAGCCATTACCCTAAAATCCTAGTATTACCCGAGTCCGAACCTTTGCCGGTATCCGACTCTGACGCGACACCTATTAAGAGGGCTCGTAGGAAGCGACCAGCCTCTAATGAGGAGCCAAAGGTGCGCAAGATGGGTAAGGTGGCCGACACAAATGGAGATCGACCTGGTATGAGTAATGATCGAAACTATGAGTCACCGATGGAAACCATCGTAACTCTTCGTACCGTATTGATGGACACCTCGGAGGATGTACCCGAGCCTGCCATCGAGCCAATGGAAACGCTTCCATCGCACCCATACTTTCTGCGCAAGCGCAGTCACGCTCCTGAAGTCGGCTCAGACAGTAAACGACTTCGGATTGGTGCATTTGGCCAAGCTCTATATGATGACTTCATCAGTCGTATAGAGGCCGTTATAAGGTGGCGTAGCAGGAGATAATTTTAATCTCCACTTAATTGCTGTACCAGTAACCGTGCATTGTCTAGCCATCATGTATACTTTACAGTTAGGTGTATTAGTAGCTTTAGTCAGTTCAGTGTGTAGTCTATGCCAGAATTCTAGCGTGCATAGATTACAAAATGGTGTTATGATAACCGACCACCGGAAGGTATCTGTTATTCGTGCCGAATGGACGGTAGTAGTATCTATAGACCATCCATATTTGCCTGCCAACTTTCTTGACCGTTTAGTACGATTTCGTGTTCTTGTTGCGGATATTGGTCAAAAGACTTCATTAAGCATCAACGACATTTTCGGACTCCAACACCGTATAAACGCCATAAGAAAGATTGCCGTCAGGACACAACAGACCATGTTGAACCGTTCCAGTAATTGACAGAAACGTGGGTTTTTCAACTTTGTAGGGGACATAGCCTCATCTCTATTCGGGACTGCCACGTCAGGCGATATAGAAGCGATTAAAGATGTGGTCAAGATAGCTATGAGAAATATGAATCGGTTGGTCCATTTCTCCAATAAATTAGCATCCCACGTGAAACTTGCGGTAAAAGGGATTAATACCAACGTTGACCGCATCAACGAGGTCACCAACAGTTTGGTCAGTTTGGCCAAAAATGTCCGCGAGCTATTCAAGATTCATGCCGCCAGACAAGCAAACCTCTATGCATTGGTACGCCTAGGTCATATCATTGATTCAGCTGAAAACGTGGTATACAGCTACCAGAAAGCGGCTGCCCAATTTCATAACCAGACGGCTTCCCTGGAGTTAGGTAGACTGACCGAGGAGCTGTTTAGTCCATCGGATTTAGCCGAGGTGGCTAGAGGTCAGTGTGGGTAATAGACTGATATGTCCGTACCAGTGGTACTACCGGAACGTGGTCGTGTATCCACTGTGGAAGGACGACTCACAACTCCATTACATCACGACGTTACCACTCATTGACGGAGGCGATTATATAGAATATGGCCTACATTCGTGGCCAGAACCATTAGCCACCGCAGGATTTTACATGCAGGTTATAATAGCTCGGACGAGCATCGGACTGGACACCAAGACAGGATGGTATTTTACACCGTCTGAGTGTCGAGGTAGCGAACCTCGAGTATGCCACGGTCAACTACGGGTCGACAAGACCCACGTACCGTGTATTGTTAGCCTCTTGACTAATACCACCGACAGCGCCTGTAATATTCAACTTACCAAATCAGACGAAACATCTAGCAAGTTATTTGCCAATAAGAAAATAGGCGTTGTGTTGCAAACGTTCGGGGAAACTATCGAGGTACATTGTGGTGGATGACTGACTGACCGGTGTGTAGTGGGTAATGGTCTGTTTGCATTGATGTCGGGTGGATGTGACTACAGCGGGAAGGGTTGGCGATTCGAGCCAGTACTGTCTTACAGTCGAACGTACACTCGGATTGGTCTGGCCATAGATATGCCTAGATTGGATGTGGCCGGCGTTCTCAATCAGTCACTCATTGTTAACCACTTAAAGATGCAGAAGTGGGACCAGTTACTTAAGTCTAAGTACGTGCCACTAGCACTGTTATCTGAGGTCGACCCAGCGATGGTCGACGGCATCGGCGTACGTTCTTTGGTTTCATATTCAACGGGCTCCGTCGTCTGTTTGATTGTGATACTTTTTGTGTTGTATAAGTGTGGATTGTTCCTGCGCATGTGGGGATTCATAAAATGTAAGCCACATGCGGCCTTGACACCAGTTCCACGGATCGCCCAGACCCAACGGCCATGGAGACCTGCAGCCCTACCTACGCCATTGAGTATGTCAGCCGGGTTGTCGCCTAACGCTACTGCCAGGACCGTGATCGACCCAACGGCTGACGCATGGGTGGACGTGGAGTTACATAACATTCCGGACATTCCTGGGGAATACGAGGATCTGTAAGACATTATATAACTGTATTGTTCTATATTGTGCACGACCATATTGTGCATTGGCACTGTATTATTATGACTTCTATTTTCGAATTGTCTTAGTATTGTTGTATTGATTGATATTGAACTGTTTTATCATTTATCGTATTTAGCTAAGTTACATTGTTAGTACTTGATCGTTATCCATACTGTTTTAATAATTGAACTGCTGATGTTGTATTGTTTCGGTTCGGGATAGCCCTGGTATAGTGTGGTTTAGTTGTTGGTGCTGCACAACGAGTTAATTATCACTCTCTTACGGCCTTAAGAGACGGTTAATTAACTTTGGTTGAGGGGCATGTGTAGATATGGGATCGTCTTGTGGGAAGTCATAACCCCATAGGATATCTTATATTTATGAATAAGTCCTAAATGAAATTCATATTTGAAAATACCAGGTGAGCTAACGAACCAAGTTACCATTGTGTACATTATTATTTATGTATGTATTACGCCGTACTGGTTGACATCAACCAGTGCTGCTGATGTACAGTTTCGACGAAACTGGATCGAAACTGTATCGAAACCGTCGAATGATGTAGGCATCATTAAAGTAGAAATTGAATTAAATGGAATAGGACCACTGGTTCTGGGTTGATGTGTATCTGCCAATAGTTGAGACGAAAGTTGTTGCTGTGGGATCGGCACAAACTTTTATGATATTCAGCAGTCGTTTCGGCCATTAGTTTAGGAAATAATCGAGTGATAAGAATCGATAGGAATCGTACATGACAGACTGAATATAGTTGATGACGGTAGACATTCTAACTCTCTGGAGAAAGTACAACAACACCAGCTGGCAATGAGATCATACAGCTCATGTGCCTATCAACCATCGTATCCTACAGGCTTATTCACGATAGGCAATGGACAGGACATAGACATTGTAGTGTCCTGTAGGAATTAATAACACAATCGAAATTTGTATATCAACTATATGTCAATCATTCAAAGGCATGCTATAACAACACATTCCATAATGTTGTTAGTTAGCTGACAGATCACATCAAATCAGAACCAGCCAACACCGCTTTGACCCTGTGCAGCAGTAGCTCCATAGAAGAGAAGCCCAGAGTTTGATTAGTCGAGATGACGTCATGATCAATGAGCATCGATCAAACTCTGTGGTAAAGAATAAAGAAGAACAATGTTTCAAAGTGAAAATCGAGGGTGGACGATCATGGATTGGTCAGGCAGGCCAACAGTAACATGTAGAAGCTTCTAGGAGGAAATAAGCAGACGTTGATTGGCGGACTGATTATCCAGGCCAATCAAGCTGTGCTTATAACCTACCTAGAAGACTCATTGAAACAAACACTATATATTAAGATATGTATATATCTATATATCTTAATATGTATATAACTTCGGGTAAGCCGAAGCAAATAAATAAGGCACTTTGCCTATTGTAGAATTAATCCAATCACCATCGTGGTTCCGTAAGCATCGTGCTGCTACGTAAGTCAAAGTAGATATTGTACTACCAGATAAGCTAAGTTGCGATAGTCATACTAGAGGTTGTTCTAGGAGTAGTCAAAGCTTAGCCATAAGAATTGTCTAAAGACTTTCAGTAATCGAGTATTCACAGTAGATTGTTAAAGTAAATTTCATCATTGTAATATACCCGTATTATCCGTTAGTTAAGCGTACAGTTAGTGTAGCGAATAAAAGCATCCTCTTGCTTAGCAAGACACGAGTTTGGGTTGTGTGTTAGGAACTCCAGAGTGTAGGGCGACCCTACGCTGAATCCTTTAATTTTTTGATAAGTTAGATAGGCCCGGTTATCACTAAAAATATATTATCATCAGCGACGAGGCGAGCCAATAACCATCTGCTTCTACTGCATCTTTGGTAAGAGGTTGTCGCAGCAACCGTACATCATAATCTTGCCAGAGAAGTGGTAGAAAACGTATAGACCCGGAGACAGAAAATCTTCAATATGTTCATGTTGAGTAATTAGTAATATCAGTATATATTAGGTTTTCCACCCACAAACTTGTATAAATTTCACTAAATCTGTAGAAAAATCCTATGGTTCAAATTGTAACAACATTCCAATAGCAACTAACAGCGCCAGTCTGGTGCCATAGCCGTATGCACCACGTAGGAAACACTGCAATAGCAGGCTTTTGTGTTGCTATAGAGCATATACAAGCACAACCTACAAAAATAATTTAAGAAAATATGCAGAAATAGGCTATGTTTCAAGCATTACTACTGCTGCACCTGTTGGATAACTGTCCACCTGCCCTGCAGCACACTAGCTACCATGATTTATCTTGCTCGAAACGTAAGAGCTACACCAGTCGATCCCGGACAATTGCCGCTCTGACTTTGATGAGCTGTGTCGGTCAATGAGCGAGAGCATCAGCCACTCCGCCCATCCTTTTGCAGCTCACCCTACGATGGCGTGGGGTTGTGCGTGTGCGTGCGTGCATGCATGCGTGTGTCCTAGCTAGCGGTGCCACCTGTGTTGTACGAATGAGTGCTCTGCTTTCACAGCTTATATCATGAGCTTCACTGGTACTTCTGTATTTTGCGTACATAGTACAAATTTAGCATGTTTGTGTTAGCTCAAAATTTACATTTGGAAAAGTTTAATTTTCAAAATTATTTGACTAATATGATCCTAACACAATATACTAGTGCATCCAGTGGTAGATTGCGATTTTCAATGCTTAAATCATGAACTTTGTTACAAATTAATAATTTTGGGCTGTCAAATGTATCTCACGTCCATACCCTTCTTAGCTACTGTGACTTAGCTCGCTCGAGACACAAGAACAATGCCCATCGGGAATGGAAAAGTGTGAGTCTGGCATCCACAAGGCGATGCGCTGCACCTTTGAGCCTCGCCCTAACATGCTAGTTTCTAGGGGTGGCGCCGTCTCATACACACAACTCCAGTGCCAAGCGATAGCTTGAGAAAGGACTTAGCCATTCTTGGCCATTTTCCTAAAATTATTTTTAACACCTCTATTTACTATGTATGCAAAACGGCATTGGAAGTTGGCATGTTATGGCTTAGCTGACGTTGCCATCTGTATAATTTATGCATGTCTACAACTTCCGCCAATCAGATTAATAGTCTATCGCTATAGCCCATAATCTATATTGGGGTGGCAGGTGGCTATAATTTATGCATGTCTATAACTTGTGCCAATCCGATTGTGTGTCTATCGCTATAGTCCATAATCGATATTGGGCTGGCAGATGGCTATAACTTATGCACGTCTATAACTTCAGCCAATCAGATGGCATGTCTATCGCTATAGCCAATAATCGACAATGATTGACGGCTGGTTTTTAACTTATGCACGCCGATCGCTATAGTCCATAATTGATAATTGTGCATCTAAAACTTCAGCCAATCACAGTGCATGTCTATCGCTATAGCTCATAACCAATAATATCATATTAGATTGATAGGCGAGGCTGATATAAATATCAGACTCTGTTTTTGCTGGTCATTCTGACCAAGACCGAGTGAGAGGGAACATTTCTCTGTACTAGTAGTAATAAATGGTTTCATTTTACTTCTAGTATCGTTAGAATTGGTACTAGTAGCAACGGATGTTTCAATTATAGTATTTTGTTACTAGGAGTGTGCCTAATATCTTAGAAAGTAGTATAAGACCCCGGTCACCATTGTTAAAATGGATGATTAGAAATGTGTGTTACTGGTTTACAACTGCATATGCTCTGGCAAGACTTGATAATCAATCTCAGCAGGCATTGGGTGAGATAGACACACTTTGTCATTGCCTCCATCTCTCCAACTCCTCCCCTCCCCCACCCCACAGCCACCCACACCCACACACCCACACCAACACCCACCCCCAACCCACACCTCCCACCCCACGACCACCCGAAGTCACATGGTTTGAGGGCGTGTGGCTTAATTTCTCATATATGGAGAGCCAAAATGGGAAGTGTTCTGGTGGGCATGTTTGAATAAGGATTCCCACAAGAACGGGTCCCTTTGTGACACGCCATCTATGGACAATTAAGTAACGCCCCCTTGAAACCAAGTGGCTTGGGAACCCCATTGGAAAAGTGTGTCTATCTCAACCCATTACTCCTTGTGTAATCACGCTGTCACACATGTTTTAAAATGGAAACAAGAGTACCGTTACAAGAAAATAATTAAAACAACGGTGGCTATATAGCATTATAGGAAGCAATACGTTAAAATATTTACAAATTAATTGGACTACATCATCTATATTATATGATCATAGGTAATTTTGTGGTGCTGCAGAATTTTTTGATTAATGAATTATTCACACACAATAAGACGCATCCACTCCACGACCGGCTTCACACTGCTGCTTCTCTTTAGGTAGACACCAAAACACGGCCTTTGATTTACTAGTCGACTGATGTCACATGACGTATAGGTAGGTGCCTAGTAGACCGTAATTAGAGACCTATGTTAGTTAGTGGTATTATGAAATTTTGGAACTTGTCCAGCAACAAATGTTCAAGATGGCCACTCTGCGGCTTGCGACCATCTTGGAATTCGGATCATCGTCGCTTTCAATAGGCTTCTTCTCCAGACCTAGTCGAATCAACCCATCAAGTTTCAAAGCGATCCGATAAATGGTAGCGGAGATATTATCCGGAAACCAATTTTCAAGATGGCCGCTGATGGCTAACGGTCATCTTGGATTTCGGATCATTGTCGATTTTGATACGTTTCTTCCACAGACCTAAATAACAAATATTCTGGTTTCTCTACCAAACTGAGATAAATGTTACCGTCAGATTTGTTTGCATTTTTAATATCTGTGTAATCTACGATTTGTATCTTCTTGGATATTGAGTAGTTGTATATAAAAAAATATGTGCTCAAATGACAGCATAGTCCCATGAGAAGCGTGGTATGGACATATGGTTCCGTATCTATGAATGTGTAGGTCCTATCAGCTTTATCCTCTTTAACATAGACTCTCATTATATTTCCTTGACGCTGACGGCAACACTATTCTCACAACGTCTTATGATGACGTAGGTCATATACGCCATTGCACAATAACGCGCACATGTGGGCGCGCGAGCGGCGTGTGCGCGCGCGTGTGCATTTGTGCGCGCCTGCGTGTGTCTGCGTGTATGCGCGCGTGCGCGCCTGCGCGCCCTTGCGTGTGCCGCGCGCACTACGCTAGCTGGCGCTATAACGTATGAATATCATCACGCTTAGGAATTCCCTTCAAATTGCTGTCAGGTTACGAGATAGTTATCTGCCACGCATAACGAACCAATCGTTATAGTGCATGTTTATAGTTGTAGCAATTAGAGTTCTGACTGAAATATCTGTAAACAAGTGCAGATGACACAAATTGTTTCTGAAAAGGCTGTATGTGCGTCTTCTCTTGTTTACGTATCGCACGTGATTATAGGAGGAAGCATAGTAACTACATGTGTGTACACATGGCGTGTGTGTTGGGGGGGGGGGGGGGGGCAATAACACCCCAGCTTTGTGTTTGACAGAAACAAGATAAGATAGAATTCTTCTGATACCTGATATAACATAGTAATATAATAAGCTATGTACTCCGATAATGCCGACATAGTGTCTCTGCCAGTTAGTTGTTTGTGACACAATTGTGACAATTATTTGGCAGATAATGGCTGGGTTGGGCATCAAATATGTACCGTGTTCAAGCAACCAGTAGAGCAAAGACTAACATACAATTGAAACCGCGCCAAATCCGCCAATGACTACCTTGACCATATGCTGCCAAAATCGAGAAGAACCATTTTTGGCACGCCTCCCACCCCCACCCACCTTACACCCCCAGCACCACCGCCCCCACACCCGCACTCCCACCCACCCACACACACCCGCCCCTTAAAAACCGCCAAACTGTCAAAACCACGAAAACCGACAAGGACCACCTTGACCCCCAAAATCGTCAACACCGCCAAGGACCTTCTTGACCCTAAACCGTCAAACCGCAAAAACCTCACTGGCCCCTAAACCGCCGAAACCACCAATATTTGGCCAATTTGATCACGTGACACGAGGTCACGTGGCCCCTGGGCCATGAGGGTATATATAATGAAGCGAACCCCAGAGCTCAGATTTCAGTCTTCTCGGATGGGACTTTAAACTGAGGTCCCGTCACACAGTGCCCATCACTGTGTGAACGTGAGCTAGGGTTAGGTAGGCAAGAAATTTCGGCATAGTCAAAGTAAACCGGATGCTGAATGGATCCCTCCTCGGATGGAACCACGCAACATACGGATTACAAAACCAAAACCAAATTGCTAGAATTAGAATCTTTCGGAATTTTCGAGGGGACTATGGAGGGATGTAACCCGGATGACTGATCGAGTTCGTCCTCGGACGGACACAGTCACCATACGGGCTACCTAACCAATCAAAATCAAACAAGTGCGCGCTGGTGCCTGCTCGGATGATGGCCAGAAGACCAAATGGGTCCCAGGACCCGAAAGACCCCACACCCCAACCTCCCCACTCCCCCCAAAGGGGCCGGGAGGTCTCTGACCTAAAGCCCCCCCCCCCTTGGGTGCATCAGGTCATAAGACCGTACGCACCTCCCCCGACCCAACACCTACCCCATCCCTTACCCACCCCTGTTAGGTCCAGGTTAGGCCATCCCCACTACACACGCCCAAGCATGAGGAGCAACAAAAAAAAAAAGCCATGGAAAAGAACAGCAACATGAGACAAAATCGAGAGACAACGATCAACACACACACACACACAGAGAGACACAAGCTAATGCACAAACCGACGTCACAAGAATTCACAAGAATTCAACAGAAACCATAAAGGCCAGGCGTGAGTCTAGACCCTAGCATTGGGAACTAGCATATAAACGCCTCAAATATTACAACACACACACACACACACACACACACACACACACAGAGCTCAGATTATTCAGATTTTTTGTTCTGACAGTAACCCACCAAGCGTCAGGCAGTAATTCACTCTGCTGAATCAGTATCTGAACCGTGTCGTTATCACCTGGACCTTTCCAAGTTTAACCATTGATCATATGACGGCATATGACGTCAACACAACTAAGTGACAAGGATTATGTGGACTTTATCCGTATTTAAAACTAACTTGAAAACATTCTTGTTTAAAGAAGCTTTCCCGTAAGCTGTATGCTAAATTTCTCTCTTATTGTCAGCGCTTAGAGCCTGCAATCGCATGGATTTAGCGCATTACAAATGTACTATTATTATTATAATCATGACATCATAAATGACTCGATATAACCCGTCTTAAGCGTAATAGATGAAGTTAATTATGATAAAGCGATCATATTCTGAATGTGGTTGAAATTAAATATATTTGGAATTTGAAGGGGTGGGGAGAATAAAATATAGATAGGGCCTACTAGTTACATATATGGTCTTAATGGCCAAAGGGTTAAAATTAAGCGTGACTCACAAAGGTACCCGACACCCACTCAGGCAGCCTAATGAGACAGTCGCGAATTTTTCGTGTTTTAATATATGGCTATAGCCATAGTTTCACAAAAATTCATATGCGCAATTTGAAAGTAAGCGCATGCATGGTTGCGTAATATGCCTACGTACTTGCTTATTTCTTTATCACCCTGCGCAACGTTAATGAGTATTGCATATTGAACTTAGTGGTAGGCCGAATGCCCTAATGTATTTGGTTGAATAATCTTGCCTAGAGGTAAAATTAATACGCATACATGTATAATAAGCGGTATAATGGCGGGAATATCTTGTTTTATCGAGCTTTGAGATGACAACCATGCGTGTGGGGGCCTATCCGTCATTAATGCATCCGGCTATTAAAACAAACCGACAAGGATCAGTCAGTAACCTAGAGGGAGGGAGTCGGGTGGAGCGCGACATTCTCAGATTTGTAATGCTGTTCTTCATACACGATCGACAAAATAGGCTATGTGAGGACTTTCTGAATATTGAGAAACTAATTTGACCAGGAGATGTTGCTGTCTACGGCAGCAACAATTTCCGCTAAAATCAATTTCAGAATAACCCAAAACATATCTTAATAGTTGTACTGAACGTGAAACACAGTGATTTAAGGGAGGAGATAGTTAGAGTACGTGCATCTATTAACACGTAAGGTGCATATTCATAGCAAGATGCTTGAAAATAAAATTGTCAAAATTTTATACTTTTAGAGGCTTGAATTGTGGACCAATAGATGGAAAGAAACGAAATAAATCTTATCATATGATGATTTCCTTCCATATAAATTAATAACTTTTTAAGTTGTTAAATTGAATTAGAGACACGAGTCCCTAATTCAACTTCGCAATTTAAAAATATTATAATAATTTGTAAATCATATGTTAAGATTTATTTCACTCCATTGAATGAGGTAGCCTACACAAATTAGGCCTCTAAAAGTCCATAATTAATTCGTTTTAAGTTTCACGCATTATACTACGATTATGCACCTTTAACAGACTATGATGATTGCTTTCATCTCGCCAGGAACTATCAACACATTATAATATCATTGACCTGATGAGACCATTGAGTGCATGTTTACATTACACATGCCAAGGGGTTCACGCTAGATATAGCACTTACGTAATGACCCCACACATATCCCATCTTGTTTCCACCGATCCGTGCACACACGACATCCGCATTATCCGAGAACCTGTACCCCATAAAACAATAGTTATTACCACCATCGCGGTGGCCGTCTGAGCAAACATCAGCAATTTCATGAAGTTTTTATATGCGGATTACACAATCCTTTTCATATGCGCTAGAAGGCAGCGCAAAGACTAAATGTATACAGATGTCGAGGAATAAATTAGTTTTTCATGAATAATCTTTTTCTCTTAGAAGAACTTCAGACACGCAATTTAACTATTTAGTATTTACAAGTAGTATTATAGCGTTAGAACACAGCTTCGCGCTGCGGTAGACATGTTGAAACTCTAAATCGGAGAGCTCGCAAATTCAGACTTTTCACGCCACATTACAACTCGGAAATAACCGAATGTGTTCCCAAAACACAATAAAACGTACTGTTGAATATTTTGAACATAATTCGATCGGAAGACATTGCTGCCTATGTCGTCGAATCCAATGGTGGAATCCAGCTTTAGCTATGCCCCGCCCATCTCTAGCTAAGCTCCTCCCACACTTCGTCCGTGTTGGAATCGATCGATCTCTGAGCTCTCTGACTATCAATTTCCAGAAAACTATACAGGTAAGCTGGTAAATAGTTTGAAACAAATTTGACCGGGTTGCTGCCAACAGCATGTGTATTAAATAGTAAAGACATGCATCACCGATGCCCGTAAAAAGTCGCTCAGCAAAGATGGTTCATGTTTGGCCATGTGATAAGGATGCCAGAAGACACACCAGCATGGAGAGCCTTGGAATTCGCCCTACTGGGAGCCAGCCAACGCACGCACGCACGCACGCACGCACGCACGCACGCACGCACGCACGCACGCACGCACGCACGCACGCACGCACGCACGCACGCACGCACGCACGCACGCACGCACGCATGTCTATCCAAGAGAGGACGTCATTGCATAAATCTGCTAAGCATGCTACGACTGACCTCAAGAAAACAGGACTCGGTACATTCAAATCAAGAATGGACCTCAGGCAGCTAAGGATTTGGGCTGAGGATAAAACACAGTGGTCAAAAGCGAAGAAGGACTGATTGCAGCTGTAGGATGTGTCTACTACTACTACAGCGGCAGAATACAGTAATCACACATACATCCAATTCGTACAACAATCCTTAGTCCGTCATCAATTAAGCGTTCGTGACGAACGTACCGACGGCATTAATGGCGTCATTGATTATGACGTCATCATACACGTCACGTAGTTGATTATGCCGTCACATAATTGATTGACAAACTGGAATTCCCCATCTTCTTTTTCTTTTCGATCGCTGGTATCACACTTGGAGAGCCGTTCTCAAGATGAAATCTGTAGTTTTCTGCAGTTCTTCCACAGGCCCATACAGCTTTTCAAGAAAAGAGGTTGACAAAGGCCAGATCTCTTCTCTCAGCAGCTGATACGTATTGCAACATTGAAGTATGTGCTCTGTGGTCTTTTCTGCTTCTCCACAAGGACAAGCGGGCGATGTCGTAAGGTGGAACCGCCTGCACATGTGTTGGTTTAGTCTGTTGTGTCCAGTTCTGAGACGAAAAATGGTCACTTGCTCTGGCCTCGAGAGATGATGGTAGGCATCTTCTGATTGAGGTGTTCTATAGAGTGACTTGATGATAGTCTTCATCTCTGTATGGGTAACCATGTTTTGTGTCTGATTCTCTTCTGCACCCACCTTGACCATCGTGTCTGCTTCCTCATTTCCTTGGACTCCACAGTGTGAGGGGATCCACTGCAATGCTATCCGAAAGCATTTGATGGTTTGTAGTGCTTCTTCAAGTTGCGGCAGCTTACCTTTGGTGATAGCCTCAAGGACAGACCGGGCATCAGATAAAAAGACAATCTGTGCAATAGGGGCTGCTGTTCTGCTGATGGTATTAGCTGCATGAACCAGTGCTTCGACCTCAGCTCTATAGTGTGTGCAGTGTCTGCCCGTCGGTATTGCAGCTGACTCATGTTGTCCGTTGTCCCCCATTATAATCAAAATATTCAACAGAACATATTCTACATTGTGTGCTTATTTTTTTGTTTTGGAAACGTTTAGGTTATTTCTGAGCTGTAGCATACTGGTACTGTATTTCTGAGCTGTAGCATACTGGTACTGTATTTCTGAGCTGTAGCATACTGGTACTGTATTTCTGAGCTGTAGCATACTGGTACTGTATTTCTGAGCTGTGGCATACTGGTACTGTATTTCTGAGCTGGAGCATACTGGTACTGTATTTCTGAGCTGTACCATACTGGTACTGTATTTCTGAGCTATATCATACTGGTACTGTATTTCTGAGCTGTAGCATACTGGTACTGTATTTCTGAGCTGTACCATACTGGTATTGTATTTCGGTTTAACCCTTTAACACTCATATTAGCCAAAAAAGGCTTCTGCAGTAGTCTCGAGAAATGTTCATTTGCAGCCTATTTTAGAAAATTTACCACTGGAATGACTGGCTCGATAACAGAGCCAGTCATTCCATGAGTGTTAACCGCGGGTTAATTATCACTTGCTGTAAACAAAAGCGCGCGCAAATATTTATTAATGTACGCGAGAACATGATCCCTGTACGTCGTTAGATAATGCATGGGTGTTAATTATAAGGGCGCGACATTGAATGTAAATTCCATTCATAGCTGTCTGGAAGACCATGATGATTAACATAACGAAAATGATGACATGAAAAGGCAGAATATTGGGAGAGACTAGCAAGGTACAACAAAGAACCTCGACTCCACGAGTAGTGTAAATTGGTTCGGTTCAGTTTACATGTAGGTGGGAATGGAGCAATACTGACCTAATCCCTACTGGTATGGACGTATAACTAAATAGAATATTTCTGCATATGGTTACCACAGTGTAGTCATGCAAGTGTCAAAATTGGTGCTCCCATGTTGAGAGAATCATGAAGTGGTGTCCCAGTTGCTGGAATCTAGGTGTTTTTTACGCACAAAATTGAGAAACCTAGATTCTCTGAAAAGTTATTTCCTGCGCTCTGACTAATAAATTGCCAGATTTATTAAACACAAATGTCAATGCCAATATATTTATGCTGCCACAGAATGTCCTGTATGTATTAACACAACAGCTTGTGTCTTGATGTAAAAGTCTGAGTTACAACAGTATTGGGTATTCTCAAATCATAAATGCACAGGACAAGGCAATGTGGATACATACACGCATTCATCTAGACGAAGTTCTATTTTTGTCACAGATATACTCCCACATGCTATTGCTCTGTAAACATACAGGCCGAACTGGTTTATCCCATTGTAATGCTAGTGGTGACCACAAATATATCAGGACATATTTGTGGTCACCACTAGCATTAAAATGGGCTAGACTGTTACAGGTAACAGAGGGAACCATTTCTAGCTATCCCCACCCATCATCACTCCCTCACCCCTCCACCCCTCATTTCTAGCCATGACCTACTCATTTCTAGCTATGGCCCACTCATTTCTAGCTATGACCCACTTATTTCTAGTTATGACCCCTCATTTCTAGCTATGACCCACTCATTTCTAGCTATAACCCACTCATCTCTAGCTATGACCCACTCATTTCTAGCTATGACCCACTCATTTCTAGCTATGACCAGCTGATTTCTAGCTTTGACCCGCTCATTTCTAGCTATAACCCACTCATGTCTAGCTATGACCCACTCATTTCTAGCTATGACCCACTCATTTCTAGCTATGACCAGCTCATTTCTAGCTATAACCCACTCATTTCTAGCTATGACCAGCTCATTTCTAGCTATAACCCACTCATTTCTAGCTTTGACCCGCTCATTTCTAGCTATAACCCACTCATTTCTAGCTATGACCCACTCATTTCTAGCTATAACCCACTCATTTCTAGCTTTGACCCGCTCATTTCTAGCTATAACCCACTCATTTCTAGCTATGACCCACTCATTTCTAGCTATGACCCACTCATTTCTAGCTATGACCAGCTCATTTCTAGCTTTGACCCGCTCATTTCTAGCTATAACCCACTCATTTCTAGCTATGACCCACTCATTTCTAGCTATGACCAGCTCATTTCTAGCTATAACCCACTCATTTCTAGCTTTGACCCGCTCATTTCTAGCTTTGACCCGCTCATTTCTAGCTATAACCCACTCATGTCTAGCTATGACCCACTCATTTCTAGCTATGACCCACTCATTTCTAGCTATGACCAGCTCATTTCTAGCTATAACCCACTCATTTCTAGCTTTGACCCGCTCATTTCTAGCTATAACCCACTCATTTCTAGCTATAACCCACTCATGTCTAGCTATGACCCACTCATTTCTAGCTATGACCCACTCATTTCTAGCTATGACCCACTCATTTCTAGCTATGACCCACTCATTTCTAGCTATAACCCACTCATTTCTAGCTATGACCAGCTCATTTCTAGCTATAACCCACTCATTTCTAGCTATGACCCACTCATTTCTAGCTATAACCCACTCATTTCTAGCTATAACCCACTCATTTCTAGCTATGGCCAGCTCATTTCTAGCTATGACCCGCTCATTTCTAGCTATAACCCACTCATTTCTAGCTATAACCCACTCATTTCTAGCTATGGCCAGCTCATTTCTAGCTATAAGCCACTCATGTCTAGCTATGACCAGCTCATTTCTAGCTTTGACCCGCTCATTTCTAGCTATAACCCACTCATTTCTAGCTATGGCCAGCTCATTTCTAGCTATGACCAGCTTATTTCTAGCTATGACCCGCTCACGTCTAGCTATGCTTACCCACCACCCACCCCCACCCACTACCCACCCCCACCCCGCCGCTGTGTTGGGATCGATCGAACCCCGAATTCCCAGAATCGCAATATCAAGGTAACTATACAGGTAAGTTAGGTGCTTATGGCAGATACAGTTAAATTAGGGTTTTTTTGATCAAATAGTAAATCCATCAAATGACATACAATCCGTACACTTGACGGACTATTCCAGCTACATGACGGAGTATTTCTATCAACTATGATTGTGACATCAGCCTGCATGTTACGTAATTGATTATGATGTCATATACTTGATCAACAGATCGGATTCATACATTCTCTACGATGGAGGGATGCGATCCGTCACCCAAGTATATGGCGTCACAATGAAACTGTAGATCCGACACGCAAGGGATAAAGGTCGGCAGAGGGCGTCTGAATTGTGGGTTTTATTGGTGAATCTACATTTTAGAAAATAATACAAGACTAAATATTTAAAAAATTTAAATAATTAACTCGGGGCTGTTGAATATCAGTAAAATCTGCCAGTCAACTTGGTTTCAAAAGATCCAACCTGTATATGTCTAGTTACCTTGAGAATGAGATTCTGGGAATCTAGGGTTCAAATTTTTTTAATCAATTCAAACACGGGTAGAAAGTGGGCGGAGTTTAGCTAGAAATGGGCGGGGCATGGCTAGAAAAGAACCCGTCTATTGCCACCAGTGTGTCTCTTTGGCAATGTGGGCAATGATTTAGGCTATGTGCACGTGCTTTTGTATGACGTAGCATCTAGAGGTAAAACATCTCAAAAGAGCACCTACCTTTTGGAATTAGAGGATTGTGCTTTGTTGAGACAGGTGGTCGAGGTTGGTGTTTTTTAATCCATCTTTTGACTCGTTTCTGTACTTGTATTAACCGGTTAAAGGCTAAATTTTTTCGTGAAGAATTTCACGATATTTGCTTATTGATTGTCCATTTGCAAAAAAGAAGACTATTTTTGAAAATTTACCACTGGAATAACTGGCTCGGTTATCGAGCCAGTTATTTCAGTGGTAAAATTTCAAAAATACTCTTCTCTTAGCCTGTAAATGGACATTTCTCAAGACCACTGCATGCAGTGGATAGGTTTTTGCCCGTTTCGTCGTGAAAGAGCTAAGAGACGACATAGATCTTGGATGTTTATAATCATTTACTCTTTGTGTTCCGTAAGACGGATAATTAATACCGGTTTGATTATGTATGTAATATTATCATTTGGAACGAATCTCACAACTCCCACACATGGCTGGCTGCCTTGACACCATGGCATTGGCGCGAACAAACAAACACAGTCTGATTTCTGTCTGGTGCCATTATTGGCGCAGAACCAGGGCTACTAGTGAAGGCATCCCATGTTCTGGTAACCAAATTATACGACTGCTAAGTATACAATAAATTTGGCAAGAGAGACACAGCGTGGCTGTTAGTTGGTTGTGGTTTGGCAGAAATCGTAGTATTAACTGCCAGTAGCTAGTTTCGCCAATTAACACGATTGTCTGCTTGCTCCTATAAATCGCGGCAAGCGTTCTAGGCCTACTGATAAAGGTTTGACTTTTATTTAATTATTTTCAACTATTTAAATTCTTATTATATCAATATGATCTACTTTACGTTATTCATCAGGACACATGTTGAATCACATACGGTTTGCAGATTTTCCTCACCCCACAACCCCTTCACACACCCAACCACCACCCGCGCCATCACACACCCCCACCCCACCTCACCTCACCGAGTGTGAGACAGAAATGTTGAATAATTACAGTTAGCTCATAAAAAGTTAACGTTTCTAAAACAAAAAACAGAACATGTTAGTTAGCAAAACTTTGAACACAATGTAAGAAATGTTCAGTTGAATATTTGGACATTGGGCTAATTTGATTGGAAGCCATGACTGCTTCCTTAGGCAGCAATGGTTTCCCATCAAATAAATTCAAATAGGCCTAGTGATTCTGCCATACGTTCTTTCAGCTTATGAGTTTGTGGCTGGCTTAAATATTGGCATAGATACACCCTTAGATAGTTTCACACGGTCCTGCTACATTTGTAAGATGTTTATTTCTATATGAAACCTTAGATAGAACACAAATATATCGTTGTGAGTATCTGGATATGGGGCAGAGGTGTTGATCTAAGTTGAAAGTAGCTTCCCTACAGTTGAGCGGAAAAGGGTACCATGCAGGATACACGAGAGAGACTGAGCTTATTTTTATTATATGTCTCCTGATTTTAGTGATAAGATAAGAACTAAATCGAAATTAAGCAAGTTTCTGTGTTTATTTTGAAACAATTTGACTTGTTTGTTGATTGTGACAGCGTGGTGTTCCGTTTATTCTTGAATTGGCGAGAGTGAAATAGAACGTGGGTAATATAGTAGTCGTAATAAATTGCGCAACAAGTGTGTGTGTGTGTGTTCTGTGGCACTTAAAAGATCCTAAACCGAAATAACAGTTCTATAACCATATGAAAATACTTAGCACCACGTTAGCACAGACATTGCATCATTGTCGAAATCTGGTATCTCAGAACGAAACCAGACAACTAATTATAGCTCATTTGAAAAGCATTTATAGATATACATTCTTGGAACGTTCTGTTTTCACACGGCAATCATTCACCGTTACAATGTGTGTCCATAGTTACGCAATCCTGTGATCTGTCTAATGCTCCTCCGTAACCGTATACTAAATCTAGGTTACTGTTGCGCCATCTATATACAGATTACTCCGCTAATTGTTAGCAATCGATCTTCTGTTTGCAATTTCCGGGATAGCAGTTTGTGGGTAGTGTTCAATGAAGGAATCCAGTTTTAGCTATGCCACGTCCATCTCTAGCTAGACCCCCACCTTACGGTTTCCCGTGTTGAAATCGATCAATCCATATACTCTCTGAATCTGAATTTCCAGATAACTATACTACAAGTAAGCTGTTGAATATTTTGAAATCAATTTTACTGGGTGCTGTTGCTGCTTATGGCAGCAACAGCGCCCGCCCAATCAAATTGGTTTCCAAATAATCAACAGCATGTTTATTAAATAGTAAAGACATACAATTCGTACAACCTGACGGACTATTACGCGTTTAAGACGGACTAAATTGCGTCATTCATGTCGTAATTGATTATGACGTCATCTTACACGTGACGTAATAGACTATGACGTCATATGATTGATAGATAAACTGGATTCCTCCATTGCGTTCGACAATCAAGATGCACGAGTTGACTGACTCAGAATCGAAGCAGGATCAGTGCCAGAATCATTTATTTATTGACTTTGAGATCTAGCCACGCCGCTACAAATACAAACAGCTCCCAGTACGATTAAGCTACTGCATAACATAAAACATGAGCTAGGCGAAAATCTATGACGGTAACTAAAATAGTGCTGTACATTGATAGAATTGCGCACGCACGCACGCACGCACGCACGCACGCACGCACGCACGCACGCACGCACGCACGCACGCAGGCAGGCAGGCAGGCAGGCAGGCAGGCAGGCAGGCAGGCAGGCAGGCAGGCAGGCAGGCAGGCAGGCAGGCAGGCAGGCAGGCAGGCACGCACGCACGCACGCACGCACGCACGCACGCACGCAGGCAGGCAGGCAGGCAGGCAGGCAGGCAGGCAGGCACGCACGCACGCACGCACGCACGCACATGAGCATTAGAGATGAAGAGTTTAACCATTTAACCCGTCGAATTTGTTCAAGAAAATTTCAATTTTCTCATCGAAAATGTCCATTTGCCGACCACGAGAAGACTATTTTTGAAAATTTACCACTGGAATGACTGTCTCGATAAGCGAGCCAGTCATTCCAGTGGTAAATTTTAAAAAATAGTCTTCTCTTGGACGGCAAATGGACATTTCTCAAGACCATTACGGAAGCCGTTTTTGTCTGATATGAGTGTTAAAGGGTTAAATCAGTTGTTCGAAATTTAAAACATATTCATTTGAGAGCAATGCTTTGATTCCGTTGAAAGACTATAATTGTGACGATTTCAACACAAATTTGCCAGATTTGTTCTGGCTATCCATAGCAAGACTTTGAATTATGCCATTATGTCTGAGCTAGGATGCATCCCCAAACCCACCCACCCCATTTTTACGTGATAAAGTCGATAAAGTCGGTACTACCATATTTGGCATAGAACAGAACATGTGTCGGTAAACTCATTATTGTACAATGTACTTGATTCACCAACCGACCTTTCCAGTTTTAGCTATGTCCCGCCCATCTGTAGCTAAGGTCCACCCACACTTCATCGGTGTTGGAATCGATCGATCTCTGAACTCCCTGACTATCAATTTCTAGAAACCTATACAGGTATGCAGTTGAATATATTTTTAACTAATTTGGCTGAGTGTTGTTGCTGCATATGGCTGGACAGCGCCCGCCCATGCAAATTAGTTTCAGAATATTCAACAGCATGTTTATTAAATAGCAAAGACATACAATTCGCGGACTATTAAGCGTTTAAGACGGACTGAATCGAGTCATTCATTATGACGTCATATGATGGTTGGATAACCTGGAAAGGGCCATGGAGACGTTAACATGAGTAATCTATGGCGAGTCACTGTGCTCTACATGCATAGGCATCATCATGATAAAGGTCAAGTTCTACCAGGGTGGCATCACAATGGTCAGCTTGCTCCTGCACAAGCATATTTTAACGTAATCATATATATGCGCATACATGAAGGCGTCACAAACATTGGTTCCAACGCGTTAAATGTTATACAGTACAGCCCATAAATAACAATGTTCGTTTCCAAAACAATATAAAACGTACTGTTGTTGACTATTTTGAACATAATATGAGCTTGTATTGTAGGGTCAATAAAGCATTCAGCATTGTATCGCTAGAGGTTATGGGTGAAGTATATGTATAGCCTGTTATCATTATTCAAATATTGAGTCAGTAATCGTATAAGTGTACAAACATGTACTAGGCCTATAATACTACTGTTGTGACATACCCGTGTTTCAAATCAACGCCATACGCACAATGATTCTGGCGTGTACAAAACTCATTGAATCATTGATAACAACTACCACGCTCATCTACTTACGACACGCGTGCTAAAATACGTCAGCAGATGTTAAATCATATTGCACTAGGCCGGCCTACAGCCGCTAGTGCTGCTGCTGTGGATAACACGTGCGGCTGCTGCTACAACTGCCGCCGATCCTACTCATCCTCCTTACTACTACTAGGTCAGGGGCGGCGGAAGAAGGGGGTGGGGGGGAGCTGCAGCCCACCATTTTTGTGTGTGGGGGGGGGCAGATCCCCTCATTAAAATGGTCTTGTACTGTAAAAAAAATATAGCTGCTTTATTCATCAGAACGCAGGAAACGGTTTCTCAGAGCATCTAATTTTCACAATTTTCTTGGGGATCCAGGACCCTTCTAAAATTTTATTATCTCCCTTGAGTGGAGCGATGCCGATCATTTTCACCAAGCTTGCATCTGCAATTCCAACCTGACCCTCAATACCACGATCAATTGGTAGTGAAATATAAAAAATCTATAAAGTGAGAGCGGAATCTAAGTGTTTCTTTATTACTCAGAGCGCAGGAAATGGCTTCTCAGGTCATCTAATTTTCAAAATTTTCACTCTAGGGTCAGCACCCAAACTGCTGCTGTTGTTGCTGTTGCTGTTGCTGCTGCTACTGCTACTGCTACTGCTACTGCTACTACTACTACTACTACCACTACCGCTGCCGCTGCCGCTGCCGCTGCTGCTGCTGCTGTGACGATGACAACGACGACGTCGACGACGACGACGACTGGATTATGAAAAATATAGCCAGATTTGACACTGCCAAATTGATATTAGCTCTATAGATAAATCTGTTCCTTTCAAACGCATCCTATACATCTTATACGCAGGTTACCAAATACGTAGTGCCAGATGTCCGTTGACGGATTTCCGAGCGGATCTATGTTGTATCTTATCTTTCTGTTTGCTTTGTATTGCCGCAACCATAATACGTTCTAGACCTGTCTATAGCGGATCATTTAAAGTGGCCACTAAAGCAGATGACCACATATCCATTTAATGGATCTATCCAGTTTTAGCTACGCGCGGCCCGGCCCATCTCTAGCTACGCTCCACCCAGGCTTTGCCCGTGTTGGGATCGGTCGATCACTGAACAGCCGGACTATCAATTTCCAGAAAACTATACACGTAAGCTGTTGAATATTTTGAAACTAATTTGATTGGGTGCTGTTGCTGCATATGGCAGCAACAGCGCCCAGTCAAATTGGTTTCAAAATATTCAACAGAATCTGTATTCAATAGCAAAGACATACAAACTACCTCTTACATTGTGCCCTTTTTAACGAGCAAAGAGTCGTTTTCCAAAATCAGCTTGCCTTGAACGATATTTCTCTTGCTAATCTTACGGTCAACCAGCTTCTATACGGGACTTACACTACCAACTTGGAAATGAACAAACTGATCTGTAATACTGTATGTCAATACATAATTAACACGAACCGCTTTCAGTAGCTTCCTGTTTGCGAACTTATAGTTTAAGGGGTAAATGGACAGCAGCCCAACACGTACAGGTCGGGGCGAAGGCAGCACCTAGAGCTCACCTCTGCTATTCTTCCATTTGATCTTATTCCTCGCTCTCTCTATCTCTCACCCTCTCCCCCCCCCCCCCCTTTCCCCCTCTCCCTTTCTATCTCGGTCTTTCTTCCTACTCTCCCCCACCTCACACTCAACATTCACATACTTATGCACACCAATAGACTACAATTAATTAAACTATTATGATTTGCCGCCATTTTGTTGTAAAAAAGTTTTGAATAATTTGTTTGTGTATGGGAGACACGGGCATAAGACTCTAAGTCTTATCGTGCTTCCATCTGAACAAATAAATCACGTTTAAACCAAAGACATACAATTCGTACAACGTGTCGGACTATTAAGCGTTTAAGACTGACTAAATCGAGTCATTAATGCTGTACTTTATTATGACGCCATACTACACGTCATATGATAGATGGATAAAGTGGAAAGGTCTAATGCCAAGCTGGTCAAAATAGCTGATGCAGTTGTCTTGAGGAATGCCCATTTACATGTTAAGAGAAGAATATTTTTGATAATTATGACTTTATCTCTGGAATGACTGGCTCGATAATCGAGCCAGCAATTCCCGTGGTAAATTTTCAAAAATAGTCTTCTATTGGGCTATAAATGGACATTATAACTAAGCAAAAATTTTTATTTTCTTGATCAATCTAGGCCATGGTTATCACACCGTTCGTACGAAATATTTTTCGGCGCCAAATGATGGTGGTTATTGTGGTTCAACGAGCACACGTCTTAAGGAACCGCAATCTCGACATCTTCCCGTGGCCCAAAAAGCAACTGCCCTTTCTAAAGAGGTGTTTTGTATCTTATGGTCATAATGGATAATCAATTGAGCTGAAGCAATCCCACTAGAACCGAAGTCAAGTAGGATCGCCGTACAGGCTCACAACTCCTCCCACGTCAATATTGACTTACAGTAAATTACAGCCTCTTTGTTAATGGTAGACATTGTGCGAATGTAAATTAAGTTAACACTTTCAAAGCGTGTACATTTGAAAGTAAATGTAAATACTAGGACAGGTATTGACCAGCAGAACAGCAGCTGTTATGTGACAAAGCACTGCGCAACAGATGCGTCATAAATTATTCCCCACGCGGCCAGCTATTCACGTTACAACACTATATGGTAGTATTCAAGTTTACGTTATAAACACTATCATACATAATCTTTCAACAACAACACTATAGGACTCATAGTAGTAATTATAAATAATTCATCACCCATAGAAAAACATCATGGTTTTGTCCATAGTGGAGAGAGCTGTGTTGGTGTTAAACCTCTTCAACCCTAGAATTTATTTAAAATTTAATTTTTCTCATAAAAAATGTCCATTTGCAGACCGAGAAAAGACTTTTGAAAATTGACCACGGTTATCGAGCCAGTTATTTTAAAGAAAATTATCTACTCTCTTGGTCTGCAAATGGACATTTTCCAAGACCAGTGCAGAAGCCGTTTTGGCTGATATGAGTGTTAAAGGGTTAATCATTATGAGTCGTTATGATCGTTAGGCCTACAAGCTGTCAGTAGATTCCTATGTAATCAATGGCTGTGTCTGAACTTATATTGTTACTCTCCCTTCACACATAGAGCACACACCCACACCACGCAAAAGTTCCTCATGTGGCGTGTTCTTAGTGTGAAGTCGTTTGTGGTGACATCTTTTGGTTGTGACATCTGATTGTGACGCCATTTGATTTTGATATTAGGCGCTTGCTTTCGCGACTGACTTGGTTCGTGGAACTACGGACACAGGAACCAGGAACCGCTGACCACGAACCAGAAACGCCAAAACGGCATTTATGCAAATTGATGAGGATTTTCGATTGCAATTTCTAATTTGACCGGGCGTTGTTGCTGCCTATGCTGCCATAGGCAGCAACTGCACCCAGTCAAGTTAGTTTCAAAATATTCAACAGCCTACCTGTATAATTTTCTGGAAAGTGATAGTCAGGCAGTTCAGAGATCGGTCGATCCCAACACGAGCGAGGTGTGGGTGGAGCTTAGCTATAGATGGGCGGGGCATAACTAAAAATGGAAAAGTCCATTGTAAGACATATATTTCTTTTCTTTCGGCAGACAAGCCATCAAAGAAAAACCGATATAGATCTTCCTGACAAGGATACATCGAGTAAAATAGCACTTGGTATTAAGCAAAGATGTGCTGGAATTTAATTGCTTATCACGCTGTGCCAGATTTATACTGCTAATCAAATCATGAACCACTAGGATTAGGGTTAAGATCGGATGATGGACGCGTTTGGTACAAATAATAGACTGTATCAGAAGATACTAGCGTAGAGAAATGACTGAGCATAAAGAAAATATTGGCACATAAAAGCAATTAGGATACGTAAGCAATTGGCATAGAGAAGAGATTTGTACGCAAAGTGGCTGGCACAAAGAGGCAATTAGAAAACATTGGGTGATTTACAACGACAGAACGTTGGATGTTCCACAACTATGCACGCCTCTCAAGGGCCGGATTTAGGGCTGGGCAGTTGCCCAGGGGCCTCCACCAAAATCAAATTTGCACATTTCAATGGGGACCGCCAACAAGAATTAATCTTGTGGTGGGAAAACACAATTAATTGTAATGCGTAAGGACGAGAGTGATCAGTGAGAATTATTGTGATAAGCTGATTGTTAAATTTGTATCCAAATCTTAATGAAAATTCATGGCAACATTCGAAGCAAAATTAGGATGTTATTTATCCATCAGAATCCAGGAAATGACAGTGTGCCCCCTCCAAATACAGAGAGGGGGGGGGGGGGTCCTCCCACGAGAGAATGGAAAATTAGATACTGTGAGAAACCATTAAATTGCTTCACAGAGCATATAATCGTCTATTTTCTCCGCTGTCAAGACACACACACACACACACACACACACCCACAACCCCCCCCCACCCCACCCCCCACCCCGAACACCTCTCTTCATCCTCACCACCCCATCTATATGAGGGGGGGGGGGGGGACACCGTCTCCCAGGACGTCCCCCCATTACTGCCCAGGGGTCTCCATCATAATAAATCCGGCCCTACGCCTCTCCATCCCTAGGCCTGGTGATGGCGTGAAGGTCCACGTGTATGCTTGGCTGTGTGATCTATGAGAGACGACTGTGCATGGTAAATCATTGGCAATAGGTTAGGGCCGTTGATGTGTCTGCGGTTTGGGTGCAGAGTTACTGTTTGTGTTTACAGGCAGTATCGCACTCAAATAAGATCATGTAGGACTCCGTTACGTAACTGATATTGATCAGCTACAGACTGCTTCAAATATCACGTGCCACCAGCTGAACACATGTGTATTTCAAGATTCCCGAACATTAGGGCTGATGTGATTATAACGTGACCTAGTCTGAGTGCGCTCTGACTCAACCCACCCCTGTGACAGATATTTGGACATACTGACTGGTCGGGAGATCTCCCCCACCCCGTCAGTCTGTCCAAATATCTGTCACAGGGGGTTGGGTTGAGTCTAGTCCAATCATGCACCGCACAGGTCAGTTACCTACAGTGGGCTCATAAATAAGTTAATATGTTTTCAAAATAAAAAACCCCAGAAACCTATTAGTTACTAGTCAGTAAGAAATGTTCTGTTGAATATTGTAATGCAATTGGATTGGAAGACATTGCTGCCTTAGGCAGCCTTCCAATTCAATTATGTCCAAAGTATCCATCAGCATGTTGTATTTTGTTTTGGAAACCACTGACTTATTTCTCAGCTGTACTGATCGTTCTGTCCTCGACAGGAGGGGACGTAGAGATATAACTTAAGCCGTACATGATTGTACTAAACCTAGTACACAATGGTGCCAGATATAGCCATATTGTATGGGTCAATGGAGGTCTGATTTAGGACCGTCACCAAATTTTCTGAATTGTATGCATGTGTTGAATTTACAAATTAATAAACATTCTGTTGAATATTTTGAAACAAATTTGACTGGGCGCTATTGCTGCCATTTATTTGCTTATTGAACTGTGGAAATAGCGCACAATAACCTACTTTTGATTCGTGACACGCCTGGCCTAACATTGCTGCTGGGTGAGAACATTTTAATCAAATGTATGTGATATTGTTGCTGAAAAATATTTTTTTTTTTTTTATCACTACAGTAGAAACTGTGTAGAAATAGAATACTAAGATCCATCTATGTATGTCCGGAAATGCCTGTGCAAAATCGCAAGAGTGAGGGCAGCAGGACACCCACATCCATGTTTAGCTCACCCAGTATCAACCAGTATCGGCTTAGCCTCCAGCTGAGTTTTGAGTTTAGCTTGACAACTATGTCACCCGGATTAACCCACATCTGACACCCACGAAATTTGGAGATTGCATAATTCCCTTGGCTGTCTCATCACTCACTATCCATGCGCCACTGTCAACCGAGTGATGGGGCCGTCTCATCACGCACTATCACACAGTCAAGGTCAGCTGGGTGATTGGTCTATCACTATCACACAGTCAAGGGCAGCTGCTGAGAAGAATCTGCATTTGACTGTGTGATAGTCATGAGAGAGCCCAATCACCCAGCCGACCTTTGCTGTGTGATAATGAGTGATGAGAGCCCAATCACTCAGCTTTTCTTGACTGTGTGATAACTGTGTGATAATGAGCTCTTGGATAGAAGGTCATTGTAGATTGGTCTCTATCGCCACTCATTGCCACACAGTCAAGGTCAGCTGAGTGATTGGGCTATCTTCTCTTCTACAGTGCAGGTTAAAAACTGCAATGAGGTTGTCTATCCCAGCTGGACGAGCTGCACCTGTTGCTTGAAGCAGTCTAATGAGGTGATCTGCGGTGGTAGGTTATTACACAGTCGGACACCATCTGGGAAGAATGAGCTCTGGTAGCACTATGTTCTTGCACGCGGCCCGATGAATTTCTGCAGTCGCATAGATTAGTTGGTCTCTCGAAATTTCAAGTAGGCCGTGTACGATTAGATACACCATGATGGCGTAGGCCTGGGTTCTTCCTTCTCGGAGAGTAGGCCATTGTCGATGGTTAAACATTTGTGTGACTCTACTAGTCTTATAATAGTCACTCCTGAAATATGGCTGCTCGCTGCTGAACCATCTCTAGCTGCTCGACGTTGTTGGCTTTAGCTGGGTCTAATATTACGATTGCGTACTCTATAATAGGTCGTACTAGCGTTTTATAGCAAAGTTCCTTTGTTTTCTTGGGATATTGATGTAGATTTTGTTGTTGAAAGTCCCTAGTGCCATTGACTTTCTTGGTAATCTGGGTTACATTATAGTTCCATTTTAAGTTTTCATAGATATGTATTCCGAGATATGTAGCTGTATCTACAGCATCAAGTACGTGACCATGGATTGTGTAATGTCTTGAGATTGGAATCCTATTGTTGGTGATATAAAGTATTTGGCACCTTTAAGGATGAAATTTCTTCAGCCAATCGCTCCCCCACTGTTACAGGCCATCAAGGTCGTTTTTTAGCTGGTTTGCATCTTCATTTGATCTGATTTTGCGATAACGCATAGTCGTCAGCAAACAGTCTAGTTGTTCAATCTGGCGAAATGCGGTCTGGATGATCATCAATGAATATATGAAATAAGAGTGGTCCGAGAACACTGCCCTGTGGTATGCCTGACTCTACAGGAGTTATCTGTGATGTCACACTATCTAATACTTTTGTTTGCGCTTTTCAAGGAATTAGCTGATCCAGTTGTTGACATTGAATCCCTCTTAGTCACATGAGTGATTGGGCTCTATCGCTTTACAAAGTCATGGTCATTTGACTGATTGGGCTGTACATATCGTCACTGTTATCTAGTTGGGCTGTATCGTCACTCATTACCGCATAGCTAAGGCCAGTTATGGCAGTTATTGACTGGGCTGTATAATCAGGCAATATCACAGTCAAGATCGTGTGAATGCTTGGGCTGTATTGGCACTCATTATCAACCAATCAAGGTCAGCTGATTGAGTTGGCTATATCGACACTCATAACATTATGGCATCATTCTTCTGGCTGTTTAGTCTGCACTTACTGGAATGATGCCCAGAGTTTATGTCTAACAACGAGACATATACTGATTTCAATCGGTGGTTGTTTATATACATCATTTCTCAGTTTTTACCTTCAAACGCAGCACTTTAATGCTACCGGCGTACACAAAGCTTATAATGATAGGAAACAAATTTCAATTAATGCTTAGAAGTTTATTCAAATGTACGCGTATTTTTCCAGACATTATTCATAATATTATTATTCAAAGTAGCGCTCAATTCACCTTTCCAGAGTACCCACCCATCATATGACGTCATAATGAACTATGTTTGTACAATGACATCATAATGAATGACGTCGATAAGTACGTCACGAACGCATATTTGAAGACGGTCTTGGCGTTGTTGTACAAATTGTTTGCTTTTACTATTTAATAAATATACTGTTGAATATTTTGAAACTAATTTGACTGGGCGCTGTTGCAGTCAAATTAGTCACAAAATATTCAACAGCTTCCCTGTAAAGTTTTCAGGAAATTGATAGCTAGGGCATTTGGGGATCGATCAATCCCAACACGCCGAGGTGTGGGTGGAGCTTAGCTAGTGATAGGCGGGGCATAGCTAACAATGGAACGGTCCATTAGGCGGCGTGTGTCTTACAGGAACCGTACTCTGCTGACAGAGGGGGCATGGGAAGAAACGGGAGGGTCATACTCACTGGGAAAGAGTCTAGTAAAAATAATATAATAAACAACTTAAAACTCCCGCAAATGATAGACAGACGGAAACAAAACCGCCCTTTTTTCTTCTACAAAGGTGTACAACAACAAACACAAATACCATTACACAGCTTATATACTCCAATTCGGAAAACCAACAATAAACACAAAAGCCACTTCAACCAAATTTCTGCTAAAACCCTTATCTTTAAATTTAGATTTATTTTCAGCACCATAAGTGCAGTTCAGAAAACTAAAAAAGTCCTGCTAGTAGATTTACACAATTAATCAGATAGAAACAACATATCTAACATAAGTACTTGACGAATGCGCTTTTGGAAAATGTCCTCGCCCCAAGGCCCATTTTCCCGAAACTATCGTTAGCTAGTGATATTGTTACACCCATTGCTTTAGTATGGTGTAGCGATATCGCTAACGTAACGAGAGCTTCGGGAACACGGGCCTTGATCTAGTAAGGATATGTTCAAATGTAGAAATCTGGCATTCTGTCTTGACAATACAGGACTCCTTCGAGGGACTTATTAGCTAATTATAGTCTGTTACAGTTTAAGATGCGTATTCACACCAAAATGCTTGAAAATAAAATTGTCACAATTTTGTACGTTTAGAGGCTTAAATTGTGAACCTCATTATACTGAAAGGAAATAAATATTAACATATGCATATAAATTAATTTAAAAAATTTAGTTGTGAAGTTGAATTATGGACTCTAATTCAATTTCATAACTAAGGAATTTATATTAATTTATAGGGAATGAAATCATCATATGTTGAGATTTATTTCGTTTCAATACATTGAGGTTCACAATTTAAGCCTCCAAAACTATACAATTTTAATAATTTTATTTGCAGGCATTTTAGTGTAAATACGCACCTTATAATCCTTAGCCAAAGATTTGGCCAATCATTATTTTCATTAGCCAGATTTAAATTTGACCAACATTTGACTAACTGGCTAATGGGTAGACCAGTCCTTGCTACTAGTAGCGCAATTCGTATGGTTAACTCTTTTACGCTTGAAATTCCACCAATTCGATTTCAAGACAAATATACAGGAACGCTGTTGAATGTTTTAAAACTAATTTGATTGGGATCCCAGTCAAATTAGTTTCAACATATTCAGCAGAAAATCCCTTGCATCATAAAGAATTTGACATTTCATGTACACTGGAAGGGTTTGAGTGTTTAATGTACTCACACCTTCCATGAGGACCAAGTGTATTTGGGTCATAAAGATGGTAGTTTTGTCTAATACCCACTGTGGCTGACTTAAGGGACCACTGTCATTATGAATGTGGTTGTTTACGGTTGATTCGCCAGCACTGTCACCATGCAGATAATCCAGACTAGCTAGTGGACACATGCCATTGTCATAGTGGCATAGAATGCGCATTCATGTGCTCGTGTGTGGCACATTAGATGCCAATATGGTTACGTATTGAATGGAGAAAGCAAATGCTACATTGATCTCTTAGTGAGGTAGACCCGGCATAGTCGACATACTGAACTATTTTACAAACAAATCCAATTAATTGTGTACCAAGTGAAAACGGATCAATTCATTATAACAATATGCTTCCCGGGACCCGCGATTGAAATGTACACCAATGTAGATCTGGCAGGTGTTGGTATAATTATAGCAGGTTCAGCGTAAGGGCATTATGTCATGTGCTTGCGTTAAGTAAACTAACCCATTGACCAAACATACCACACAGAGAATGAATCACTTAGGTAACGTATGTTAGATAAGGCTAATTACAATAACGGGTTAGTGGCTGCACGTTACATTAATTGGTAATTTTAGGAGTGTTTTTCTCATTTCAACGTATCCTTATAATAGACCTACATCGTAGTCTGGCGTGTTTATAGATGTTTAAGTCTACATTATAAAGCAGTTTTTACACTATCAGTTTTTCAATTTAAAAAACACCAGAAATAAGATATTACGTAATGTAAGAGGAAAATGAAAAGTATCAATTCGCTATAAAGCACAACACGTGTGCTTGAATGGGCCTTTCCATGTTATCCATCCATCGTATGACGTCAAAATCAACTACGTGACGTGTAGAATGACATCATAATGAATGACGTCAATATGACGTCATGAATGCCGTAGATAAGTACGTCACGAGCGCATATTTGAAGACGACTTTGCGTTGTTGTATGAATTGTATGTCTTTGCTATTTAATAAATAGTATGTTGAATATTTTGAAACTAATTTGATTGGGTGTTGTTGCTGCCTATGGCAAATTAGTTACAAAATATTCAACAGCTTACCATCATAGTTTTCAGGAAATTAATAGTTAGGGCATTCGGGGATCGAGCAATCCCAACACGGCGAAGTGTGGACGGAGCTTATCTAGAGGTGAGCAGGATATACCTAAAACTTGAACGGTCCATTACTTGAAGGTAATCTGACTTATGACAGTTGTTGTGCCTTTCAATCAAGCACGCTTCAACGTGATCCACAGCTTGTCGGTATAGTTGCTTTGAAATTGAGACAGTTTCACCTGGAGAATGAGCGGATTGTGGATGTGTTGTTGTGGCCGCTGGTGTAGCTTCTTACAGAGCACCAGGCAACCAGGATAGAAAGGTGATGACGGGTAGAGCTTAATGCTAATAACGTGTTGTCACCTGGGAACTGAATCCCGCGATATCATCTCCCATGCACACGTTTGCTGGAGTGTTTATTGGGAACGAAAATCACTCGCTCCTTGAGTCTAAGTAACACATAACGTGGTTTGAACTGGCAGAATGAAACCAACAGTAATACGTCTGGGAATGCGAGCTGTAAACCGCAAATGAACCTCTTAACAGATGGCCACCTTTTCACCTTTTATCTAGTTATACAGCCGGGTCCCATGAACGTTACCTGGTTCCGGCAAGATGCCCCCCACACCCCCTGCCGCTCATCACTACCACCCTTCTCCATTCCTCTCTCCATCATTCCTCCCTCACTCCCTCTCTCTTCCCCCACCCTCACTCCCTTTCTCACTGTATGCCTTTCATGCTCACTCACTCCCCTCCATCCATTCATCCATCCATCCATCCATCTCTGTGTCTCTTGCGCGCGCTCCCTCTCTCACTCACTCCATCACTCAAGCCCTCCTTCCATCACTCGCGTCCTCTCTCCTCCTTCCATCCATCCCTCCCAGTATCCTCTTCCACCCACATTCTCTCACCCATCTCTCCATCACATTTTCAGACGCGTCACAGCCCAGCTCGTCCATTTCAAGGGAATCGACCATCACATTTTCCACGCCTAATGTATAATCGGGTCTATGAAAAAGTGTGCAAATCTGGGAGGTGAGAAGTCGGCACGTCATCAGGCGCTTGTCGCCTCCATCTCGCGCTGTACTTATGGGGGCGCTAACCGCATACGAGCTGTATATATGTATACAAACTCTGCCGCAGTGTACATAGACACAGACCCGTAGCCATTTCAAAGCGGCGAGATATATATCGAATGTACTAACAAATTAGATGTGACGTAGGTTGAGATGATAGCTGGATATTAGCTGGCCCATAGCCAATAGGGCCTACTACTCAGAAGTAGCATCCAGGGGCCGACCCAGAGGGTGGCGACGGGGACGATCACACACCCTCACCACCCCACACCCTCTATATGGTTCGTGTTTTATAATTTTGTCCTGCCGCATTCCACGTGCTCCATTAACCCGTTAACACTCATATCAGCCAAAAACGGCTTCTGCAGGGATCTTGAGAAATGGCAATTTGCAGACCAAGAGAAGACTATTTTTAAGTTTTACCACTGGAATGAGTAACCGAGCCAGTCATCCCATTGGTAAATTTTCAAAAATAGTCTTCTCTTAGTCTGTAAATGAACATATTCTATGAGAAAAATTTAATTTTTAAAACAAATTCGTGGGTTAAAGGGTTAATAGGAGGGATATCCACATTCAAAACAAAATGATAACCATTACCACTCGTACAGGTTACTCTTACAACCAACAATGTCTGCTTCGATATCAACCGCCCCCATCTCCCTCCCTACCTCCATCCCATCCCTCACATACGCACGCACATGCGCACGCATGCACACAAGCACATACGCACACAGTTACATAATATGAGAGTTGCATTGACCTCTTAAATCATACGTAAATAACTACGTATTTAATCTGTTTAATACAGCAGACATTTACCCAAAAATCCATCATGATATTAAAAACCTGAAAAACCAGTTCACAAATTATGTTTGTCAAAATAACATTTGTTTTTCTATTTAAAACTTTAAAAACTCCAAAGCTAGATTTAGACCAGATGCTAAATGGCATTGATGCTCGGCCCCCTAAAAAGTGTGTCTCCAGAATCACAGACACAGTCATAGGCTGACTTAAAGGTGTGCACATATTCACACCAGAAGGCTTGAAAATAAAAATTGTTAAAATTGTATTCGTTTATAGGCTTAAATTATGTGTCTATATGTAATGAAACGAAATAATACTTAACATATGATGATTTGTGCCTATATTTCAATTTCGCGACTTAAAAATTATATTAATTTATATGGAATGAAATCATCATCTGTTAAGATTTATTTCGTTTCATTACATATAGGCTCACAGTTTAAGCCTCTAAAAGTATATAGTTTAAACAATTTAATTTTCAGCAATTTTGCTGTGAATATGCACCTTTAACGGCTGGCTGGTGTTGGAGGCGCGCATAGACAACTATCTATAGCAAGCGATAAAAGCCAATAGGTCTAACATTATGAAACTCGCCGGTTGGTAGTTTACCATTGATGAGAAGGCAGGGCGTAATTCATCTGGTATCGCATCTCAATTTGATACACATATTTAGGCAGTTGCTATACATTCTGCATCATGCATAGCTATATCCGCTATGCAAAATTTGCATGCGATTGCAATTTATCACTGATTTTCTTAAGTTCTATCATTAACCCGTTTGAACAACAAATCCCTCAAAAAGTAAATTCTTTACAATGTAAAGCATATTCTGTTGAGTATTTTGAAATTAATATGACTGCAAGCCAAGGCAGCAATGGCTTGCAGTCATATTAATTTCAAAATGTTCAATAAATTTCCTGCTTGTTTGATCTGAGATTCAGATACAGGAATTTATCGGTGAAAGAGTTGATTGCTATATATTTCTGGGGACAAATTACAATTTCCATAGCAATATATGCTATGCAAATATCAAATTCTGCCCTGTAAGGAAATAAATTGATATTTCACATGTATTTTGCAGTAAACATGACATATACACTGGTAGCCTGGCGAAGATGTTCACAGATTAGTTCAGAAGTCAAGAGATCCAATATAAGTACGACTACACAAGCCAGTCCACTACCTCAGCTACTTATATACATCTGACACAGCACGAGAATACCATCGAACTCTCGTATTGTCCCGGAGAGATCCACCCTGTCACTCAAGCATCTGCCGTCATGATCAAATAGTCACTTGTTAGCTGACGTCACAATCAAAATGTCGTATGTCCATCACGAATGTGACATGGTTTGTCACGAATGTGGCAATGGTCCGTCACGAATGTGGCAATGATCCGTCACTAATGTGGCAATGGTCCGTCACGAATGTGGCAATGATCCGTCACGAATGTGGCAATGGTCCGTCACAAATGTGGCAATGGTCCGTCACAAATGTGACAATGGTCCGTCACGAATGTGGCAATGGTCCGTCACGAATGTGACAATGGTCCGTCACGAAAGTATCTAAATTGTATGTCTTTGATGAATTTACAATATATTAAACACTCTGTTGAATATTTTTTTAAGTAATTTGACTAGGAGATGCTCCTCATACGCAGCAACAACCCCCAGTTAAATTAGTTTCAAATTGTTCAACAGGTTACCGGCAGAGTTACATTGAAATGTGGATTCTGGGAATTCATGGTTCTAAATGCTACAAACTGTTCAAATGCGTCTACAGAATGGTCGGAGCGTAGTTAGAAATGGGCGAGGCATAGCAGAAATTAATCCCTCCGTCCAAATGCCCGAAGGCAAGAGGGGGGGGGGGGGGGGGCTGAGTCCAAAATTGTCAGGGGGAACCACAGACCCACCACCGGACCCCCACCCATCCCCGCTTTTGGAGGAGGACATCTCCTGACAGACAGGCCCGCACATGGTTGCACCATACCCTCTGCAAAATTTCCTGTCGACGCCCATTCCCTCTATTGCAAGTCTTGCCTGCTATACTCGGTTTCTTCTGGCAAAACTCAGACTAATGGCTTCATTTGATTGGCAGTTCATACATATGAATATATGCACAAATTAGTTTTATGATTGAATCCGTGTTTCTGAACATCAAACAAATGATAATTCGCATTTCCTGTCAAAAACTTTTGATATATCAATTAAATATTTTGATGGTCAATATTTTTCATGATATTTTAATTTTAGAAGACGATTTTTTTTAATTTACCACTGAATTTTTTTTCGCCGGCTGACCATTATAGGGGTAATGGTAAAGAAAATTAGAGTTTCTACTTAAGCCAGTGTCTATCTGCAGGCCGAGAAGAGTATTTTTGAAAAATTACCACTAGAATGGCTGGGCTCGGTTACCGAGCCAATCATTCTAGCGATAAATAGTCAAGGATATTCTTCTCTAGGCCTTTCAAATAGCCATGTCTGAAGATTCCTGCAATGTTGTTTTCGTTCAGTTTGACCATTAAATGGTTACGTTGACACAAGCGGGATTAAACCCATTAATTATGAACTGAGCCATGCAGAGCGCATGCGCATACACACGCCCGCGCGCGACAGCGAACGCACGCACGCGCAACACACGCACATGCACACACACACACACAACGCACGCACGCACCACACCATGCGCGCGTGTGAATAAGAGAACGGAACCAAGTTGCATATTTCTCGCAAGCGTACCAGTAGTGCTATTGACCAAACCTCTATAGGCCTACTGTAGCTCTACTCCCCGCACTTAGCCAGAGAACGCGATCATTTCCGGTGGTCGGCCATAAACAGGAAATAGTAGCATCGGAATGATATCCTAAACTTGTTAAGATTTTATCCTGACTGTGACGTACGGGGCACGTGGTTTCCAGATCTTGTTTGTCCGTCGTCAGTCAGGTCAAATGGGTGCACATGGTCGACTTTGGTTGTGATTGTGACCCTAATCGTTCACCCAATGTTAATCAGTCCAACTGCGAATAACTATAAACTCATATCAGCCAAAACTCATTTCGCAGTGGTCTTGAGAAATGTCCATTTGCATACCCGGAGAAGACTATTTTTGATAACAAAGCCAGTCATTTCAGTGGTAAATTTTCAAAAATAGTCTTCTCTCGGTCTGCAAATGGACATTTTCTATGAGAAGATTGAAATTATCTTGAACAATTTCGAGGGTTCAAGGATTAAAACTTCAAATTCCAGTGCCGTACCCATTTTCAAAACAGCTATTATGAACTACTGTTGAATATTTTGACACCAATTTGATAAGCAACAGCTCCAAGTCAGATTAGTTTCAAAATATTCAACACAATATTCACTGCATCATAAAAAAGTTGTCGTTTCTTGTCAGTCAGGGTAAAATGGTTAGCAAGTATGACAGACAGAACTGAAGTAATAAACATTCATTCCGAACTGAGACGAACAGCCTGAGGTTTTAATATATATGGTTGTAGGTCTTTATTAGACTCGTATCGCGTGTTGTTATTCTATATATAGCATCAGCTAATTATGCCGTTGTTGTATAGTTGATATGTTGCCATATTATACACACATACACGTACGTACGCACGTACATACTTACGCACACACGTACGCACGCACACAGTCAGCTGGAATATGAGAAAGCATCGCTTCCTCTCCGATAAGTAATTAAATATGCAGAATTATCTTTCATTCAGATCTGTATTTCAGTGCACTGAGAATCCATGAATGCATATCTGGTGCGTGTATGTGCGTGCGTGAGTGCGTGAGTGCGTGAGTGAGTGCGTGCGTGCGTGCGTGCGTGCGTGCGTGCGTGCGTGCGTGCGTGCGTGCGTGCGTGCGTGCGTGCGTGCGTGCGTGCGTGCGTGCGTGCGTGCGTGCGTGCGTGCGTGCGTTTGTACATTGGCCATTACGTAACGATAGTGATAGGAGAATGCATTATCATTTGTCATAATTCATGAACCATCTTGACAGCTTTTCATAATTACTCAATCAAATGATCGCTCATAAATAGCTATCTATGTCACGTAACCCTGATAGCCATCCATTAACCGGTCTGTTACAAGTAACACACACGGACAGGAAAGTCAGGTTTTTATTCCTACAAGTTTACAATTGCACTTGTAAGTTTAGAGATCTCTGTGAACCAACAACTAATTTTGTAATGAGATGAATAGAACACATCACAACGAGCCATGTTTCTTTTGAAAGGATTAACCTGTTGTCGCTCATCTTGAATTTAGCCTCAACATATTTAAAAGAAGATTTATCCAAAAAACTTTACGATTTTTGTAGCAGATCACGTGTTTTTTGGTTGAAATAGTTGAACTGCAAGTGCTATTGTGCCATGTTTGTTTGTTTGTTTATTTGTTTGTTCCTTCATGGGAGCACCCCAGCATGGAGTAAGAACTGTAATGCTAATGCAATGGCTCTCATAAGTCACATGATTTTGTTCCTGTACAAACACGCCCACCAGAACCAACACCTTTTTGGCACCCTATATATAGGCTATGGACCTTTCCGGCTTTAGCTATGCCCAGCCCTTCTCTAGCTAAGCTCCACTCACACCTCGCTCTGGTTGGGATCGATCGACCTCTGAACACCCTGACTATGAATTTCCAAAAACCTACACAGGTAAGCCGTTGAATATTTTGAAACTAATTTGACTGGGTGCTGTTGCTACCTAAGACAAATTAGT
This sequence comes from Chaetoderma sp. LZ-2023a, assembly GCA_034401795.1. Lineage (NCBI taxonomy): Eukaryota > Metazoa > Mollusca > Caudofoveata > Chaetodermatida > Chaetodermatidae > Chaetoderma > Chaetoderma sp. LZ-2023a. The sequence goes on along the minus strand of CM067371.1, from coordinate 126,885,536 downwards.
TTCAAAATATTCAACAGCATGTTTATTAAATAGCAAAGTATTACAGACATACAATTCATACAACGTGTCAGACTTTGAGATTTGATGAGGGTCTATATGCCGTAATGATTGTGACGTTATCATACACGCGCTGAGCTGATTATGACGTCATACGAGGTCAGATGATGGATGGATACTCTGGAAAGTTGAATTAAGCTCCACCCCTCGAAATCATGTGGCTCATGAGAGCCAGCCTATCGGCTCAGTTGGCCATGATGATGAAGACGCGAGGAAGACAGTTCTAAATAATTTTTTTTTAAATTTAAAAATGGGCACTATGATCTTATTGATGGGAGTTAATCAGCCACAAAGAAACAGGTTGGGATATAGTGCGAGAAGGTACAGAACACTGTACTACTTACTTCAACACCGCTAAAACGTAACTCAACTTTATTATACAATGATTAGGCTCTCCGCCTACAGTTGTGACCTGATTGGCTAATAGTCAACCAGTATGAGTAACGGTACAATGCTTAATCATCCCCAACTTTCTCACGCGTATACAGATAGAGCTACTTTAACTCTGCGATTCAAGATAAGTGATTACATACTACAACTTATTGTTCAAACGATATCTGAATTCTAACCATATTCATGTAAAACTGTAAATAAGTCAAACGATTAAATGTCAAATATATATATATATATATATATATATATATATATATATATATATATATATATATATATATATATATATATATATATATATATATATATATATATATATATATATATATATATATATATATATATATATATATATATATATATATATATATATATATATATATATATATATATATATATATATATATATATATATATATATATATATATATATATATATATATATATATATATATATATATATATATATACTCCTATTGGAGTTTATATGGAAACAATAACTCAGACATCACACAGTCAAGATGCATGCATGTTGGTACACTATCAAGATGCACGCATACTAGTACACAATCAAGTGTCATAAATACTGATACGTATTATCATTAGGATGCACACATTCTCGTACACAATCAAGATGCACGCATACTAGTACATAATCAAGATGCACACATTCTCGTACACAATCAAGATGCACGCATACTAGTACACAATCAAGATGCACGCATACTAGTACACAATCAAGATGCACACATTCTCGTACACAATCAAGATGCACGCATACTAGTACATAATCAAGATGCACGCATACTGGTACACAACCAAGTGTCATACATACTGATACACAACCAAGTGTCATACGTACTGATACTCAACCAAGTGTCATACATACTGTTACACACCAAGTGTCATACGTACTGATACACAACCAAGTGTCATACGTACTGATACACAACCAAGTGTCATACATACTGATACACAACCAAGTGTCATACGTACTGATTGATACACAACCAAGTGTCATACGTACTGATACACAACCAAGTGTCATACGTACTGATACACAAGCAAGTGTCATACATACTGATACACAACCAGGTGTCATACATACTGATACACAACCAAGTGTCATACGTACTGATACACAACCAAGTGTCATACATACTGATACACAAGCAAGTGTCATACATACTGATACACAAGCAAGTGTCATACATACTGATACACAACCAAGTGTCATACGTACTGATACACAACCAAGTGTCATACGTACTGATACACAAGCAAGTGTCATAATTTTCTCTTAGTCCTTAATGCTGCTGGGAATATGCATGGCATTTGTTGAGATATTAATTCGTTACTAGCAGAGTTAATGTTGGAATTCATGGTAGTATCAGGTGTTATTGTAGTCGATACCTCAAGTGGGTATAATTTTTATACAATTTTAACTTTAGCTGAACGGTCCAGGTTATCATTCCCAAAGATAAGGTATGTTACAAGTGCTAAAACTACGTCGCCCAACCGTATTATTAGTGTTACTGGTATGTTTATTACCAGTAGAAATATGTTTTTCTCACAATGCAGTGACGTACTCATTAATCCACCTTTGCTAAAAATGAGTTTGCAACATCGCTAGTCGCTTTGCACACTTTTTGATCTCAATTTTTGAATCACCAAATATCGTTCGGTAAATTGAGTAATACTTATCGGTCGGTTGTTTAACACAGTTTCTATCTCAGTCATGGCGGTAGTGAGTTCTTAGAGACTTATGAATGTCATGCCAAGAATCTTTTTGAGAACAGTTTTCGTCAGTCCAATTAGCTTTTCCCAAAGACTTCCGTGCCAGGGCGTATGTTTTGTAATAACTAACCAATCAGCATGGTCATTTATCATGTATTTTAGAGCATCATTAGAATTGGACAATTTTCTTATTCCCCTTCCCACCGACAAGAAAGTTGAGGCATTGTCAGAAATAATTCTGTTCGGTAATGATCCACGTGCTACAAAATGTCTGAAGGCATGAAAAAATGTCTAAATAGTTTAGACTGGACGCAGTATGCCCTTAACGCTATGACACCTTTTGGTTATCCAAAATGTTTGACATAAATATGTCATTGTTGACTTTGGACCTGCGTGCAAGATTCTGTGTCGCGCATCTCTGATAAGTTTTGTAAAAACCTCTTTGTGGGTAGCAAAATCGGAAATTTTGCAACATATTGTCCATTGTGCAGTTTACCACCTACGCACATAATTTCATTATCATCACAAAACAGATCTAACTGTCTCACTAGCGAATTTCTATTCTTGTGCTTTTCGCCTCGAACTACTTCTGATTCTCGGAAATAATGATCAAGTTGCACAGCCAAGTGTTTTCGGCAGAATTACCCTCGCTAATGCACAAATACTGTGTGTTGCACATTGCTTATGTTTCAGTAGTCGGATGAAACCCAATACATAAGCATTCACACTGTACAGGATCAAATATGATTAGGCTCAAATTGTCCTCAGTTTTGGTGTCCCGTTGTTACAGACACAAAACCGACTGACATTTCGGGTCTGTGCCTGTATGTTGAACTGTGCTATCGAACAAATGACAAACAGGCCAATCGTATTGACTAAGCCAGCTGGATCCATTCCGCCAGATTTGAGACTGACTGAAATGTGACGATGTCAGACCATAGAAAACCAAATCTGCTGGATTGTTACCTGTAGGATAGTATTTGAAATCATCAATCGATTTAGATTAAATCACTTTGAACAAATTTGTTATGAATGTCAGTAGTTTTTTGTCACTATTAATCCAATGCAATCTGGCTGTCCAACCACAAAACTCGTAATTTCTAGTGCAATAGAGTTGTATACATAATCCAATAAGTTCGATGCTATTAGCGCTGCTAATAATTCAAGTTGTGGAATAGTTAATTCCGTGATGGGCGCAATGCATGATTTTGCCATAACTATAGAAGCTTCTTCATGACATGCATCACGTATGCAAACTACACAACCATATGCCACCTTGCTGGGATTATACACAGAGTCTGGAACCGAACCATGCTTGAAATATTGATGCTTGATTCTCATGTTTAACGTGGAAGAAAGATCATCGATGATCTCTTTCCATTCACATACTAAATCGTCTGAAATTGACTAATCCCAATTATTATTTCGGTATGAAATACAATCAGTTGCAGTATCCCACTGAATTCCCAATACACTAACTTCAGATTTCTACCCCATCGAGTTGTCAGATTTAATGTATTCTCACAATTCTGGACAATTTGTTGACGAAGACTGCAATTGAAATCCACCTGCTAACATTATTCATTAGCGTCATCGTAGTAGAGTGTAGCTTCCCACCCACTGTCACAACCTGTAAAAATATTATCTACGTAAAGATTGTTTGTTAGCTCATGGGGAAAGATTGATTGATTAGCTTCTAGGTGGCTATGAACAGTGGAACTCAGAATAAATGGTGAGCAAACTGCTCCAAACAAGATAACCGTGAACTGATAGCAATCTGATAACCAGACGAATGTACGTATTTACGATCGTTTGTTTAAACCGATTTGTAGAAATGCTTTCTGAATCTGAATCTTATGAACACAGAATCTTAAACATAATGGCAGCTAAATCATTAAGTAATGGGGTCCCGTTTGTAAACAATCGTTCAGGCTAGGTGCGCTTCCTGTTGAACATGAACAGTTATATGCGACACGTAATGGGGCTGAATCCGAATCCTTTTTCACAGCTCTATGAGGCAGGTAATGTCCACACGTTGTGTCATAATTCTCAACGAGCTCTATGTAATAATGCAACAGTTGTTCTTGGATAATGTTGTCATACGCATCGCGTAGGTCTGGACAAAGTTGTTGAATCATAGTTCAATTTTCCGCCACTGATCGATTAATTGGCAATGGGAGGTGATCATCTTTCCATGGTAGTTTTGCTACATATTATCCCTGTTCTTTTCGAATATGGGTTTTTGAATAATCTACAACATCGATAACAGACATGAGTTCGTCATTTGGTAGCGAAACCAGTATGGTAGCATGAACTGCAATGGGGCGGGTCGATTGCCTGGCTCGCTCGTGTGTTGCCTTGTGTATGGAGGCGCAATTGGCCATGCCCGACGGGTGTTGCTCTCACGTGTTGAGTGAGCTAGGTCATGGTAGCTAAGAGGGGATGTGAGATACATTTGACACGCCAAAAATATTAGTTTGTGAGAGATAGATTCCTGTCTACAATGACATATATTACTACACTTTTGTTTCAAAATTACAGGCTTTTACTTACTATCACATTGATATCTTTCCGAAGTCACAAAAATTGGTGTTTTACAGCGCTACGAAAATACATTAAAGTTGATGAGTTAAACATTGAGAATCGCAATCCTCCCACTAGATACACTAGTATATTGCATTATGATTATAAAAGTAAAACAGTTTTGGAAAAAGATCTTTTCAAAACGTAGGTTTTGAGCTAACACAAACTCACTAAATTTGCACTATGTCCGCAGTTAAATTTTTTTGTTATTTTCATTTCTCCCGATATCTCTTGGCACTCGTGTGTACGAGGCGGGCACCTCGCTAGCGATGCCACCATCATAGGGCGAGCTGCACCGGTGCGGGACGCGCGCCTGGAGTACTCGCATGTTGCTTCATGGATGTCATAGCAGCAATCGCCCGGGCTCGACAGGTGTTGCTCTTGCGCTTCGAGCGAGCTAGGTCACACTAGCTAGAGTGCTATGGTTGGGCCAGGGCAGCAGCATCAGCCGACGTAGTAGTAATAATGCTTGAAACAGAGTCTATTTCTCCATTGTTTCTGATTTATTTTAACGCTATGCCTGTAAATGCTCAATGCAGTCATGTTACTGTTTCATTAAGCCTTTCAAACAGCAACATGGAAGTTTACTGTTATAGTGTTTACTATGTGTTGCATATGACTATGACATCATACTGGTGCTGTTAGTATCCATTGGAAAGTTATTACAATCTGAAACAGTTTGTGTATGTCACTTTTGACTGTTACAATAACTGACACTGCAGATGGCCAAACGTGACCACTTGGACAACAAGAGGCCCAGTGGGCCTGTATTGCTCAACTGGAACATTGGCATTTCAACTAATCTTACTTAAGTTTTACATCCATGGTGTCACTTCCAATGACTTTCAGTCAAGTGGTTTAGTTTTCGAGATATTGACAACAATCTCTGGACTGTTTTTTTGCATTAGTGATTTTGAACAATGTTTAAGTGAAAATAGATGATATCAGTGCTAACTACAGCTGGTTTCTTAACTGTCTCACTGCTGCAAGCCAGTGCAGCCAATAATTTCAATTTTCAAAAGCTCTTGACGTGTTGAATATTTTGAAAACAATTTGACTAAAAGTTGTTGGCGGCTTAGCCACCAACAACTTTCAGTCCAATTGTTTTCAAAATATTTATCAGGTTCAAAGATATAACCTTTGGAATATGTCATCTGCAAAAACTCGGTGAGATGGTTACTAGAGGTTTAAATACAATTGAAGAAAATGGTCTCTAAAGGCAGGTAGGTGGTCTTTATAGCAGGTTATTCCCCACCACCACACAATCCATTTAACACATGCGCATCTGGCTGAATCACCAAGTTAGCAGCATGGGTAGGGTGAGCTGGAGTTGATTTAAAAAATAATTTGACTGAAAGTCATTGCTGCCTTAGGCAGCAATAACTTGCTTTGCTACCTAAGGCAGCAACAACTTTCAATCAAATACATTTCAAAATATTTTTAAGGGCATAGATGTCAGAGCACATAATACATATCTTAAATATTTCGGCAGTATTGGAAAGGTTAATCTGTTAATTGGAATTTAATATCTAGTTTGGCAATAAAATCTGACATGGTGATAAATCAATGGATGGTGGGAACAAACCTGTATTTGCCCTATGAAAGTGAGACTGCAAATATTTAAGGAGTGATACCTCTGGCATTTGAAGTCCTATCAGTTTCATTTTCACAACACAGATATTAGATGCGGACATTAACATTGTGATCAAGTTTGGTGTCAATCCGTCAAGAAATAACAAAATGCGCCGCCATAGTTGGTGACAGACAGGCAGATGGATGGACGGACATACAGAAGACAGACGGGGTCATCGCTATACGACAGCTGACTGACAAGTAAGCGGAGCTAAGAAAACCAATTTCGGCTTCAAAATCCATCAAATAAAAAAATTGAATATGGCAGCCAAACACGCTAAAATTTGATTGGTCCACGGCGGCCATGTTTTTTACCTATCAACTTCCCATGAACAAACCTCAATCTCCCTTAGTCCATAATCATATCCCCAAAATTCCAGCCCAATCCGTTTAGCGGTTCTGCAAAATAAGTCGTTTTCACGAAAACTTGGTCATCCAAGATGGCCGCCGAACCATTTGGCCAATCAAGTTCTTTCGAACAAACTTGGTTCAGCTCTTGCCCTATATGATATTTCGTGAGTTTTGAATCGATCCACCAAGCGGTTTCGGAGAAGATTTTTAAAGCCATTTCCTAAAATCGGACAAAATCGAAGATGGCCACTGGCCAAATTGGCCGATCGGCTTTGTTTGAACAAACTTGGATCCCTATGCCCTAAGGATACTTCCTGCCAAATATAATTGAAATCGGCCCAGTGGTTCTTGAGAAGAAGTCGTTTATAGAAAAAAGTTGATGGATGGATGGATGGATGGACGGATGGACAGACGGATGGACGGATGGACGGACGGACGGACGGACGGACGGACAGACGTCGGACGGTCGCCATGGCATAAGCTCACTTGCCCATTTTGGCCAGGTGAGCTAATAATTCATATTTGCAACAGGTGGCTATAATGTATATGCGTCCAGCGCTATACAGGGGCAATCGATAATTTATTCACGTCTATCGCTAACCGCTAATTGATAACTTTACATCTATCGCTCAGGGAATCAGATTGCACACCCATCGCTAGAGGGGTAATCAATATTTTGATGGACAAGTGGGACTATAATTTATGCTTGTCTATCGCTACACCCGTAATCAGTAATTCTGCATCTATCGCTCAACCAATCAGATTGCGCATGCATTGCTACCGGGGCAATGGATAATAGGATTTTTTGATTGACAGATGAGGTTGATGTAAATAGTGGACTGTGAGACAAAGCGAGCTAGAATGAACAGCTATCTATACCAGTAGTATTTGATGTTTTATTATACTTTTTAATGTTGTTAGAACTAATACTAGTACTAAATGGATCTTGTAATTATACTACTATTGGTAGGAGAATTGTGGGATTGCCGCAACACATATATTTTATGGGTATACCAACCTGTAAATGGTCTACGGAATCATGTTACTATTTCATTAAGCCTCATTAAGGAAGTTTACGATTATAGTGTTTACTACTTGTTTACCACAAGGTGCGTACGACTATGGTATTAGACTGGTGCAATTCGTAGCCATTGGAAAGATAATACAATCTGAAACAACATATTACATATTTACCGAAATTTATGCAAGTTTGTGGGGGTGGGGGGGGGCGGCTGATATATAATGATATTACTAATTATTCAACATGAACATATGTCTGTCACGTGTGTCTGGTCCAATAATCAATAATTGTGAGGACAGCTGACAAAAAGATGACGCTGTGACTTTGCGCCAATATTCAATAATTGATTGTGTATTGGTTCAGTCTGTCAATTTGTGTATGTCACTTTTGACTGTTACAATAATTGACACTGCAAATGGCCAAAGGTGGCCACTTGGACAATGATCAATATTGGCAACAGGTGGCTATAATGTGTGTACCTCCAGCACTACAGTGGCAATCAACACTTTATTCTGTATCTATCGCTCAGCCAAGCAGACTGTGTGTCCATTGCTACAGGGGTAATCGATAATATATGCCCGCCGATTACTACAGGCGTAATGAATAATTTAATGTATGCACGCTACAGGGGTAATTGATAATTGTGCGCCTATCACTCAGCCAATCAGATTGCGTATCAATCTCTACAGGGGTACTCGATAATTGATGCACATTTCTCTCTCAGCCAATCAAATTGTGTCCCCCATCACTTAAGGGGTGTGTGTGTGTGGGGGGGGGGATCTATAATTTATGCACATATGTCACTCACCCAATAATTGCGATTTACAGAATTCGCAAGGACAACATGAAACAACGAAAATATGTATTTTAGAGTGTATTTTATATCTTAGAAAATAAATAGTAGGCCCTATTATAAGACCGCAGTACCCATTTTAAAAAAGTATTTTAAATCAATAATTAGAACTGTCTTTCTTACATCTTCATCATCACGGCCGTTAACTGTGGGCGGGGGTGGGGTGGGGTAGATGTATTTAATTCATATGATTTCGGTAGGGGCGTAATTGCCCATATATAGTGCTAAAAAGGAGCAGGTTCTGGTGCGTGTGTTTGTACAAGAATGCATACCAGAACCTGTCCCCTATTGGCACTCCATATATGGGCAATTAAACCCCAACCCTCAAAATCATGTGACTTATGCGAGCCAATCAAAAAGCGTGTCTATCACCACCCCCACCCCCCATTACCACCACTGATATTCTCACCACACTGTATATATTAGGCCTAAACATATTAAATTGTTCACGTGTAGCACGCATCCTTCTGGCCATATCGTGATATAAATAGAGCGAACAGATCACGTATATGTATATCCGTTTAACATCCATGTGTCCGTCCGCGTAAGTGTGTTAGGTCTCAGACTGCGTTAGAGTTCAAAATTAAAATCCATTAATTACTATCATATCATTTTTGTTATTTCCTTGCTAATAGTACGTTAATTCCATATGCGTGTGTGCGTGCGTATGAGTGTGCGGTAAAAGAATTTGTAGACCATGAGATTATTTTTTTTAATTTTCCAGTGGAATGATTGGCTCCTCGGTTATCGGGCCAAACATTTCAGCAGTAAATTTTCCAAAATACTATTTTCTTGTCATGCAGATTTATGGGTATTTATCAAGACCAGCGATAATTCACCTTTCCAGAGTATTCATCTATCAACCTCACGTCATATGACGTCATAATCAGCTAAGCGGCGTGTAGGATGATCTCACAATCATTACGTCATAAATGATTCCATATGGCCCATCTTTAACTCTTAATAGTCTGACACGTTGTACGAATTGTATGGCTCTACTATTTAATAAACATGATGTTGTATATTTTGAAACTAATTTGACTGGGCGCTGTTGCTGCCATAGGCAGCAACAGCACCCAGTCAAATTAGTTTCAAAATATTCAACAACTTACCCGCATAGTTTTCTGGAAATTGATAGTCATGAAGTTCAGAGATCGATAGATTCCAACACGAGCTAGCTGTGGGTGGGGCTTAGCTAGAGGTGGGCGGGGCTTAGCTAGAGGTGGGCGGGGCACAGCTAAAAATGGAAAGGTCCATTACTAAAGGGTTAACGTTTCTAAGTGATGAGAACAACGCACCTAATCAGAGATTGAGGGCAAAGAGGTCATGTGACTTGTATTGGGGAATCCTATATCAGCACCTTGTGATCACGACTTAATTTGCTTTAATTTATATTAATTACACGTCAGCGCGTTGCTTCATTACTCGCGTCACTCGTACGCACACGTAATCAATGCGGCGTATGTGCAACTTTTATTAACGAGTTTCACTCAGAGAACTGGTCCAATCATTGTTGATTGAACTTTGAATCAAACTTGCTCTCAGGGAAATGTAATTAACTCTTTAACACTCAAATCAGCCAAAAACGGCTTCTGCATTGAAAAAGTCCATTTGCAGACCAATAGAAGGCTATTTTCGAACATTTTCCACTCGAATGAGTGGTCAATTTTCAAAAACAGTCTTCTCTTGGTCTTCAAATGGACATTTTCTATGAGAAAATTGAAATCTTGAACAAATTCGTTCGTTAAATGGTAACCCCGAGTGATTTAAACGCAGTGATTTTAGCTGTCTGGCTATCAATATCAATCGCTCATCAGCTATACCAAAACCTGTTTATTACGGACACCGTATGGAGAATGGAACGGTGGTCACTAAATTGAATTGAGAGTATAAGTTCCGAAAACTCTTCAAGATCTGCTTCGAAGAAGACAATGTTGATGAATTTTAAGTATTTCAGGTGATAAGTTGGTTGGTTAATAAAACTAACTGCCTATTGTTGGAGCTAACTAGTGGTCATGACCACCCGTCTTAAAGAACCACGGTCTGCCAATTTCTAATGGAGTTACGTCCCCTTTCAACATGAAACGCAGAGCGCATGTTGATACTAATGGATGAGTGTGCTATAACACTAGCGGCAATTATAGTATCTGACTTAAGGCACTATTGTTATGTGGGGATAATGCAGGCAGCCATCTCTAGTAATGTCCCACACATTCCTAAATAAGCCCAGCCCACATTTGCACGTGTTGGAATCGATCTATACAGTTTGAATCCTGAATTTCCAGAATCCCAATTTCGAGATAACTATACATGAGTGTTATTAAATATGGTGAGGCTAGTTTGACTGGGTGGGGTGGGGGAGGTGGGGGGAGGGCGTTGCTGGCTTTTGATCTCCCGGTCAGGTTGGTTTCAAAATACCCAACAATGTTTACTAAATTGTAAATCCATCAAAGACATATAATTACTTGACGGACGTCTCAATTTTCAACTTTCATAACTGATTTAGGATACGTTATTATGACTGTGACCTAAGCCTCCTAGTGACCCTTTCGATATATGAAATATTATCAATATTAGCTCCTTGACCCTTGAGCCTCGTGTTGTCAATCTCTGGGAAGTTACATAATATCAGCCAATACCAGGTTTTGGACATGCATTGTAAAGACATACTAACAGAATGCTTATTATTTTTATTATTATTATTATTATTATTATTATTATTATTATTATTATTAGTCTTAGTCTTACTATTCTTAGTAGTATTACCATTATTAACTATCATAATTACTTCTTTTGTAATGGAGGCATTGCAATCTCTGAAAAATTAATGTTAGGGTCTATACGTAAATATCAAATTGCATGTTATTGTAAAATTATTATGTAAAATTGTAACATACCGCCTTTAATAGTTGTGTATGGAAAGAATCGAATCCTAATCAGTTTGACTTGTGACTCAATCCCATTGTTATTAATTGACAATAAAATATGTTTAAAACAAAAAAGGTCAACAGTCGTTAATTAGTCCAAAAAAGTATGCCTATGTCCAGTATAGACAGGTTTAATTGAATATCTTATAACCTGGTACATTTCTAGTTATGTCTCGCCCTTTTCTATCTATTCTCCACCACCCCACCCCATCTCATCCCACCACACCCAATTTGCAGGCACATTTAAATAGTGTGTAATACTTTGAACCTTGGATTAGTGATTCTGGGGATTCAAGGGTCGATCGATCCAAAAACGGGAAAGCGTGGGCGGAGCTTGGCTAGAAATGTGCAGAGCTTGGCTGGAAATGTGTGGAGCTTGGCTAGAAATGTGCAGAGCTTGGCTAGAAATGTGCGAAGCTTGGCTAGAAATGTGCAGAGCTTGGCTAAAAATGTGCGGAGCTTGGCTAGAAATGTGCGGAGCTTGGCTAGAAATGTGCGGAGCTTGGCTAGAAATGTGCGGAGCTTGGCTAGAAATGTGCGGAGCTTGGCTAGAAATGGGCGTGTGTAGCTAGAAATGGGTGTGTGTAGCTAGAAATGGATGCCTCTATTGTTAGTCCCCGATGTAATCGCAGATTATTATAATTACTCAGGATCTTTCTTATTCGTATACTTCTTATTATTATTCTCAAGGGTTTTCGCCGCCTATCTCTCCCTATGTTTTTCACAGGATCAGCTCCAAACTTGGTCAACTTGCAGTACTCCTTGAGACTTACCTTTATTTTGGATCTGCCGAAGGGTTTTTGAGCTACCCACTTTTCTGTGGGCAAAAAAGTACCATAAGAAATATATGGGGATTTTCAGTATTGATCTTAAGTATGACTACGCGTAGATTTTGATCGGATCAGTACCATACTTGGTCCGAATGTTACCATTGTAGTCCTAAAGGTGATGATCCATCTGGCGGCCACATGCCAAACTAGGAGGGTACCCCTTGTCCCTTGGGCATCAAAAATACAAGTTTTCGGTGTTGGTAGAAATGAACTCAGCATGACAAATGGTGAAAAAAAGAGAAATTTTAATGTTTTAAATGGCCGCCAGGTCATGTTTTAAATGGCCGTCAGAACATTTGGTTAAAAAATACCAATTTCTGTTTTTGGCACAAATGAATTCTGAGTGACAAATGGTGGAAAAAGATTTAGCTAATTTTTTTCCAAAATGACAGCACATTTTGGTCAATAATACCAGTTTTCGTTTTGAACAGAAATGAACTCGGTACTATATAGACTTGACTTGATATCAAATATAAAGTTGATCCATCCAATAGTCTTCGAGAAATCAGCTTTTCCGCGCCGCGACTACGCCTAGAGTTTTTATCGCATCAGCACCAGACATGTTCAATTATAATTGCAAATTTAGAGTTACTTCAGTAAATGTGTTCTAGTATATCTTAGAACCGGGTACTGGGATAGATGTCCTGAGTGGACGCGCTCAATATGTCTACAGGTGCGTATTTGCGTCACACAACACATCGTACAGTCCATATGATAGGGGAAACACGGTTTTACCATGGCTGGGTCTTAGTGCAGATTATCTCGCGATAGTGTTGTTATTTACAAGATTCCGATACTTGCACCCACCCAGCCCTCCACCGCTCCACCGCCTTCTTATCATACTTCCATGTCCTTGTAGTAGCGGTGTTTGTTAGCAGCAGCAGCAGCAGCAGCAGCGGCATCATCATCATCTTCATCATCAGCAGCAGCAGCAGCAGCAGCGGCATCATCATCAAGTGGTAGTGCAAATCGATATTAAAGCTGACCAGTGATGCAAAGATGGCCTCCAACATTGCAACTACTCATTTAGTCGCGGTTACGTCAAACAGGCCCAATGAAAGGCAGAAATTCATACCACGATTATATACAGAAAACCCTAATACCGAGAAAACTAAAGGATTGTTTGCAATATGCAATAAACCGCTCCTTATCAAACTCTCCAAATACTTGTTAGCATCAACAAAATTAAACAGCTGAACTAATCCATATTCTCACCCAATCATACACCCGAGTTATCTATCAACCCAAGTATCCATCGTCATCATTGTTAAAGCGATGCTAATCTCATCTCAAATGCGATAGATTGTACGATAGATTATAGTTTATGGATTCCATATCATTCACATCCTGTTACATTCCCTTACATGTATCACAATCATTTGCTTTGTAACATGGTGTAAACATTGAACAGTGAGCACCGTGATTTTGTTTACTCAAGCGATAGTGTATGGTGTCATGTAAGTGCCAATGCATTACATTCTTTATTATGCAAATCATCTTGGTGAATATTTTGGGGATAATTTGATTGGAAGTTGTCATTGCCTATGGCAGTAACGGCTTCCGGTCAAATTGGTCTCAGAATAGTCATCAGCTTACTTGTATGATTGTTTTCATATCATATTGCCAAATTATATGTGACACCGCTATGACTGAGCGTATTGACCAAGGCAGATACGCTAATTTTTCCTTCAGATTGGTTGAAAAGTAAGGCATGACAGCCACCATAGGCTTTGGAAATGTACCAACGTTTAAACTACTCAAGCCTGAATAGCTTTCTTTAGCGACATGATAATAAGCTTAATATTATAGTATAGTTTACGAATGACGTGTTAGATCAGCTGAACAACTACTATATGAAGTTAGTTCTCCTTTAATACTGCCTGAAACACTGCAGGGGCAAGTGGCCCAAAATAGTTAATAAATTGATTATTGTTGTTATCATTATTATGTAAGCGATCCCACGGTCGTAGCCCTCGTCGGCAGCGCGGCGGAGATGGTATGATGATAATAATAATAATAATAATAATAATAATAATAATAATAATAATAATAATAATAATAATAATATTGTATTTCTACCGCCATTGTCAATGTACAAATAATCCTCATATGCCGTGTCACGGACTGAGTGTAATAAAGAAAATACGAAATACGAAAATGCAAAAAGACGGTGGGGGGGGGGGGGGGGGGGAGGAATGGTGGGCTAATGCGGATGTGGCTAGTCTGGCACAATATTGATGCTATTGTTCGTATACGTGGTCAGTTCGAGAAGAGGCCAGTAAAACCCAAACTATTGAGCACTATAGGCATATATACAATCTCTGCTGCTCAACTCAAAGCCATTGTTGCACTCATGCGGGATTCTATACCAACCTGTTCATAAACAGTTCGAGCGCACTAACATATACGGTACACCCTCGTGAATTAGTCTGTATTCTATAAGCGGAGGGAATTATTAGCAGATGGCGTGAAGCGTCTTCAAGGCGTCCAGTTATCCAATGTTGGCGTGAAGCATCTTCAAGGTGGCTATTTATCCAATGCTTGCGCTTCCATACCATTAAATATCAATTAGACCGTTATTTCCGTGATTAAAACCTTGCTCGTATCGGCAGGAAGTTAAGTTAGAAAAGTGAGCAATGGTGCACACATTTGATAGAAAACCGCACACAGGTTTCTATTTTTACACATTACATGGTGTCTTGCATGTATGCAAGCTTCTGAAGATCCACAGAAACACTAGGGACACATGCCGAGTTTTGTGTTTCTTGTTGCTGCTGCGGTTGCTGCGCTGCCGCCTCCGTTGTTGTTGTAGTTGTCGCTGTTGTTGTTGTTGTTGTTGCTGCTGCTGCTGCTGCTGCTGCTGTTGTTGTTGTTGTTGCTGTAGCTGCTGCTGCTGCTGCTGCTCCGTTATCGTCGTCTTCGTCGTCGTGGAAATTATGCAGACACATAATTAGGATGGTTATGGTTGTTTTTAATTGACCAGTAGTGACCACGGTCAGTCTGGGGAGTGGAGAAGAAAATCTACAGACACACCTAGAAAAAGGACAAGGAACTGGTGTTGGTGGTTGTGGTGCTAATCGTGGTGACAAGTGAGAGTAGTGTTGAGAATGGCGATGACGATGATGAGGATGCTGATGAGGTTAATTTATTATCGACTGAGTGCAGTTACCCGGATAATAAATATTGTTTCCTGTGTGAATTAGAGACAAGCTCGTAGTTGTTTTTAACTGACCAGCAGTGACCATGGTCAGTCTGAGGTCATGACGCCGAACAGAGATGATAGATAATATGCTGCCGGACACGTCGTACTTAAACATAGGCGTATTAAATATGACCCGATACTGGTCACTTGCTGGAAATGCTCAGTGATTCGGTCAACAACAACAACAACAACAACAACAACAACAACAACAACAACAACAACAACAACAACAAGAGCCGATAGATAAACTGAAACGTATTGTATATTTCACAAACGGATTTCCTCCTCCCCAAACATCCGGTCATCCATTCACTCTTCATAATGAAAGGATAATTAAAAACACATTAATAATTACCTCTTCCAGCTACCTCGCTACACGCTACTGCATTGGTCCCGTATTTCTGCTACTGCCAGCACTGCTGCTGCTGCTGCTGCTGCTGCTGCTGCTACTGCTACTGCTGCTGCTGCTGCTGCTACTATACTACTACTACTACTACTACTACTACTACTACTACTACTACTACTACTACTACTACTACTACTACTACTACTACTACCGTCAGTGCGGGTACCGGTGCTGTTGGTACTGCCACATTCTCACGCCAGCAAAAGGTTAATCCTCCGTGACGTTGTAATTCCAGCTAGACCAGCACTGACGGTAGCAGGATCAGTAGTATCGCCAGCAGCAATTAATTAGTACGGTCCGATGGTGTCACCAGAATGCTGCTGCTGCTGCTGCTGCTGCTGCTGCTGCTGCTGCTGCTGCTGCTGCTGCTGCTACTGCTGCTGCTGCTGCTGCTACCGTCAACACGGCTGCTGTTGCAGCCACTGCTACTACGCTGTTGCTGCAGCTGTTGTTTTTGTTGTTGTTGTTGCTGCTGCTGCTGCTGCTGCTGCTGCTGCTGCTGCTGATGCTGCTGCTGCTGCTGCTGCTGCTACTACTACTGCTGCAAAAAATATTTTTGTCAGTCAACAAATAATAATATTATCAAAGATAATTCGTAAAAGGGGTGGGGTGATGTCAGTCCGAAGTTCACATCAGCATCAGCATTATAACCATCGTCCGTTATAAACAACTAATACAGCATTAACTTGTAGATGAACAATGCGACCCACGTGGAATCACGCTCAAGGCTAATGTACCACTTGCTCTAAGGTACTTGTCCTGGTGCGCCCCCCCCCCCCACCCAGATATGGGGCCCCCACATTTACAAAATTTAACAATCGTATGCGCATTTGAAGATTTAAGATATATTAAGCAAAATATAGATACTTAAAAGTCTTAACCCTTTCAGATATAATGACCAGAAATGAGAAATTTCTCATGATGTACGGAATTTTCTGTTGAACATTTCTAAATTAATTTGCCTGGAAACCGTTGTTGCCAGAGCCAGCAACGACTTCGTCAAATTATTATCAAAATATTCAACAAACTTCCTGTATGGCTGCATTGAAATCATGAATACATTTGTTACAGTAACGTTCGTTTCACCTCCAGAATTGCACTCTGGCAGTCACAGAGCATCTATATAGACCAGTTTTCTGCGCGAGAACCCCAAACAGCCCGCCTCTCTTTGACCCGCAATTCTAAATCCATAATGGATTACATGTATAACATACGATTTGCCGGGATGTTGAGTGTTGACACAGATAATTGCTAAATAAATGTATGCGAACATCTGATCTCTTCGTATATCCATCATGTATGGGGCTAGAGAAGCATTCTTGGTAATATTTCTATAATCTTCCAATGGACTTTATGGATGGCGCCTTGTTTGTACATATAGTAACGCGAGGGGGTGTGACCACTCTCGGGTAAGCCTTTCCATGGCAGTCAACACAAGGACAAAACAACATCTAGAATTATACCTTTAAACTTGTCTATTACGGACATCCTGGGCCCAGGTGATGATGGTTGTTTAAGACGGGTGGTTATAAAACCACCAATCTTAAACACCCGCCATACTTTGGGTTCAGAACCTATATACAATTTGTTAATGCGTTGAACTAATTAGGCACCGGCGGTTACTAGTGGTCACTTCTTGATGAGCCATAAATTGTCCCTTATAAGCAGGTTCACTATACATTTATGCTTGACCACTTAGTAACCGGGTTCTATATTTGCCTAAGAAAGCACGTTTTCTGTGAGGCAGACGTTCATTGCTTATAAATCATAAATGGACTCCGAGACGTGACTAGAAATACCCAATAAGAATTAGCCGGACCTGCATTTGTTAATGGGGTGGGCTGGGTGGTCTAGATGCATTACCGGGATTGGACATGTACGCGCGCCAAATCACTAATTTCTAGCTATGCCCCGCCCAATTCTCCCTAAGCTTCGCCCACTTTGTTCGCGTCTTTAATTTTAACGCTTTGAGACCTGAATTCCCAGAATTAAAGTTTCAGTGTAACTATGTAGGTAAGCTGTTGAATACTAATTTCACTGTGACCTGTTCCTGCATGCAACAGCATCCAGACAAATTATTCTCAAAATATTCAACAAAATATTGGTAAATTGTTAATTCACCAAAGACATACAATTCATACCATTAGATCTATTGTTGGACCTACATCAGTTGATTGTGACGTCAGCAAACACGTGACGTATTTTGATTATGCCGCCAGACACTTGAGCAATAGATCTGATTCCACGATCGGATCCCATGATTCCATGTAGACAGCAGATAAATTGACTTTCTGACTCGCGCTCAAATCAGTGTAGACAGTTGAGGGGTAATTGAATCGCTATACGTACAGGAAAGCCATGAGTACAGTCAAACCTTACCATTAGTAGCACCTGGTTTTGAGATCAAAGGATAGCGGGTTTTTAAGACGGGTGGTCTTAAGGGAACGCCATCACGTGGCCAGGCACGCTATTTAATATAGCAACTGGGTTAATGGTTCGTAAGGTGGTCGCTATAAACAGGTATTATTTACATTAATCGGGATTGACGGAAGTCTTCACATATGGAGACTAAACATTACCGCATTCCAATGTTCATCATTAATTGCCGCATACGCTATCATTAACCTACTTATGCCAATGGCCCATCAAACAGTTGCTTTATAAGTCTCGTAATATAACATTCAACGGTAACTTGCCAATCCTGTCAGAAAGCCTAGACTGCATGGCCTCCAAACAGCATCTTCACAAACAGAACTATACTACTGACTTCTGACACACATATCCACATAGACTGTGTACGATATTATGCATAGATAATGTCAAACATAAGTCCCATCAATCACACATTGTGTCAATCACATAGCCTGGGTGACACATGTTCACCATGCATGCACCCATCGTCCTATTGCACGATCCTCGCCTTCCCACTACGTTCCCGTATCGAGTCCTCGAACAGCGTAGCTATGTGAGTGGGCTTATGTTAGTGATTGCATGTACCCTGCCAATATTACCCGTCCAGTCACGTGGTCATTATATACTAGTACACCATCAAAGACTGGCAACTTATCTGCAAAGATAACACATCCTTTCTGAGGCCGCATAGAAACCAACTCACCCTACTTAAGGCTGCATCAATTGAGGGCGCGTCAAAGACAACACAGTGAACACACAAGCAAATACAACTGCACCCGCTCACTGAAGGCGTGTCAAAGATAATAATCTCGCAGAGGTCACATAAAAAAATAACACCTGCTCCCCGAGGCCGCATCAAAGATAATATCCTCTCAGAGAGGCCGCATGAAAGACATAATATCCTCTCACTCAAGCCACATAAAAGATAACACCTGCTCCCCGAGGCTGCATCAAAGATAATATCCTCTCAGTGAGGCCACAGCAAAGATAACACCTGCTCCCCGAGGCTGCATCAAAGATAATATCCGCTCAGTGTGGCCACATCAAAGATAACACATGCTCCCCGAGGCTGCGTCAAAGATAATATCCGCTCAGTGAGGCCACATCAAAGATAACACACGCTCCCCGAGGCTGCATGAAAGATAATATCCTCTCAGTGAGGCCACATCAAAGATAATATCCTCTCACTGAGGCCACATCAAAGATAACATTCTCTCACTGAGGCCACATCAAAGACAACACACGCTCCCCGAGGCTGCATCAAAGATAATATCCTCTCACTGAGGCCACATCAAAGATAATATTCTCTCACTGAGGACACACCAAAGATAATACGCCCTCACTGAGGCTGCATCAAAGACAGCACACTCTCGCAGAACACACTCTCCCAGAGGCCGCATCAAAGCCAACACACCCTCATTGAGGCCACGTCAAAGACAGCACACACTTGCGGAGGCCACATCAAAGACAACACACTCTCACTGAGGCCGCATCAAAGAGAGCACACCCTCCCAGAGGCCGCATCAAAGCCAACACACCCTCACTGAGGCCAGGTCAAAGACAACACACTCGCTGAGGCTGCATCAAAGACAACACACTCTTGCTGAAGGCGCTTCAACTTGCTGACATGGCAAGAAAAATAACAGAAGATGAATATAGTGCTGATGATATTTAACCATTTGAAAACTGATGGCCAAAAATCTCAATTTCAAGTCAAGCGTGTATGTGGGTTATTTTAACCTAATTTGGCAGGAACGTGTTGCTTGCTGCTATAGGTAGTAAATCTCCCTATCAAATCTCATGTTAATTATTCAACAAAATATTGCTTATACACTGTAAATGCTATTTTAATGTCTGATGTTTCGAGTTTACCTGGTGAATATACATCTGACATAGTCCCCTTCCACATATCCCTCTGACATGCTCCCCCTCTACATATCCATCTGACATGGCCCCCCCCCTCTACATATCCATCTGACATGCCCCACCTCCACATATACCTCTGACATGTTCCCCCTATACATATCCATCTGACATGCTCTCCCCCTCTACATATCCCTCTGACATGCTCCCCTCCGCATATCCCTCTGACATACTCCCCTCCACATATCCCTCTGACATGCTCCCCCTCTACATATCCATCTGACATGCTCTCCCCTCTACATATCCCTCTGACACGCTCCCCTCCACATATCCCTCTGACATGCTCCCCTCCACATATCCCTCTGACATGCCCCACCTCCACATATCCCTCTGACATGCTCCGCCTCCACACATCCCCCGGCATGTGCCCCCTCCACACATCCCTCTGACATGCTCCGCTCCACACATCCCTTTGACATGCTCTCCCTCCACACATCCCCCTGGCATGCACTGCCTGCATATATTCCTCTGACATGCTGCCCCTTCCACACACACCCTGACATGCCCCCCCCCTCCATATATCCCTCTGACATGCGCCCCCCCCCTCCACATATCCCTCTGACATGCCACACACACACACACCCCTCCACAAATCCCCTGACATGCTCCCCCTCCACATTTCCCTCTGACATGTCCACACACACACCCCCCCCCCCCCGCCCCCTTCACATATTCCTCTGACATGCTCCAGCTCACTCACACATCAACATCAGTTTTCGATACAGCACCGCGCCGCAATAACTTAATAAAACGTACAGCTGAATATTTAGCAATGGGTTCCTACCAAATTAATTCCAAAATATCCAACAGAACATTTCTTACATTGTGTTCAAAATTATCCTGTTTGGAAACATTTAAAGTTATTTTTGAAGAGTATTCAGCAGATACATTCGTGCTCAAAACACTAACAGGCTGGATCCAAGCGTGGACACATTATTTTACAAAACAAACAGTAAGATATTATAATCTAGGATCGCTTAAAAGCGTTTTCCTAGATTTCATATCAACACTGTACCGTAGTCTGTTCCACTTTTATACTAGTAAATTTTTACTCCTGTTTTCAAATAGTGTTTGCAGTAGCAACGACAGCTTTTATGCAACAACTTTCCAGACTGAGGCTAGATGACTTCTTTCAAAAACTGCATTAGAACCTATGTCTGGATCTATGTCTGTACGTAGTAGCAGTAGTGTGGATGATGGACTTTGATTTGAAGAGAAGAAATACAATCCGACGTGTTGAATTGCGTGCATTTGCACAGGACGCCGCAGCTCTCCACCCCACCCCACCCCAACCCCACCCACCCCAAGAAGCCACCCACCCCCTCTCTCCCACCCACCCACCCCCACACGCACGCACGCGCACGCACGCACGCACACACACACAAACAAAGGTGACACAAAAATGTGTTTTGGTAGCCCCTTCCTACTACCTTCAAGATTAACGCAGATTCCACACTTGTATGGATAAATCATATAGCGATCCTACCTCAGGGATCCTCCTCGGCATTACGGCTGAAACGGGGGAGGGATGGGGGGGTCTAGCTTTCTCGCGATTCTAACGCCGGCTCCGAGAGAACAGGGTTAGAATTTGAGAAACTTTGCACGGTCCTCACAGAGTCCTAAGTTAGGCCAATAGACCAGGATGGAATCAAATGTGATACTTTATCTTGCAAATATTCGTCGATTATCCACGATAACGCAGTTTACTGGGCCGATATTGACGCAGTGCCGGCCCACTAACCAACGTATTCAAGAATTGTGTATAGTTCCGCGTTCTGACGATATTACAGCATGGTTTTATTACTTTCAGTCAACTTGTGTTGTAAATAGTAAGCATAATTAAGATTTAGATCCATTGAAAACCTTTATTCTTAGACTTTATCACAGTGTTCTCAGCGAATATATGAGTAAAGTAGAATCGTGGTCGTTTCATAAAGTTTGATTTACATCGTCAGTACTGTAATCGTACTGTACTACAGTAGCTAAACACTCAGAGCAGTAACTCCAGACAGGCCATAAGCTAGTGCTCATGGAGCAAAAACAGGCCACATACCAGGGCTTAGGCTTCATAATCGGACCATGGGTCTTGGATCGTGTCAGTAGTTTTGGATACGTCAGTGATCGTGTTGCATTCATCGACCTGGCTACACCTACGCGAAAACACACACCACTAAGTGTCGAATTGTCAACGTATACGGCCCAACCACCGAAAAAAACAAAGAGAATCCAGCAATATTAGATTCCTTCTATGCAGAACTGAGCTCCGCCATTACAATCCCAGCTAGATGGCAACTGTTCGTGTGTGAAGATTTCAACTTCAAGCTGGGTAAACTCGGAATTGCGGACAAAAGTTCAAGACTTGGCTTATGCATGGGATCCCATGAGAGGGCACACACGACAGCAATGGAGATGCACTGGTGGCATTCCTTAGTTCCAATGGCCTATTTGTCACAAATACTGCTTTCAAACACCCATGCCGTCGCCGGACAACATGGACTGGACACATTACTGATCGCAAAGCCCCAAAAGGTTCTAAGGCTACAACAGCTAACTTCAACCAAATAGACTTCATACTATGCAAGACAGAAGCAAAACCCGTACTCCGGAACGCTCGTTCATATGGAGGTACAGACCACAATTCTGACCATAAGCTAGTAGGTATACTGACGACCCTCTAGTAGTAAAACTGTCAGCAGAGCAGAAGCTGCGCATCTATCAAAGTGGTCAAAGTGAAGACCGCACCAAATTACGCAGGGAGCGCAATATTATTCTGCACTTAAAATATCTTGCTATTCATCAGGCAGACTCCCTAGCAGATGAAATCCCTGCCATGGATGACTGTCACACCATGTTTCGGGCAGCCCGAGCCCTGAGAGCTACTGACTACACACCACCACTCACTGTACACAACTCTGAAGGACACTTTTTCGGGACTGACCAGGGAAAAGCCAAGGCGATCCAAGAATGGTTCAAGGAACAGTTCACTGACAATGATGATGAGCCCTTGCACACGTTCTTAGGAGACGCCAGGCCAGTACTAACACCAATTAAAACAGCAGAAGTTGAGAAGGCACTTAAAGCCCTGAAAAATGGACGTGCATCTTGACCTGATGGCATGAGAAATGAACTATTCAAACATGCAAGTGACACCATCTCAAAGCCGATCACGCACCTAATCAATTCAGCTTTTATGTACCACCTTCCCATCGACGCTGTAGGCCAAGGCACCCGTATCGCAGTACCCAAGCCCAAGAAGACACATGGGTCCCCAGCCAAACATCGGCCCATTATGCTCCTCAACAGCATGTGGAAAATCCTATCCAATGTTACCCTATGCCGCATCCGAGACAAGATCGATTACTTTACCAGACCATGTCAAAAATGTTACTCTATGTGGCATCCGAGACAAGATCGATTACTTCACCGGATCATGTCAAAGTGGCTTCAAACATAGACATTATATGGGCTCAACGCATGCTAGTGTCGGTAGTTCTGTCCAAACACTGGGACTACCACAAAATGGGCATTTACACAATTAAACGCTCAAAGATCCTCGATGTACTACGCCAGGCCAGTTGCAATAAAGATGAGCTCCGACTAGAAAGACTACTGCTTGCAGACACCAAGCTGAGAGTACGAGTCAAGTCAGTGAGGTTTGTAGAGTTTGAGACATCAATCGGCTCCCCACAGGGAGATGGTCTGTCTCTGGTGCTTTTCACCTGCTACCTTGCTGCCGCATTGGAATCTGTGCGGGAAAGTTCCACAAGTCTAAATCACCAGTGTCAATACTGGGCATGCCGCTAGAGATGTAATATGCGGATAAGTCGATGTGGACTTCATAGACGAGGAAAAGAACCGCCTTGACGAACTTCTCCCAGTAGCTGCAAGCAAAAATTGAGAAGCTCTTTATGAATGAATCCAAAACAGAGTTCACCCACATATACCTATCGACAAAGCATGAAACTATAGAAAATGACGACCCACTTCGTGGCGGCAAACCATGGAGGAAAAGTAACATCCTGGGCTCACTGCTTTGCAGCACTGCTGACATTTCCGCACGCTGCGTCATGGGGAACATAGCTTTCCAGTCCTTCTGGAAGCTATGGATTCGTAGATCAAAGATGCCCCTGATAAAGAGGCTACGTTTATACAATGCAACCTGCGTATCCTTGATACTGTATAGCTGTAACAGCTGGGCAGCTCCAAAGGCAGCTCTAGACAAACTCGATGCCTGCCACCGCAAACACCTATGCACCATCACTGGACACTGATGGCCCGATAGCATAATTTCCAACGATGCACTATACAAGATGTTTAATACGTCGCTGCTGTCTGTAAAGGTCGCCCAGCAAAGATGGTCTATGTTTGACCATGTGCTAAGGATGCCAGAAGAGACACCAGCACAGAGAGCCTTGAAATTTGCCCTACTCGGAGCCAGCAAATACAAAGCCAGGAGAGGACGTCATTGCATAAATCTGCAAAGCATGCTACGAGGTGACCTCAAGAAAACAGGACTCGGTACACACAAGTCAAGAATGGACCTGAGGAAGCTAAGGATTTCGGCTGAGGACAAGACGCGGTGGGCAAAAGCGAAGAAGGACTGATTGCAGCTATAGGATGTTTATACTACTACAGCCGCAGAATACAGTAATCATACATGCTGTAATCGTGTGCCTCTAAAGCGCTATGATGGCACTGAGGCCGCAACTCCATGGGAACAATACCCTGTATGGTGCATTAGTGTTATTATTCTATGTTACTGAACCACCACGGTGGACCCTTTTCGCATCAACCTTCTTTACATTATGGATGAATCCAATCTGTTGCTCAAGTATATGACGTCATAATGAATTACGCAACACGTAGGCTGATGTCATAATCAAAATGCATAATGAATGACGTAGCTAACTCCGTCATGAACTTTTAAAAGTCCGTCATGTGTCCGAATTGAAGGAAATTTCAATTTCCCTTTCTCCAAGATCTAACACTACTCACCATTCTATTACTTTTGATACAAGCTATCCTGAATATCTGGGCCCTAGGACTATAGACGTAGTAAGATTTACCGGCTCCTGGAACCGGGTACTCGGCTCCCAGCTGCCGAATACCCATTTGCCATGAAGCTCATATTGTTTGCATAGCCACCAAACAAGAGATACCCATGGCTTGCCTCCGTGGGGCTGGGCGGCTGGGTCCGTAATAGAATGGTGAGTATTGTTTGATCTCAGAGAAAGGGAAATTGAAATTTCCTTCATTCTACTTCGATCAATACTCACCCTTCTATTACCTCTGATATACACCAGATTTAGACAGTAACCTGGTGGAAAGGAGCAAGCCATCAATTGCTACTTTTGCCCCTTGGAGAAAGTGCTTAGACTTAAACTTGACAAATGGAGACCTAAAAGGACCATCAAGTTAAAGGGACCGAATCACATTCGCATCACTTCCCCCCACCCCATCCTTTTTTCTCCTAAGAAAGGGAGAGAACTCACGAACATGCATCTCGCCTGAAACACAAATATGCCAAGAGGGTTAACTGCTCTTTGCATATATTAGCCTGGGAATGAACATGAATATATAAGATGAATGAACATGATATATAGACATAATACAAAAAACTCATGATATTTGGATTCCAGACGTGGAGCCTCCAACCATTCACTTGTCCGGCCATCAGTGACACAATCTGGTTGATATCCTCTCGCTTGACCATGTCTGCTTCTTTATTCTCTTTTACAAATGCCAAAAAATGGAGAACAGCAGTGTGGTCGTTTAACTATCGCTTCAAAACAGCTAAACCGAGTGGATTGGCGGAGTCTGACACATCCCTCATATAGTAATCCGTGAATGAGGACTCACAGTGCCCTTGTGCAACAGCCATGATGTCCTCTAACGGAACACCATTGTAGAGGGCAGTCTATTCATCTAACATTGTGTGCCCTTGCAATCTCATGGGTAGTCTGAATGCATTCGAGTACACAACGAGAGATAGAATCCATGGATGTGGCGCCATATGGCTTCTTATTGCAGATCCACAGATGTCTATCATTCGACCGTAACGAGTCTGTCCGTCTTTTGTACTTAGTCACCTTTGTACTTGGGCACCAGACACTGGCATCACGATCAAACCTAGTTAGTTTCGGTATAATGATCGGTTTGCCGGGATATTTCAACGATTGATTCTTTGACATAAACTCTGCTCTTGGCAGTAGTCGCAGACCCTCTCCGGAGACAATAAATCGGTCCCTCTCTGCTGAAAGTGCATGGATCTCACTGTGCCTTCTAGCTGAGGAAGCTGTCAATAGAAAGACCGCCTTTAGAGTCAAATGCTTTAGACTAGCCGAACGCAATGGATCGAAAGCATGCTTGGCCAGTACATTAAGCACTAAAGATAGACTCCAGACTGGAATGACTACCGGTTGTCTCGGTCGGAGATTGCTCCTTCCCTTCACCATGTCATTTAACTGGGCCACCTCTGGACTATCCCTGTTGGCTAGACAAGGGATAACTGATGCCAAAGCTGACTTGTATCCAGCAATTGTGACAGGAGCTAGTCCTGAAAAGAACAGCTCACAGAGAAAGTCTGCTATTTGCTGAATAGTGGATTGAAAGGTATCAATACCCTTTCCTTCACACCAGTCTGCAAATCTGTTAACAATGTTGTTATATGACTTGAAGGTTGACCTCCATCTCGAAGCTGCGATGAATTTCGTAGCTTGTCGAGCAAAACCTTCTGAAGTGGAACGTTGTTTGATAACATCCACGCAGTCAATTTCAACATTTCGGGACACTCGTGTAGGAAGCGTCCCTTGGCCTGGGAGATTATGTTCGGAATCTCAGGTAACCGCACTGGATTGTCCACCAGCAGATCTAGAAGATCCATGAACACCGGCCTGCTGGGCCAAAATGGTGATATTAGCAGGACCAGGCATGGTTCCTTCCCGATCTTGACCAATATCTTCGGCAGAAGAATGGTGGGTGGGTACGCGTAAGCGTGCATCCCTCTCCAGCTTATCGCCAGAGCATCTGTATGAACAGCATTTGGATCTAGAATCGGTGAGACATAAGTCATGATTTGAGCATTTTCCTTTGTGGCGAACATGTCCACGTTGGGTTTGCCCCAATGCTTGAAGATCCTGTGAAGAACTGGAGGGTTGAGAGACCATTCTGTTGGCAGCATTCTCTGTCTCCGAGACAAAGCATCCGCCATAATGTTCAATCGCCCAGGAATGTGAGCTGCTTTCAAAACAACCGAGTAATTCCTGCACCATTGAATCAAGTGCCACACTTTCATACATAGTATGGGTGACTTGGTCCCCCTTGGCGATTTATGTATGATACTACTGTCGAGTTGTCCGACCGTATCAATATAACATTGCCACTGACTTTTGGAAGAAACTTTTCCAACGCCAGTTCCACTACTATCATTTCCAACAGATTGATATGCAGCTGGCTCTCTTGGAGAGTCCATGTGCCCGAGACCTGGTGTTCTCCCAGGCAGGTCCCCCATCCCTCCAGCGATGCATCCGGTGCAGCGAAACCCCTACTAGGAGATTCTGACACTTTTTCCAACATACAAGGTGCGACATTAATGGCTCCAAAACTGGCACAAGCTTTGACAGGGGTTCTGTTCTCTGTTTCCACAGAGACATCAGATACAACTGGATAGGTCTTCACATCAGAGCAGCGTACGGGATTACCTGCTCCATGGAGACCATCATGCCCCACATCTGAAGAAACTGCCTCACCTGAATGTGGTTTCCCAATCGAAAACTCTTGAGGATGGCTATCAGAGACACCACTCTGGGCTCTGACAGGTAAACCCTGCCCTCGTCGAGATCGAATCGCATCCCTAAATAAACGAACTGTTCAGTGGGTGTCAACTCGGATTTCTCCTTGTTGACTATCCAGCCTAGATCTGAAAGTAACTTCAGAGTCAGAGCAGTATCCACCTCTAACTTGGCTGGCGTGTCTGCCTTGATAAGCCAATCGTCTATGTAGTTGTGAAGCGCCACGTTCTCTCTTCTGAGAAACGCTGTCCTGCAAGGACCACTCTGGTGAAAACCCGCGGAGCTGTCGACAGGCCAAATGGGAGGACTACAAACTCCCACACTTGATTCTGAAATGCAAATCTCAGAAACCTGTGACTCCTGTTCATTGGAATGTGGAAATATGCATCTTTCAGATCGATCGATACACACCACATTCCCTACCTCAATCCTGCCATTACCTACCTCAGAGTTTCCATCTGAAACCGAGGCGTATGGATAAACCAATTTAATGGCCTGAGATTGAGTACGGGTCTCCATCCCCCTGTGCTCTTAGGTACAAGGAACATGTTTGAATAGAAGCCTGGAGTATTCTGGTTTGCTGGTTTTATTGCTCCCTTCAGAAGCAAACCTGACACTTCGTTTTGAATGCCTTCTAACTGGTTCCCATGGAATGGGTGTCTCGACAGGTGCCAAAGACAGATTCTGTGGTGGAAAGTCCCACTACTCCGGCATGTACCCCTAGGATAACCATCCCAGGACCAGACTGTCTGACGTCACACCTCGCCAAGCCTCGACGAAACGCATGAGCCTTCCACCCACTATAGATGCATTGATGCCTAATGTGGGTGTCTGGCTCATGATCCGCTCCCCAATCCCCTTCTCTTGATGAGAAAGAGATAGAACCATTTTGGTCTTGGCTTGACCGGTCTAACTGGCACCGCTGTTCCTGTTGCACAGGTGCGGTCCAGGCAGATACGAAGAGAGCCCTCGTACCCTCAGGTACGATCCGATCGCTTCTTTCCGACCTTCAAGGACTTACCCTTCCTCCTCCCCTTCCCGCCTCTCGGGCGATCAGGAGCAACATTGGGGTGGGTAGGAGCCTCCACAACCTTCTTGGCCTTCTTCACCGGAGGCAGCTGAGAAGACCCAGTAGAAGCCGAAGCAACACTAGGCTTGGCTTTCGCCTTGCTTTTATGCTTTTTCTGCTTCTTAGAAGGTTGCCCGGTTAGTGGCTTGGCTACAGCCCCTAGTGCGTGCACCTGTCACACTAGTTCCAGCTGCAGATTCACCGCCAACCGATTCTGCATGATGCTGGCAGTGTCTTCTAAGATGGCCCGCGCTTGGCCACCAAAGATGCTAGGGCCAGTAAAGGGCATCCCAAAAAGACGCTCCCTAATGGCAGTAGCCGGAAGCATATGGTCAAGGACCATCTGCCTCCTAGACTTCGTCACTCGCGCTTGCACCCTTGCCAATGCGTCCATAGACAGCACCAGGCCGTCATTGACACATAGTAGTGCCACAGGTGGCACAGGGTGGCCTGCCCCCGCCTCAGCCAACACCGACTGAAGAAGGCGATAAGAATGATTGACAGCACGCATTGCTGCCCTCATCCCCTCATCGCATAGGGACAGGACTTCGTCATGGTGCACCTGGGACTTGTCCACCAGCGCCGGGGCGGGGCCACCCGCTCCAGCACTCTGGACGCCCAGCACCCAGCGATTATCCTCAGTAACTGCTGGAACAACACCATATCTGTCGTATTACCCCCGTGGGATATGACACCTCGCCCGCACCTCCCTGGAGGCCGCAGGAAGCTGCCCCTTGGTCAGGAGCTGTTTGCTATAAATAGCATCCAACAACTCCATAAATCTGGGCTGCGGGCAAGATCCCCGTCCTAATCGATGCCACCGATGGATAATAATAATAATAATAATAATAATAATAATAATAATAATAATAATAATAATAATAAGTACATTTATAATGCGCTGAAATCCATGCATGTAATGCATGCTCTAAGCGCTTACAATTGATATTTATGTATAAGCCTGTTTAAAAAGATATGTCTTGAGATTTGATTTGAAACTGGATAGAGTGGGAGAGATTTTGATATCAAATGGTAAATTATTCCAGTTAGACGAAGCAGCAAAAGAGAAAGTTTTGTGGCCATATGTTTTTGTGCAAACGTTTGGAATTTCTAATAACATTTGATCTGCAGATCTGAGTTGCCGAGGAGGATTGTATATCTGTACAAGCTCAGACAGATAATCTGGCGCAGAGCCGTAAACACACCGATATGTTAGACTTAGAATTTTGAACAGTATTCTTTGTTCAATCGGAAGCCAATGCAGATCTTGCATGACTGGACTAATGTGTGCATGCTTGTTGCTTAAGGAAACAATTCGTGCAGCCGTATTCTGAATTTTTTGGAGCCTAGAGATTAGTTCCTTAGGGGCACCGATAAGAAGGCTATTGCAATAGTCCAGTCTTGATATCACTAGGGCTAACACAAGCATGATGGCCGCTTCTCGTGTAATGTACTTTCTAATGTTCCCGACATTGCGCAGCTGCATAAAACAGATCTTACAGAGATAATTAACATGTTGTTCCATACTCAATTCACTGTCCAGCATAACGCCGAGATCCTTTACATAATTAGATAGCTGAATCTGACTTGAACCAACTGTGATGGTATTTAACTCTGTCTTAGCCCGTCTAATTTGAGGTCCAACAAGTATAGCTTCAGTTTTGTCATCATTTAACATCAACATGTTTGAAGTCATCCACAATTTGATGTTATCACAGCAATCAGTTATTTCTCTGCTAGCTGTATGGCCGGCGGAAACGGATGGCAGGAAACTATTGATAAGCTGGGTGTCGTAAGCAGAGATGACGCTGAAGATTATGCATCTGGATGACGGATCCTAGTTGATGAGTATACAACGTAAATAGCACAGGCCCTAAAATAGACCCTTGCGGTACGCCACATGTAAGCTTGACTGACTCTGAAAGAGTACCGTTTATATAGACTGATTGGTATCTGTCTGTCAAGTACGAATGAAACCAATTCAAGGCAAAGCCTGATACACCAGGATGGGGTGCATCCTCTTCGGCCGTGGTCGAAACCACAGACGGGTCCACCCTGGCTAGCCAAGTCAGAGCCTCCAACCAGTCTGTCTCAGAAGAGGACACTCCTGTGAACATGTCACCCGTTGACGTGCTCACAGCCCTACCAGCAACGGCCTCCCGGCTCGGAGCCATTGCTGATACACCAGGAACTCCGGTACCGTACGGTTCCGCCGCCACCCCATGGAAAACAACAGTCCATGGAGTAGATCCGCAGGGAAAACCGTGCGGACCCATAACGGTTGAGGAGCCGTGGCCAAGTACGGGTGCCAATGGCACCCCATGCCTGACCGCTGGACCAAGCGAGATAGGTGTATACCACGCCTGGCCAGCCACACTCATCACTGTGTCGGTTGGCGGCAAACCAACCATCACGGGACCGGTGCCTGGTATCGGAGTGGCCTCAACCATGGGCGGAGCCGCTGTCCTGGCTTGCCTCCATGCTCTCCACCCACGGCATCTCAGGCCACCGCAATCTCTCCTCCTCGGCCTCCTCGTCTTCAGACTCCGAAGAGTCGTCACCAGACGAGGAAACACTGGAGCCCCATGCCTGACAGACCGGCCACCGCTACTGGCCCACCCGGAGGTGGCCGCAGAGAGACAAAACCCATCAGGCCGGAGCCCGGTGGGATTGCCAGGGAGCCGTATGAGATGGATCCCTCGGTGGCCAGTCCAGAACCCTGTCCAAGGACAGGGTCCGTACCAAACACGGGAAGAGACTGCCCTACAACTTTTGGAAATAGGGACGACACCAGCGTAGGCAGGACGCTATGCAAGAAGCCTTGCATAGCAGGTCCAAACCACGCCGGCAGTGCCATCTCCGCACCCTCTGGTTGCAGATGTGGAGCGCCCCCAGGAGCCAAAACGGACGCTCCACGATTTACTTTTGGACCGCCTGAAGCCGCATCAGACCCTGCCAAGTCATTCTGGGCAAGGAACTTGACCATCATATCGGACGACCACACTGCACCTATTATCAAGATTACAATTTGTCCATCTAAAGCAGACATGATCCTTAAACAGAACCCTCAAGAACTTATGGCACTCATCACATGATGGCGGGGCTGGCTTGGCCTATAAATAAGCACACACCTACAGTAAGCAAGCGGAACGAAACAGGAATGGAAGGCAGACAAATAATTTTCAAATAATTTGATCATAAATTAAGTGTTAACCATCCCGCACCCCACCCCGCAACGTTACAGCAAAGATCGCATTGATTATGACGACAAGAACGAAGCGGGCAAGATACACCCATAAACTGATCCTCAAGGATGTATAAACGGAACCAGGAACCATATCGCATAGCATTCGGGGTATATTTACTAATCAATATAAATTATACTCCTAACGAAGGCCAAAACGATATGTGAAGAAACAACAAAATGTAAACAAACTGCTGTAGCACACGGTAAACCCGCAGACCACACACCTAAATCAAGAATTTTGAAACCACCGATCATTGCAAACAGATCGTGATAACACGCAAAACTTGAAAATTGCCGTTTTTCCTTTACCAATACAGTACGCAGCACCCAGAATCAGATGCGCGAATTAATGAAACATTTTCTTCACATAAAAATCCGAGACACCTCGGGTGTGACGTCACCCGCCTGGATCATACGGAGAACGTCAGCCGATTTTTGTGTTAAACACCGTATAGCCAACACCTTATTTCATATCTGACGATCGCCTGTTGGGGTTAAAGGAAGGCGATCAATCTGGAATATTTTGTTGTTAACACACGTCCCAGATTCGGTGTCAGAAATTGGAACATGCGACACAGACGAAATTTCGAAGACCTAAGTCTTTTAACTATGGAATAATATGGAAATATAAAACCTGGTTATCATCGGCTCCTTCCATGGTAATCCAAATAATCCTTAGAAAGCGCACACAAAGCTATCACAATCACAGAAAAAGACTTAGAAAACTAAGACTTCCAACTGCAAAAAAGCATGTAGCTCTTGTTGCCATTCAAACAAGAATGAGCTTCATGGCAAACGGGTACTCGGCCGCTGGGAGCCGAGTACCCGGTTCCAGGAGCCGGTAAAGCTTACTAAGTCCTAGGGCCCAGCTATCCAGGATAGCTTGTATCAGAAGTAATAGAATGGTGGGTATTGATCGAAGGAGAATGTACGGCTTTCCTACTTAATAACCATTCTGTTAAATATATTGAAACTAATTTGACTTGGTGCTGTTGCTGCTATAGTCAAATCAGTTTCAAAATATTGAACAGCTTACCTGTAGGCCCTATAGTTTTCTGGAAATTGAGATTCAGCGAGTTCACGGTTCGATCGAGCGATCACAAGACGGGGAAAGCGTGGGCGGAACTTAGCTATAGATGGGCGGGACATGGGTAAAAGTGGACTCGTCAATAGCATCTAGTACATCATCTTGAGTACGTTATCAATTTCCGAATGCCCTAGCGTATATGTGTAACTGCTACGGCGATAAATCGGCACTAAGAGCGTAATTTCGTGTTTAACTGATAAAGTAGTTAAGTTAAGTATGTATGCCAGGCCATTTGGACATCATTTGTCAAACACTCTTCAAGAAACGATTCCGCATCTTGGCAAGTAATGACGCTGTCATTCGCCCTGTTCGAGCTTGGGAAACTGTCGATGAATTCCGGAAATAGCCGGTGCTACTATTGCACTCCGCGGAGCGTACCTGGATTGTGAAGAAAAGAGACGGTAACAATCAGTTCTTACGTATAGGTCACAAGTAAAGACCTACATGCTGAGCACCTGACTATACGGCCAATACATGCCGGTTCATTAAGACTGGTAGTTGTCAATTTAAATATAACGCCGTGGCTTCGACCGGCAATCTTGTTATAGCGTCATAAAAATGACTAGACTTTCACTCAGACATCACTTCGAAGACCAGGTCCGCCGAAACCCAATCTGTCTCCGTAGTGGGACTGTAAACTCACAACCATACTATTGATAGTATTGTATTGGTATCACCTTAACCCCTGCATCACTAGCTTGATTCAGAGATTAAAATCGATTCGATCTATTACGTGGCCCATGTGGTATCAGCATCTATTGCAATGTCCGCATTTCGTGTGCGTCCGTTTTGAACGACTATTTTTCTGTGAACTGATGTATCTGTATGTTCCTGTTTACTGCGCACCACCTTGGTCTGCATTTTACAATATTTATTGACTACTAATTACACACAAACTGGTTTGATATTAATACTAGCTTGCTGAGACACGGAATCATTTAGGCATATATGTATGTCCACACAGGTTGCTTGTGTGTGCTCGTGTGTTTCCGTAAACTATTGGAAATATGGAAGGCTTACACATCGCATGAACTATTCGCCATACAGAAGATTTAGATTTATATCATCTCCTTTTGGGTGAAGTGGTATTATCTGGTATGGATATGGTAGTTTTCGTGTTCTTTTAAGATTCAATTCGTTTATCCCACAATAGATTAAGTAGGCCTACTTCTAAACCACGGTCACTCATAATGATGCATAAGATACATGTACATTTTCCGATCTCCGTTTTCCGATTTGAAGGACCATGGTCGATGACTTGTATTAAGCGGCCACCTGAGCTTAATGGTCACGTTTCATGGGCAATGCGGTGTTCGTATTACGCAATATTAGCGGCAATTTAGCTCTTCAACCCTCAAATTTGTTCAAGAAAATGTAAATTTTCTTTTGAAAATTTCCATTTGCAGATCAAGAGAAGTTTGTTTGGTTTTTGTAATGATCACTGGAATCGAGCCAGTCGTTCCAGAATTATATTGTCAAAAAATAGGCCTCTCTTGGTCTGTAAATTGCCATTTCTCAAGACCAGTGCAGAAGCCGTTTCGGCCAGTGCGAGTGACAAGGGTTAAAATTAATCGGGCCACCAATAGGGTCTACATACATCCATCCTGCATACATCTAAAAGCACACAGACAGTGTCGGTATCTCTCGAATGCACAGTGCCCCATGATATACACAAACCACGTTCATAAATGTCACAAGTTAATAGCCAGCAGATGTAGAAACAGCAAAACGATCAATCTGTGTGGTTTCAGTCCGCATTTATTAACTAGTTAACAAGCTTCAAACGATATGTTGACATTTTAATATTACGTATGTGTGAATTACTCCCTCTATATACACCATAGCGCCTAGTAAACCAATATGTAAGAAATAAGACGCAGGACATACAAACCACGATGACTGCTCGGGTAACAGATACGTCCTAGCGAGAGATTAGAGGTGACAATGAAATAGGAAAACGCACGACATTATCAACCAAATCAGGTTATATATTGCACATCAAACGTTCGTGTGTAACCCTTTACTGTGGATTCTGGCACAATAGAACATGAATTATATCAAATGATTGGTGCCTTATCATCTCATTAAAATTAGAGAAACCAGCTCAGTATTGTGACGTATCAAATATCAGGTTTAAATAAAAATAGTGTCAGAGAAATGGTGGCACTGGGTCGTAAAAGGTCATAGTTGAAGTCTACATCCAAACTAGGTTAGATTTAAGCAGAAATCGCTAAACGGGAACAGTACCAACCCTTAGCGTATGCCGAATACAAGACACGGTTGTGTGTTGTTTGTTGAAATGGAGGCTGGCTGGTTATATCAACTCTGCGAGGTCGTTCACTATGCGGAATGTTTAAATATGTTTGTGCATACCATGTTATCTTTGGTGACAAAACACACAGAGAATATTTAATTCAACCATCTCAAGAACACAGATCTGTCAACTATACATACAATCGAGTCTCTGCAAGAGACCACCTGCCTTAATGGACCGTCACTTTAGCTTTGATGTCATATCGCAAATGATGTCCCCTGGAGTAAGAGCCCACCTGCCTATTGTGTCTGTGATCTATGGCTGGTACATGATCAGGCAGTGGAGAAATACAGTTTTAGCAATGTCTCTCCCATCTCTAGCACTCCAATTTAATATATAAGAAATGTATACGGGTAAGCTGCTGAATATGTTCAAACTAATATGACTGGGGGCGGTGGGGGGGCTGTTGTTGCCTATGGCAAAAATTAGTTCCAAAATATTCAACACCATGTTTATTAGACATACAATTCATACAAACAACGCATAGTCCGTCATCAACCGTGGCTAACATATCTACGTCATTCATGAGGTCACTGATTATGACATCAGCCTACACGTCGCGTAGTTGATTATATGGATAAACTGTAAAGACTCATTAAGCGTTCGTGACGAACTTATTTACGTCATTCATGACGTCATTGATTATGACGTCAGCCTACACGTCGCGTAGTCGATTATGACGTCATATGATGCATGGATAAACTGGAAAGTTCCGTTGTCAGATATCCTATGCTATAATACTTGGCACAATCCACAGCGTTAATCCATGACATATCTAACGTCATGCATCTACAAACATTAAGTTCATTCCAGCAGGTGACAGTTGTCCTGGGAAATGGATAACTGATCATTCTTAAAAACATACATTAATATCAGCCAAAACGGCTTCTTGGCCTTGAGAAATGTCCATTTGCAGACCAAGAGAATGCTATTTTTGAAAATTTACCACCGTAATGACTGGCTCGAGAACCGAGCCAGTCATTTCAGCGGTAAATTTTCAAAAATAGTCTTCTGTTGGTCTGCAAATGGATATTTTCTATGAGAAAATTTTAATTTCCTTGAACAAATTCGAGGGTTAAAGAGATAATAAGAGAATAAGCCTTTAATGCCAAAATTTGCTCAAGAAAATCTAATTAATTACTTATTGAATGCCCATTTGCAGGCCAAGAGAAGACTATTTTTGAAAGTTTACAACTAGAATGACTGGCTCGGTTATCGTGCCATTCATTCCAATTGTAAATTTGCAAAAATACTCTTTTCTTCGCCTGGAAATCAACATTCCTCAAGTCCACTATAGATACCGGTTTTGATCGGTTTCGCCGTTCAGGTGAGTTTGGCGGTTAAGATGTGTTTTTCCACGATCCAATTGATTGTACAATTAGCTGTACGACCCTTTGTGTTCAGTAGACGTCTTACAATAGATTGTACAATCTATCTGATCGTGGAAACTCACCTTTAGTTTTCACACGCATGTCTGATTAAATCTTCGTAGTGTTACATTTGATATGCGCGTGACACTAATCCGCGACGTATGGCTGTTAGCAGGGACTCAGTGCCAGGTCAGCGCTGACAATTTGACAACATGACCTCTTGAGGTAAGAGGGCCGATAATTCAACGATAGGTGTCAGTCTCAGGTATGTGTTTGTATACTTAATTTATCTAACTATTTGACCTCGACTGATTGGATACAAAACAGGTATTTACATTTTTTATCTATACACTGGGGAGTATCCTATTTTGAAACTAATAGTAATAGTAATACAGGCATCTATTTCTAGCTAAGCTCCGCCAATTTCTAGCTATACCCGCCCATTTCTAGCTACCGTCCATCCACGCGTTATGTGTGTTTCTATCAATTTATTTATCATGAACACGGAATTCTCAGAATCCCAATTTCAAGGTAGCGATACAGGTAAGCCGTTGAATATTTTTTAAACATATGGCAGCAACAGCACACAAGTCAAATTAGTTTCAAATATAATTCGTACACTTGACGGACTATTCCAGCTTCATACCGAACTATTTCTGTCAATTTTAATAGCTACGTCAGCCTACACATGACGTAATTAATTATGGCGCCGTATCGGCCTACAAATCGGTGTCATCCATTTGTTAGCTTCTGTCACCGCAACAGATTTAGACAAATTAGGTTTTACGGTATTCGACCGCTTACCCGCATGTATGATTATCGCGTTTAAAAATCTAGGACCGTGATTGAACTAGTTAATAACACACTGCATGCATGTGATTTGCCAAATATCTGCGAACATTTTCTGCGAATCTATTTTGTCATATTTTATTAACACCATCACAGCCAATCGAGAAATAGTATTGGCTTTGCTTGGCTTCTTGAGAAATGATTGCGCGTTAGGGTTAGTTACGTAACTATCACAAAATATATCTTTGTCTCTGTAACGCTGACTTGGCAGCATAGACGCCCAAAATAACCTACACAGTACAACAGCCACCAGATGGGTTTCCATTACTCAATTATAACATCGCCTGCCATTTTCAGAAGCATTGTACTCGGCGGTGGTATTTTCTCAGCCGAAACCCATCACTGGCCAAAATGACCTCGGCGTTGACCTTAAGAAATGTCCATGTGCAGACCAGGATTAGGTCTCTTTTTGAAATTTTAGTCATTCCAGTGATAAATTTTCAATCAAAATCCTCTCTTGTTCTGTTCTGCAAATGGACATTTTCTATCAAAAGATTTAAATTTTCTTGAACAAATTTTAGGATTACATGCAAAATGCAGATTTTCTGCTATGAAGGGGATTCCGGGAATACGTTCCAGAAAGTCTTTCAAGGTAATTTTCATGAAGTATTTCATAAAGTGTGTTCCATCTGGCAGAATTGGCATAGTATTGCTACAAGCAAAGTGGCGGAGCACCAAGGTGATTTACGGAGGAGAACGTCATAAGAACTTCATAGAAACTATTAGACAGATGTGCTAACCCTTTAGCATTCATATTAGCCAAAAACGGCTTGAGCACTGGTCCTGAGAAATGTCCATTTGCAGACCAAGAGAAACCTAATTTTGACAATTTACCACTGGAATGACTGGCTCGGTTACCGAGCCAGTCATTCCAGTCGTAAATTTTCAAAAATGAGCTTCTCTTGGTTTGCAAATGGGCATTTTCTATGACAAAAATTAAATTTTCTTGATCAAATTCGAGGGATAAAGGGTTGAAACTCACATCTCTCACCTCCAATATTAACTGGTCCTACAATGAAATAGGTTTAAAAGTACATCGGAAGCTTACGTTGCCAGCGATGATGTTGCGACGAGCTACTTGTAAAAGGCCTTTGCGTTAATTGCAACTCGCTGCATGTAAATTGATTACTAGTCAATATACAGCCACTGTTGATAATGGAACCTCACAACCACGTACGCTGCTTTGCCTCCTGACCTACTAACATGCAATTCGTAAGACGACTACTTATTTCCCGGGTCGGACATGACAATTTCCCGCCCGTATAGACACTGTATGTTACCAGGAGAATTTCCCGCCCGCATAGACGCTGTACGTTGCTATGAGAATTTCCCGTCCGCATAGACACAGTATGTTGCTACGAGAATGCCCCGCCCGCATATAGACATTGTACGTTGCTGAGCCTGGATTGCACCTGACCCATGATCCGCCTTTACACATTGTTTGAGTGCAAATAGATACGGTAAAAGTTCATACAATTTGCGATCATTTTGCATTCCGTTCGTTCATCTTTCTACGGATTGGCTTCGAGTAGCGTGCACCCACGCGCTTGCAATAATTTAAGCATATATTGTGAGCTAATCTAAAGTGCACACAAATCTCTGACGTGAAAACTATAATTATCTCATGTGCATATGCCTACAGGTTAATTATCTTAATCCTGCGCGTGAGCATCGGTTCAGGAAGGAGGGATATCCGTAGCAGATGCTTATTTACCGCCGACTCTTACCGAACAAAGTAAACTACTGACCAAATAAATATTGACCGACCACACGTGGCTAATGTGCATAGAATACCCACAAACTGACCGTTTGTACGTTAACGCGCATGTTTCCGGTCGTGATGCTGGACAATAGTGGCGGCTACTTAAAGTGGTCAGTCCTTGCACAGGACCATATTGTCCATGCCCCGGACTCGGTCAATTACACCTTATTTTGGGCTTAGCTTAGGCTCTGATAATGCTGGATACTGGAGGTTGAATGGGCTGTAGCCGAAAGTAATTATAGTGTGTATGCTAGAGATGAAGGCGAGGAACATGAATCATATCTAATCTTTTTCAATGGTGAATAATGGGCCTATTCAGTTTTAGCTTTGCCCCGCCCATCTCTATCTAAGCTCCACCCACACCTCCTCCGTGATGGGATCGATCGACATCTGAACTCTCTGACTATCAATTTCCAGAAAACTACACAGGTAAGCTGTTAAATATTTTGAAACTAATTTGACTGGGCGCTGTTGCTGCCTATTGCAGCAACAGCGTCCAATCAAATTAGTTTCAAAATACTCAACAGAATATTTATTAAATGGTAAAACATACAAATCACACAACGTGTCGGACTATTAATCGTTAATGACTGGCAATATCGAGTCATTCATGACGTCATGATTATGACGTCATATTACACGTCACGTAGTTGATTATGACGTCATATATGATGGATGGATAAATTGGGAAAGGTCCATTATATCAAATATTTTTGGTCCAGGTGTTTCAACTTTCCAAGCATTATACCTACTAACACACCAATATGCAATTTCTCATATTAACCTATATATCGAATAGGAGTCCACGCAAACAGTTCATACACGTCATCATCCATAATTGTGAAAACGATTTGGGCATGCATCACCCAGCATTGAATTAGACTTACAATGCGGGTGAAGGTAGGCTATTTGTATTATATTGAATTCCTCTGCCATGTGCATTCAGTTCCTCATCGTATACCTGAGATGTCTATTGTAGCGCATTTCTACTACTGTCATATAGAGACAGCTGGTGCTATTGTCCTATTTCACTTCAGACCAGGGAACTCCACCAAGACGCAGCGTGACAGCGCAAGCAGCTATTAACAGCAATTTCCAAATATATTCTAGATTATTTAAATATTGTACTGAGAGAACAGTCGAATACAAAGCAGTAATTATTTTATGATCATATTTTGGGCTATAATAAATTATATTCTTGTGAGCATTTAGCTCTCTATAGTAAGCGAACAATGCCGCCCTATCTGGGTCTCAGCACAAGTCCCGACATCGTAAGTCTTTCTCAGGGCTCTATTCAAACCTCACAATAGACACTTTTGCCAGAATTATTATTATTACTAACAATATGCCATTATGAACCGCTCACTGTAAGATCGAACAGCTGACGTCGTAACCATGTGAACTACTCATACAACAAACTACAAAAAAGTATTATAATTTAATAAATAACATGTTTAATAATTTAAGACGGATTTGACTGTATGTAGGGCGTTGCAGTTTTAAGTAAAATGAGTTTCAACATATTCAGCGCATACTATCTGTATAATTGTCAGGAATTTGACTTTTGTGGTATTTGCAGTGTTCACGTGGTTAAATTTCTGCTGTGTGACTGGCCAATTGATCATTAGCTTTCAAAGCAGATCTCGATTATATGCTGTTTCCCTCTGCCACGCCTCTTT
Organism: Chaetoderma sp. LZ-2023a; assembly: GCA_034401795.1. Classification (NCBI taxonomy): domain Eukaryota; kingdom Metazoa; phylum Mollusca; class Caudofoveata; order Chaetodermatida; family Chaetodermatidae; genus Chaetoderma; species Chaetoderma sp. LZ-2023a. The sequence continues at coordinate 126,844,042 of CM067371.1, read as the reverse complement.
ATGGGCTGCGTGGGTCGTATTCTGTCTAGCGTTAGCCTGCCTTAAAACAACCCTGATAACGCAGCTTACTGGGCCGATTCTTGGACGATACCGGGCTGATACGGAAGGTAACGGCCCAGCATCGACCCAGTAAGCTGCGTTATCTGGGAAGTATGTAGGATTAGAAGTCGGTCCTCATGGTAACCAAGTAATTTGTCAATGGCGATAACACTAATAACAATACATGGCTGATGAGATGACGTCTAAAATAGGCATGGAATAACATAGCCAGATCTCGCAAAGATGTACATTTTACTATTAGGCCTATACACGAAAATCACAAATCCTGCTGGCTCAAGTAAGCAAATTATATCCTTCTGACAAAGATAGACAACTATATAGTCGACGTTTGTCACCATGTATTCAACTCCAGAGTCAACTGGGGATGCACAAGATTATTATTACTTTGGTCGTAGATTTTCATGTGCTAAGTGGCTTCTTCAAAGTTTCATTTGTCAATTACATCTTGCAAAATATACAACCCGTACGCTGCACATGTACTTCTGGAGAGTTCAATTCTGTCAGGTCAATGCATTCCCACACACATTAACCACCCGACTAGCGCTGAGTGCTACTCGATGTTAAACAAATAAACACGAATGTTCAGCTGGCCGAACTCCGCTCGGATGTACGCTCGCTAATCCCATACACTCCAGAAATCATCTCCAATCAAAGACATTCTGCAGAGATGTAGCGGCTTGCCATAACTGATTATGAAATTGATAAGTTAAAACCAGCGCAGTTGAGCAGGGTGATAGTGGTGGTCGTGGTGGTGGTGGCTGGGTGGTGGTGGTGGTGGTGGTGGTGGTGCCGGTGGCTGGGTGGTGGTGGTGGTGACGGCGGCAGTGGTGGTGCTGCTGGTGGTGGTGGGTGTGGTGGCGGTAGCGGCAGCGATGCTGGTGGTGGTGGTGGTGGCGGTGGTGGTGGTGGTGTCGGCTGATGCTTGTGGTCTACAGGATGATCCCTCTCACGAGTCCACCATACTGTGTGAGCTTTTGCATGAAGACCTAAATTCCGGTCCGGGATCCTGGTCTGGGATTCTTGTCTTGGATCCTGGTCTGGAATTCTGGTCTGGGATTCTGGTCTGATGTACATGGTGGGCACACCTATTTGACAACATGTTCTAACTAACTATGTCGTAAAGGTATATTTCATTAGCATCTGTTCACGATTACGAGTCAACCTGTCGCTTCGCACTAACACTCATTCCGGTTGTTGTTTACGGCTAGATGTGTTTGCTATCTGTTATGTTTAATATATACAGTTGTATATGGTATTACAGAGCAATAATCTGAACTTGAGTTTAGGTTATCGTACGCGGTGCTGCCATTGCGAATGTTGCAGCTGAGGCGTGTTCTTCTTTAACCTCTTAACGCTCAAGCTGGCCCTAAAACCCGCTTCTACAGTGGCCTTGAGAAATGTTCATTTGCAGACCAAGAAATGATTATTCTTGAAAACATACGTCTGGAATAACTATAGCTCGATAACTGAGCCATCTCATTCCAGTGATACATTCTTAGAGTAGAGATAGTCTTCAATTGGTCTGCAAATGGACATTTTTAATTAGAAAATTAAAAGAATTTTTAACAAATTTGATGATTAAATGGTTTATGGTCAAAAGATTGCCCTAGATAGTAGTTTTATCATGCATGGAATGCCTATTCGCAGCCCAAGAGAACCGTTACAGCTATGTCTGTCACTTTGACTTTCAACCGACGGGATTCTTACTACTGGGTATATTGCCCTTTCATAAGCGTCTAGAGAACAAGGATCTGTGCTTTAAACGGGATGGTGGTTAGGTAGTTAGCATACGGAGATATATTAACTGCAAGATGTAGACATACGTGACCGTACAATGTATGTGCTGCACACACAGCTCCACGGATTCTCATAAGGGTCATTTTGAGGGTTTATACCCCCAAACTGCAACTTGGGGTCCAAAATGTAGTGGCAGTGGGTCCTATGTGACCCCTGAAAATCTTATACGATTATTAAATATTAATTGGTTGTAGGGTTTTTTTGGCACAAAAATACCCATAAAATCTAGCACAGGACACCCATAATGCATAGCTGTGAGTCCATGGTACATTCTATTCTTAACACGGATGAGAAAATCTGCATTGGAACACCAGATGTTCAGTTTAGGACGCCTGGAGTTCAGCTTGGGAACCCCAGTTTTCAGAGTGAGGAGTCCCTGTGACCTCCAAGATTTAAATACCATAAGAAACGCTGCACAGCTCTAACTCATTCTGCCGACCAGTAAGCCTTATACTTCGTGCAGCTTACACGCGTCATGCGTGCGAAGCAAGGACAAAGCTAAGCCCATCGTCAGCATGGCCCATGACAATGCAGGTTATTTGGCGGGTACTGAGCCAATACCGGGTCGTATTGGCCAGCTATTGATCATATACCAGCTCAGCAGCCCGCGTTATCGGCTAGTAGACTGTACTTTATGGAAACATTTAGATTTTCCTCGGTATTCCTGAAGACGGTAGTCCATAGACAAGTCTGGGAAGATTAAAATTATTTTTATTGTGGCCATAGAATTGAAGTCGACTGAATGGCGTTCTCATGTCACAAGCCTGAAGCAGCGGGGTGGGTATGGCGCATTGGGACTAGGGCACGGTTACAGTTCTATGTCTGTTCTTTTAGCCTATTAAAACATTAGATTTTGGTGTAAGCTTTATATGCATTCTAACTTGCTATCTACTTTAAGCAGGTCACACATGAGAGAGAGAGAGGGGGGGGGGGGGGGAGGGAGAGGGGGAGGGGGAGGAAGAGGGAGAGGGAGAGGGAGAGGGAGAGGGAAAGGGAGAGAGAATACCTGTAAAGTAGAGCGCATACCTACAACGTAGCGCACCTTCACGTGCAACTAGAGTTCTCGATTGGCAAAAACCAGTTACCCTGTATCAATTGGTAGTGCTCCATACGGACGCAGTCATAGGTCAGCGGTATCGATAAGATTATATAAATGGCGATGCTATCTCTTCACGGGATATGGTCGGTTTTACACGCGCGGTGCCCTTTCAGAACAGATCAAGAGCAGCATTGATAAGATCTCAACGACACACACCCGCACGATATACAGGTAAACCTCTCTATTGCGGAGAGTTGTTTTGGGGGCCAAAGGATTGTGGTTCTTTAAGGACGTGTAGTTGGCGAATCACCCGTTTTAATGGCCCCCACCATTTGGCTCCATAAGCTATATACCGTAGAAATGACGTGTATCTTCCAAGCACGTGTCATCGATGGTCACTGCTATGGCCCATACATTGTCCAGCATAGTTATGATGTATTGCATCTCTTTCAGTATGGCCCTGTGTGGGAGAACTCACGAATCTAGACTGCCTGTAGACTGTTTGGCAAAGATTCAGGAGAGAATACCTGGAAAATTACCTGGTCGGCTTCTATATAGATATACTGTTCATTTCAAAAGTCAAAGGCTCAGTTATAAACTAATTTACTATGTTTTCAGACCAGAAATTACATTTGCCTATTTACGATTAATTCACTGTAACAAAACATAACAAGACTGGCACATATGACAAGCGTCACAGGTTCGATAAACCTTCTCAAGCCTTAGTGTATAATACACGCGAAGGACGCAGTTGCTCAAATCGCAAACGGGTCTCAGTCATGTATGCCCGTAAGATTTCTAACAGTGAGTGGATTTCAAAAATTAATGATTGCATTTGACCCCATTTAACCCTTTGAAAGCAATGTATCGGTTAAGCTTCACGAGCGTGCATAATATATGTCATTTGTCTGCTCGTCCACTTCTCTCCTCATCTCAACATTTAAGTACTGGTTATTCTGAGAAATATTATAAAAACCTCATATGAACCTTTCCAGAGTAATGACGTCATATGGCGTCATAATCATCTAAGCGGCGTGTAGGGTGATGTCATAATCATTACGTCATAAATGATTCTATTCTTTAACTCTTAATAGTCCGACACATTGTAAGAATTGTATGTCTACTATTTAATAAAAATTATGATGAATATTTTGAAACTAATTTGACTGGGCATAGGCAGCAACAGCACACAGTCAAATTAGTTTCAAAATATTCAACAGCTTACCTTTAGTTTTCTGGAAATGGCTAGTCAAGGAGTTCAGAGATAGATCGATCCCAACACGTGTTGGTGGAGCTTAGCTAGAGGTGGGGGGGGGGCATAGCTAAAAATGGAAAGGCCCATTTTTTGTCGTCAAATTCCTACCCAAATTACTGTTTTCTTACGATTTTTGGGGTGGGTCATTTTACTCTTAAAACAAGATGTTTCATTGATTCAATTTCTTCTAAAATAGACAGTAAATGACTACCATTTTGTATACTAGCTCTATAGCTATAATTAGTTAATTAGTTAGCTCTAATAGATAGTAATTCTTCCTACACACTGTATTGGAGGGTTGCGTGTCACTGTTTGGCGAGCGTTCAAGCAGTACGGCTTGAAATAGACGTGCCGCTTTGTTCTTCTATTATCTGCGCTAGAATGGGTCAGAAACGAAGGTAATCAGACTAACAGACGCACAGGTATGTCGCTTCAGCGTACTTCCTCTGTGAGAACACCCCTGGGGTGGATAGATATATACAACAGTGAATTTCTCCTGCTTACTGACGTCATCAATTGTTCTAAAATTGCATGGGATAAAGTAGAATGATGCGGATATATACGTACGTCTTATCGCCATGCTGTCTGCTTGAAGGATGGATGATTCTGGGTCATGATTTCCCAGAATACATCTGGCGATAATACACACAAAACGGATGTTACAATAGTTCGAAGGCATTAAAAGGTCCGATAGTCTATAGTGAATGGGCGCATATGCGCGTAATTAACTAGAGCATCTGCCCGAGTACAGCAGCTGGTTCATGTTTACTGGACATTGGACATGAGTAGCATTCTATAGTTTCTAGAACAAGCCATTTTGTTGGTCCATGCAGAAGAGATATGTCCAGTGGTGAGGTCACTGATCAACTATTGGTTTTAATTATTTGAAACGTATCCAACCACTGCAGGGATCGCATGGCCATTGTTGATTTAAGGCGGTGCTATCCCTTCTGAATGGATCAAGAAAATGGTTTGTTCTGAACACTAGAATAACAGTCGCAATTTACAGTCTTTCCGAGTGACTTTCTGGTTTAAACATGTAGAAAGTATGCTCTCCAATAAGGCTTGTCTGATAGTTTTGTATAAATAAAACTCCCCGTTGTCACCCCCCATACAGTATGCAAGTATTTAATTCTGGAATTTAGAGAATCTGTTGCTGGTTTCATGGGAGGCATCCCACATGGTCTCCTTCCACATAGCATTAATTGATGGAACACACCACATCCCTGTCTCTCACGCATACTAACTATATGTGTACACTAACAGCATAACTGACTACGCAGCGATTACAATTCAACATCAGGATTATATTGTAGTCGTGGCTGCCATCAAATGAATGAAATCAACAGGCAGTGTTTTCATTTAATGTGAACAGAGGTTGAGTCATATGTGCTGCTGATAACACTGACTTCGTAGAGTCTGATGGCAAGTACTTGTTTATGAGTACCACGATGATGCCTCCAAGAGGGAAAATCAGTCAGCCGTATCATTTCACTCAGCCATGGATCCTGAAACGTCAACAGACTAGTCAATGAACTGAATAGGTGAACAAAGTGCCTGATAATGCAGCTTACGGGGCTGGTACTTGATCAATTGCCACGGGTGTCAATTTACAACTTACGTATCGTAAGTCCATTGTAATTAAAATATACTTCATAGCTTAGAGCAATGAGTACTCGACGAAAGTGGGTCACCAGATCTCGCAAATAAGTCAGCAAACATCAATGTAGGCGCGTCTTATGCAGACTTAGCAGAACTTGATATATATCTTTCACTACTGTAAGCCGTAGTGGCTGATCTTTCTCATATATCTGTATGCTAATGGCCCTTTCCAGTTTTAGCTATGACCCGCCCATCTCTAGCTAAGCTCCCACCCCCCACCCCTCGCTCGTGTTGTTTAATAGTAAAATGTCTATGGTTGGGATCAATCGATCGCTGCACTCTGCGAATCTCAATTTCCAGAAAGCTATGCAGGTTAGCTGTTGAATATTAGACGCTGTTGCTGCCATAGAATATTTTGAAACTAATTTGACTGGGCGCTGTTCATGCCTATGGCAGCAACAGCACCCAGTCAAATTAGTTCCAAGATATTCATCAGCATGTGTATTAAATAGCAAAGACATACAATTCGTACAACGTGTCAGACTAATAAGCGTTTAAGATGGACAAAATCGAATCATTCATGCTGTAATTGATTTGGACGTCATCTTACATGCCACGTAGTTGATTATGACGTCATATGATGGATGTATAAACTGGAACTGTCAATTGCCTCTTAATGTTGCACCATGCTGACAGTGTATGGCAGACTATTATCGAGTTTGGCCGACATGGTCTGTACTACATTGTCCACCAATTGATCACTGCACAGAGCATAGTGAAGTCAATGGACTTTCCCCCACCCATCTCTAGCTAAGCTCCACCCACACCTCGCCCGTGTTGGGATCGATCAATCTCTGAACTTTCAAATTTCATTAAACTGTAAGCTATTGAATATTTTGGAACTAACTTGACCGGGCGCTGTTCTTGTATATGGCAGTAACACCGTCCAGTAAAAATTAGTTTCAAAATATTCAACTGCATATTTATTAAATAGTAGAGACATACAATTCGTACACCGTGTCGGACCATTAAGAGTTTAAGACGAGCCAAATGGAATCATTTATGATGTAATTATTATTACGTCATCCTGCATGCCACTTAGCTGATTATGACGTCATATGACGTCAGCTTGATAGATGGATACTCTGGAAAAAGTGAATTCAACAACATCTATCTATTTTTTAGTGTTTTCCAGATTTCAACATCCCAATATTGACTGATATGACTTACACGCACTCCTACATCGACGTATTACGTTAGGTAGTATGACGAACAGAACAAGAGCCTCGTACTTTTCTGAATTCGAGACGTGTATTCTTGTCCGAGACAAGAATTTGTGGATTACTGATCTTTGCTAAAAGTTCAACAGATCACATGGAATGCAGCGAAATCGTTGAACTCAAAGAATGAATGAATCTGATCTGTCGATCACGTATATGACGTCATAATCAATTATATCACATGTAGGCTGACATCACAATCACGATTGATTGACAAAAATACTCATAACTTCATGAAGCTGGAATACTCCGTCAAATGTACGAATTGTATGGCTTTGATGGCTTTACTATTTAATAAAGTTTGTGCTTTGGCTTCCTGCGCGTGCTGGCTACTTGTTGGAACCCAATATTCAAAATCTTCAAAATCGAATGCTCTCAAATTGCATCTATTTTCCGTCCTAAAATGATATGTAAGATTTTATCAGTGATTTCGAACTCTTTGAAATAAAAGACAAACATGAAATGACTAAATTAAGATTGGAACATATAACTGATTCACAAAGGATCAAATTGCTGAATCACGGCCGCAGGGGACTGCTATGGATCTAACCGACGCGCCGACATGTGGCATTTGTCTTATACATGTGTATTACGACAGAGAGGCGGGCAACTTGATGAGAGTTTCAACACAGTACACTTCTGGTACCATTCGAGTTTTCTTCAATAATCTCATTCGGCAAGATTGGCTGGCTTTTGTGGTGTCATCGAATTTCCAGCTTTAATTGTGAGAAATATAAGGCATATAGGCCTATAGAAAAAATGTCACCAAATCCCTTTGGCTTAATTACGACTCGCGACAGTATAAGTCTGTCTGTCTGTCAGTGAAATTTCTGACTGTACTACAAAGCGCCATCATAAGACACCACTATAGCGTGTATCACTTGGCATAAATCAGTGTTAGAATACCAAAGAAGGTTACGCCCGAGCAGAATGACGTATACAGGTATGTCAACGTAGGCTACTAATACCTCATGCATACGTTCACAGATTTCATACGCTACTCCACTAACCAGAACACTAGCCCTAGCCAATGCTAACCATATTTGCAGAAGAATGTGCCTAGCTTGTCAATAACTATTGTTTTTTTGCTTGGCTAAGTTTAGATGTGGACTGTGTAAACATCTAATCTTACCAAAGCACATAGCATTAGAAACTAGTTAACAGTACCAAGGCGGCGATTGGCTATAGGGGCGATTTCCATGTAAATGTTAACGCATTGACCCATGTTAATAAATGGCAACAATAGGCCCAAGGGGCCCGTATCGCTCACCTGCAATTATTGGTCACTGGCACAACCGAACAAAATGAGATGACCACTGGAAAATTTTACCAATCAAATTTCTATGAAGGTTTAGCCAAGTTTGACTAAAATTAGCCCAGTTGGCTTTTATTGTTTTCTCAGAAATTGGCAGAAAATAGCAGATGTCCACCAAAAAAGCTAAATCTTGATTGAATCATGGCGGACATGTTGTTTTGACATATCTATCTCCATGGAGCAAATTCCTAATGGCCTTTAGTTCCTAATCATATCTACCAAATTTTGTCACGACCTGTCCACATGTTCTGGAGAAGTCCTTTCGCGAAACATTTGGCCAATCAAGTTCCCTTGAACAAACTTGGTTCAGCTCTTACCCGAACTGATATTTCATGAGTTTGAAAGCAATCCCCAAAACGGTTTCGCAGATTTTTAGACATTTATAAAAATCGGCCAAAATCCAAGATGGGCGTTGGCCAAATTGGCCGATCGGCTTTGTTTTAATAAACATAGATCTCTATGCCCTAAGAATACTTCCTGCCAAATATACTTGAAATCGGTGCAGTGGTTTCTCGAGAAGACATTTTAAATTTCCCGGCGGGAAAACAATCCAAGATGGCCAACAAACCGTTTATCCGACAGTTTCCAAAGTGGTAAATTTGAAATCAGATTACCCAAAAACATATATAAAACCAATTTCGGCCTCAAAATCCATCAAATAAAAAAATCCAATATGGCCGCCAAACACGCGACATTTTAATTGGCCCACGCTGGACATGTTTTTACGGTTCAACTTACCTTGAACAAACTTTAATGGCCCTTAGTCGTCCGTAATTATATCTGCCAAATTTCGGCCCGATCTGTTTATCGGTTTTTCGCGAAAACTAGGCCATCCAAGATGGCCGCCGAACTATTTGGCCAATCACGGTCCCTTGAACAAACTTGGTTCAGCTATTCCCCATGATCGTATTTCATGAATTTTGAATTCCAAACGATTTCGGAGATTTTAAAAGATATTTGAAAAAATCGACCAAAATTAAAGATGGTCGGCCGCCAAATGGGCCGACAAGCTTCGTTTGAACATACTTGATTCTCCATGCCCTAAGGATCCTTCCTGCCAAATATAATTAAAATCGGCCCAGAAGTTCTCGAGAGGACATTTTAAATTTCCCATTGCTTTAGTATGAGAGCTTTCAGCTGGAAAACGATCGAAGATGGCCGCCAAACCGTTTATCCTAGTTTCGAAAATTGAAAATATGAGTTCAGAATACCAAAAAACACATAAAACCAATTTCGGCCTCAAAATCCATCAAATAAATAATCCAATATGGCCACCAAACACGCTATATTTTGATTGGACCACGACGGCCATGTTTTTTGACGGATCAACTGCCCTTGAACAAGGTTTAATGGCCCTTTGTCCCTAATCATATCTGCCAAATTTGGGCCCGATCCCTTCAGCGGTTCTGGAGAAGTCGTTTTCGCAAAAACTAGGTCAACCCGCCGCCGAACCATTTCACCAATCAAGTTCCCTTGAACAAACTTGGTTCAGCTCTTGCCATAGATCATATTTCAGGAGATTTGCATCAATCCCCCATGCGGTTTTGGAGAAGATTTTTAAAGACGTTTCTAAAGCTCGACCAAAATCCAAGATGGCCGCCGGCTAAATTGGCCGATCGACTTCCTTTGAACAAACATGAATCCATATGCCGTAAATATGTTTTCTGCCAAATATAACTGAAATCGGCACAGCGGTTCTTGAGAAGTCGTTTAAAGAAAATGTTGACGGACGACGGACGGACGACAGACGGACACACGACGAACGGCCGCCACGGCACGGGCCAGGTGAGCTAATAATATAATGATTGACATCCGTTAAGCCGCCACCTATTCGTGTATGTCATGAACAGAGTTGTAGTGTAGCGGAGAAGGTGAGGAGTGTTTATGGAAAAGCTACAGGTGAATTCCAGTTGACCGGTTTAATTAAGGCATGCATCCCTATATCCTGCTTGACATGGTCTGATTTATAGAGATGGCAGTGACATTAAGCACACAGCAATAACTTTCAATCAGTCACAAATGTTGGAATAAGACCGTCCATCTGCTTGACCACGCATCTGTCTGTCTCAGGCAGCTAGCTACAAGAGCCTATAGCTCTTGGCCAGCAATTTTAGGCCTCCAGTCAAATGGTGTAAAAGCAATTGTTACTCGTTACTCTGTCCATTCACCCTGCATGTTTATCAGTCGGTCCATCCACCCTGCAAGTCAGTCTATCAATCCATCCAACCACCCATCCATGAAGAAGGTAATCCTCCGTGCTTGAGACGTCATCTCCGTTGGTATAATAGGCGCAAACATTGTTAACGTATAGACATACAGCTCAAGTAGAGACACTCCAGCTATAGAGGCAATGACAAGGGGAATGTTGTTAGAAGATAAGTCATTACATCTAGTATCTATATCTGCCATGATGAATGAATATTGACGTAGTCGCTATGACACATTCGCAAACAAACAGATAACAATATGCTAATAGAACATATACCCGTGAAGAGTGCCTGACCGATATACATTGTATGTCCGCTGTAATACTTTGCTGGTCAAGATTGGCCAAGAAAATTAAAAATACTCAATGAATGACTGGATGAATCTACTTTTAGCCATGCCCCACCCATCTCTAGCTAAGCCCGGCCCACGTGTTGCTCGTGTTGGGATTGATTGAACCCTGAACTCCTGGATCTCAATTTGCAGAAAACTATACAGGTAAGCTGTTGAATATTTTTAAAACAAATTTGCCCGTGTGTTGTTGCTGCTGTCTGTGGCAGCAGCACCGCCCAGTCAAATTAGTTTCAAAACATTCAACAAAGATGTATTAAATAGTAAAGCTTACAATTCGTACAACTAACCACGGAATTTTTAAATGTTCCAGACGGGCTTAGCTACGTCATTTATTACGTAGTTGCTTCTGACGTCAGCCTATATGTCATGTAGTTGATTATGACGTCTTATTGATCGACAGAATGTATGCCAATTTGCAGGTCAGGAGACTATTTACCATTGGAATCACTGTAAGCCAGACATTCAAGGGATACATCTGCTTAGCATGTAGATGGACGTTTCATATGAATATTGCAGAAGACGTACCCGGTTGGCTTTGAAGGGTTAAACTAATCTAAGCAATAGAAGCACCATATAATACAATGTCATAGTCTGCTGTATAGGCAGTCCGATCTGTCGCTCAATTATCTGACGCCATAATCCAAATACGTCACCTGTTAGCCGATATCACCATCAAAATCGCGTAAGTCAGTCACGAAAGAGTATGAATTGCACGTTTTTGATGAATTTACAAGTTAATAAACATGTCATTGAATATTGTCTGCAGCATAGAGTTCGTGCGCATGTCATGACAGTAACTGTCTGACTTGACCATTCCAAGTTTATCAGTCCATCATATGACGCCATAATCAACTACGTGACGTGTATGAAGACGTCATAATCATAACGTCATTAATGCTTCGATATAGTGCGACTTTAACGCTTAATAGTCCGAAACGTTGTACGAATTGTATGTCTTCACCATTTAATAAACATTCTGTTGAATATTTTGAAACTAATTTGACTGGACGCTGTTGCTGTCATAAGCAGCAACAGCGCCCATTCAAATTAGTTTCAAAATATTTAACAGCTTACCTGTATAGTTTACTGGAAATTGATAGTTAGTGAGTTCAGGGATCGAGCGATCCCAACGCGAGCGATGCATGGGTGGATCTTAGCCGAGAGATGGGTGGGGCATAGCTAAAACTGAAGATTCATTGTATGTCTTTTGTTAATTTACAATTTAATAAACATTCTGTTGAAAAGTTCGAAACTAATTTAACTGAGAGCTGTTACTATCGATGGCAGCAACAACTCCCAGCCATATTAGTTATACAATATTCAACGACGTACCTGCATAGCTGCAATGGATATTGAAAGTCTGAGAGTCATAGTTCAACCCGTTAAAATCGATTGAACGCGCGTACAAAGGGGTCGGGGCTTAGCTATAGAAATGGGAGGGTACAAGCTAGAAATGGGAGGGCACAAGCTACAAATGGGAGGGTCACAAGCTAGAAATAGGAGGGTCACAAGCTAGAAATAGGAGGGTCACAAGCTAGAAATGGGAGGGGCACAAGCTAGAAATGAATCCCCCGTATTAACATGGCACTCATAGGTGCAACTCAATCCATCTTTAACTCTCTGACTGCCGCAAGCCACCAGACAATAATTACAGAAGGCAATAACTCTGGACCTGCTGAATATCTTGAAAAAATGTGAGTGAAAGGTGTTGGAGACATAGCCACCAACAACTTTCAGTCAAATTGTTTTTAAAATATCCAAAACCAGACATAAAGTCCATGGAAAAAGTAGTCTGCCGAAATTTACCAGGAAGACAGTTAAAAGGTGTCTTCCGGCAACTAACTCGTTAAAGGGCCATATTATGTTAGCTTAGTCTTAGTAAGTAGCTCACTCCATGTGGCGCATCAACAGTTTAAGACATTAAGACTGGTTTCAATTAGGTCTGTGTCACACGCACGCACGCACGCACGCACGCACGCACGCACGCACTCACGCACGCACGCACGCACGCACACACACACACACCCTCCCTCTCCCCGATGTATCTCTAGAGACTACCACCTTAGATTCTCCCCTGAGAAGTCGGGGGCAGGTTAAAATCAAAACTAGCTGTCTTGATCTACGATTGGAACTTTATAATAGAGTATAAAAGACGTTTTATAATTGGATAACTATTATTTTAACAGGCATATATCGACGATCAGTACCGCTTACTCATGTCATTGACGATATATGGACTTTTAACAAATCGATTTCTTCAAAGCACAATTTTTTTTATTGATTTAGTTTAGCAACTTAAAGACTCTTAGACAACATTGTCTATGTATATATTTATATAACCCTGTGTACAACCACAAAGACTTCCAATTATTATCAAAATGTTTTGTGACGGAGACAGAAAAATTCTGATCATTAAAACTAATTCACATAACAAATTAGTTTTGAACTCGCCACTGTGTGCCTGGTTAACCGTATATCTCCTAATCCCAATTAAGTACACAAATTCCAAAATCACTGCTTTGATATATTCTGTAAATATTGGCGTTATTCGTGCTCTGATTACTGATTGTGCCACTTAGGAGTGGAGTCTAGATAACACATGATCACAGTTGATATAACGGTTTATGATAAACGTCATTATCTGCGTTACCTAGAGGAACTTAGGTCTGACTCCAGTCAAGTACATGCAAACCGGCTCCACAGTCTATTTGCCTTGTGACCCTAAATGAGCGTGCTTCTTTAAGACAGGTGGCTGAGAAACCACGTGTCTTAAGGAATAAGCAAGAATTGTCCCCCCAAAAGGCATAACCTATGGCATTACATGACAGTTTATTACACCTTTAACAATGATGGAAATGCCAGCGTTTCAATTTCAAGATAAACAGAGGGAAATCTGTTGAAAGTTTTGTCATTATTTTGACTGGAAACTGCCATTGCGTCATTGTCATAGGCAGGTGCAGCTTCCAGTCAAATTAGTTTCAAAATATTCAACAGAATATTCCGTACATTATAAAGAATTTGTGGCCTCTGCCTCTAGTCTGTAATGGGGAAGGCGTTACAAGATCAGCTGTCTATCGCGAGTGATTGTTTGGCACCATAAGGTGGTCGCAAAAGACAGGGCGTACTGGATGTCCAAAGTCATAAGCTGCTCGAGTGTTTGAGCTGTTTGGTGACTTAGTAACAATAAGTAATATCACAAAACTGAGAAGCGCAGATTGCTGATCTATCACACGTACCCACAGTGCCCAAGACAATACACACACCCTCTCCCCCCCCCCCCCAAGGAAGTATTATCATTCTCAAACGGCAACCTTCTTGTCAAGAATGGTAAACGTCCATTCAGGCGCAGGATGTCGTCTCCTAATAATTGTATCACAGCGATGTTGACCTTTGGCGGTTAACGTTTTCTTCAAGCCACGATGGCACCTTGCATGCCAAGTTTGCTGACAATCTCTTTAGCAAAACATTAACTTAAGTCACAGTCAAGAATCCCATTGTGGAGGGATCTGATCTGTCATTGAAATATATGACGTCATACTCAATTACATCACTAGTCAGCTGACTTCCGAACCAAAATGGCGTCGGCCTATTTAGATCCGTCATGAACATCGAAATGTCCGTCAAGTGTACGACGGCGACCTGTCAAATTAGTTTCAAAATATTCTTCTGTATAGATAGATGGCCTGAAACTTACATTCTGAGAATTCCGGTTTTGAAGTTTCAAATCGATTTCAACACGCCTACCTCACATCTAATGGAGGTATCCAGTTTTAGCTATGCCGCACCCCTCTCCAGCTAAGCTCCACCCACGCTATGCCCGTGTTAGGATCAATCGATCCACGCACTCTTTGAATCACAATTTCCAGAAAACTATACAGGTAAGTTGTTGAATATATTGAAACTAATTTGACTGGGTGCTGTTGCTGCCTAACGCCCAGTCAACTTAGTTTCAAACTATTTAACAGAATGTTTAGTGAACACTAAAGACATACAATTCGTAAACCTCGTCGGACTATTACGTATTTGTGACGAACTATATCGCGTCTTGATACGTGTGACGCTGTTGATTATGACGTCATATGACTGATTGAGAAACTGGATTCCTCAATTATATGACGGCATAAATACACACGCGCGCCCATTCCCATATTCAATCCAACCGTACCCAAATGCTACTGCCTACTGCACAAATAGTTGTGATGCATCTGTCATGTTTCTGCCGTGCTCACCGCTATAGTCTCTGTGTTGTTTTCACTACATTTAGCGGCTGGAGTCAAGTGGCAAACAAAATGGCATTAGCTTGCCACTTAGAGATAATTAAACGGCGCACGTGTCGGCCAGTGCATGACCACTACGGTCCAAAATACACCTCTCAATTCTCATGGGCAGGTTCAATGCAAAACAGAATGCATTTCAAGCACGCTTCTCTTGGACAAAAAGCGGTGTGTATTATTATATCGTCAATACGATCACATAGGGACATCAGTCATTAGGCTCGCGCGCAAACTATGACGATTTAAAGCTGGTTGCACTTCAATCTCCATAAAGAAACACCAGGTCACCGTATGAATCACACAGGCAATGGAGGCATCCGATCTGCCGCACAAGTATATGACGTCATAATCTGATCAATTACGTCACTAGTTACCTGACGTCATAAGCATAATGAGTTCTTCATCATGAAGCTTGAAAAGTTCGTTAAGTGTACGAATTTTATGTCTTTGATGGATTTAAAATTTACTAAACATTTTCTTGAAGATTATGAAACTAATTTGAAACAAAATAATAAACAGCTTACCTGTATAGTTACCTTGAAATTATGATATGAATTCATGTCAATCGATCCCACTATTTTTGCATACATTCAAAGATGGCTCTTTCCAGGTTTAGCTATACCCCGCTCATCACTAGCTTAGCTCCGCACACACCTCGCCCGTGTTGGGATCGATCGCTCCCTGAACTACCCGACTATCAATTTCCAGAAACCTATGCAGGTAAGCTGTTACATATTTTGAAACTAATTTGACTGGGCGCTGTTGCTGCCTATGGCAGCAACAGCGTCCAATCAAATTAGTTTCAAACTATTCAACAGAATGTTTATTAAATGGTAGACCTCATACAATTCGTACAACGTGTCGGATTAGTAAGCGCTAAAGTCCGACCATTTCGAATCATTCAAGACGACATGATTATGACGTCAGCATAAACGTCACGTGGTTGATTATGACGTCATATGATGGATAAACTTAGAAAGGTCCATTCCCCGAGTTAGTGATCACGGCATAACGCGGCCATCTAAGAGGGATTTAAGTTTTAATTGACTACATTACTTTTGAGTGTAGCAATGTGTTGGTATTTCTTGCCCATTTGGTGATATTATGAGTTTAAAATTATACGCGGGTTACCATTCTTCCTGGCGACATGCATGGTTTCGAATCATACGCATGTGAACAGGCAGCCTAATGGGCCAGTGACAGTCCAGTGTAGATTCGATCCGGGTGGCACTTGGAGTGCATGATGGTATTAAACTATTGTAAAATAACAGAAATCTGCAGTTTGTTTCACGATGTGCATATGTGGGTGAGGAGTTGTGTCTGCGTGATTTGGGACTGTTGGGGATGGATTGTTCTGATGTACTGAACCCGCGTCATATTTAGATAACGCAAGCTAGATTATGACCCTCTATCACATTTGATTTGCATAACACAATCTCCACGACACGCAACCCGGGCACCACGATGTCACATCACCTCATCCAGTCCTGACTTTCGCGGCGCACTGCCCAATCCATGTATCACGCCGTCCCACCCATGTATCACACTGTCGCACTCAGAAACCACACCATCTCATTCAAGAATCATGCCCTCCCGCCCATGTATCACGCCGCCCCATCCCGGGTAGTAAGCCCTGATTGCATGACGTACATCCCTTATGCAATGCTGCGGCCGTTAGTAACGGAATAAGCTAACAGGTTTCAGCGAGTTTTGACGTAGAACGATCTCTGCTGCATCAACAGTAGCAGCCGCAGTATCACCGCATACATCTAATGATATCTTCAGCTGCCACCCTCTCACACTTTCCCAAAGCAATATTATACGCTAGCAGCTATTGTGAATCATCAATGGTATATTTAGAGCAACATACGTGCATTGTGCAGGCTTTTAAGTGTGGGAATGATGAGAGAATGTTGTTAAGATGGGGATTTCATTGATTAAGATTAAAGTGGATCCATTATTCCCTAAAATGCTGTTTATGAAATTGTTAGCCATCCTTCCCTTCTTTGTTCGAATCTCTACCCCGCCCCCCCCCCCAAAAAAAAATCCCACCCACTCACACACTCTCCCACCATTTTCTCGCCCAATATCCCTCTCCATCCACCCTTCTTCATTCGCATCTCCCCCCACCCCCGCCTCACCCACGCCTCCCTCTCTCTCACTGTATATATACACGCACCATGCACCGTTTGAATGGTTGCCAAGAATGGGGAATCCTACCGTTAAATAAATTAACATTCAGACGGTACAGTGTGGCATACATTGGTATACATCCAATTATATCATCTATTTGCACATTCTCGGATGTTAAGCAACAGCGGCACTTTTGCAAACAATCTATCATCCACATCCACTTCGCCAACCGTTCTTCTCTATACTTCCGGTTAAAACAGCAGATATTTACAGACATAGCCACGCCTAGAGGTACATATGATCAGATTGTGGCACCTTTAGCATGTACAACAAGCAGTTATGCTGTCAAGAATCAAGAACGAATTTAATACATATTCCATGTCGTCTACTCACCATTCCTTTGCAGAGGCTAACAGAGGCCCGGGAGCTACCGTCTCCGACAACGTGTCCTTCATAGAAACAGTTGCTAATAAATCCTCGCGACGATTCACCACCAAATGCCTCTTGACCCTCTGTGACCTCGGCATCGTCATCATCAAGGGAATCATTGTCAAACCACGTGCTGTTTTCATCCAGATACTGCACCACAAAACCTGGCATGAAAATCTGTTCCGACTTTGTCCTTTGTAACTGGAGAAGAAAATGCTTGCCATAAGCTTGCAACGCGTAATGCCACGTATCCGTTTCAGTATTCTCCGTCTGCGAATACTGACCAGCGTCTACAACACTATCTATATCTGACTGGTGGTCACGTGACCCAGAACCGTTGTTAATGGGTTGTTGATGGTAGTTGTGGTGTCTAGAGTCTGTAGAGTTTGCTACAACATTAATATTACTATCCGTGGTAGAGTTGGTCAGAGAGATATTGTCAATGTCCGCGGTATTTGCAGACATATTCTCACGACTTCTGTTGACAGTCTTCACATGATCGTACCTATTAACGTAGTCGTGTTGGTCAGTCTTGTTGTCAATAACGACAACCTTATTGGTTTTTCTATTATTCCTGTCTTTAGCGGAGACTTCCACGTTTCTGCTCCCGGGTGGGCTGGCAGTGTGGCTCTCTGTGTGGCTTTCTGTGTGGCTCTCAGAATCAGTGGTCGCACGCTTTCGTCGATAGTGTTTGTGATCAGAACCGAGAGGCTGCCCAAATCTGTCCACTCGCCTTGGATATACCACTTCGTACTCAATATGCTCTGCTGCCTTCTCGCTCCACGTATCTGCATCGTACAAATACAGGTAGAAAACGATTAATAAACATGATAAAACACAAACACTGACACTGTGCTGATTAGAATTATGTAGTGACAACGACGACCGTCATCTTTATTTAATGTAACTAGGATTACTCATCAGGCACTGAAATCATGATCCACTGACATAAATTTACTCTCGCGTCAATCAATGACAGAAGCCCCGTGTAAGGTTATTGGGGCCCCATCTATTCAACTAGGTGTAATACTATCTAAAGAAACTGGCAGCAATCCGCCCATGAGATGATCAGTCATTGACACCAATCCTCCATACTGACACTGACATCAGTCATCCCATTACCCAATGACAGTGATCCTCTCTGAAAACACTGACATCATGTTTCCGATGCAGCCCATCGTCAGTCTACCCATTACGTTAGATATTCTGTCTGTATATGAGTATAAGCATATCTTCTCGCTGCCTGTTTAAAAGCTTTGGCCACCATCACTGATAACCATCTCATCGGCTAGCAGATAGAGTAGCCAGCTCAATAACCATCAACAACATTTCCCAAAAACATCAAAGATTTTCGCAACCACCAGCATATACCACCCAGGGATGCTAACCCTTTTACTAGAAGACTCATGGGGGTCCACCTCTCCGACCACCATCACATCAGCAAAATAACTAACTTCAGAGTGCATGGAATTGCATAATTTTTCAGCCAAGACCTAGCTATATTCGACACTTGAGAGGAGCTAGGCCGGTGTAAGTGAGACAAGCGTCTGTATTTCTGCACCAAACCATATCAACGCTTGCCAATGGACAACATTATCAGTAATAGGCACCGACATAAAACCCTTTTGCCACCTACTAACAGCGAATCCCTCACGTGACCACCCAATTCACCTTTCCAGAGTACCCACCCATCATATGACGTCATAATGAACTGCGCGATGTGTACAATGACTTCATAATGAATGACGTCATGAATGATGTCGATAAGTACGTCACGAACGCATATTTGAAGACGGTCTATGCGTTGTTGTACAAATTGTTTGCTTTTACTATTTAATAAATATTCTGTTGACTATTTTGAAACTAACTTGACTGGGCGCTGTTGCTGTAGGCAGCAACAGTACCCAGTCAAATTAGTTACAAAATAGTCAACAGCTTCCCTGTATAGTTTTCAGGAAATTGATAGCCATGGCATTTGGGGATCGATCAATCCCAACACGGCGAGGTGTGAGTGGAGCTTAGCTATTGATGGGCGGGGCATAGCTAAAAATGGAAAGGTCCATAGGTCTGGCCATACTAAGATTAGATGGCTAGTTAAGTGGCTGGTATAAGCATTGTTCTATCACTCAGACACTCGCATGTTGATTCAATCAAATACACAAGAACTTTATGGAGCGGACAACCCATAGAGCAGCTTGAAGATATTAAACTCAGGAGATACTTCGCCGCCACTACCGGTACACTGGCCGGTTATAGAGCTCTAAAATACCCCCCTTGTAAGCCATCAGTTTGTATCTAATGTGCCTGTATATCACAGACACGCGTCATGGATGACAGAACCACTCCTCTCTATATGAGCTAACAGGCTGCGGATTTCTTAGCAAATGCATCTTCAAGGTGCCAATGACCTTGACGATTGATTTCCTTAATCGTTAGCGTAGTGTTAGTCAGTGGCTCTCCCTCCCACACTCCCTCCCTCCACTCCCTCCCCCCAACCCCAAACCACCGGTTCCCACCACATTTCTCTTTCACCGCTCTCAAAATGTTTCTTCAATGTAACTTCTTCACTGTCCGCGTAATGTTATGTATACTTTGAATTCCGAGGGAAATTTGATATCAAGCTATCTGATAAATTGACATGGAATGATATTGAACAAGTAATTTAGAACGTCTGACTCAAATAGTGATTTCAATGAATTCGAATCAAAACTATTAAACATGCCATTGGCCTACTGAAACAGATGAAATTTCAAAGTCACTCATGTGTAATAGTCATGATTCTAATTCATTGCACAGGTACCTTATTTCGCCGATGTCATGCAAAGGTTAATCACTTTAGAAACAAGTCATGAATCAACCATGTAGAGTCATTTAACAGTTTATATATGTCAATACTTAGTGCTCTTTGCAATGACCTTGGTCCTTGACATTTGTATCATATTGTTAGCATTGCGAATACAGTGCAACCATCACGTATCTATACTGTGCTTAAACATATGTATACAGTTTATTGAACCTATCTGTAGTGGCTGTATAACTCACCTGATCTAAAGTGGTCGATTTATGTTTTGAATCAAGCTGTAAGCTTAAAGCAAGACGTGTTACCGTTATTACTGCGTGCGTGCGTGCGTGCGTGCGTGCGTGCGTGCGTGCGTGCGTGCGTGCGTGCGTGCGTGCGTGCGTGCGTGCGTGCGTGCGTGCGTGCGTGCGTGCGTGCGTGCGTGCGTGCGTGCGTGCGTGCGTGCGTGCGTGCGTGCGTGCGTGCGTGCGTGCGTGCGTGCGTGCGTGCGTGCGTGCGTGCGTGCGTGCGTGCGTGCGTGCGTGCGTGCGTGCGTGCGTGCGTGCGTGCGTGCGTGCGTGCGTGCGTGCGTGCGTGCGTGCGTGCGTGCGTGCGTGCGTGCGTGCGTGCGTGCGTGAGTGAGTGAGTGCGTGCGTGAGTGCGTGCGTGCGTATACGACGCCGAATGCGACGCCGACTGCGACGATGACGACGACGACGACAACGACGACGACGACGACGACGACGACGACGACGACGACGACGACGGTAGACTATTGCTGTTAGGATCATGTCTGAATGGGTCGCCATGCTTCGGCGGATGTGAATATACACTGCTGGTAAATCTTGCGGAAGGGGAGTGCGATACTCATAAGGCATAAGTACGATACGCTGAAAGGATGCTGGAAGGATACAGGATGGGGGCAATGTACGGCTTAGAGTGCATGTACTTATTTCGAGTCTGTGCAAACAATATGCTGATGAGGTTATTACAGTCGTCATAGTAGTCGGCGTTGTCGTCGTCGTCGTCGGTGGCGGCGATGTGTGCGGTTGTGCGGCTCATGGATTTGATGCAACAGCTAGCGGAAGAACACGCACTCGTCCGGAAATTCAAAACAGAACCTCGTTAATCACTTAATGCTCATTAAATCATGTCTGCAACGATATCCACAATATCCATCTCCATCCCATCCACGCCGACCCCATCCACCTCCACCCCTCCACCACATCCCATCCACCACATCCCATTAGTCATATCTCTGACGCTGAAGCACATCCACATCCATGGTGAAAAAAGTATTAGGCCTAGATTTCTTTGCATGTAAATGGGAATTTCTCCAAGACCCCTGCAGAAACCATTTCTGTCGGCTTTGGATGGTTAATATGTTAACCTATATGCTAAACAGGTTAAAGTTAGACTGAATACATTACTAGTGTCATGTCACTATTATTAGATGATTGCGTAGACAATAATCTAATTCACTCTACTGTCGCCACTGTCGCATACAGACACAGTATACATGATCCATTTGAATACTATGACTCTGACTTCGTCAATCTATTTAATTGCTCTGTTCTTACCATATTCTGTGCTGCTTATTCTGCGTTGGTATCTCTCTTCCACGTGCTGGTCACCAGGGTGACGATGTCGCTTGACCGTGTGTCCCCCTAGTCTCCCCCTCGTCCGGCCATCGTTTCCACCAGCGGATCCTGTATCTGACTTGGAGAAGCAGAAAGCATGGAGCAGCAATAGTAATGCCATCACAACCGCATTACACCGCATACTGACGTCCAACTGCCTCTCATGTAATCTCCTGCGCGACTACTTCTGCCAAAATGCGCACTTTAATTAAATGCATTAAATTCCGTGTCCGCATAACAGAATAAACACTTTTCCTGTCAAATAATTTAACTTGTTTAAACAGGTTGTCGTGGCTACACAGGCTGACTAAACACAATTTCCATCCGACTATTATTTAACCATAATATGCAGTGTCAATTTATGATCATATATTCAAATAAGCAGCCTATACAACGTGCTTTGGTGAAAGAGATCCGAATTCAATACCAATTCGCACTACCGTAGTTAGAATATATAAAATACGTGAAGCATTTACAGATTAACGGTAGAATCTCCACTTTTAGACGTATTACCAATGAGACAATTCTCACTAGACCTGGTCCTTGGTGCATGTGTTACACAGATTGTTGATTAATACACGGTATCATCACGACTAGAGTTTATCCAGAAACCTTTGTTCGTTCGTGGGACAGACATCGTGAATAAGCATGCCAAACATTCTCTGCTTTCTGTGGCAGTGTAAAAATACTAGAAACATTCTCACCAATTGCAAGAACAAAACTACCGAGGAGAAAACAAATCAAACACGATTTTTGTTGCTTTGAAATTAAATATCTGCAGATCAATTGAATTTCTAGCTCGCAGCGGAGCAGAAGGGGAATTCTCTGAGTGAATTTGACCCTTTACCATTGTAGTTGTTTTTCTGAATCGCTTTGTTCGTTACTAATTAGATGTATCGTTGCGCTGTGCCATCGTGAATGAATCCTCTCGTGGGATAGCGGTGAATAGAACCAGGCGGGGTGCACAGTCGTCACTATTGATCCAAGGTTTCCTCAGGAGAGACGTTATAATGATATAACTCTGCTGCAATAAGAGGCGTTAGAAACTTATCCTCACAACTCCGTGCTCTATCGCCGTGCCTATGATATCATCGGAAGCATCGTGACTAACAATGTGGATAACTTTGTTAAAAAATACTTAAGAAAATTCTATCATGAATGAAATTGTCGGATTCGTGTGCATATTCTAGAAATTGATTTCTCATTAAACCTGTTGCCGGCTACGTTTAATGTGAGTTAACTTCAGCGCGTGCTAACAAGTAGTCAAAGTGTGCCTAGTCGATATTTGACATTTATTGGTAAAGTGATAAAAGTCTGTCCGATCCACCACGGCAGACACAGTTATACACATAACTCCAGCCCAGTTAATACGGGACAACAAGTCTATCGACACTAGAGTACAAAAAATACTACTACGACTACTACTACTATTGCTACGGTTCTCGTATAATCTGGTCTCCATAGTAGTAGTAGTGGTGCTGTCAGCGCAAACACACTGCGTACAACCCGGCCTAACTACTTCAGCGCACAGAACGCACGCTGAGCCAGTAGAGCAGCCTTCACGCGCTAATACAACACTCGGAAGTACCGCCGTTACAAAAAAAACTTGCGGGCCCGCCCCCTTGAACCGCAGACAGCCAATCAAAAGTCAATTTCATTTACGTTTAGTCGCGGTTATCTGTCTTACTAGAGAGAATGAGTGCGCGTTCCAAGTGGATTTTCTCATTAGAAGTACACGTTCAATATCCCGCCACACATACACACGTAGAGAGACAGAATGAGACCTAGACTCGCTATTATGTGTAGGCTAACTTATATGCGCAAGGCCGTAGACTAGTTTTGAAGTTGGAGGGTGGGAGGGAGATATTTTGAAATCTAGTTCTGAAATGGGGCGTCTTTCCAAAATAAAATTGGGTTAGGCCCTATTCGCCCCCCCCCCGCTCCCCTACCCTACCCCACCCCTCAGTCACACTACCCTCAATGACTGCCTTATTGACGCGTGATCAGGGCGCAAACCTGATATTCTGTGGTGGCTAAGTAAATTAGGCGCAGGCTAGGATTGGGGACCCATATTTTGTTCGTTAGGTGGGAGCGGAACTGTGCGCAGGGCTGTATGGGGTGGGTGGGGTCCTTGGGGTCATCAAATCACAACCCAGAAAAATTGGAAAATCTAGATACTCACAGATGGTAATTTATGCATTTTATTCCATATTGGTAAATATGGACACTCATGTGGTTATTTTATGCCGAATTACCGATCACCTGTACGCCTATAACAAAAACAGATAAACGAAACTGGTGGGGTGGGGGTGTCTTTGAGTGAGATAATTTAGCTAACGTCATGTTTAGCCCACGGCATTTTTTTCTTCGGGTTGAAGACACGCACGCACGCACGCACGCACGCACGCACGCACGCACGCACGCACGCACGCACGCACGCACGCACGCACGCACGCACGCACGCACGCACGCACGCACGCACGCACGCACGCACGCACGCACGCACGCACGCACTCCCCACAATCAATGTGTGTTTGCGCCCATAAAGATTACATTCATCTTCAGTTAATATAAAACAATAAGTGCGGGCAATTGGTTGGAGTGGTCAATTAAAGACAATCCGTACTAAATACGATATTCGTCCATTCTGCGTGAAGAAACAACTAACATCCACCGCAAATAATCCACCGTCGTCCATCGCCTTACGGCTGTGATAACAAATCCAAACAACAAATCAGCTCGTGTGGCAGACCCCCAACCAACAAGTTGTTTCCAATAACCAAAGTCGGTTGGAAAAATAGGACATCGCCCTATTTTCGAGCAACTTTTCCACCCGACTTTTTCAGCAGCAAGTTACTCGCGATTTGCGTGGCGTGCACCTTAGCGCGGTATCCATCAAAATGCAATGTTAGGGAGCCAAAGTATGAATGCTTTACTTGTCTAGGGGGTCCGGGGCGAAGATTTTTTTAACGCAGATCCTCTCAGAGACGATCTCCTGCATTTCCTAAGGTAAATAATGACTGTTTAGAATCAAACAACTATATTTGTAATGTTTCATTAAAATATTGTACTGACCGTTCCTTTTCTGACTGGTCAGACGTGTATCTAGCTTAAAGGGGTCTGTGTCAATATGGCATTTAAGATAATTGCTTTTGACCTTTACGATAATTGCTTTGACCCGTTAGATAATTGATTTGATATTTAAAATATTTGATTTGACCTTTAACGTTATCGGTGTAATTATTTGTTTGGTGTAATTAATTGTTTTGTTAATTATAGTGTTATTAGGCCCGCTTCTAATTTAAATAATTAATAAGAATGGAATTCCTTAGTAAACAGGTAGGCCTTTATTGCTGTAATTAGGCATATAATCAATCGACTTAATTGGTGTAATTAGTGTAATTTTCAACCTATAGGAAATGTAATATCATGTAATAATTATTATAAATTATGACAACTCCGGTACATAACTGTTGATATGTGAAGTACAACGTTACTGCTCAGCTATGACACAGATACTGAAACGGAGAGGACAATCTATCTACAACTAACAGTACATGGATATAAAAACAAGAGCATATCAGTAGAATGGTGACGGGATGGGCGGCCTACCTAATTGGCCGATAGCTTATGACGTCATCAGTGGCGGCATCAATATTTGAATTAGGCCACGCCCATCCCCCCACCAACATTACTCGGATTTGATTGGTCGAGAGCCTCTCTCTCTTGCTCTCTCGCTCTCTCTCTCTCTCTCTCTCTCTCTCTCTCTCTCTCTCTCTCTCTCTCTCTCTCTCTCTCTCCATCCCAATCAGATTCGAGTATTTTTTTACGTGAAAAAGGTGGGCGTGGCCTAATTCAAATAGTGATGACGTCGCTGATGACGTTATAAGCTCTCGCCCAATCAGAACAGCCACAATCCCTTCACCACATTTTGGGGATGTAGATCTTTAGATGATTGACAGGTGCAATGATGTGTGAAAGGGGGCATGGCAAAATGCAAGTCACGTGAACCCTTGTGGTCAATTAGAGCAGCTGCAGTCTTCCCTAGGCCTCAAGGGGTTCCATTGTTTGAGGCTTTGGATGTATTGGCCCATGGTAATGATGATTGATGGGCCTAATTACCCATGAAAGTATTAAGGGAAAGGAGAATGGAGCTATAAAAGCCATTATGTAGATATCTTATATACTAATAAAGCATTTGCAGAGTCAATCCTGGACAAAAAGGTGACAACGTTATCATATTGGTCTTTTAACCATCACAAATTACACATTTTGGAGATTTTCAGAATCACAGCAATTTTTTTCTCCTTCATAAAGGAATGGGAAGTTTCAGAAAGTGGCTCGTAATGTAGGTGATGACCCTGCCTATGCGTTATGGTGCTTGGATGAATAAAACCACAGCTTTTTCCCTAGTATTTATGTAGTAAATTAGTTCCGTCTTAAACTGTGTGTGTGTGTGTGTGTGTGTGTGTGTGTGTGTGTGTGTGTGTGTGTGTGTGTGTGTGTGTGTGTGTGTGTGTGGGCGGGGGGGGGGGGCATTAGATTGATACAGAGGAACGGTGATAACTATACATGTTACTCATGTGAAAATATTCATGAATGTTTCATGCATCTAAATCAGTTATTCATGCCTGACAGAAGACATAATAGCATCATAACCAGCTCTGGTATGTTAAATTTTGTGGTGCAGGCGCTTGTGTGGAGGTGCATGAGATGAGGATGGGTGGGTGGGAGAAACAGGAATGTTTGTCTGGTAGTAGATTCGACCAGCTAATCACAAGAATTCACAGCACCACTGATTATAATGGAAAGTCACTGTTACTATGTGTAAAATGTAAATAGGCCTTACTAACTTTGAATAGGCGTTGAGCATGCTTGATCCTTACCAGTCTGATGCCATTATTCTAAATTTTTCAGTGTCACTATCAAAGAAAGAGGTTTACCTTTTTCAACAATAATGGGGGATGATGATGTAAGTAATATAAAATATATAAATGTTATATGTATAAACATAATATGTATAAATCCTGGTACAAATGTTGTATGTTAAGGATCTGCCACATCATATGCCTTGCCTTTGGTGGATGCCTGTGTTGAATTGCTAAATTATTTATTGATATGGAAATAAATAATCTTGCATCTGAAACTATCTATGACAGCAACATCTTGTACCAAATTTGCTGAACACCAGTTCACCAGGAATTTAATTTAATTTGAAAATTAAAATATTTTCCATCAGAGTGCAAAGGGTTAATAGTGTATCTAGTTAAGGAATTGCTAGATTAAATGTCTGTATAAGGTTAAAAAGTGGATGGATGTCTATGATTTTTTTACTCACATGTACCTGCAACACTGGATACAATTTACCTGCTGATAACATATTGCTACATAAAAAGTTTGGATGGATTGTGGAATTTATTGAATTTTCATAGTTTTTATAATTTTTTTAGCTTTCATTTTACTGGACTTTGCAAACCCAGGTTAAAAACATTAACCTTCGCCATGAGAAATAATTCCCTACATCTATATACCACTAGGGGCATGTGATTAGATTATTATTTTGCTTGGCCTCAAGGCATGATAGCAGTGGAAGAGGTACTAGGAGGACCAATGCATATTCTATTCTTTGGATTGTAATGTGTAATAATTACACAATCGATGAACATATATGCAAAAAAGATATTGTAAACACTATGCAATGCACGAGCTGAATGAATGTACAAAAATCATAGCAATAATTTCTAAATTATATCCTAGATCTGAAATTATGTGAATAAGAGAAATTGCGTAAGCCCTTGTCATTATGGATTCTTACCTAGCAGAAAACCCATTTACTGAAGTTAATTTGGAAATCTAAATCAATAAGCATGTATTCTAGAACAAAACTAATATCATTAAATTACTATCACATGATGAGGTGGGGGTGTTTACTAGATGATATCATGTAGAATGGGGGAATCATTTCATGATTGCATTATACATGTGATGGATTATATTTCATGAACAGCATCAATGTATCATATCATCAACTGCTATTGCATAAATGTGTGTATATAGGTAAAATAACTGAGGCCCACCCATGTAGAGCCTCACTTCCATTGCAAATTATGCAGGTCGGTAGTATAGATAGAACAATCAGTTATCCACATTCAATTTAGGCAAATAGTGTAGTTTTACAAATGTTTTAACATTTGATAATTGGATGTGTACATCCGTATATGTCATGAATTGGTTCAGAGAAATCAACTAACATCATCATGGTTGACTCACTCACTCCATATTAAAACATTGCTGCACATATGACCCAATATCTGCCGGGTATTTGCCCATGGATAGAAACCAAGATATCTTTAAAATAGAAGTGGAGTAAACCTGGGGTATGTGAGTAGGTTGTCATGGCCACTTCACTCAGGAAATCATGACAATTAGATATATGGAAGCAAAGTTTCCTTACAAACAGGAGTGTAATTTCAACCATACTTATCAATCACTAGGCTCTAGCTGATTCAATATGCTAGTATTTAACAATCACCAGAACTGGAGATAAGTAGAAGTTGTGCATATTGGATAAAGGGGTAAGTATTGGAATTGCTAATTGGATTTGATTACTTTGCTCAAAGAATTGCTAATTACACATTTATTTTCAATTATTAGTATTTTATCAATATATTTTGTCTCCTAACATAACATAACTTTTGTAGTGTGTAAAGTCAAATGTTTTGCAGCATTTGAATAGTGATTAGCACTTTAATGGTCAAACTTGCCAAAACAGGCTTTTTTATTGTGATTGAGATATTTGCAATTCAAGAGAAGACACTTTTTGTGAAATTTTACCACTGTAATGTCTGGCCTCATAATCAAGTCAACCAATTCTGTTGTAAATTTAAGAAAAAATGCATTCTCATGTTCTGCAAAGTATAAGTGTAGATTTTCTATAACAAAATTGAAATTTTCTGAATGAATTTTATCCATTAACCCTTTCAATGACAACTCCCTGAAATAGTAAATTCTTTACAATATAAAACATATTCTGTTGAATGTTTTGAAATTAATTTGACTGGTAAGCGTTGCTGCCTTAGGCAGCTACGGCTTCCAGTCAAATTAACTTTAAAATATTAAACAATTTTCCTGTAATGGTGCCTTGAGAGTGGGATATATAGAATTCATTGGTAAAAGGGTTAATGGCCATGTTGGCTAAAAATTGTTTCTGTTATGTCTGTAGTGGTATGTCATGAAAGATGTCCTTTTACAGGCCAATGGGAGATCATTTTTGAATACTCAAATGGCTGGCTTAGTTACTGAGACAGTCAATCCACTGGTGGGAAAAAGAAAATCATCCCTTGACATACATCTGAGAATTCACTAAGCAAAAATTCCAATTTCCCTTACCAATCTTCAGCATTACATGGTTAATGCTGACCATATAACTTTAGAGCCAGGCGCCACAGCATATTGCTTAACTCCAGACATATTTTCGGTTGAATATTAAAATACTGTACTGATTAGCAATTTGTGTATGAGTGTGTATTGATTATTATTTTATTTTGTGATTATTCTACAATCTCAGGGTTTCTGTCAGGCAAAAAAATAGGCCATATACACATTCTTGGTTACGTTATAGTATGCATGCTATTATACATGTGGTTTAAAACTGTTTATCATCAAGAGTGTTCATCTTTCAAATCACAATATATCAATTTCAAGTCAACACTTACATATTCAGGACAGCTACTGAATCTTCTGAAAATATTCTTTAAAAATGAGACTCTTTACCAAGTTTGAGTGACATAAACCATGATTCACATCAATAGTACAGACTTGGCGCATGGACATGTACAGTTACAATTTAATCAATATTATGTTGAACATTTGAAACTAGTTTGACTGGGAACTATGACAACAACAGCTTCCTGTAAAATTACTTTAAAAATATTCAACCGGTTTCAAAGTTTCAAATTGATTCCAACATTTATACAAAGTAGGTAGAGCTTAGCTAGAAATGGATCCATCTAGTGTAAAAAAAACACTATTTTAATACAACCTTTCAAAAAGACAAAAGTTCGGAAGCAAATAATTCCTTAAAATTCAACTACTTTCCTCTATTTTTGCATTGAAATGTGAAATACTTGAATTTCAGATATGAAAGGGGTTAAACTGAAACCCTGCACTACTAGAGCACACCACCCCTTCACTGCTCCCAAAGTGAAGGGGGTTAAACTGAAATCCTGCACTATTGTAGCGCACAACCCATTCACCTCTCCCATCCCACGCTCACAGCCACTGCAAACAAGGACACCGGAACCAAACACCATCCACCCATACACACATATTTTATGGCCAATTTAATAGTAGAAATGCTATCTGAAATGGCTTCTTAGAGTCTGATTTTCCCAGTTTTCTAAAGAAAATCTGCTTTCACCAATCGCAGGCCGGTGGGAAGAGAATTTTGGAGGGGTGGACAGAGAGTGCATCCATGTCAGAGGGTTGGGGTGGGATGGACACACTTTATTGCCAATCCATTGCAAACTAAAAAAGTGCACATTTACAGGCCAAGAGTAGACTGGTTTTTTTAATTTTAACATCGGAATGACTTGCTCGATAACAGAGCCAGTGATTCCAGTGGTAAATTTTCAAAGAAATAGTTTTCTCCTGGCCTTAAAATGGATATATTCTCTGATAAAATTGAAATTTGAATTAAAAGGTTTCCTGGTTAAAAGGGGCAAGGCAGAGCCTAATATAAATGTCCCCTCACTATCACCAATCATATGGGGTGGGTGGGAGTAATGTAAACATTGCTTCACAATCCACAATGATATGAGTAACTCATATAATAAATTTGGATGATTTCCTCCAAACCTTACCTTCTACCAAACCCCCACCTCACCCCCATAGCTTAACAGCACAATTTTAATACTCTCTGAAAAGATTCGCTTGCCAACGCATCCAATCGCATCTCGCATACACAGATGAATAATCAATTGACACCAGTTTTCAGGAGATATAAAACGCTTTAATATTAATAAATTAATAATTTCGTCAATTTTTATACCACAGGCCTTTGAATTTTCGTCCATCCATCTCACTAACACATATAATATACACTAGTAACAAGCTGATTACCTATTCGAGTGTAATATGTGATATTTCCAGGCATACACCTTTTAATGATGAAAAGTATACCATCAAAATTCAGACATCATAAAACTGGATAATATCATGTGACTCCAGAAAACTTGATCAGCGCCAGAAAACTTGATCAGCACGTATTCGTAACACCACACATAAATAATGACGGTTAGGTGTGTTTTAAAAATTAATCCAACTTGTTTAATCTTCTTTACTGGTGGTAAGAGTTTTATTATTATATAAAGTGTCTATTCAATAGCATTTGCTAGTTCCCTTTTCTGTTCCTTTAAGGGGCATGGCCAAAATCAAAATATTGATTATGACCTCATAGCTATTGACCAACTAGTGCAGCCGCCACAACAGTTGGCAATGTTTGGCCTGTGGTTCTATTGACGGGTATAGTGAGGTGTGAAATGTCTAGGGAGAGGTGGGGCCAAGTCGAGGTCACCCGACCCATCGAGGCCTATCAGCGCAGCCACCTCAAGAGTCACCAACGTTTAACCTGTAGAGCTACTGACATGGGTAATGAACTGTGAAAGCGTTATGGTGTGGCCTAATTCAAATATTGATGATATCATAACTCCCAGCCAATCGGGTCAGTCACCGCTAGAGTCACCATTGTTTACTCTGTTGACTTGTGTAATGAGCCATGAAGGTAGTTGGAGGCCTGGGGTGTAATTCAAGTATTGATAACGGCATAACTCACAGCCTATCAGGCTAGCCAATGTTTGTTCTGTGGAGTTAATGAAGCGTTTTTAGGGGTCCGGTTGTCAGAAGCTCTATAGAGTCATAACGGGTTCATCCAGTCCTGTAGGCTACTATCACTACTACTACCACTACTACTACTACTACTACTACTACTACTACTACTACTACTACTACTACTACTACTCTACTACTACTACTACTACTACTACTACTACTACTTGCGATTGCCTAGACATAGCAGAATGGAGCTAAAAAACCCATAAAAGTAAGAATATCTGAAATGTACACGATCAATTCCAGTCATTTCGTGTGGTTCTGAGCTGGGTAGTTGAAAGCTAGTCTGGTGAAAGATGATTTATGTCCTCTGGATGCTGGTGTAGTGGTAAGCTACTCGCCTCCCAAATGCTAGGTGGAAGGTGTCATAGAATTCACTGGTTCAAACCCCGCACGGCTAAAAAATTCATAAAAAATTACATTCCAGATGATGAATGAGCTCTCTCCTAGTGCCAGTGCATCGTCAATGACAGGGTTCATAGAACTAATGCTTGATAATAATAAGATTTCCTCCTCCTCCTCCTCCTCCTCCTACTACTACTACTACTACTACTACTACTACTACTACTACTACTACTACTACTACTACTACTACTACTACTACTACTACTAGTAGTAGTAGTAGTAGTAGTAGTAGTAGTAGTAGTAGTTGTAGTAGTAGTAGTACTGCTACTAGTACTGCTACTACGGCTACTGTAGTCAATGCATGTATACTCTAAAGATTTAACATTCAAAACCTGTGTGTGACGTTTCCTGACCAAAGCAATATAGCAATAGCATGCATCCATGCAACATCCAGGCATGTCCAACCCTGAGTCTCTCTCTTCTGTCAAGAAACCTAAGATTTCAACAAGGCTGCAGAAAATCCTCAAAATATGTTAGCGCTTGAACCTATGCTGCAAACCAGATTATAATTAATATTAGTTATTAATAATAATAATAATATGAAAAATATTAATATTATAATAATAAGGCTCACACTCGGGCCTAGATTTACACCCAGTGAAAGTTGTTTGAGGTTTACAGGCTTCGTGGAAATATGTTGGTTACTCAGTTAATATATTTTCAAAATGCTCTCCAGCAGATGTTTGAAATAGCCGAGACATTCTCTTGTGCATGTGTTTGCCTATGCCTTGCAAAGTTATAAAACCTGTATATGCTCTATACCTGACTGACTATGTGGTCCATTCAACTTCCCCTGGGTCTACCTGAACTGGGTGTTAGGAGAGTGTCTCACTCCTAAGTTCAAAAATTACTTAAATTCGCATATTTACAGCAGAATGGTTCAAAATAAAACTGTTAAAATTAAATAATTTTAGAGGCTTAAATTGTGTGCCTAGATGTAATGAAACGAAATAAATCTTAGCATATGATGATTTCATTACGTATAAATTAATATAATTTTTTTAAGTTGTTAAATTGAATTAGAGGCACGAGTCCCTAATTCAAATTCACAACTAAACCTACGAAATGTATTTATATAGAATGAAATCATCATATGTTAAGATTTATTTCGTTTCATTACACTGAGCTACACAATTTAAGCCTCTAAAAGTATATAATTTCAACAATTTTATTTTCGAGTATTCTGCTGTGAATATGCACCTTTAATGGATTATTAACATTTTAGAAGAGCCGATATTGGTGCACTGTGTATTTTCATTCAGATTTTGGGGGGATTTGTAAAACTATATATTTTTAGAAAGCATTCGGTGTCCCAATTCCAAAAACCAATGTTTGCATTTTCACAGATGTCTTCATGGCGGCCATCTTGGATTTCAATATGGCCGCCAGCCATATCATCCAAAACCTAAAATATATCGGCAACCAAATGGCTCAGATTCATAATTTTGATGTCCATATCTATATAGATCAATGGTCAAGGAATGCATTGGTAACATTTATAATAAGATTTAAGCAACAGAAATGCTGTTTTGATATATTTGACCGATTTAATACATAATTTGCAGACATCATCTGCACATTTTGCACCATTTATGATACCATTGAAATTTTCTTTGACATCTAACATAGTTATTTCCTTCCGATTACGTGTTCAAACAATGTCATATTTTTAGTAACAGTGTCATCATTTTCATCTAACATATAGACTTCACAAATTGAGTCCTTGTCGTTTCACCCTATGCCTTATAGCCACCATCGAGAACACTTAATCCTAAAAATCTTGGCTTCTTTTAAATATCTAATGATAATTCTTTTTGCAAAATTAGGGTTTTTACATGCCTTTATATACCATATTTCCACGTGATTTTAGTCGATTAAATGTGGAATATTCATACACTGATTACATTAAAACAAGGAAATATCTCATAACGGTTGCTGGACTACTACAGCACCCCAGCTCGTTTATTACTAGACATACTATGATGGAGTATACATATGGTGAATGATGTGAAACTGGTTAACCGCCCAGCGCATTCATGCCAACAATTGTAAAAAAAATTCCGTAATGGATGGTCCGGGGTAATTTCCAAATTCGGTCGTGAAAGTAAACTGAAAATATATTTTGGCAAAAAACATGTTCGAATGATCGTCTTCTCGTAGATTTGCAACAACCATAATCAGAGAGCAATTATTATCAAGAATATCGTTTGTAATAACGGTTAAACTAATTTACTTTGTCCTCAAATTGAGTAAACTATGAGGGAAGAACAGCATGATAAATCACAGGCATCCACAAACTGGAAACTGGAAACTGGAAACTATGTATTTTTTTACAGACAGATGCTACTGTTGAAGGCCCAATGGTGCAGCAGCCAAGAATAGACTCATTTAGCAATTTGCTACAAGCAGTTGAAGAGAGAGTGACCTTACAAGATGGTGCATACATTGAAATTCATAAAAGACGTAGATATTTTCCAGAGGGCGTCTTATCTTCACATAAAGTGGATTGGCATCGAGGTTGTTAATCTACTGCCATTAGTAAGGAAGAAATATGACGTGCATGAAATCGCAGGGCGGATGCATTATCTACTGGGTCTTACATTACTAAGAATCATGGAAAGAAAAGGAAAAGCTCTGTAGATGAGTCATCGACATCATTTTCATCATCTATGTTTACACGTTCATCAGCAGTTCCACTGTGTCAGAAACTGTGTTTCTTTCACCAGATGGTCGATCCTAGTCAACAGTTATTCAAATTGTGAATAAATAATTCTGGTAAAGCACTACGAATCATCACTAGATACAGCATTAATTACTAGATTAAACACTTCGCTTTCCCGTGTGATGCGCATGCAATTGATGTTCATTATCACAAGCCATGCTGGCGGAAGCATGTCTCCCATGTTCTACGGGATGCAGAAAATAAAAGAATCACTTAGAAAGATCTCTCCAGGAAAATGGCATGCTTGATTTAAATTATCCACATCGTTGATACACATACCCAAAATGGGGCTTATCATTCTATGGCTGACATTGAAATAGCATATATTAACATGCTTGACCGAGAATCCTTGGAAAATCACTCTCCTGCATTTAGTAGGCAGTGGCTGAAAGACAAAATTCTTTTCAAGTTAACTCATGCAAGAACTGTCCTTCAAAAGGACAGGTGCATGTGTGCTGTACTGTATTCTCTAGAAGCATGTGAGGGAGATATTGTTCATTCTGCGATCATGCGTGGCATGGAAAGCATGAGGGTTATTAGCACAGCTAATTCAAAAAAGCGTCACGTTATTCACTAAGAATGATGGTGAGCCTGGTTCTTTCTGGGTTTCTTTTAACGTCCCATATGAACTATACAGACTAATCTGATGGATAATGGTGGGCCCTGTGGATAGTTTGGAAAGCAAAATCAGGGAATGTCTTATTGACAGAGCAGTATTAACATCTTGTCTTAAATCTGATAGGCAAGTGATATACAAACCCAAAGCTGACTCTGAAAAATTCAGATCCCACCCATGGTTGGCACAATTCTCAGGTTCTTGGATTGGCATTGTCTGTGCACCAAGACACTAGGAATAAGAAGATTGTGAATCTGCTTCATGCACAGATCTGCTATATATCTTACCATCTTTCCATGCTTCTAGAAACATCAATAGCAACTGAAGTTGTCGAAAACATGAGACAATTCAATAATTTGTATGTTCCACCATTTCTAAAGAAATGGGCATTTGTTTTCTTTGTTGTGGACAACACAGTCCTTGCCGAGGGCACCGTCGATGGCCAAGGCACCACACATGGAACAGTCGTTGCTGTCTATCAAAAAGCTTCTGCTCTCGGGGAGTCCATTGCTCCACCTTTAAGCATACGTGATACAAAGAGTTTATCCATTACACCACAGCACAATGGTTTCTGGTACTATTGAGCTACAACCTGTTTGGAAAACTCTAGGCAAGGAGAAAGCGAGAGCATTGCCTGCCTTTCATGCCTTTACTGGACCAGACAATACTGGCAGATTTTCTATAATAGGTAAATCAACGTGGTTAACGTTCTTCTTAGATGCAGACAGTGATGTCATTGAAGCGCTGAAGAACTTGCCAAAAGAGACTGAGGTGACAGATGGCCTGCTTTCCAATCTGGCAAAGTGTGTGTGTGCTGCATACTGTCCAAAGTCTATCAACATTGAGAACATCCCTGAGTTACGTTGGCATTTATTTTATAAGCAGCTTGCGGAAAGTTTCCCATTGGTGCTTTGAAGCAGCACTTCCTTAAAGTGCATGTTCAGGCTAATGTGTGGTGACAGTCAAGTATTTCACATCACAAGTGTTTTAAACCACTGCAGAATAGATACTACAAGGATACAGGTGGCCAACTAAAGGCAAGAACAAGTTTCCTCAGCTCCAACGGCTATCATTGAGATGATTAGGTGCCAATGCAAATCAAACTGTTCCTCACATCGGTGCTCATGCAAATCCAAAGATTTACCATGTACAGAGCTTTACCAATGCAGCATAGGGTGGAAAAACAACGACGACTCAATCCTTGAAGTCTAATTATCATAGGCAGACGATGGCGATGTTACTATGTAGGCAGCAATACATTGCTTACAGACCTATGGTGGCGAGATAACTGTGTTACATGTCAAAGAAAATTTCATCATGCCAATGGTGCAATTTGCAGATAATGCCCGCAAATTACAGATTAGATTGGAAATCATCTACCAAAATAGTATTTCTGTTGCTTGAAGTTTATTATAAATGTTACCGATGCATTCCTTGACCCAGGAAACATAGATATAGACATCAAAATTATGAATTTGGGCCATTTGGTAGCAGATATATTGAGTTTGGAAGAATTTAGATGGCGCCCATTTTGAAATCCAAGATGGTCACCATAAAGATATTTGCGCTAATGCAAACATTGTTTTTTTGTAATTGTCACACTAAATACTTTTCAAAAACATATAGTTTTACAAATCCTCAAACATTCTGAACGTAAGAAAAAATCTAAACATGGTGACCCCTACTATATCACGGTTTCTTAAGCTAAGAAAAACTGGGCTTATAACGCTGTCAACAGGCTAACCTAAATGAAGAGAGAGCGCCTGGGTAGCTAACAGGTATGCTCTAAAAAACTAAACATTTCATAATTCTTCAGATGTAGGACTATTTGACCGACTGTGATGACTTCATAACCTTCAAGATCTCAGAATGTCCTGTAGAGACATTGGAAGGGTAATGATTCATGAAAGAGTTAAGGATGGAGCCTAATTCAAATATTGATGATGTCATAACTCACGATCTAGCAGTGCAGCCGCCCCGTGGTTCACCAATGTTTGGTTCTTTGGAGGTAATGAACCGTGTATAGTTGTAGAGGTCTGCGGTTTGGGGGGGCTCTCTGTAGAGTCATACTGTATTCAAGGTTACCGGATCCTACTGCTATCATTACTACCGCAGAGTCAATGGATGTATACTTCAAAGGTTTAACAGTGCAAATGCAGCTGTAGCATTTCCTGAC
This sequence comes from Chaetoderma sp. LZ-2023a, assembly GCA_034401795.1. Classification (NCBI taxonomy): domain Eukaryota; kingdom Metazoa; phylum Mollusca; class Caudofoveata; order Chaetodermatida; family Chaetodermatidae; genus Chaetoderma; species Chaetoderma sp. LZ-2023a. The sequence continues at coordinate 126,806,073 of CM067371.1, read as the reverse complement.
ATAAAGCAAGGCGATATAGCAATGACAGCCCATGCATGTCCAACCCTGGGTCTCTCTTCTATCAAGAACAGAAAGTCTTAACATAAGCTATCCCTAACCACTACACATCGACCCTAATCATAAGACCAATACTTATTATAATAACATTAATATTATAATAATAAGGTCTGCATTCAGGTCCTAGATTTACACCCGTGAAAGCTAGCTGTGAGTTGTATGCCTTTGCTGAAAATATGTTGAACCCTCAGTCAGTCAAAACATTTTCAAAATATTTTCCAGTTCGCTTATTAAGTAGTAAACAGTCGACTCGCCCAAACACTATGCTATTCTCAGCAGAGTTATAATAGCCTGCATATATACTATACCTGAAACTATTTCGACTCAAATTGTGACACATCTACAGTTAACTTCTCCAACAGTCAAATTAATTTCAAAATATTTGTCAGAACGTTTTATAAAATTGTAAAAAACCTATTCGGTCAGATTTCTTGCATCTGGATAAAACGAGATCGATATTGAACTCGCTTTGAACCAATACCTGGTGGCTTTGAACTGCTGGTCAAAGCAATGGCTGGTCAAATTCAACATGAACAAACAGTCAATATGTTAGCGGCAAATCAGCCAACTCATAACATGTCAAACCTTCTTCTAGGCAATACACGAATAAGCCGAGTAGAGTCTCACAACTATTTAGGCCTCACATTGTCATCCAATCTTAAATGGACAGCCTATATAGAGAATATGATTAAAAAAGCAAACACAATTTTAGGTTCAATTAGAAAAATAAAATACAAAGTATCAAGGAAATCATTATTTAAAATCTATCTTAGTTACCTTCGTCCTGTATTGGAATATGGATCGGAAGTGTGGGACGGATGCAGGCAACAAGAAAACATTGAATATATCCAAATAGGCGATAAGAATAATATCTGAACTTCCGAAATACACACCTCTAGAAATATTATACAAAGAACTTGGATTAGTCATGCTAAGTAGCAGAAGAAAAAACAAAAAACTAATTTTAATGTATAAAATGCTAAAAGGAGACGTCCAGATTATATTTCTGAACTAAGTTATAAATTATAATCTACGTAATAGAAATAACCTAGTAGAAGAAAATATTCGCCTTGAGAGCTATAAAAAAATCGTTCTTTCCCAGTACAATCAACCTTTGGAACAAACTAGATGGTTCCGTTCAAAATTCTGCATTTGTCTCCATATTCAAATCAAAAATCGACTTCCCAATATTATACACACTAAATTACGAAATAAATGTAGTCAACTTAACGCTCATCTTAATTATTTTCATGTTAGTGACAATCCTAATTGCCCTCATTGCGTGGCCATCAGAGAAAATAACCAACATTATTTACTCGAGTGTGCCAAATATACAGAACACCGACAACAGCTATCTAGAGATCTACTACATTTTGTTATTTCAGAGGGCATATTACTATATGGCAACCCCGATCTAGGCTTTGAAGAAAACTGTTTAATATTTCAGAAAGTCCAGAATTATATTAAGAATACACAAAGGTTTGACTGACGCTAAGCACATCTCACATTTCCGCGTGTTGGAATCAGAATCATGAATGCCCAGAATCCCAATTTCGAGGTAACTATCCATAGGTTTTGTTGAATATGGTGAGGCTAGTTTGACTGGGTGTCGTTGCTCCTGTTTACAGCAATGGCTCCCGGTCGGGTTATTTTCAAAATATTTAACAGCATGTTTACTAAGTTATAAATCTATCAAAGACAATTGATAAACTTGACGGACATTTCAGTTTCAGTTTTCAATTATTAGTCTCACTATTCTTAGTAGTATTACAATTTTAGATTTTGTAAGCATAAATAATGTTAATGTATATAAGTAAATATCAAATTGCATTTTATTGTAAAATTATTATGTAAAATTATAACATACCGCATTTTATAGTCTTTTAAGGAAAGAGTCGAATCTAAGTCAGTTTGACTTGTTACTCAATCCCATTGTTGTTTATTGACAATAAAATATGTTTAAAACAATTCGGTCAACCTGTTAATCTATCCCTATTTCATGGAGCACACTGACATATGCATGCATAAGTGCATCTATGGTCGGCCGTACTATCGATAGGCGGTCGTAGATGCGCGCGTACATGCATGTGTGCGTACCAGAAGCTTACAGGTTGTAGGTTGGGGTGGGGTTGCTAAGCTCTGATGCAGAGTGTTTATTCAGTTCAGTTCAGTTTTCTTTATTCTCTCGGACCGTTTTTACAACAGCATATGAGGTAGTTTTGATAATTTAAAGTGTCGAGGGGGTACAGGTGCCAGATAAGGGTTTTTTTAAATATTCAGCAGAGCATTTTTTATTTAAATAACTCCAACATAGAATCGTGGGTAAGATTCGAAGATTGACATATTCTTTAGTTTGCAAGCATTTCTCTGTAGAAGTCGAGTTTTGAATGTTAAATGGTATATCCAATACATAGCCTAGAGGTGCTAACAGGTTACAAACATTAGTAAACCATCCCCTATTGTGTAGCGCAACTGGATTAACAACTGATAAATGTATAACAGAGATAGCCTGTTAATGGCTACAAATTAAGTAGATCCAATTAATCCCCAGATGTATGGGCATTATGCATCTTCCCACAACCCAGTTTAAACTAACATACACACACAAACTCGGACACAATTGAGATAAAGTGAGTCATAATATGTCAATAAATAGGTGTTAACACTAGATACCTCAGAATTGTAACTGACAGCCGAGACCCATCATAACCGATGTTGAGTGATTAGTAAAATCGATTAAGCAGCATGTCCGAAGCCCTCAACAGTATCGTGATACCCACCCACCCCCTCACCCTACACCCTCCAGAACCTAGATAGCCATCTCAACAATGGAGGTTGTCACATGTTTTGTATTAAATAGTAAGAAAGATGATGGATGTTGCATCAAGATTCATACACATCGTTAGCCAATTGGTCTGTAAATCTCTTTTGAACATGTGTTCGGGTAAAACCTCTATTGAATGACAATTTCATTACCATTTAACTGGCGCAGCCCTAATAGGGGGTGAGGGTGCTTTTTGGTGCAAGGAATCGCTACCTCCAGCTCGAAATGTTATTTGCAACCCCCACCACAATTCAATTAGTTTTCAAAATAGCTAACAACATTGCTCGCTATAGCGGTCATGAACCTTTGAATCGCTTATCATTAGATGTGTGATGGATTAACAAATATTGAGACAACAGTTCAGCGATTGACGTACATCTATCATTTGCTAATTGCACATATGAGTGAAAAACAATTCACATAGAGTTAGGCGTGCATGTTGATGTCAGGTGACTTCGGGACGCTTCTCTTTATGTTGTTAAGTATAAACATATTCAGTGTCGAATTGCTACAGCTATTTAAGAGTTAGGTGAGAGCCGCTATATTATCATCGGAGCGCGATGTCCCTTGTCAAAATGCTAAATATGACAGTGGTAAAGTGTGTGGCGGTTTGACGGAATACTGTGTACATGATTATAACGAAACTTGCAAGACACCGCTGACAGTTCGGTGCAACGTAATCTGGCTCCTCTGAAGTTTGAGGAAGAATTACTAATAAGCAGCAATTGCCAGCAACAGGGAAACCATTAATAATTGACTATATAAGGATGATTGTAACAATTAAATATCATTCAGACATCATTCTAGTTATTAAGCTACGCTCACGTTTTTGAAAAATATTTTTTTAAATGTTAACTTTTTAATTTTTTCTAAATTCTTTTTCGAAGTTTGCATTATGGAGAATAAGATCAATTCAAACATTAGTCTTGAGGGTTGTGATAGTTCCGTTAGTTGATTCCGGGTTTTCACATATTGAGGAAGAATTACTAATAAGCATCGACATTTTGCCGTCTATTTCTAGATATGTCTATGGTTAAAATACGAGTTCGTTTTTCTGTTGATTGAATCCAATCTTTACTCTTTAACATCGGTTGATTTATCATGAACATTAGTTGCTTTACAACAATTTAATCAACAAAAATCTTTGCAAACCAGCCGTTCATCCAAGACACCAGATTTCATCCATCCAATCGGTAATTAATCCACACCAGTTTCCGTTTATACACGATGCCATTCGACGCCGACAGAGCACTGCGACCGGACATTTTAGACATCGACCCTGACGACCAAGAGGCCATGATCTCATGGGAGTACTGGAAAGCAATTTTCGAAGGTTACATGGAGGAACAAGGAGATGATGTCAACAATAACTGCGCTCACAAGCTACGTCTACTACGAAAAAACGTTGACAAGAAAGTGTTTCACTACGTTGCACAATTTCAGACGCATGACACAGCAATGGCAGGCCTAGCTGAAATCTATGATAGTAGACCAAACAAAATTACTGCTAGGTACATGCTAGCAACGCAGGAACAAAAATCTGGTGCAGATATATAGCGTTTTATAAATGAGCTTAACGCCATAACGGTCACTTCGATGCCCTGACAGCTGATCAGAACAAACAGCAGAGCATAGAGCATACTTGCTGCGTTCATAGCGGGTTTGTCATCTCCCAACATCACACAACGACTGCTGGAGAAAAGTGACCTGGCAGCTAAAGAAACCGCCAATGTTTTAGAAATGTCTGAAAAGAATAGTGCTGCTTACTTTGTTCCTGTTAGTTCTCTAAGTTTAATGGCAGTTTCGGGGTTCTCTGGTGGGCTAAGTTCTGAGAAATCAGCCCCTCGACATGGTACATATGATAATTGGAAGTACAGCTATCCCTTCAAAACCACACATATCCTCAACAAAAATTGATGATTCTTGACAACCTTGTAGCAGATATCATCATGGGTGGAGATTTCATGGCTAAGCACCAATCTGTGAATTGTTCCTTTAGGTGCTCTAAGAAAGAACTGACTATTTGTGAAATAGAAACTGAATATACCGCTAAGGTTTTGCCACAATCCCTATTTCAGAATATCACTGCCAAATGTAAACCAATTGCCACTAAATCTCAACAGTTCAATGACTGTAACCAGAAGTTTATCAATGCGGAGATCTTTTAGCTGATGGTGTAATCGAGCCAAGTCATTCATCTTGGCGTGCACAGGTTCTAATAGCAGTGAACTGTTCCAGTAAGAAGCATATGGTAGTGGACTTTTCTAGAGCCATTAATCGTTTCACACAATGTGACACATACCCGATGCCGTGCATTGATACAATGGCAAATTCTCTAGCTCAGTTCTCAACACTTGACCTTCGCAAAGCATATAACCAAATCCCAATCATTGAGTCAGAAAAAAACAATACACAGCATTTGGAGCTGACGGTAAACTGTATCAGTATCGCCGAATCCCATTTGGTGTTACAAATGGCGTAGCTGCATTTCAACGTGTGATGGACTCGATACTTGATAAAAGTGGTTTAAATCACACCTTCCCTTATGTTGACAACATCACAATAGCCGGTCATGATCAGGCAGATCACGATCGAGAACTACAGAAGTTTCTAAGTGTGGCTGAATAGTATCACTTGTCATTCAATCATGACAAGTCTGTGTTTTCCAAAACCGAGATAGATCTGCTGGGCTCAAAGATCAGTCATGATCGTCTTCGTCCTGACCCAGAAAGGATGCGTCTACTACTAGATCTTCTTGTGCCATCAAGCAGGTCTGAACTAGCCCATGCTCTAGGAGTGTTCGCTCATTATTCCAAGTGGATAAGTAAGTTTTCTACCTTGGTCAGCCCGCTTACTATTGTAAACGGATTTCCAATGAGCACGAACCAAATCAGCTCCTTTGAAAAACTGAAACGGGTAATAGCAGATTCAGTCATGGCATCTATTGACGAAACTCAACCTTTCACCATCGAAACCGATGCTTCTGATGCTGCAATTGCTGCAGTCTTAAATCAGAACAGTCGTCCAGTCGTATTCTTCTCTAGGACACGCACTCCATGTGAACGCAACCATTCGTCAATTGAGAGGGAAGCATATGCAATTGTGGAAGCCATTAGACAATGGAGCTTCTACCTAGTAGGGAGAGTTTCAATATCATAACTGATCAGAGAGCGGTGTCATTCATTTTCCATGAAAACCACAAGGGTAAAATTAAGAACGACAAGATCGAGCGATGGAGATTAGAACTTTCTTGTTATAGTTATGACATCAATTTCGCCCAGGGATCTTCAATGCCAGTGCTGATGCGCTTTCACATGTCGCTGCGAGTGTCGCACAGGACCATTCATTGTAGAAGCTTTAAAAATTACACAATGACCTTTGTCAAGCAAATGATTAATACGTTTATATCAGACTGTGTAATGGACAGGAGAAAACTGTTTCTACGAAGGACCTTGCTCCCAGTGGTAGCGTGAATGGACAAAAACAGTGTTTGTCTCAGGAAGGTCCATCTGAGCTTCTACGAGATTTCATACAGGATAATGTTTCTGATCCCTCGGAGGTAAGTGATTTGAATGACTTATTTTCAAATGCCACTAATCACACTCAATCCATTCATCGTGTATCTGATGATACCTATAATGATTCAGGTGTTCATTGTGACCAAAATGAACTCGAGCATTCTGCTAGAATTAAGAAACCTCCAAATTGACTTGATCCGTAGAATGAGAATTCAACATCTTTCAATGAGTCAAGTACTAAAAGAATATATATATATTGTTTCATAGGTGGGGTGAATGTGATAGTTCCGGTTTCATAGGTGGGGTGAATGTGATAGTTCCGGGTTTCTCTATTAGTTGATTCCGGGTTTTCACATATTCGTTTTGCCGTCAATTCCTAGATATAGCTATGGATAAAATATGAGTTCGTTTTTCTGTTGATTATAAAGCCAATCTTTAATCTTTAACATCAATTGTTTTATCATGAACATTAGTTGGTTTACAACAAGGTTGTTGGCATATTATTGCCATCCCGAATCGATGACGGTTATGTAGACTATTATCTCCTAGAAGTGTCAGAGAACAGTCCACTAGAGGTTGTAGACAGTCCTCCTAGCAGATTCGAAGCAGTGCAAGTTCAGACGCAACTACAGGTCATGGTGGACATTAGTTCAGTAAATCTTTTATTATAGCGTTTATGAGTATCAATGAGTACCGACTGTGCGTGCGTGCGTGCGTGCGTGCGTGCGTGCGTGCGTGCGTGCGTGCGTGCGTGCGTGCGTGCGTGCGTGCGTGCGTGCGTGCGTGCGTGCGTGCGTGCGTGCGTGCGTGCGTGATCACACGTCCATGTGTCATTGGGTGCGAGGTGTGGGCATACAGAGGGTCTGGTCAGTTGTAGACATATCCTGGGGCATTGTGGTGGGCAGGATGTAGAATTGTATGAGGGGTGCTGTACATTCAGTGGGTTGTAAAAGCGCCATACTTTGATTTTACTTTGTCAAGCATTATAACAAACAGCTTGAAGTTAAACGTACACTATTTCGTTAGGAATTACACGAAGTTTCGCATCATCAGTCTGAATTGAATTAATGGCTCGACGTTCAAACATTATTATTTTGCTTCAAGACGCAGGCATTGTAATCTCGCAAATTGGGCTACATATTTGGCTCGGCTATTTAGGAAACATTCTGACGAATATTTGAAACTAATTCGACTGACTGACTGACTGACTGACTGACTGACTGACCAACTAACAGCCTGACTGCACCACCTACCTGAGGGGTAGTGCTCACCCGTCATTCTCACCGTAGACTCAAATTTTAACCCAAACTACTCTCACCCTGACACATTATAGACTTATTATTATTAGGGTGGAGGGGGTGGGGGTGGGTAGGCCAAGCCTGTGGGCTGGCACCCTATTGTTTTCGTTCTGTTTATTATTATTATTATTATTATTATTATTATTATTATTATTATTATTATTATTCTGCTCTTCGACTAAAATGCTATAACTTGAAAACTTCGAGAGAAAAACTGACAAGACTTTACAGACTATTTAGGAAGTAATATTGGAAAGCCTCTGACCCCAAATGAATCTGATTGGTTGCTGGGCTCGGTGGCCATATTGGATTTGCTTGAATCTTTCGCGGATTTTCAAAATTCTTCTCGAAAACCACTGGGCCGTTTTGACCGAAACTCAGACTGAAGTATATAGTTATGGGTCCGAATAAAAATTGGTCAAGAGAACTTGATTTGGCCAGTGGTTCGGCGGCCATCTTGATGACGTCATAAATCATTAAATTACTTTGCAGAGTTTAAAAAAATCTTCTGTTCTGAAACCACCAGGACGATTGATGAGAAACTCCATATCCAGGTTAGGCCAAGAATCAAAATTGTTAAAGCGAATTTGATTGGCTCATGTCTGCGGCGGCCATCTTGATGACCTCATAACATAGAAAATGTAATTTTCTCGGAGACTACTCAACCGATTTTTCTGAAAATCTGGGAATATTATAATGCTCCTAGGCCAAGTCAAACTTGAAGAAAGGATATCGATATCTCCAAAACTCTGGCCGTAATTGGTCAATGGCATGTGAGTATTTCTACGGCCATTTTGAACCTTTTTTATTTGAGTGAATTTGACAGTGAAAACGGGTAGGAATAGGTAAAATGGTGTTATGATTTCAAATTTGTTAGTTTTGAATGTGTGAGACTAAGCTATCGGCGTCCGTCTTGGATATTCCGTGGCCCGAAAAAAATCTCCATATGGGGAAATTCTTGAAATTTGAATCAAGTTTTCTCCCAGAATTTTAGGCTGACCGACGTGAAACATGGCAGTCTTCTAGCACTTTGTAGCCCGCGTCTTGACTTCAAAAATATTTTTTTTTCATGAAGTGGTTTTCCCGAAAATCCTGAATATGAAATTTTGGGGCAGAGTGCTGAAACCTATACTTCTCTGGGGCTCAGAGTGTTAAAATTTTGCATATACGTAGATACTATATGCACCCATGGATCGATGAAATAAAATCGGTGGCGAACATATTAACGTGTCTGATATTGCAAATATGCGTACTGTCTTCTATTTCCGTGATTTACCGATAAATGCTGCAATTCTAGTTTCTTCCTTTGGTTTATCAAATTCGGAGCAAGATTCGCTATCAGGAACCGTTTACAGAACTCGAATATCCCAAGCGGTTCCCGAGATATTACGATTTTCTTGGGTATTCCATGGCCTGAAAAATCCCCATGGGGAATGTATGGGGAAATTTTGGAAATTTGAATCACGTTCTCTCCCAGAGTTTTAGGCTGACCAATTTAAAACTTGGCAGTCTTCTAGCACTATGTAGCCCGCATCTTGACTTCAAAAATATCTTTTGTCCATGTTGCGGTTTTCCTAAAAAATCCTGACTAGGTAATTCTTTGGCAGCGTGCTGAAACTTATACTTATCGGGGGCTCAGAGTATTACAATTTTGCATATGGGTAGCTGGAGGAACTGATGGAATCAGTACATTAAAACAACAACCAGTGTCATTTAGTGTTATTTAGTGGAAGAGGAATATAACCTCGGCGACCTATTGCTGCCTCCCAGAATGATAAACATAGACACCTGGCTAACTGCTAGATAAAGTCGCCATAAAAAGGCACTGTTCAAAATACCACCTCCTGGAATACAGCCACTTGTTGTTTCTACACATATAGGTCATACACGCTGTGACTGGCTTGACACACGAGCGGCCACAATGGATGGTATTTCACACCTCATTTCGCCATAACCCCTACCCCGACGCCACATCCCGACGTTTTGTTGTTCTAAACAATTGCAATGGTACCTAGTAAGTGCAAGAAGGACCGTGTTACACTCGTGAAACAGAAATCATATGAGAAAGAAACTGCTACCTGTGTTTCAGCACTCTTTCTAAGCAAAGAAAGCTGCGAAAGATTTGAAAATTATTACTGTCAAAGACGTCTTGCATCTCGTCTTCGTCGTTTCTATTATACAGTCAAATAGGAGAGAAAAATTACTCTGCTGCCTACATAAGGCCTCTACATGCTTCATTCCTCTTCTTCTGTCTCTCTATCTATATTAGCACCGGTGGGAGAGCATTGCCAATAGGCCTCTTTCACACATCCGACCAAATTCCTTTAAATTTCTTGCGGATACTTCATCAACTTCTCTCATCAACATTATGGGAGACTCAGATAGCAGTCAGATTACTGATGTATCTTCAGGCCTAAAACTTATTTAAAGAATCACCCATGCTCTTACCCATGAAGCACTAAATCCTGACTGCTTATTACCACTCATTACCATTCCACTTATGAAAGATAAAGGGTACTATGTCTAAGATGTGTCGTCTTCATCACCAAACAACCCACACAAGCTCATGCCACTAAGTACACACACTCAATTAAGGCCTTAAATTTAACAGAAGCAGCCATGCCTTCAGTAAAGAATCAAAACACTGCAATCGAAACGGAATCCAGCCTCGCCAACCTTTCTCAATACCCACTCCACTGGTGTCTTCAGCCACTGCAGGATCGCCAAGGCTGTTACTTCAACTCCATCATCATCAACCGCCTCTGCACCATAGCTTCGCGTTCCGACCAGATCCAAAGTACTAACCCTGGTCAAGAAACGCAAAATCAAGAAGGGGCAGGAAAGCAAACCACCACTGTCAGCAATAACAGTATGGACGTCTCGTTAACAGAAGATGAGACCACACGAAAGATTGGGGTAGGGGAATTTGGACCAATCTCTCCTGAAGAAAACGTAAATACTGCATCGAGTCCCGTCACTACTACACCTGGAGCATCATCATCGTTCACAGAAGCCCTAAAGCAACTTTATACATCATATCCCGGAGACGACCTGAAGGTCATAGTAATCGACGATGACTACAATCCTGATACAGCCTATGAGACCACTCGTGAGACTGATCCAAGGACTGCTAAAGGGATCATTCTAGTCACTTCCTTCTCGCCTATACCACGTCTCTCAGCCTATCAACACACTGCTTAGCATCGCGATGATGACCCGAGGCAACCTGGCAATACATACACCACGCATATCATGATATCGATCAGCACATTGCGCTCCATAACAACAATCGCCCAGACTGCTTTACCTGTTACTAGGTTATCAAGGTCTTGAGTCACCCCATCTACAACTTCATCTCTGATGGCTTCGTCGCCATTGGAACAGCTTCCATGCCAGCGACAGTAGTAAGGTCGCACCTCAGGATCCAAGCGGCAAAAGCATCTATTTAGGCTGAATCAGAAGACATTCAACACAGACCACTCAGTGTTTCATCTCGTCATAACTTCTCTGCACCAGGAACATTACAAATGTTAATGCATTCACCGCATTCCAGGCAGAGACAACCATCAATCATACCAAGAACGAATCTGAACAGGCCAATGTCCGTGAACAGATTCCTCAATTACATAGCATCTTCCCGGCCAGCAGACTGTGCTACTTAGAGTTACCGCTTAGTGCAATATTGCACTTCATTGGCGCAGAACCCTTACTTCGAGACCACTCAAACTCCACCCTCATCTTCAGCATCAGAGACCTCGCAACAGTCCTTCGCGAGACCATAATTGTATACTCGGGTCACCTAACGTCATCTTTGTTTGCTATTGTCCTAGTTAGGATATTAAAGAGAGGCAAAATAAAACCATCGCAAAGAAAAATAAAAAAATCCTTGAAAACCTGCAGCCCACCTCCAACAAAAATAAATGAAAAAGCACTGAGCTTAAAAATTTTAATAAAAAATATTAAAAGTATGCCACCCCACTCTCGCTTTCCTCTGTCACTTCTCTATAAGTGATGTTCCTATGCCACACTGTTCTTGCGTCACGTGACACCCACGGTCTCACACATGCATGGCCAAGGACGACGACTCTACATCCTCATATGAGGCATTGTCAAATGAACGCATTAATGTCCGGTGGGGCAGTGTAGTCGGATTGTGTGGACCCACAGGAGTTGTCATAGGGCAGATGCACTGATGTCATTCGGGTACTTGTCATCACTGTACACATGGACCAATGTATGACAGAGCATTGCGAACCTCTGTTAATCGGCCTTGTCAGACTTCTAAGTCGAAGGCTGGTGCTTGTTGGTCAGCATCGTAGTAAGGAATAGCGCATTTCGCACATCCGAGCTGACTGCCGTGCTAAAACCTTTAGATTGTATAAAGTTCTCAGAACGACACTGAAAGATATTAATGGCACACACATTTAAACCACAGCCAATATAGGATATTGTTATATCATTGAAACCGTTGTTTGTCCAGGATTCTGAAACTACTTTCCTATTCCCACTATCTTCAATAATTAGGGGGGGGGAAGGGTTTGTTATTGTAGCATGGATCGACCGGATGGGTACGAACCGTCCCAGCTAAGCTGGGTACAAGATGACCGCTCAGGGTGCGTTCCAAGCACGCTCCCCACCCACCCCCCTGAGAAGGATATTACGCGTGTATAAAGCCCTATGAGAGAGGTTTCATTAAAATGGCTAAGTCCGTAAGAATGCGTAGTGCACATGCGAGTGCGTCAGAGCTTCCCTGGCAACACGTGTCAGTATTGGGAGAGAGTGTATGCTTATAGTGTACGAGTTGGTACTAGTGATTTCTTCGAATCACACTATTCTCGTCGTTTTTGGTACCAATCAGGACCGGAATAAAACGAGTATTTTAGAACTTTTTACCTTTTTAAAATCGGACTCAGAAATGAGTTATCCTTAAATGGCTCACTTAAATTATCTTCAAAATATTGCTTTGCCGTCGTAATCGCGTGTATGTATTAAGTGAATGGGGAATGCGCTGTTCACGTGATCGCCACGTTACCATTTCTCGCTGCACGCTGATTGGCTACTGCTCGCCCTCTGAATTTACGAGTAGTATACAAGGAGCCAGAAATCGAGAATCGAGAGCACTTCAGCGTGGAAGCCGACACAGTCATCAAGACTGCTGGACCATCGCAGTGCAAGACGTGGGAGAACTGATAACTGACTGTGGCACCTACACCACAGCAGTGCCATTCGGAATTGAGATCTCCTACGCCAGTGAGCAGTCTTGGACATCCGTGATAGCAATTTTGGAAGCTCTTGGACGGCCATCCGAGGTCAAATTAATTTAATATAAGAAGTCCCTTTTCGAGAACACGCACACAGGAGTTTCTTGCGGATGGGCCTTATGGGCCCGATGTAATTCTACAAGATGTAGAGCTGAGGTGATTCTTGGTGGATAACTCGCCAGATCTTCCGGACCATGCTGGAAAGAGGTATCAAACTTCCGCGCAGCATGTCGTGTGTGTTACTTAACTTTTAGACCACAGTCTGATGGGATTCTGCCTGGTGCATCGCAAGAGCTATGCGACGTATCCCGCAGGGTGTACCCAGTTTAATGTACATGCATATTTAATTACCACTGTAGCCCTCCTTGTTAATGGGCAACTTTCAAACTCCTGTCACCGGACGGAAACGTTATAACACACTGGGTAAATTTATTTATCAGTTATTCTGACTATCTAATGGACATCTTTCTATAACTGTTCTTCTTCACCGTTTTGAGAGTGAGCTGCCTCAACAGTCTGCTTGCGGAAATCTTCCCTGCATTCGGAATCGTGCCATCTCGTGCTACTCAACTGTAGCGTATCAATTTCCGTGATTTATAAACTCTTACTGTACCAATGACCAATAGGTACTCAAGTAACTATACTATTGTACTTTTTATTTTTTCCGTAATAGGTACTGATGACTAATAGGTGCCTACCTGGTCTTAAAGACCGCATTTTAAAACTTTCTGTTTCTTACTGTATATATTATCTTTATTTCCATGTGCTTACAACTAACAAGCACCATAAGGTCTTATGACCTGATATACTGTCAGCACCGTATTAGTTAGTTATGTATATGGCAAGTAGCCATCCTAGTTATTCTGTTTTGTTTATGCATAAAAACTCTAGGACGCAGTACGCTAGGAAATACAATACACACAATATTATATCCACATCACTACTACCCCCAGCATCAATTTTACACTGAGGTCGCTGTTCACGCTCACCATGCTCGAAACTGACATGTGACCAACTAAATCTGGCTATTCTAGCTCGATAGGATAAGTTTAAGGTAGTTAGGGACAATCTCTCCATAAGAGACACAATGTGTACGCCTCTTTTCCGGCTGTAGTGGATATGTAACACCACACACCAGCTAGATTGTATCAAATTGGCCAAATACCTTAGGGCCTCTTATTAATATCGAGTGATTGTCTCTTTCTACGCCCCTCCAGCCGCATGGCTTAATAATTGTCTGGACTCCCAATCGACATATTGGCAGGATCCGACTCCGGGAAACTATCGGAGGTTTTTGAGCGGTGATAACTAAAGTGTCGATTTACATACACTTCCCCAGTATCTTCAGATACCAGTTCGTTTAGATTCCCCCGCCAATGTAGGAAGCACCGCAAAAAGATATTATGTAACACCAGCCTGCAGTGCATCTCTGGGCATTCTGGAACTTAACCGTAATGACAGGTGAAATGTTAATTCCATAACACACGGGTGACGGACGAGATGCAGATCTCCATCCAACTTGGTATAGTGACGGGGTGAGGTCTTAGACCCCACCACGTCCCCACGGGAAGTTCACTAGCGATGTATATCTGTCTTTTACTCCCCACCATATATGCTATTGCACTTTCTAAATTGCTTATGTAAACTGTAAATTGTCCTAGTGATGTTATATGTGGTTGTGGTGCAATGGTGACCGGATCGTTATATGATTCGGGAGCTGTCGCTCCATAACATGTATGCATGCTGTCTTTCTGAGGAAGATGCTATGTGGGGCGACCTTCTGGAAGCTGGGCATCTTCGCCAGTTAGATGTATGTGTCTAAACATAGGTAGGAATCCATGCCACCTGTGGCCAAAGCTTGAAAATGCATCTAACAACTAAAGGGTAGGTTAGGCTTTAGCAGAAGGCCCGCATAAATAAAGCGGCAACTACCAATTCAGTATCTTTGGACCTACATAAGCTGGTGACCTATGAATTCATTGGAAATCATCCGACCGTCTTCACGTAAACCAGCGTCCATCACAATAATTATGACTTCACTAGGATTGACCACCGCACATAGCTTTTTGTTTGAACAAACGAGTGGCCCTTTTTCCAGCTCTTTTCCTCCGCTTCAGCATTGAAGGCATTTTCCTGTGACGTAATGACAGGTGAAATGTTAATTCCGTAACACACGGGTGACGGACGAGATGCAGATCTCCATCCAACTTGGTATAGTGACGGGGTGAGGTCTTAGACCCCACCACGTCCCCACGGGAAGTTCACTAGCGATGTATATCTGTCTTTTACTCCCCACCATATATGCTATTGCACTTTCTAAATTGCTTATGTAAACTGTAAATTGTCCTAGTGATGTTATATGTGGTTGTGGTGCAATGGTGACCGGATCGTTATATGATTCGGGAGCTGTCGCTCCATAACATGTATGCATGCTGTCTTTCTGAGGAAGATGCTATGTGGGGCGACCTTCTGGAAGCTGGGCATCTTCGCCAGTTAGATGTATGTGTCTAAACATAGGTAGGAATCCATGCCACCTGTGGCCAAAGCTTGAAAATGCATCTAACAACTAAAGGGTAGGTTAGGCTTTAGCAGAAGGCCCGCATAAATAAAGCGGCAACTACCAATTCAGTATCTTTGGACCTACATAAGCTGGTGACCTATGAATTCATTGGAAATCATCCGACCGTCTTCACGTAAACCAGCGTCCATCACAATAATTATGACTTCACTAGGATTGACCACCGCACATAGCTTTTTGTTTGAACAAACGAGTGGCCCTTTTTCCAGCTCTTTTCCTCCGCTTCAGCATTGAAGGCATTTTCCTGTGACGTAATGACAGGTGAAATGTTAATTCCGTAACACACGGGTGACGGACGAGATGCAGATCTCCATCCAACTTGGTATAGTGACGGGGTGAGGTCTTAGACCCCACCACTTCCCCACGGGAAGTTCACTAGCGATGTATATCTGTCTTTTACTCCCCACCATATATGCTATTGCACTTTCTAAATTGCTTATGTAAACTGTAAATTGTCCTAGTGATGTTATATGTGGTTGTGGTGCAATGGTGACCGGATCGTTATATGATTCGGGAGCTGTCGCTCCATAACATGTATGCATGCTGTCTTTCTGAGGAAGATGCTATGTGGGGCGACCTTCTGGAAGCTGGGCATCTTCGCCAGTTAGATGTATGTGTCTAAACATAGGTAGGAATCCATGCCACCTGTGGCCAAAGCTTGAAAATGCATCTAACAACTAAAGGGTAGGTTAGGCTTTAGCAGAAGGCCCGCATAAATAAAGCGGCAACTACCAATTCAGTATCTTTGGACCTACATAAGCTGGTGACCTATGAATTCATTGGAAATCATCCGACCATCTTCACGTAAACCAGCGTCCATCACAATAATTATGACTTCACTAGGATTGACCACCGCACATAGCTTTTTGTTTGAACAAACGAGTGGCCATTTTTCCAGCTCTTTTCCTCCGCTTCAGCATTGAAAGCATTTTCCTGTGACGGAGGCCCATGCGAGGCACTTTTCTCTTGGAACAATAATATTTTGTATGTGTTAGGGGCATAATTGATTTATATTAAACTATTCAAGTAGCCTCGTTGCGATGCTCACTTGCGGGGATACCTCTGCGGATTTACGAATCTGTGTGGTACCTTCGGCGAGCCCACGTAGAAAGAACACCAGTTGGTTCTATGTACTGTATTATTCTTGCTCATTTACTATCAAACGATTAGCATTGTTTGTATGGGTTATTATTTGTATATCATCATGTCCAGACTTTTAAATTAGTTAATTGACCGACATACCGGTGACACACATAGTTGGGACGTGACCGTGAGGATCAATCTTAGCTGCAATGGTCGCATGGCCCCACTGGAACATGATCGTTCCACCAGCTCTAGAAGCCAGTCTTTGTACCTTCCGGAGAATCGCAAAACGGGATCCATCACCCCGAGAACCATAGCTAACCAGCCCTCCTGTGTATCTTGTATATGTGGTGCAATGGAGTGGAGCAACATCACGGACCAGCTCATACCCCCGCAAGCTACATTATTCTAAAAATATGGAATCCCACCATTCAGCATCTGATGCTGGAACACGGACTAGAGAGCCAGAGACGGGCGTGCCAGTCATTGACGCGCCCTTCCACTGTAAAACAAACGTGTGTGTGTGTGTGTGTTGTAATATTTGAGGCGTTTATATGCTAGTTCCCAATGCTAGGGTCTAGACTCACGCCTGGCCTTTATGGTTTCTGTTGAATTCTTGTGAATTCTTGTGACGTCGGTTTGTGCATTAGCTTGTGTCTCTCTCTGTGTGTGTGTGTGTGTTGATCGTTGTCTCTCGATTTTGTCTCATGTTGCTGTTCTTTTCCATGGCTTTTTTTTGTTGCTCCTCATGCTTGGGCGTGTGTAATGGGGATGGCCTAACCTGGACCTAACGGGGGTGGGGAAGAGATGGGGTAGGTGTTGGGTCGGGGGAGGTGCGTACGGTCTTATGACCTGATGCACCCAAGGGGGGGGGGGCTTTAGGTCAGAGACCTCCCGGCCCCTTTGGGGGGAGTGGGGAGGTTGGGGTGTGGGGTCTTTCGGGTCCTGGGACCCATTTGGTCTTCTGGCCATCATCCGAGCAGGCACCAGCGCGCACTTGTTTGATTTTGATTGGTTAGGTAGCCCGTATGGTGACTGTGTCCGTCCGAGGACGAACTCGATCAGTCATCCGGGTTACATCCCTCCATTGTCCCCTCGAAAATTCCGAAAGATTCTAATTCTAGCAATTTGGTTTTGGTTTTGTAATCCGTATGTTGCGTGGTTCCATCCGAGGAGGAATCCATTCAGCATCCGGTTTACTTTGACTATGCCGAAATTTCTTGCCTACCTAACCCTAGCTCACGTTCACACAGTGATGGGCACTGTATGACGGGACCTCAGTTTAAAGTCCCATCCGAGAAGACTGATCATGTAAAACAAACTCCCTGATTCACTGGGTGAGCGAGGGAGCAGTCACGTGACCCTCCCGGATTGTGCATGTGCAGCTTTGCTCAGCAGATTCGAGAGTAAGACCATATTCCGTGCCACACATACATCCAGAATCTGATGCTGGGGTGCTGGCCCGAAAGCCAAAGACTGGTGCCCCAGACGTTGACGCACTGCTTCCATGCTGAGCTGCGAAACCAGAGATCCTAGTAATTGCATCTCTGGTCAGCCGGCTGACGATCGCTGGTGACATAGGCAATCTCCTTCACTCCTCATTTGCCCCCACCCCACCCCACCACCCACCCACCCACCCCACCCCATCCACTCAGGAGTCTAAATGGGTACTGGTGTACAACTGGGGCAGTTACAAATAATAGACTGAAAATAAAAACCAGCCTAGATATGGCGTAACTTGGAGCTGCAATCATTGACTAAAGAGACGCCTACCAACCCAATAACGTCTTGTGGTCAGAGAGAGTTAGGTGGGGTCGAAAGTCCAGTTGATCCGAACTGGTCAGAAAATGTTGTTATTATAAATAAAGTAATATCACAACAGTCTAGGAGAAACCGCACTGCCATTCCATCCACTGCATGGGAGATGAGAAGAGAGGACCACGGTGTTTTGTGAATAAAGAGACATTTATAATACATTAAGGGGAAATAAAGAACTGATCCGATAGAGATGAATATTAAATCAATAATCTTTCAGAAACAGAACTTTGAAGATTATCACTACGTATCAGCATGATTCATACACGGATGACATTCGAACGTGCATCACATTGGAGAGAGAATACAAACTTTGAGAATCTAAGAGCAGAAACACTGTGAGACGGTATACAGCAGAGTCAACGTACTCCAGGAGATCGTGTTCTACAACCATTCAAACCACCCATGCTAGCATTTAATGTTAGAAGGTGAGTGAGAGAGAGAGAGAGAGAGAGAGAGAGAGAGAGAGAGAGAGAGAGAGAGGCGACCAGCGAATTACATGAGTGTGCAGCAGCACCTGGCATCAGTGACAGATCATGGAGAATATAGTCAAACCTGCGATAATGCAGCAGATAGTATTTCTCTCAACAACGGCCATGCACCTGATGTGCGCCTGCCCTTTCTCGAGCTCTACCAGTGACACAACTGCTACCCAATCCGGTCTGACGATGAGCGGTGTTCTGCAGATGCGCATCGTCTCGGGATGTGGCACCCAGTCGCATAACCCTGCACCTGAGGTCAATAACCTCTGTGTCTACTACGGTGGTGAGCCAACAGCATGACGTGAAATCCAGGTGAAGTCGGATGCGCTACCTCGTCGTCTCTTAGGAAAGTGTGCCCAGTGAGCAAGTATTAAATATGACCCCTTTCAGGTCTACAATGGCCCCTTTCAGTGTCAAAATGGCTGGTCATGGCCACTTATATGCATTCTATCATCTGTCATCACCTTGGGTGTCGCGAGACAAGTCAACAACAGCAGCAATAGGCGCCAAGAACAACAAGTTATACAAGAATATAAGTATTAAATACGGCATACAGACCTTTTCAGGGCTAAGATGGCCTTTATCAAGGGCCAATAGAGCACTTCTCAGCGCCACATAGAGTTTGCAAAATGCGCTTTTCAGCGCATCAACGTCATGGTGTGGATGGGGCCTGTTTAGCAGGAACACGAAGTATACGCCGCCGACCAAACCAAACTACTTGTCACCCAGAAGTCAAACAAGCTTCTTGGTTGTGGTGCACGAGCGGAGAGCCTGCATGACCACGCACAAAGTTAACATGACATAGATGTGAACTAACAGCTTGGCCCATGGAAGCTGGGTGATGTCGGAAAAGGTTATGACCAGTTTACGGCGCTGGTGGTGAGCGGTGTTCTGCAGATGCGTGTTATCTCGGGGATGTCGTGCCCAGTAGTATAGCCCCTGTATCTCTGGGTCTGCTACGGTTGCTGCGGTGCTGAGCCAACATCATGATGTGGGCGCCCAGGTGAAGTCGGATGGGCTACCTTGTCGTCTCTTCGGAGAGCAGTTCCAGACAATTCTGAAGGTTCGGTAGACGACTGTCTTGGAGCTGTGGTTTTGACCATATCTCCTGTACCAGTGGTGAATAACCACTGGGTCCGCTAAGCTTGCTATAGGATATTGCCAACAACGTGATGGACTGGACTCGCTCACCCAGGTCATTAACCAGACGAAATCGACATGTTATGCTACGCATGACGGAGATGGTCGAGACTGCTGGACAAGCTATCTACGCCTATTGACAGACGTGGCCACAAGTGGCAGTTACAAAAGGATGCATTCTACCATCTCTCACCATAAAGAGTGTCGCCAATAACGAGTCAATAACAACAGCAATGCGCGCCAAAAATAACAAAAGCAATTATTACATACGATCCATTTCAGCACCACAATGGGCCTTCTCAGTGCCAGACTGGCTTTTCTCAGAACCACATAGATATTGTAAAATCCACTTTTCATGGCAGCAATGACGTAACGTGAATGGAACCTATTCAGCAGGGACCCATACGACACTACAATCTAACCAATCAATCATCATGGGTGGGTCAGCAGTTAGGGGAATTGGACACAAAAAAGTCCAATATCCGTACATTGAGAGCCAATAAAACAAAGCAATTACAACTATATGTCCAATTTCATAACGGATGTTAAATTATTACCGTGATAGCCCGATATCGTCGCGTTATGCAGTTCTGAGCTAAGTGAGCTTTAGGATCTCGTCGCGCTACAATAATGATAGAATGCCGATGTTTCAATTTTTTTTTACCTTGAATTACTCTTTTGCAATCATGAAACACGTCGCTTTCAAAATGGCTACTATACATATTGCGTACCAGAAAATATATGATTGTATATACATACGCCATATAGTGGCTCTAGCCTATGAAACTGACAAACTGTTACACGTGACTGTCGTTTAATTGCATTAAAACTGTTCTTCTGAATCACAACATTAATTTTTTCAACATCAAGTTCGAGAACTTCTATTTCATAATGTAGACTTGCTGAATAATTTGAAACTGCTTCGATGGTGACTTAAATTTGTGGCTGCCTACAATGGTTCTCGGTCAAATTACTTTACAAAATATGTATTACATCGTAAAAGCATTTGTGTTAGTAGAGCGCTCAGAGGGAAACGAGTTGTATGCGGGACAGCATGAGTAGAATGTATGCTAAAGATACTTACCATTTTACTTCATAGGTACTGACTGAGTCAGGCGTTCACACATATAATAACTATTTAAATTTCGTTGCAAAAAACAGAATAATTTGACAACCACACAAAGGTCCATATTTAGCGCCAGCAGTGCAGTGAGCATCTGTGAGCTTCTAGAGTCCAAAATCTTCCAAGAGGAGAACCGCCGGACACCCCTCCCCATCCACCCCCACCCACCCCACCCCCTTATGGGGCATTCTCCCCGTGCCCAGGGCCCCAAAATATGTTAAGATGGCCCTGATAACGATGTTTGAAAATAAAGACGCATGTGGTTATATCGGAAGAAATAAATTAACTGAATGGATGAAGACCAAGAACTAAACAGAGTGAAACGAACACGGCTCGCGTATAAAAACTAGAAGACGAACATTGAAAACTCTTCAGCAGAAGCGCTTCGAATGACACGGCACTGATAACGGAGTCAACCGCTACAGGAATTATGAATTTAAAACTGTCAATAAACTTCATCAAGTAGTTTCGCCAGGCGAGGTGAGACTGACAACGAACTGACAGCAAGTACACGAACGAATAAACACAGCAATGCGGACGATACGGAACGCTGAACACTGTGGCCCAGAAATTGCGATTACAGCATCGGGCTGGAACGAGTATGCTACGCTACACATGGCTGCTGTTCACGGAGCTCCACCAGCAACGGGGTGATGAGTGAGAAAAGACCTACTCTCGCCGCTTCTCACTGTCGTGAGGTTCCCGAAGAAGGCGACATGGCAACCATGTTCCAGCCAACTAACTTTTCTTATCATTCATATATTGTATCGAATTGTTACGTTTCAGTCATTTACTCTGTTTTAATTAACCACTGTACAATATTTTGATCGATTTATTCACAATGTCGCTACTGCATCATTTATATTACTATATTTATCGTATCGTGTTGACATCGACGCTCATTTTCTCATTTGCTAGGGTGTTATTCAATTATTTCGTCCTCCCCCCCCCCTCCCACCCCACCCCTCACCCCACCCCACCCCACACACCCCGTAGAAGCTCACCTACAGGCCTTCCATAAGAAAAGCACGGACATTAAAAAGACTAGCTAACCAAGGCCATGAAAGCTGTGACTAACCGCCACGGATCTCCGGCATTGAATCACCCAAACATATGGTCAGTTTCTGCATTACTTATTCTTCGTCGTCTTGTGTACATCGAGTATGTGAGTCAT
Organism: Chaetoderma sp. LZ-2023a; assembly: GCA_034401795.1. Classification (NCBI taxonomy): domain Eukaryota; kingdom Metazoa; phylum Mollusca; class Caudofoveata; order Chaetodermatida; family Chaetodermatidae; genus Chaetoderma; species Chaetoderma sp. LZ-2023a. Next base: position 126,783,720 of record CM067371.1, on the reverse strand, counting down.
TGGGTGCGAGAACGATTCACTGAACGAGTGGGCATCCGAAGAGGAAAGTCAGTGACGGCATTAGGCATTCTACTGACATCTTACGATCATGTGTCCTTGTGTGCTCCGTAGCTCGAGGCTACCCACCCGTTGCTGTGCAAAGCCACCCCTTGAAGTTTATCATTATGACTATCTACTAGCCACATAAAATAGGGTAGAGTTATGTCCAGATATCTTGTTCCTCTGCGGGTTTACTCAAGATGCTACCATCCTTTCCTCGAATTGGTCTGTTAATGTTTGCCTTGTGATGTTGTAGTGCGTTCTGAGGTTGGTCTTTGCTGCTGCTTTTGAGTGACTGAAGGCAACCTTCAACAAATTCCTGCTTATCTCCACTTAAACTCTTGCCATTTCTGCGATAATCCTCTGGAAACTAGTGTGTATGCACTATGGTTACTAGATTGCCATTCTCCATTTGATTTCTCTCCTCTTCTCAATTTCTGTTATTTTCTCTCTTGACATCCAGACCGTGAACTAAGTTTTCCCGAATCTAAGTTGTTCTTTACAGGTTGCTGCGAAAGTGTTCTGACTCTTTCACACCCTTTCCTACTTTTTCTGTACTGAATAATCTTGCACATCCGCAAGAGAGTTGCATCTGAATCTATTGGATAATGAGTCAGCGAATCATCGTTTTACCTCATTTGTTCCAAGCTTGACTACATTTAAATTTGTGCACCTCTGTGTGTCTGTCATTTTTATGCTTGCTATCATAACCTATTCCAATTACTCCTGTAGGTGAAAATGTATGCGTGGGCGATGCCCACCGCCAGCCCACCTCACCAACACGCCATGCCCATACGACCATGGCATGTGTGCCGGTCAGTCTGGAATGGTTACCTAGTTAATACTTATATTAATAGACACTGAGTGATATGCGTCGACGGCGTTCGTTGTTACATGTTCCATATTTTAATAGTGCAAATTAGCACGACATCAGCGGTCAAGTCAACACGACAACAACTACAGGGTTAACAGATGCTAATTACCTTATAAATTTACGTAAAACTGAGTGTAAGCCTATTAAACAAGAACTAGGGAACAATTCTAGACTTAAAAATTTTTCATGACAACCAGTTCACCAGTACCATGGCAACTGGCAAACCAACATGTTGCTCCCGCGTGACGTCTGTGCAAGGCTATAATATTATTGGTATAGGAAGGTATATTCACCGTGATGGCTAAACTGAGGGCGAGTCTCGGAGCGATGAACCCTATCCGAACCTATCATAGGAAGTAGGGTCTGGTAGTCGCCACTGCGTAAAATTCAAGAAGTTACAAACAACATAATTATTCTGTTTCTTAACTGTATCTATGACCTGTGCCAAGCACGTAGGGGGCTCCTGGGGGTGGGCAAAGTGTCCCTCTCGCGCACAGCTCCAACTACCATCATGCACTAACTCTCAGGAACAGCCACCCCACCCCACCCTACCCCACCCCACCACGAATTCCAAATTCGCGAGATTGGCGACACCGCCTTACAAAGCTAACCCTGTACATTGATTCATGAATACGCCTACGCGTAGGCCTAGCATACTTAACTGTTTCAAATACCGGTTAATATAGTAAGATTTATATGGCTATAGCGCAGAGCAATAGAAGTTTGCCGTGATTATAAAATGGCATGTGTACAAAATCTATTTAAGTGTCCGACTTCCGCGTCGTGTATTTCATTGATAAAATCCTGACTCAATTGACTGTTTTGAGTATTGCAATATGTCCAAAGTCAAATGCTACACCAAGCCATAGAAACCTTATTATATTAACTAGAAAGAGCATTGTACCCAGTTTTGAATTCACTGGGCGACCTCTTGATGGTCCCAAGAAGCAATTTCTTCATTATGGAAACCAATAGGAAAACCCCATATCACCCTAATTTAAACCCCTGCTGCATAAGAACTACTTGATATGTCTAAATAATATCTAGATTATCCATGTGACAATGTGTATTTTAAATGATACCAAATTTTTACCGAAAAAATGCGTTATAATTTAGATGCAATGACAGATATAACATGGCAACTGCTAAAAAATACATTTGCCATCCATCGGGACATTTGAGAGAGTCACCACTTCAGGGATCTTTAAACAGAACATGGATGAGAGATGCACAAGAGATTTTCCCATCCCTAGTCTACACAGCACAATTAAGTGCTTAGCATAGCACTTGTAAAGTTAGTATGCACCAACCAGTACTCATTAAGAAAGTGAGTTTGTAAATTTTGCGTGGACATTGAAATCTGAAAATATCCAAAAAATATCGAGCGATAAATCACCCACGCATTCGTTTTTGGGACGAAAATAATAAATGCATGTTTTGACGTGTAGGTCTGAGGCTGGAAAATGTCCCAGGGATTACAGTAAAGTCATCTCTCAGTGGCGGACCCAGGTGAGGGGGGGGGGGGTGGCTCTCGCCCCCCCCCCCCAGGCAGGGCTCTCCATTTTTTACATTCCTGCTGGTGGCGGAGTGAGCCCATTTTCAAGAGCTAACTCCCTTGAAATTTTGGGTACAACCCCCCCCCCCCACCAACCCGACAGATGACCTCCTGGATCCGCCCCTGTCTCTCTCTCTCTCTCTCTCTCTCTCTCTCTCTCTCTCTCTCTCTCTCTTCCGTCCTCCCCCTCCCTCATTCCTCCTCTCTCTCTCTCTTCCCTCCCTCCCTCTCTCTCTCTCTCTCTCTCTCTCTCTCTCTCTCTTCCCTCCTCCCCCTCCCTCCCTCCCGCTCTCTCCCTCCCTCCCTCCCTCCCTCTCTCTCTCTCTCCCCCTCCTCTCTCTCTCCCTCCCTCCCTCCCTCCCTCCCTCTCGCTCTCTCTCTCTCTCTCTCTCTCTCTCTCTCTCTCTCTCTCTCTCTCTCTCTTCCCTCCTCCCCCTCCCTCCCTCCCTCCCTCCCCCTCTCTCTCCCTCCCTCCCTCCTCTCTCCCTCCCTCCCTCTCTCTCCCTCCCTCCCTCTCTCTCCCTCCCCCCTCTCTCTCTCTCTCTCTCTCTCTCTCTCTCTCTCGCTCTCTCTTTTTCTCTCTCGCTCTCACTCTCCCCCCTCCCTCCCATCTCTCTCCCTACCCCTCCCTCCCTACATCCTCTTCCCTGACTTTACTGTAATGTGTTTACAAATCGCCATTCTGTCCATATTTACGTCTCTCTTGGTCTTTGTACCGAATTATAACCATAGTGTTACTGATAAAAGGTAAGTATTTATTTGCTTATATTTGTAAATGCTCCTGCTTAGAATGAATCACAATTTACAACAAATGCTTCATTTTCTCAGATATAATGGATGGTACGTCACGTGTGTGGAGTAGCGAGGCACTGGATAGTTTCCAGACAGATCGCTGGCCCGACCTCTTACATGGCCGATGGCACAAACAGGTGTTTAGTACTACAGCGTCCACCTCTGGACATTTAAACTACGGCGAGATTCAAGTTGCAGATTCTAACCCCATGTGCTTTCCGTATGTGAATATGAGTACTGGCTGGCCGATTGATGAACTTGTATATTCCCTATAGTAGATTTCTAATGCGGCACCAGAGGGAATAGCACATACGTACACAACTCTTGCATACCCGTAGCTCTATCTTGTTATGATGAGAGGTTCAGGGAGAGAAACCAAGAGCGTGTTCGTGGTCAATAAATTAGGTAATTAACTGTCAATAAATGAGATAGTTAATTGCAATTTAATAGGGCATTAGTAATTAAGAGTTACAAAGAGAGTTGGTTGCTCATCACCTGTTACCTCGCATCAGCTTTATCATCCGTTCGAGAACATCCGACAAGACCAACCCCTCCAATCTTGAAGCTAGACATACACCTGGAAATGGAGTATGCAGATGATGTAGATTTCTTTAATGGAGAAATTGCGCCCTTGGTAAACTCCTTCCAATAGCTGCAAAACACGTCAAATCCACAAACCGCTTCATAAATGAAGCCAAAACCAAGTTCACACATATATACGTGTCACAAAGGAGACGAATTAGGTACCTTTCTTCGGAGTAGTTCCAAAAGATCTCTTGGACAAACACGATACTTTTTAAGATCTTGCGATGCATAACCATTTACCGCTGGCCACACAACATAGTCTCAAGCACAGCCCATGATAAACTGTGCTCCACGGTTCCATTGTCTGCAAGGATAGCACTATAGAGATGGTCGATGTTGGGACAATCCCACATGATCTTAGAATACCACAGAGTACATCCACTCAGAACGCATTTGATTTTACAGCACTGTGTGTCAACCAGTACAATGCATGAGGTCGCTTTTACATGAACGTGTTAATGTTCTGCGATAAGACATGCCTCGAAAAGAATCCAAAGGAGCTTAGAATGCTGGAAATGGACAAGACATAGTGGAGGTGCTTGAGGAAAACTGATTGCCAATAAATGAATTTCCCTCTCCTTTCAGCCGTAGAAAACGGTCATTCACCAGCATTCATCTCATTTCGTAATTGTCGCAACTGTTGGTTGCAAGGCATATTTTGAATTATATAGTTATTGTTAATCAGATACCAGACGTTCGTGCTAATATATCATGGCGCAGATTTTCATAACGTCAATTAATTCAGTAAGCTGCGCAAAGTGTGGTGCTCCGTTATTGGAGATATAGTACAAGGAGACGAGAATGAAGATGAAGAGCTAACTTGCTTTCCGTTCAGATAACATGCGATGTGATTACGGTCGCAATGTTGAGAATAGAATGGATTCAAATTCCAACTCCCGTTATGTGCTTGATTGCTCACTATACCAAATAATACCTTCATGGGTAAATCTCCGAAAACAATTATTATCACTGTTTAGGCGATTAGTACCTGCAATTATAGTAAAAGACTACTATTGTGTGTTTAATGGAATATCTTGCCGGGGTCTTTAATAACGTCGTGGCGTGCCCATTGAGAACTTCCGGTATAGATTTAACTTTTCATAAATTTAGCATACAATTCAGACTTTGTAGACGTTTGCACCCTCTCTGATCAGATTAAGTGTAACTTTAGACCAATACCATTTAGCAGATACTTAGCAGATACTTTTTCTGAAGAAAAACGTCCGAATGAACTCTACCGTACCGATCATTTCCATGTGTGTACTCAAAGAGATCTTGCCCTTTCTACCAACGTAGCCGACATTCCTCGCAGCTGCAGCGGTACTTTCCATTCGACCCACCATATCCTTAGCCCATAATGAAGCTGTTAAGTGAGAGGGTCCATTGTCCTGGGAATAGTTAATGAGACATTACAAGTAAGCCCTATAAGGGTAGGTATCATTAGCAGCAGATAGTCGTTTGCCATTTAGAAATATGTCGACTTGGGAGAATATAGAAGCAATCGATATGTTAACCAGGCCTACGTTGTTCTTTGGTGTGAGAGTAGTGTCCACTCCGTCAATAACTCATACTATGCTAGCCTTAACAAAAACATAGATCTGGGGTAAATCTATATACTCGTTGCCACTTCCCGACATATAAAATTATATTGGACTCGCATTGGGCATGCTGGTAATAGGTTGATAACTTTGTCAATGAGCCTGCTCCATAGCAGTCCTTATGGGCTTTTCTGTAAAGAGATCCAGCTCAGGCTTAGTACAGAGACAGCTATCCATTTCGTTAATCTCGTAGTTAACTTAATGTGTCTATAGGTTTATTTCTTTGGCCGGTTCTTCTTCTGGGACATCTACTTACTGAATGCACGCCAGCATGACTGTTCGATGTCCGATGTTTCCTGACTTTCATAAAGCAATTATGTAATGCTGAGTATCTCCTGGATTCCTAAAGAGTAATACATCCTGAAGGACGCAATTTTACCAGAGTCACACCTAATGGTCAGAGCGCATCTCGTTTGGACAGGGTTTATATACAAAGAGCACTGCATGGGAATATTTGAAACTCGAATATTTATCCAGTAACTTTTTCTGATCATAGTCTGATAGCTATTATGCTAGATAATGCTGACTCGATTAAGTGTGGCCAGGGATTCCGGAAATTTAATGATTCCCTTTGAGTGATACTGAGAATCATCGATGTGTTCAAAGCTTTTGTCAATTTAAACTATATAGGAATAATTACTCAGAGGATGTGATTTCCTGGTGGGAAAACTTTACGTCAGGTTTCTTTAATATATCGAAACAGAATTCCATTCAGAAAGCCAGAAAATTGCGCAAAGATAAAGAAAAGCACTGCTTGCTGATTCTTATTTCATGCAAAGTTGCAAATGGTGATGTTCATTTACTGAAGTATTTAAATGGAATTAAAACACAAATATCAGAAATATAAAACAACATAAAGCACAGGCGCCAAACTAAGAGCAAGGGTCCAGATGGATTTTGAAGGTGAAAAGCCTACAAAGGTTTTAGCAACCTTGAGAAGTCGAGACGATATGAAGAAATAATCAGAAATTCAACTAAAAATGGTAAAATCTATACTTCACAAAATGGAATCATCCCAACTATAGTCAGCATCTGTCTATTACTGAGCTGACAAATGCAGCATTTATTGCTAAAATGGTGAAATGGGCTAAGCGAGACAAGGGCTATAGCTAGAAACCGAAATCAAATCATATATTGTTACGCTCCAGGAGACAAAATTATGGAGTAATACACCCTGAAGGACGTGATTGCGTCCTGACTATTATTTCATGCAAAGTTTCAAATGGTGATGTTCATTTTCTGAAGTATTTAAATGAAATTAAAACACAAATATCTGAAATAGAAAAAAAACAAAGCTCAAGGCACCAAAATAAGAGCAAGGCCCCAGATGGATTTTGAAGTTGAAAAGCCTAGAAAGCTTTTTTTCAACCTTGAGAAGTCAAGGAGTTGAAAAATTAGTCAGAAATTTAACCTAAAATGGTAAAATCTATACATCACAAATGGAATCATGTCAACTATTGAGAGTTCGATCAATCATTGTACAAATCAAATGACAAAGAAGCATCTAAGATGTGAACCAATATTAAGTATGTATTTTTAGATATAAGTAGCAATTTTTATGAACACGCTTTAACTTTAGGGGATTTGATTAGCTCTCTGAAAAACATGAAATGGGGCAAAGCACTAGGTGGGGATGGCCTCACCATTGAATTTTACCAGACGTTTGGTCATCTTATTAGGCCAGAATTTATTCACTTTGTCGACCCTATTTTTGTATTTTTGCTATAAAATTATTTCGAAAACTCTTGCGAAATGAGTTATCAGTGTTTTGGATGAGGCCTATACCCGGCTAGTCTATCTTAACCAACACCTTTTTAATTAGATACCATTCAATTAATTGGAAAGGATGATATTCCGTGAGCAGTTATTGGCTTAATCAATGAGAAGGCTTTTGACAGGTTGGTCCTAATTTCATCAAATGGCTACAGATTATGTATGCTAATATCAGCAGCAGATACTTGGTTAATGATTATATAAGCCAGCCCATACAGGAAGATCAACTATTTTAGGGCATACACATCCACGGTGTTGTGAGCTCAATAAAGGTATCACAGTTTTGTGATGATACAACTATTTTTACTGGTAGTAATGGTGATTTTAATCAACTTGATAAAATCTTACTTGATTTTCAAAATGCCTCTAGTCTAAAAAATCAATAAAAGCAAATCAATTGGTCTATTTTTGGGATAGTGGCGAGAGAGGCGTGACAGACCGCTTAATATTGAGTGGACAAATGAAACCATTAGGATATTAGGCATACATTGTGTGTAGGTGATGAGGTAATTAATTGGGAAGAAAGAATATCCAAAATGAAGAAAACTGATAATGCCTGGAAACATCGCCATTTAGCAATTTTCGGTAGAACTTTGGTCTTGAATACCTTCATTCTTAAGAAATTGTGGTATACTGCATTAATTTGCCTCAGCATGTTGAGGAGATTAGTAAAATCGTTCTGGGTATTTTATGAAATGGTAGAACTCGTCTGGTCCCTAAAGAAATTTGTAATAATCAAATCTATTAGGGAGGTTTTAGTCTTGTTGACATTAGATGTAAAGGCATATCATTACGCTTCAAATATTTGAATGATTTCCTTTTTTCTATTATCCTGTGGTTAAATATATCAAGAACACTTATAGAAAGATGTATATGTTCTACTAGAAGTTTATTTTGCCCAAATGACCGACCTAGAAATGATAAGTAATTGCCTTCAAAATTTCTGGAGTTGAAGAAATCATTTGACAGGTTTATTAAAGCAGAAGCACCTTCATCATGCTGGGAGTCCACTTTGAATCTTAATCTGTGGGGCAATGACCAAATTCTTGACCAAGATATGGTTTTATATTATCCATCTATGCATAGAATGGAAGTAAAAGTAAAATAGACTTTATTATACAGAAATGGAGGGCTTTAGATGAGATTACTAACATCTCTAATCGCCGACCAATTGATGCTAAATACCTGTTAGATCGGATTCAGGCAGCTGTACCTAATGGGTGGGTCTCTTTATGTAGCGCACCTATTAATCGAGAACATATCACATATCATAATACAAAGGTTTCACACAAAATGTCCCAAAGCTTGGTATAAGTTGATTGTAGCAAGACAGATTAAGCCGCCAAAGTGCATTGATTTGACAGATTGCTAACGATCCAGGACAATTTTCGAATAGCATCTCAAAGTTGAGTAACTTCATTCATAAATAGTGAAGCTATTTGTTATTTATTTACCTAGGTCAAGGACTATTCGGGATGATTTTGGAAACAACATCCCCAAGTAAAGTTAGTCGGGTTTTTAACAGCAGAGATGGTTGTTTATTTTCCGTATATTAATGACAAAGTGTGTGTGATAATTCCTACATTTTTTGTTAACCAGACAAAAAATTATCCCGGGCGATTTGTACAATTACATATTAAATATTAAAGCTAGTCATAAAATGCAGGCCTGTGGTTATATTTTTAATTAATACTGTATTTTTATGGGACATATGCGGAAATCATTGCTCCCCAAAACATATCTTCTGAAAACAAATTATCACATCAGTCATATATATGTGATGTGATAGTTTGTTTTCTTGATTTCTCTTGAGTTTTCATATGCTGCTCTGCTCTTTTTAGAAGATATGTTTTTGGGTAGCAATGATTTCCGCATGATCCATTGATTGTGTTACCAAAAACAAAAGTAGTAGTAGTAGTAGTAGTAGTAGTAGTAGTAGTAGTAGTAGTAGTAGTAGTAGTAGTAGTAGTAGTAGAAGTAGTAGTAGTAGTAGTAGTAGTAGTAGTAGTAGTAGTAGTAGTAGTAGTAGTAGTAGTAGTAGTAGTGGCGCCGGAGTTGCGATATATGTACATTTGTCTATTAGGTACGTATACACCGCGATGTTGTGTGGTTTACAGACTTGGCTTTTAGCAAATAGTAAACACGTAGTACATTTCTTTGATTTTTCAAAATAGGTTAAACTCAGTCTGACCCCAATTGGACATGTTAAAATGCATTCACACCTCGACCACACAACATCGCGGTGTATACGTACCTAATAGACAAATGTACATATATCGCAACTCCGGCGCCACTACTACTACTACTACTACTACTACTACTACTACTACTACTACTACTACTACTACTACTACTACTACTACATTTGGACATGTTAAAAAGGCCTTCTTTAGTATAGTCGGGCTCGGTCAGACGAGGCCATGGGAAATTACGTCATATCCTTTGTAGAATACACAGTACACAGCCTACCCGAAAGCTTACGCACCTCGAGCCCCATTGCAATAGATCTGGCAAAATGAAGTGCCTCAGGCCTTTGACCATGACCTTTTCCTGAGTCATTAGGCCTACACCGCGTCAGCTGGCATCCAATAAGCTGACCTAACCCAAGGCGATGATATGGGCATCCTGGCTGATTGGCCTACAGGTGTCATGTTACCTGGCCACGCTAAGACATTAGGCCACGCCTCTTTCATGGGTCATTAGGCCTACAACGCAACAGCTGGCATCCCATAAGCTGACCTACCCCAGGCATCTGTGCTGATTGGCCTATAGGTGGTATGGGACCAGACACGTCCAAGACCTTAGGTCGCTGTTGCATGTCCTGTGTGGATTACATTGGTCAGACAAAACGGGGAGGGTTGGAAGCATCTTCTCAAATTGATCTAATGGACAGCAATCCTGCCATTTTTTTCGAACAAATCTCTAATGTCAGAAAATCAAATATCCTCCTAGGCCTCTTCTCGGATGAAATCTATCCAATGGTTCTTCCTACTATAGAGCCTACTGAAGCTGGAGGGGTTGGGTCAGCGCGGTGGTTGTCCCTCGGACTGTGACGGGCTCTGTTCGACGAGCAGCAGTTGGCGAAGGCGATCGGCTGCAGGCATCGAGTTGTTGGCACTGGCGACGTGGTAGTCTCGGCGGTGGGCATCAAGATTTTGGCGGCGGTCGGCAGTGTCCAGGCAGTCTGAGCTGCTGGCTGATGGACGAGAGACGTCAGTTCTCAAATTGGTGGGTGTGCTGCTCGTCGCTTGTACCACCCCCGCCCCCTCCCTGGTGCGCTCTTCCTCTTGTCTCCCTACAACCTACAAACATTATCAGACCAGAAGCGGCCGCTACATTTAAGGATGCGTGTTGACCATGCCATATATAAACGGAGCTGAGGCCCTTACCCGGGTTGAACTCGATCTGTCTGGGTCGTTTTGACGAGATACCATAATAAGTTAGCCGCGGGTCGCCTTCTTATTACATTATTTCAGAAAGATGTGAACGGAGACCTTATTTTAGCTGGAGTCAGTGAGGTGAGTCTACTACAAAGCGCACTAACTATGCGTCGGCTTATTCCTCCTTGTGACGGGTTGTAGATTCGAGGGTTGCTGAGTCTGTGATACTTTAAATCAGTGATATTTATAGGGGTATACATTTTACATATAAATAGATACAAGAGATGCTCCTCTTTCTAAGCGGACCTTGTGAATGAAGAAGTTTTCAACCTAACTTTTTAGAGGTTGTAAAATGAGCCCTACAGCGTGATGTGAATAACTTATACCTACCGTTATTAACTTATCCTTACTTTGTATTTAGATTGTTTTAACTTGTTTAAGTCTCTCTCTCTCTCTCTCCCTCCCTCCCTCCCTCCCTCCCTCCCGCCCGCCCGCCCGCCCGCCCGCCCGCCCGCCCGCCCGCCCGCCCGCCCGCCCTCCCTCCCTCCTCCCTCTCTCCCTCTCTCTCCCTCTCTCTCTCTCTCTCTCTCTCTCTCTCTCTCTCTCTCTCTCTCTCTCTCTCTCTCTCTCTCTAATTCTCGCTGACGTATGTGGGGTAATAAATTCATTAAACCAGTGTTTTGTGGAGGGGGAGAGAGGGGAGACAGGCTGTTACCACACGTGCAAACAAATATGTACCCTGTACCCCCCCCCCCCCCCCACACACACACACCCCGCCAAAACACTGGCATAACTAATGCCATCTATGCATGGACTGACTGTCTGTCTATATGTGCCACGAATTGTGGCAAGTTTTGTAGTTTTTTGCGCCCTTGATTTGTTGTAGCAGAAGACGTGGCTGAATTCGAAGATGATAAAAGTGGTAACGATGGAGAATTTAACAGTAGCGATGAGGACTAAGGCCCTATAGAGAGCTTCGAAAAAACATACGACTGATGAGAAAATGGCTGAAAACAAAGTCAATATATTTTATTGAAGATCTGAAAAACAAAAGTTGTGTTCTTTCAGTTATCTACTATCACGCTTCTTTGTCTTAGGATGTATACTTCGTGCAGTTTAATGTGTAAATGGCCCCGCCCCGGCCCTCTGTAGTGATCTGACCACAATTCACACCCAGAAATTTGAGTTTTATCATTTTTGTAATCTACCATCATACTACTTTGGTTTGGCAAAGTTTGGTCCATGTAGATTATGGGTGTAAACCTCTTTTTGGGCTCTTTGTACAGGGGGGAGTGGGGTGGAGGGGGTGGGGGGGGGGGGGGGGGTGGCTGACGTCCACCTTTTCCTTGAAATTAGGTAAGATTTTCCATTTTTGTAATCTACTGCCACAATATTTAGTTTTGTCAAAGGTTTCTCCATGTATTAGATGGAAGTAAATACAACCCCGCGAGGGACATTTCAAGGGGCTCCCTGGGTCACACCCGCCAAGAGGGCTTCAGCTGACAAATCTTTTGTGGGATGACCCACAATGGCTTAAGTAACTTTAAGGGATCTAACCTTCTGGATGAAATGGGATGAAATCTTCTGCCACCAGCTTCTGGACTATCACCTTCATTCTCAGACACCTCCAATATAAAACTTTAAATGGTGTACGGACATGGGATTATTACTAAGTATTAAGTTCGTAAAATACAATGTGTATATACCGCACACACACACGCACGCACCCGCGCACGCGCACGCACACGCACACGCACACGCACACACACACACACACACACACACACACACACACACACACACACACACACACGCACACACATATATATATATAGGGCCTAAGTTGCCAGTTGATCCCGCTCTATGTCCTTCTCTCTATTTTGTAACTATGACAAAACTCTACATCAGCGTGGTGAATACAACAAACGATAGGTTACACCTTTATTAACCGGAATTTGACCCTTTGGGCATGAAAGGCCAAAAAAATCCTGTACCATGGAAGAAAGTAAGATGGTAATTTGACTGGAATCTGTTATGTCACAGCAGGTACAGATTCATCTCATAGCTTACCTATGGTTTCTTGAATTTGAAATCCGGGGAATTTAGAGTTAAAATAGTTAATACAAAAATTGTTCATTTAAATAAATGTAAATACATCTTCCTTTTTGTTAGGTATAGAAACTGTTTGTTCACTGAAGCGTCGATCCACTGTACACTTTCTGGTAACAACAAGGTGAGCGATGTGGGCGAGATGGGACAAGTGCTTTACCAATGTCATTGATCTATAATACAATTCATCTTTACAAAGACGAGCAGTTCTGCTTCAATAAAACATCACAACGATTTCTCGTGTTATAATTACTCACCTGAGTAACTCACCTGCCTGTATTATATGAAGTCCTACTACGGGTTTCTTTGAAAGCGCAAGATGTTGAAAATAGCAATTAACACGTCATAATGGCTGACAGCTGCAGCGAGCGTATTGTACGGGGGAGACTGCACGCGATGCTCTATAATAAAATTGGCATCTTAAGCGCGCGTGCAGGCGAGCGAATGATAATAATTATACGGAGACAATGCTTACAAAGATATAAAAGTAGTCAATTTCCTAAGACCATGACATAGCCTGGACAATAAACAATAAACCACTATCACGGGCTTGACAGGAGTGTCGTCCAAACCACTGGTCTTGATCGCTTTCATCTGATGCGTTTTTCTTTTCACTTTTCATTCATTTTGAATTTTAAGAATTTAACTTATTTCGAAGTAGGCTACCTTAAGAAATTCAACAACACTACCAACACTAACTAATGGCAACAGGTTTGGTTCAAATTTTTTTAACGACAATGACGAAAATTGAATATGACGATATTAATTTTTCTTTTATTAATCAAGTACAATATGGACGTACTGACTCGATAAGAATTTACACATGAAATATAATGTTTTTATAATTAATTTAGAGCTATTGGCGCACGTGATAGGCCTACCAGGTCCAATCAATGACTAATTTGAGATTCTCACGGTATTGTCCTGTACACGCAAACCTGGTTGTAACGACCACCTGTTTTTGTGGCAATGCGACTGGATGACTGAAGGATGAACACTGCTGTAGTAAAGACCCGCCCCGCCATCCTGCTCCCGCAAAGCCGTGCATATACTAAGGTAAATGGCCTGTATTAACAGATGGGGCATCCGGTCTCTCGCTTTAAGTATAGGTCGTCATAATCAATTAAGTTGCGGGTAGGCTGACGTCACCAATCATAATGAATACTGAATGACTTATATAGCTCCGTCAACAACATTTAAAAGCATGACAAGAGCACGAATTGTGTCCTTGATGGATTTATTATTTTATAAACTTTCCGTTGAATATTTTGAAACTAATTTGACTGGGCGCTATTGTAGCCATATTAATTAGTTTCAAATTATTCAAGCGCTTACTTGTATAATTACATTGAAATGGGTTTCTGCAAATTCAGGGTTCAAAGTATACAAGCCGATCCCAACACGTGGAAATCGTGGGCGGAGCTTAATTATAAATGGGCGGGGTATAGCTAGAAATGTATCCCTCTATTGTCATTATATTACTCGCTCCATAATGGGTAAAAGGGTGTCCGCTACAGACAGGTTTGTTGGTCTGTATGAATGGTCCGTAAACGCAGCGCCTCTTCACGGTGTGTCAGCACAGTGCCTCTACATGGTGTGCCAGCACAGCGCTTCTACATGGTATGCCAGCACAGCGCCTCTAGATGGTGTGCTAGCACAGCGCATATGGTGTGCCAACACCGAGCCTCACTATGGTGTGTCAGCACATCGCCTCTACATGGTGTACCAGCACAGAGCCTCTATATGGTGTGTCAACACAGCGCCTCTAAATGGTGTGCCAGCACAGCGCCTATACATGGTGTGTCAGCGCAGCGCCTCTACATGGTGTGTCAGCACAGCGCATCTACATGGTGTGCAAGCACAGCGCCTCTACATAGTGTGTAAGCACAGCACCTCTATATGGTGTGTAAGCACAGCGCCTCTACATGGTCTCTCAGCACAGCGCCTCTACAAGGTGTGTCAGCACAGCGCCTCTACAAGGTGTGTCAGCACAGCGCCTCTACAAGGTGTGCCAGCACAGCGCCTCTACATGGTGTGTCAGCACAGCGCCTCTACATGGTGTAGCAGCACAGCGCCTCTACATGGTCTGTCATGACAGCGCCTCTACATGGTGTGTAAGCACAGCGCCTCCACATGGTGTGTCAGCACAGCGCCTCTACATGATCTGTCAGCACAGCGCGTCTACATGGTATGTAAGCACAGCGCCTATACATGGTGTGTTAGCACAGCGCATCTACATGGTATGTCAGCACAGCGCATCTACATGTTATGTAAGCACAGCGCGTCTACAAGGTGTGTCATCACAGCGCCTCTACATGGTGTGTAAGCACAGTGCCTCTACAAGGTGTGTCAGTACAGCGCCTCAACATGGTGTGCCAGCACAGCGCCTCTACATGGTGTGCCAGCACAGCACAATCTAAATGGTGTGTCAGCACAGCGCCTCTACATGGTGTGTCAGCACAGCGCCTCTACATGGTCTGTCAACACAACGCCTCTACATGATCTGTCAGCACAGTGTGTCTACATGGTGTGTAAGCACAGCGCCTCCACATGGTGTGCCAGGACATCGCCTCCACAAGGTGTGTCATCACAGCGCCTCTACATGGTGTATAAGCAAAGTGCCTCTACATGGTGTGCAAGCATAGCGCCTCTACATGGTCTGTCAGCACAGCGCCTCTACATGGTGTGTCAGCATAACACCTCTGCATGGTGTGTAAGCACAGCGCCTCCACATGGTGTGTCAGCACAGCGCCTCTACATGGTCTGTCAGCACAGCGCCTCTACATGGTGTGTCAGCACAGCGCCTCTACATGGTGGGCCAACACAGCGCCTCTAAATGGTGTGTCAACACAGCGCCTCTACATGGTGTGCCAGCACAACACCTCTACATGGTGTGTCAGCACAGCGCCTCTACATGGTGTGCCAACACAGCGCCTCTAAATGGTGTGTCAACACAGCGCCTCTACAAGGTGTATAAGCACAACACCTCTACATGGTGTGTAAGCATAGCGCCTCTACATGGTGTGTAAGCACAGCGCCTCTACATGGTCTGTCAGCACAGTGCCTCTACATGGTGTGTCAGCACAGCGCCTCTACATAGTCTGTCAGCACAGCGCCTCTACGTGGTCTGTCAGCACAACGCCTCTATATGGTATGTCATCACAGCTCGTATAAATGGCGTGTCATTGCAGCGCGTCTACATGGTCCATCAGCACAGCACATCTGCATGGTCTGTCAACATTGTCTGTTTGTATGCTTTGTCTATACAGTACAGCTCAGAAATAACTTAACAATGTTTTCAAACGAAGGGTCACGTGACCCCTTACGGCCATTACAGAACAGCAGCCCATACCGTCGCCACTGGTTAAGATGTTGATCTATTGGCAGGTGTGTCGATGGTTGATAGGTATTACGAGACGTCAAATGGTTAGGGGTGTGGATATATATATATAAATATATATATATATATATATATATATATATATATATATATATATATATATATATATATATATATATATATATATATATATATATATATATATATATATATATATATATATATATATATATATATATATATATATATATATACGCATCAACAATATATACACAATCAGCGTATCTACAAAACAGCAGGATAGGTGGAAAGATACAATGTTTCAAGTTATGGTCATAGAGGCCTATCCGAATGCATGGGATCAATAGTTGTAGAATATTGTTTTAGCACACATATGCATGGACAAAGGGTAGAACCAGTTTAGAGATTTTTGTATCGCCGTTATTGCAGGACATCAGGAACACGAACTTCTCATCATCAATTAATGATGGGAAGTCGCAAAAGGAGCCTAGTGCAATGAAGAGGTTCTGTCTTTCATAATCATAAGTATAGAAGAATGCAGAATAAAGTGCTTCTCGTCTTCCATACACTCTGATACGCACATCTTGCATATCCTGCGTTCAAGTGGTACCTTTTGGTGTCTTCCGAGTTCAATCGCCAGGCTGTGTGCACTAACTCTAAGTTTCGTGAAATCATTACGTATTAAGAGATTTCGAGAATTAATCAGATAGTTTTCCATCGCAAAGTTAAACTTGAACAATCCATAAGTGCGTAATTTAGCATTTATGTTTAGAAGGTTATCTTTCCAAACGTCTACATATTTGGACTGCATCAAAAGTTTAAATTCTTAACATCAGATTCCGTGTTACCAACAACCGTGTTATCCCACGTATAGTCGAAACCAAAATAGGTACACAGTTCGCTGATGAAGCAAGGCCAATTTCAATTACTCGATATATTAGAATAGGATTCACAATACGCTTTGCTGACAATGGAAGTATTATCTAGTGCACACAGCCTGCGCCAATATTTCATTGCAAGCGCCAAACAGGATATAAGAAGCGTATGATGACCCAATTCGCCGCGGACTGCATAATTGGTTGCATTTCTACGAACACCAAGTATGTATTTACAAAATTTCATAACATCCCTTTCTGCTTCTAGATTTTCGCAGATTGTTTTAAAGTCATGAGTCCTAACACCATTAAGAAAATATGGGCCCCAAACTTCGCATCCGTACATTAAAATAGTGAAATTTTTATATGCCCCATGAATGCTGGGGAAGTCAGCATGTAGTCAATTGCGCTGGGCTTGCCCCTGCGACCATAACACGTACATTGGCATTTTCCTGGGATGATCGCAGAAGTTTGTCCACGAGCTTATCTTCCATGTCACGAATGGCAGACTGAAAGTTGCTGACTTGTTTCAGTTGCTGCAGTTTCCATTAAGGTGGACAGCAACAGATTATCTTTTATTGAGTCGACGCTAGGCAGTTTATGTGCGTCGTTAGTGCCACATTGTGTTGAAACGCTTGTGAACACTGGATGTTTGACAGTTCGTTCTTCAGATGACTCGGTGGAACAAATCATCTGAATACCATTTTTGCTTAGGTCCTCTTCCGCGTGTGAGCCTGTATCGCATACTGTAGGAGAGCTCTGAGTTTTGCTGAGAAATTCAGATGGTACTGCCATACATTCAAGACACAGAAATGTCAGGCTTTTACGTAAAAAGAAGAGATATAGCTGATCAACAGGTAACAGTGTGCAGTTGTAATGCATTTTGTGCTTACAGATGCAACATGTAAGCATATCCTTGTTGTTCGGCATTGTACAAAAGCGACATATTACCGATGTAGATGGGGAAATTATGCGATGATAACGGCGACATTACTGATGGCAAACTATCACGAGAATTTTCCTGATTAGTTGGCACCGTGGATGATAATAAAGGGTAGGGTTTAGCCCCATAATTGACTAACTTGTCGGCCGCCTCATTGCCAATATCCCCTGTGTGTCTCTTTACGTGAGACCAGTTGAAATCGACATTACTGACTATATCGAATAGATGGATCCAAGGATCGGAGTTTTTCTGCCTGTCAAACCGTTTTTCTTTCACTCAGTACTGTAACCAGTTATTCCGTTGATTAAGTATACGCTGTCGGATTTAACACATAATTGTTTAATGTTCGATCTGACCACTTGTTCAAGCGCTATATTGCACCGTAAAGCTCGGACCTGTTATTTGTTGGTTGAATGCCATCTATGAGTAACGGGGCTCCAATGTTGTCAGGGTCATTTTCGCTCCAGAAAACACCATATCCACCACCCGCACCACGCTCTTCATTGTCCAGGCAAGCGCCATCGACGTACATGGTGGGGATATCAGTGGTAAAATCACGTTTAGACAGGTGTGGTGGTTGGCAGATTGGCGGGATATTTAAGTTACGTTGTAAGTTTAGCTGGTTAACTGTCCCTGGCGAACACCGAGATTTCTTCGTGCATTATTTCAGCTTCGTTCATGAAGCGGAGAACATCTTCTAACGAATAGAAACTTTGACATTTTGTAGGCTAAAGCTGTGTTTATCTGGAACGCGGAATGCGGTTTGTGGAAGTGGAACGCGGAATATACTTCAGATGGCTCTTTACTATTTTCCTTCATCCATTTACCTGCACGCAGTAAGTGGCATGCGGAACGCGGAACAGTGAGATGCGGAAAAACCGATCGCTCGGTGTAGCGATTTTTCCGGACGGAAACGATTCCTTTGCAGAATAGAGCACAGGTAACCTAACAACGAAAGGGTAAGCCAAGTAGTTAAAGCTGATGCATCGTCTAAAATTATAAGAACTAATTTGCCAAAAACAATCAGAAATCATTAATATTATAATTACATGTTATTAGATTAGGCCAAGGTATCATTTTTTAATCTACTCGTCAGTATCCACCATTTGGATCTGCATCTCTCGCCTCCATACATAAACATTTTGTAATGGTCTCAGTGGAAGGCTGGATATCAAAGCATAAAAAATGTGTTGTCGCTTTTCGAAGAAATTTGATAGAAATATCGCCAATAAAAATCCAATAAAATAATGCAATTATTCCATGTACAGGTATTTTACCTGCATTCCGCATTCCCTCTTTCCGTTCTGCATTCCGCATTCCCTCTTTCCGTTCTGCATTCCGCATTCCCTCTTTCCATTCTGCATTCCGCATTCCCTCTTTCCGTTCTGCATTCCACATTCCCTCTTTCCGTTCTGCATTCCGCATTCCCTCTTTCCATTCTGCATTCCGCATTCCCTCTTTCCATTCTGCATTCCGCATTCCCTCTTTCCGTTCTGCATTCTGCATTCCCTCTTTCCATTCTGCATTCCGCATTCCCTCTTTCCGTTCTGCCTTCCGCATTCCCTCTCTCCGTTCTGCCTTCCGCATTCCCTCTTTCCGTTCTGCATTCCACATTCCCTCTTTCCATTCTGCATTCCGCATTCCCTCTTTCCGTTCTGCATTCCGCATTCCCTCTTTCCATTCTGCATTCCGCATTCCCTCTTTCCATTCTGCATTCCACATTCCCTCTTTCCGTTCTGCATTCCGCATTCCCTCTTTCTGTTCTGCATTCCGCATTCCCTCTTTCCGTTCTGCATTCCGCATTCCCTCTTTCCGTTCTGCATTCCGCATTCCCTCTTTCCGTTCTGCATTCCGCATTCCCTCTTTCCGTTCTGCATTCCGCAACCCCTCTTTCCATTCTGCATTCCGCATTCCCTCTTTCCGTTCTGCATTCCGCATTCCCTCTTTCCGTTCTGCATTCCGCATTCCCTCTTTCCGTTCTGCATTCCGCATTCCATCTTTCCGTTCTGCATTCCGCATTCCCTCTTTCCATTCTGCATTCCGCATTCCCTCTTTCCATTCTGCATTCCGCATTCCCTCTTTCCGTTCTGCATTCCGCATTCCCTCTTTCCATTCTGCATTCCGCATTCCCTCTTTCCATTCTGCATTCCGCATTCCCTCTTTCCGTTCTGCATTTCGCATTCCCTCTTTCCGTTCTGCATTCCGCATTCCCTCTTTCCATTCTGCATTCCGCATTCCCTCTTTCCGTTCTGCATTCCGCATTCCCTCTTTCAGTTCTGCATTCCGCATTCCCTCTTTCCGTTCTGCATTCCGCATTCCCTCTTTCCGTTCTGCATTCCGCATTCCCTCTTTCCGTTCTGCATTCCGCATTCCCTCTTTCCGTTCTGCATTCCGCATTCCCTCTTTCCGTTCTGCATTCCGCATTCCCTCTTTCCGTTCTGCATTCCGCATGCCCTCTTTCCGTTCTGCGTTCCGCAATCAGCACCCCATGTGCCAGGTAAACGCAGCTTAACCAGTTAGTAAAAATACCGGGCTTAAAACCCTTACCAACGGCGTAGTACTTAGGTTTCTTGTTGTCCCCCATGTCTCTCGCTATGCAGGACGAGGCAGTTTAAGGGATTGAGTAATAATAGTGAACGTACTCACGGGCTTGCTGGTATGAATTCCAACACTGAGATCCACTCGCGAAATCACATAAAAACTTGAAATTATCAAAGTTTAAACCTCTCTAGCACAGTTCATAACGCCGAGTATGCAGTAAGTTATGAAAATATAGTTGAGTTAATAAGTTATGACTTTTATCACACACTATAAGTAAGTTGATTACACATCAACTAGCAAACTAATTCTTCTAACTCTGACTGAAAATGTCCCAGACGGATATACTGGTCTGGCGTTTTGTTAGCTTACTAAAATACTAAGCCACTCAATTCACTGTTTGCTTAATAAGACCACCTGTCTATTATTACCAGAAAAAAGCAACCTTTCCATTTCCATGACTCATTAGATTCCTGATAATTTCAAAGCAATCAGATGCATTCCATCATTGGATATCAATACTTGCATCTCTCTATTGCTTTGGAGAGGCTTACAGCCCATAGGAACCGGTTCCTACACAATTATATTGCATATAACATAAACGAGTCCTAGTTCATGCGCGGAACACTAGTATGAACGCAAACGAGTCCTAGCCATCTTTAATCGTTTTTCTGCAGTGCAGGAAGCATCTGTTTAAATCCCAAGTTAAAATTAACTTAGTTCTAGCCATCTGTATCTCAAATCATCAAGATGTCACAGAACAGCAAGGCTGTACCGTCCAAGTTACGTATTTTACGTACAGGTTATCTCATTTACCGATGTTTTATATCTCTTGTGGTTATATTTTCGTCGTCATAATAATATTAAAAATGGACGCATTCTTCAGTTTCGCGTATAACAAGCCAGGTAAAACCAGTAACTCTGATCCTATTTTAGCCACAGAGGCTAGTTCCTACGTAAGGTATACTATATACCGGTTTGGAACATCTCCTATGTAAGGTATCTTACATTCACTTGTAACATACCAGTTGGGAAGTTCTCGGATCACTAGAGTTGTTTGTTTATTTTTTTCTGCTTCCGGGTTCACGTTCCGGTCTGTATTATGAATGTATCAGCTTCGCGTTCAATATGGAGACGTTTTAGAGTGTTCTGTACGTACAAATCCCTGATTTTGCGAGTTTCTCTCTTGTATTTAATACAAGAATCAACAATTTTATCAATATTTTGGTGTTTTGTCAAAATGTTTGAAAAATTTCCTAGTTTATAAGGCAGATCCATGTTTTTAATAGCAACGATACTTTTTCCTATGCACGGTATACTACATACCGGTTTGGAAATTCTTCACACAAAGGTATACTATATACCGATTGAGAAGTTTGTATGGATTTTTAAATTTGTGAACAAATTTTCTTTTTCGTTTGCTACCGCCTTCATTTGATTTCATATTTTCTTTTTATAGGCGGTTGCAAATGTTAAGTGCACGGTTAAGGCGTGTGTACGGAGGCATGATCCTATGTTCAAGGGCCATCCTTGTATTTGCTGTGCTTCATGTTCGCTTGGCAAGAGGTGTAAAGTTTGTGAGAACTGGTCAGAAAGAGTGGCAAATGATTTTTTTAGTAGGATTTCTCCTTCCGCGTTGGCCTCTGATCCCCCCTCCTCTGTTTCCTCTGTTAGAGGAGATGTTTCAATTGGATCTAATATTGTTCCATCCGGATCTGCAGAGGAGGAGATTTCCTCACGTATCAATCGGATGTTTCTGAAATTTGAGAGTTTTGCTTCAGCACTGACTTCTAGTCTGGACTCAAAAATTAAAACTATTGTAAATGAATCTTTGATCCAGGTTAAGAGGCAAGACGGTTCACACTCTCCTGAGACTGAATCGAATGTGAATGTTTCGCCTCTTAACCCGAAGAAGAGAGGATGAGGCAAACCGATTTCGTTGACAACAATGCAGACTAGCCTGAAACCCAAGAAACATCATTCGAAGAATTCTCCTTCTTCAATTTTGGCTTTGAATTCTGCTTCATCTACATATGATCCTAATTTTGGCTCTGAGATGAGCTCTAATTCCACGCAAGGTATGTTTTCTAATACCGGTTGGGATTCTGGGACTGGATCATCTAGAAACGCGATAGCAGATTTATACAGAACTGTTTCTAATGATTCGTATGATGTTTCTTCAGGTTCTAAGTTTCTGATGGCCGACAAAATTAATACTTACTCAGTTATTCCTGTAGCAATAGACTGTGGTAGGTTTTCCAATCATGAATCGTCTGGTCAAGCTATTCCTTCCTTTACTAACAATAATGTTAACTTTGCTCCAGGTATTGAGAATTCAATTCCTTTTTCTTCCACCAATAATCGTTCTTTAGAGGTAAATGTCCCCACTTACCGTTCTTCAGTTCAAAGCTGTTGTCCTCAAGGTCATCTGTCTACTGCTTCGTTTAACATTTTCCATCCTCATCCCTCTTCTTCCCATGACCATAGTCGACATTCCTCCCATGTCAGTTCAGGTTCTCAACTTTCGGCTAAGGATTTTTCTTCAGAGAATAATATTTCCTATCTGCGAGATTTTATTGATCAGTTAGCTAGAGATTTCCAATATTAAGACTCATAATCATAAGGGTCCTGCCCAATCGGCAAGTAATCCAGCTTCTTCCCCTCCAAGGAAATCATCACGGTCCGATGATTCTTTCTTGCCATCTAGAGTCTTTGTTAATTCTAACCGAGGTCGTGAATGCTCTAGGTCTAAGGATAGGGCTCCCAATCTGGGTTCGCCCCATTCATCTACGAACAGATATGATTCGATTCCAGCAAACTGTCAAAGGGTTTCTTCAGCCCATTCTTTAAATCACTCCTCTAGAGGTTCTTCTAGTCGTGGTCGTTCTGGAGTCAAGGTTAATCTTTCAGAGGGTGGAAACGTTCAAAATTTTGACAGTTCAAATCACCCACTGGCAGGCCCTGTAATTTCGTCTCAAGTATTAGATCCAGTGGTTCCAGTTCCTTTTCTGCAGAACCGATCATCTACTCTATGCCTTCTTCCTCATATCCCAGTAGGTGGCCGTCTCTCTCTTTTCTGGAAGGTTTGGAGGTCCATGATCAAGGACTCCTGGGTAGTGGATTTAATTCGATGGGGTTACAGCCTGACTTGGTCTCCGATTCCGCCTCTTCTCACGTGCTCCCCTCGTTGGACTCCTGTGCCTTCGACCGATCTCAACTCCTAGTCTTAGAAGTAGAGATTTCAGCTCTTATCCTGAAAGAGGCAGTAGAAGAAGTTTTAGATTGGCAGGAAAGCCCAGGTTTTTACTCAACAGTTTTTCTAGTTACAAAAAGGTCAGGGGGATGGCGTCCGATCATCAATCTAAATGGCCTGAATTCTTTCATCATGACTTCACGGTTCAAGATGGAGACGATTGCATCAATCATTGCCAGTCTCAACCCGGGTATGTGGACGGCATACTTAAAGGATGCTTACTTTCACGTGCTGATGCATCAGTCCTTCAAGAAGTTCCTCAGATTCGCTTACCAGAGCCTGTGCATGGCAATTCAGAGCTTTGCCTTTCAGTCTAACCACAGCTCCTTGTGTGTTCACCCGCATAGTGCCAGCTGTAGCATCAATTCTCCATCATCAGTCCATCAACCTTCATGTCTACATAGACGACTGGGTTCTAAAAGCAACTTATTCTCAGATGCTACAGGACAACCTTGTCCGTGTCATCCAGGTCACCAATGATCTGGGGTGGATCATCAACATAGAGAAATCTAGTCTAGTCCCTTCCCAGTTCTTCACTCATCTGGGTGTCAAGGTCGATCTCTTCCAGGGTATAATCTTTCCATCAGACCAAATTATGGTTTCTATAGCATGCGCAATGTCCATTCTTTTAGAGAATACCTTGGTTTCCACAAGGTTCTTCCTCCGAGTTCTCGGTCTGATGGTAAGTGTAGAGAAGGTGACCCCCGGGGCCCCTCTTATGAGAAGGCCGTTCCAACTATATCTTATGTCTCTATGGAAACAATCCAGGGATTCCCTTTCATCCAGAATTCCGATCCGTCATCATCTTCTGGAGCATGTAGCCTTCTGGACAAATCGTTCTCTTCTCCTAAAGGGAGTTCTTCTACAGAAGCCTTTTCCAAGTGCGACACTATTCACCGATCCATCTCAGGAAGGATGGGGGGGGGGCGACCTGGAATTCCCTCTCGGTTTCGGGTCTATGGACTCAAGAAGAGAAGACCTATCACATCAACATTTTAGAACTATGGGCAGTGAAGAGAGCTCTGCTTCACTGGCATCCTCAACTATCTTCCCAGTCAGTTTGCATCAGAATGGACAACTCCACAGTGGTAGCTTATATCAACAAACAGGGGGGGGGGTGACAAGGTCATCTTACCTTTGCATGGAGACTTGGTCCCTTCTCCAATGGTGTTGTCATCAGGAAATTCTTCTGTCAGCCTCACACATTCCGTGCAGAATGAATTTTCTAGCAGATCAATTCTCACGTCCAAGCAAATTTGCACACACGGAATGGTAACTCAAGAGATCGGTAGTGAAGTCGATTTTTCTTCTCTTTGGCAATCACCATGTAGATCTCTTTGCGACAGCAATAAATG
The DNA here is from genome assembly GCA_034401795.1 of Chaetoderma sp. LZ-2023a. NCBI lineage: Eukaryota > Metazoa > Mollusca > Caudofoveata > Chaetodermatida > Chaetodermatidae > Chaetoderma > Chaetoderma sp. LZ-2023a. The sequence goes on along the minus strand of CM067371.1, from coordinate 126,758,690 downwards.
GCCAGGTCTGCACCTACATGTCTCCCTATCCAGAGAAAAAGGCTCTAGCAGTGGATGCTCTATCCCAGTCATGGACAGGTCCTTTTTGCGTACGCCTTCCCTCCGACCATTCTGGTTCCAATTGTCTTGAAGAAGATATGCCAAGAGGATTGTGTTATTCTCCTAATCACTCCTTTCTGGCCCAATCGAAGTTGATCAGTGGATCTTCTGGACTTATTAGTAGAAACTCCTCGGATTCTCCCTTTTTATCCAGATCTTCTGTCTCAGATCAAGGGAAGGTGTCTTCACCCAAATTCTCAAATGTTCAATCTGTGCGTCTGGAAACTCTCCAGAAGCCTCTCTCTCAGAACTCCCTTTCTGTCCGAACTCAAGAAATCCTGTCAAATTCTAAACGTCCCTCTACCTGGAGAATATACCAGGGTAGATTTAAGATTTTAAAAATATGGTGTGACGGGCACAGTATCGTGCCCAATTCTGCATCTTTAAATCACATCTTAGATTTTATGGCATAACTTTTTGATACCTTAAATCGTACTGCCTATACTGTGAGGGGCTGTCGTTTTGCTCTAGCATCTTTTCTTCCTTGTCTTCTGGATCAAAACTCTAAGGATGTTAAAATTCTGAAAGATTTTATCAAAGATATGGGTAATCTTCGTCCTCCTGTTCAGAAACCCTTACCTTCATGGAATCTTGCTCTTGTACTTCAAGTCTTGTCTGGTAAACACTTTGAACCTTTGGAAACAATCTGTCTGAAATTCTTAAGTATGAAAACTGTCTTTTTGGTCACCGCTGCTTCTGCTAGGCATTCTGAAATCCACGCTTTGTCGGCAGAAGATGATAGATTCAAAGTGGTGGGTGATGGTCTCATTCTTTATCCTAGACGGGATTTTATATTTAAAATGCAATCTCTTCATAATCCAGCTCAACCTATCTATCTTAAAAGCTTGACCAACCTTTCAGATTCTGATGAAACACGGTGTCCAGTAAGAGCTCTGAAGATTTATAAATCACGTACTGATTTAAAAAGAGCTGATCCTAAACATCTATGGATTACTTTCTTAGATTTAGTTAGTAAACCCGCTTCTCTGCAAACAATCACCCGCTGGATTACGGATACTATTAAAGTTTGCTCATGATGTCCGTGGTATGGCCTCCTCCTGTGCTCTTTTTACAGGTCTATCATTGGATGATATTATGAAAGTTGCCGGTTGGAAGTCAGAATCTACGTTTATAAAGTTTTATCTGAAAGATCAGAGTCCATCCGCAGCTTTCTTTCGTAATATTACAAATTTTGCCACTCAAGCCAAGTCTCATTTGCCTAGCTCCTCTTGTTAGTCGTCTTGCTCATCGTCTTGTGTCTGCTTATTTCATTGGTGAGATATTTTATTTTGTTTTGTTTATTTGCTAGACACGTGTGTGTGTGTGTGTGTGTGTGTGTGTGTGTGTGTGTGTGTGTGTGCGCACGCGCGTGCACGCGTTCGTGCGTGCGTGCGTGCATGCGTGCATGCGTGTGTGTGATATTCAGCACTCATTTTGTCTATTTGATTATTTTGAGTTTATGTTTTATTATTAACCTTTCATTTCAAATTTGCAATTTACCAACCCACCATTTACTTGGCTCTGACCAATTCGATGTTTAAGCAAACAGTGAATTGAGTGGCTTAGTACTTTTGTTGTGTTACAAAACGTCCCAGACGTACATACTGGTCTGGCGTTTTGTTAGCTTACTAAAATACTTACCACTCAATTCACTGTGGCCCACCTCGGCCACCCCACATCGTTAAATTGCAAATTTCTTTTATTTTATTTTGTTTTCTTCAACGATTAATGATGACTAGGACGCGTTTGCGTTCATACTAGCGTTCCGCGCATGAACTTGGACTCGTTTATGTTATATGCATCATAATTGTATAGGAACCGGTTCCTATGGGCTGTAAGCCTCTCCAAAGCAATAGAGAGATGCAAGTATTGATATCCAATGATGGAATGCATCTGATTGCTTTGAAATTATCAGGAATCTAATGAGTCATGGAAATGGAAAGGTTACTTTTTTCTGGAATTAATAGACAGGTGGTCTTATTAAGCAAACAGTGAATTGAGTGGCTTACTATTTTTGTTGTGTTACAAAACTTTCATTTCCAATGATAATAGACAATAGACTAAACGAATATGGCGTCCAATAGTTACAATGATTATTGTTGATTATCTTATTATAGAGACTGTAGATCTATTGACCGGTGTGTCGATGATTGACAGGCGTAATGAGGCATGAACCAGTTAGCGGGAATGGCCAAACGAAGGTTCACGTGACCGCTCGCGGCCCATCAGAACAGCCGCCCATACCATCGCCATTGTTCGAGACGTAGATCTATTGACAAGTGTCAATGATGACTGCCAGATGTAATTAGCGGTGAAACGGTTAGGGGTGGGCCCATCAGTACAGCCGTCCATACCATTGCCACTGTTCGAGATATAGTCAAATTAGTTTCAAAATATTTGTCAGAATGTTTCTTAATTAGCGGCGCCAGATATTTAGTACAACCTGAGCGACTTTAGGCGATAACAATACATACTTTCAACTCATAGCAAAATAATAAAATAAACGCACGCACGCACGCACAGACCTACACAACCACACATGCACGCACGCAGGCGCGCACGCACGCATGCACGCACGCACGCACGCACGCGCACACACACCTACACGCACGCACACACACGCACACACACGCGCACACACTTACACGCACGCACGCACGCACGCACTCACTCACTCACTCACTCACTCACTCACTCACTCACTCACTCACTCACTCACTCACTCACTCATGCACGCACGCACGCACGCACGCACGCACGCACGCACGCACGCACGTACGCACGCACGCACGCACGCACACACACACGCCCCTGTACACGTACATACACACCCGCACAGACCTGACACTCAAGTCGTGCCTAAATATAGAATTTTACTTTTGTATACATTGTTAGAAATGTCTATCCCTGTTTTATTGGGAGGGGGATGGGGTGGCTAGCATATGGTGCCCACCACCACTCCACCCCACCCGCTGGTTCCGCCACCCATACATGTCTTTATAGTGTTCACTGATATAAAGGGTGTGCTCACCTACCATTTAGGTGTTAGAAACAAGAACTAGTTTAGGCCGCAAGTGGCAGAGATTCCCACCTATCATTAGATATGACTATCCAACGGGCGCAGACGCCCCACTTCTACCTCCATGGATAGTAGCGTACAGGTTACTTTGCAACACATCTGAACTGGGCAAGAATCCAGATGCCCTGCTCTGTAACCACATAAAACATCACTAGACGGTGGCTACATTTCACACAAGCAAATTTAATGACTGATATCATTACGGTGGGGGTAGAGAGACGAATATCCACCGCGAGTGTCCTTCCCGTGAGGGCGTGGCAGATTCCAAGGTCTGGCCCAGACACTACAACGAGTTGGATGGAGATGCGCGTCTCGTCCGTCACCAGTCCTATGGATCTAACTATTGACATGGCGTTAGGTTTAATTTCCAATATGCCCAATATGCACTGCGGGCCAGGAATAAAATATCATCCTAAATAATAATAATAATAATAATAATAATAATAATAATAATAATAATAATAATAATAACTACATGTTTTCGCAGTGCTTTCCTTCTTTGGCAAAGAGTCTATCTAATAAGTATCCGAGGGGAGCTGTGAACCCGCACTTTGGCCATCACCGCTCGAAAACCTCCGATAGTTTCCCAGAATCAGATCAGTCCAATGTGCGGGTAGGTTCATCCAAACAATTAAAAAGCCTGATGGTTTGGTGGATCATGGGAAGAGACAATAACTTGATAATTGTGAGGCCCTATAGGTATTTGGCCAATTTTATACAACCTTGCTGGAGTGCGGGGCTAGATTACCGCAACCGCCAGAAAAGAGGCATACACTATATGTCTCCTAATGAAGAAATTGTCCCTAGCCACTATTAACCTATCCTATTGAGCTGAATAGCCAGGTTAGTCAGTAGCATGCCGGGCCCACATATTTAGAGCATGGTCAGTGCCCTCAGTGTAAAATTGTTGGTGTCGGGAATGAGTGATGCGTATTTGTTGCTGTATAGTATCTCCTATCGTACTGTGGTCCAATTTTTCTACAAAATAAGCAAAACATATGAACTGAATGGCTAACTGCCATATACATAACTAACCATTACAACAGAACAATATCACAGTTTTACAGAATGATTTAAACTAGGTAGTAGGTATATTACGGTCAGTAACCTATAATGGTGTGGTTAGTCAAGGCACCACAGTAAACAAGGATAATATAGACAGTAATAAAGAAATCATAAATTGCGGTCCGAAGACCGGTACAGTACTTATTAATCATCAGTACCTTATACGGACGTAAATCATGACAATAAAACATAATATGTATAGTTACTTGAGTACCTCGTAGTGATTTGGACGGTACAGGCTACTATGTTACTGAAATTGAGGCGCTACATACACGTAGCGCATGTCAACATGTTCTCTGAGGATGGAAGGTTTCCGCATATAGGTCTCCGCAGCTGGTTTTCGTAGACCTATGGGTCTCCGCGTGCTGGCTCCACGATGGTACAAACTCAGGACAGCAAAAAAGAGCGATGAGGTAATGTCTACTAGATCATCTCTATAACTAAATCAGGGTTTAAACGGTGTGAAGAAAGTTCTCAGTCCAGCGACGGAAGTATAAAAGTTAATCATAACCCATTAACAGAGAGGGTTACTTATAAAAATGTAATTAATGCATGTACATAGAGAGGCACATGGTGCGGGTGCGTCGCATAGCTCTTGTGGCGCACCGGGCAAAGTCTACTCGACTGCAGTCAAAAAGTTACAAAGGTTGCCACATGACATGCAGTGCGGTGGTTGAAGTCCACTTCCGCGTGGTGGGCAGATCCGGCGAGTCACCCCCCAAGAAACATCGCAGCTCTACATTATGTAGAATTTACATAACAGGTCACAAGGACCCTCCCGCAAAAAGTTCCACTTATAGGTGTTCGGAAACGGGAACCATAACTTTATTTATTGTTGCTCCCAGATGGCCGCCCGGGAGCATCCAAAATTGTACGTAATGCGGGTTAGTCGAGAACTGCTTTTACGTGTGGATGAGCTCAAAGCTGCAAGGAACCACGGGGGATGTTCTGTATCATTCTTATCCGCAGGTATTCTGGGTCACTCGTCTAGTCCACACCTCCAGTCAGTCCTCGACTGTCGGCCTCCACGCCGACGATGCTCCTGATCTTCGAATTTCACCCCCTTTTATACTCGTTGGGGCGTCAGCGCTGGCTGCCTGAACCAACCAGAGATTGCCCCACCAACCAATCGGCGTGCTAGAATACCGTGACGTATACACAAATAACTATGTATTACGATATGTATAGATATGTGTAGTGACGTAGTAGGTCACGTGTACACAAATCACTGTGTATTCAGCTATTTATATATATATATATATATATATATATATATATATATATATATATATATATATATATATATATATATATATATATATATATATATATATATATATACATACACGCGATTACGAGGTTATAGAGATATTCAAAGTAGGCCCTATATTTTGACTGGGATCTTCGATGATAACTCGGCCATTTCTGGATCGATTTTGAAATAGTTTGCAGTTTTGAAAAGCTCCTCACATCCTGGTCTTGACTGATGGCAAGAACGACGAAAATAAATAAATTATGAATATTTACGAGTACCAACTAGGTACACTATAGGTACACACTCACTCCCAATCTCGACACGTGTCGTCGAGGAAGCGTCAAAGTGTGCGCATGCGCACCACGCGTTCTAGCGAACTTAGTCGTTTTCAAATGGCTCTCGTATAGGCCCATACACGCTTATTGCTCTACCCAAGGGTGCGCTTTTGGGAACGAATCCAGGACGGCGGCCCATGCCCAGCTTGGCTGGGACGGCCAGTACCTGCCTGGTCGATCCGCGCTACACTTCTCTGCTGACCAGTCTGATAACAGCTGCTGTTCCAGAGGCATGAATTATTAACCATGACAATATGACGTCACGCTTTAATATTATCATGAGACGGCATTCTACTACAACGGATTCCAAAGTTTGCATAAACCATGCAGAGACCTGCCAGAATATGGCATGTGTATACATTCGCAATGATATGTGTTCTAAGTGGAGTCTCTGTTACCTCTATAGAATCCGATGATTAGTTGGTTTGGATGGCGCATCTTTCGGTTCCCCGTTAAACAGGTCCCCTTCACTCCAGGTTTAAAACGGCATTAGTTTCTTTGTTAGTACTTTGTGGTTTTGCTTTTCTTAACACCAACGGACCTATATCCAAGAGTCAGAAAATGGAAGGGATCGGGGATGACTTCTCTATGTGAAATGGATAAAGTTTTCTAGATGTGGTGAGATCACCATTATTTTGCAAATCATGATATCCTGGCCTAATCTAACTTAAATTAATGATCCTCGATTCACCACATTGTTTAACAGCTAGGCATACTTTGTTCTAAACTAACAATCCAGGTCTTTCGACCTACGGGCCATCACAAAGAAATGGGACACTTAGTACATCAACGAGGCAGTGCCCATGACTCAAAAGCTTCCTCACTCATAGATCGAACCATCTGTTTCATTGGCATTTCTGTTACCGACAATTTGACCCTTGACCTCTTGACCTTGGTTGTAGCCAACTAAAATATAAAACATGTTTTACATATTTGGTTATTTTACCCTCTCGCATTGCAGAGTTATCGGCGAATATGTATATACCGATATGTACCAAGTGACCCCGTGATCTCGATATTTGACATTTCGGCCTCAAATAAACATAGTTTTCTATCCACTCGTAATATGAATGCGCACAAATACGCACGCACGCACCTACGCACGCACACAGACACGCATGCATGCACGCTCCATACAATAACCCAACAATTGACTTTCGAATGAGTACGAGTTATCGCACATAATTCCCCTATTTTCCGATAGGGCTAATTTCACAATCACAGATATTTCAAATAAACTTGCGAGGCCATTGGAAAATCAGTCGACAGTGACAACACAAACGGTATTTTCACACATCTACCGGGGCGGGATTAGGCCTACCTTTTGTTTGTGTCCACTTACCCAACCAAACCCGACGATCAGAATCCGTTGTGTTAGCCGGTGCAGACGTCTGTGTTTATATGAATGATACGAATGAATGAACAATCTTCCGAACATTGCAATATGCCTTGTTACGGCAGAGGTTCTCCACAGACAATTTTCCAGTTTCTAACCCTTTCAACAAGATATACATATTGATTTTTACATATTTAGATTCTACAGTAAGCACACATTCTAGCCCATGGTGTTAATTTGTTGGCAACAATTTCATTGATAGGAAATATTTTGGTTCAAACTTGGGCAATGCTCCAATTTTCCTACCATCACATAAATTCCCTAAGGGCAGACCACTGTTGTGTAAAACATAAAAAGGACGTAATTTGCACTTTGAGGGGATTATTTTAATATACATCACTTGAAAGCTAATGAGTGTTACCTTTTGCTCATATATGTTAAATTCTAAACAAATGCTAAATACAACCGGTATATGCAGATTATATAAACCACGGCTCTTTATTTCATAGTAAATATGAGGACAAAACATATAGTCAAACTTGCACATGCGCGGTGAAAATTTGTCTCCACTGTTGAGCATGCGCGGACAGAAACACAATAGCATCTTCCCCTATGGTTATAGCAGTCACTGCAAACCTGAAATCAACAGATTGCAATTCAATAAATGAATACCCTCGGCAGAAAGAGGCCAGCAACAATAGCAAAAGCATAAAACATCATGGTATCCATCTTCAACAAGTAATTACGAGGTGATATGAGGTGAGTCTACAATGCAAAGCTACGCCATCGAATAGCCCACTATCAAAATAAACGTATGGCACGCAGAAGTTACTCGCGGCCAGGATAGTAGGATCATTGTCTACTGTAAAAATACTATCAACAGAACATCGGACTAAAACAACAATATGCTATTCAAGATGGTGTCTCTTAGACTATACATTGCCTGCGAGATCTCGCACCAATTCTAGATATGAAAATAACAGCAATGATTATCGTCCAAATACTGCTTCTAACGGATGGAGCAGTCACACACTCAGTTCATTATTACCCGTGCACAAAATTAACAGCAACGGTATTGACATATTCCTATTCTCTTTATCCAATAACAATATAAAGCGCTGAGGAGATGCATTTCTTGGCGCATATACAGATTGAGGAAATAGCCTCGACACAACAGAGTGTACAGCATCAATATTATTTTTTCACCATTAGTTGGAGAGAGAGAGAGGGGTGGGGGGGGGGGAGATGCATTTCTTGGCGCATCAACAGATTGAGGCAGTAGCCTCGACACAACAGAGTATACAGCATCAATATTTTCCAACATTAGAGAGAGAGAGAGAGAGAGAGAGAGAGAGAGAGAGAGAGAGAGAGAGAGAGAGAGAGGAGGGGGGTGAGAGGGGGGGAGGGAGAGGGGGGGGGGGGGGGAGAACGAGATGGGGGGGGGGGGAGAGTTAGCATGTACAGCTACAGAGCTGTTCGTCTACTTCTCACCTTAAAATTGATTTCTACTGCATAACTCAATACACCTCTAATGCAATGACCGGCCATCTTATTGCGCCATCACAATGACTAGACTGTTACAGACTCCACTTCGGAGACCAGACAAGTCAGGATCCAGTCTATCTCCGTAGCGGACTGTAAAAGGAACGCTGTGGATCGTGTTGAATTTGGTATCATCTCAACCTCTGTATCACTAGCTTGATATAGACATTTATTTGACGAATCCAGTAGTTCGCGTGATATCAGCATTTAAGCAACGTCAGCAAATTCTTGACCTCATTTTGATTGCGACAGATTTGAATTTTACGACGAATTCAGAGGGACTATTTTTCTGTTAACTACTTGTAAATTGTAATACAGACTACTATAGGCTTATATCATCTCGTTTTGCGTGAATTAATTAATATTGACTGGTATGAAGAGAGTAGCGTTCGTGTCCTTTTAAGTTTCAATTCTCTCTATCACCATATTCAGGTGGAAATCACTACACCAAATGCTACTCAATACATACGAGATACGTTTCTCGATCTTGTATCGAAGGAGATCTCGCAAGATAAGAATGCTGCATAACCCTTTACTCGCCAACTATTAGTCCAGTCTTTATCTGGTTAACTCTAAGCAGGCACAATTGATTATTCATATCGAGTAAGTGGTCCGGACTCCACCTCCCTCTGGGAGCTCCCACCGCCCTCTCTATCCCTGAGGTATAGGCAGATAAGTGGTAGTATCACAATATAGCAGCTACCCAGTCAGATCAACGGGTGGGTGTGATAGGGTCTGAACATATATTTAGAGACGCATCCGTTGTCGTATACCCGTGATAAACCTTGTGTACTGTGGAGGGAGTTAACCGCTACGCCAATACGTGTCAACACTTTACTGCTTAAATAAATTAATGTTGAGACATGCACATACCCTGAATGGATTCTCGATACCTACTTCCTCTTTTTGCCGGTTTTGTACAGCTCTCCAATTGGGTAAATCTTGAAACTGCCATATTAAAAGAATAAACGTGGATCGAAGCCATGTAAGGCTGTGTTAAGCCATAGCACCCAATGAGTAGAGGGGCGCTTAGTGGATATAGTAATTTAGATAAAATTAGAGCAAATGAGTACTAACTCTGCCCTATCAAACCAGGAGTAAAAAAATAATTCTTAGTGCGCTTGACTTTGTCAATGAATATAATATGGCTGCGAAATTCCTGGCATATTGTACTAACCCTATCTACCCACATGCATGTACTGCTTGACTAGTACTAAAAGTGTCATCATAAACTTCCCCGCTCAGAAGTTCAATAACATCTCCTATTCAACTATAACCTCGGTCGCACTAATGTACATATAAAATTGTAATCCATATGTAAGTAATGCCTGTCCGGCCTCACTGGATTTTCTCCTTAATTATTCGTGGGCAGTTGTCCCTTAAACATTCAAATATACAATCGAAACTTGTCTTTCGTATATTATAGTTTTGAAAATTTGTTCAGAAATCGTTGTCACGACCCTATATAAAAACTCAAACCCTACTGTGTTAAAAGATTCGAAATGCCTTTAAAAAGTCAACCAACACTATTTCGCAGAAATTTAATGCGACCACCTACTAGCCACTCCCTAATCATAAATAATACGACCCTTTCTGCTGCCAGAGCGTTTCGGTAGCAATAAAACATCAACTCGTCGTCACCTCATAAATGTAACAGCCTGTTGACATCACGCTAAAGAACCTTATTTGGTGCGATTGGTACCTACTCGAGTGACTCTCGGTGAAGACAGCCACACACCAGCATCACTATACTGTCCCCTCGCCACCCACTCGAGTTCCTGTTATGAATATTTGGACTGTACCTAAATAAGTAAGGAAGCCATAGACCTCATCACACCCTTAGAAATGAGATAATGGTGTGAGAAAATAGTATCTACGTTCCAGCATTTCTTTTCGACACATTCCAAAGACTGATACTGCGATAATGTGACAAAGTTATACTGATGTGTCTTTGATGTTTGTCGTGTGACCATCTGTGAATTTCGAAAATAAGTTTTAAGATGTCAGCAACTTGATGACATCAGGGATGTTGAGACAAAGAATTTAAGTGAAAATCAATCTGCCACATATATAAGGTTGTGACATCTCACACTATACCTCTTCCATCTCTCCATTACCTTACAACTGACGTGAGAACATGTGATTATGCCTCCTTCAAGCTGCAGACTAAATTATCTTCAAATTTCAACATATCGTTCATCGAAGACCAGGTACTTCCTCTGCACAACTTCCTCCTCATTGAGTGAGCCTTCCACCAGTAAGTATATATGGGATATTAACGGATGTGGCCATGCCTACTTCAGAAGAAATGACTTAGTCTGTCACAAGAAATCGGCCCATGAGCATGAACGTGTACTTTCCATAATGTGCAATATATTCTACATAAATGCACAACCAGGGCATACACATGCTACAGCTTGTGGCCACGTCATCAAGCAGGACATATGTCCACCACTTGTCGCAAAGATGGATTCAGTGGTCCTCATTCAGTCTCTGTTACCGCTCCATCTTCGTCCTCATAAACAGCTACGAACGGTATAAAAGGATAGAGACATCTGGCAACATAACCAAAACCTTCAACTTCAGCTGATCTGGGTTCATGTGTATGCAAAACAACACACCCAGAGAAAATTCCATCACTGAAACATAAGAAGAACATTAAAACCATGCCAAGAAAGCAGCCCACTGCCATCAGTGCCAGACATTCTCGACGCCACTGACTATAAGACAGAAGTAGAACTGTTTAGTTCTCCTTTGTCACCGGATCCATCCAGTAGCACTCTCGTTACAGCAATGTCAGTCATCGGTTGTACGTATGTTTGAATGTCTACTCCAGAGTCCAATGTCTACTCCAGAGTCCACCATGTCGAGTGAAGCCAAGACACCAGACACCTTGTTGTGTGTTGCTGGTCCGTTGACAACTAGCCAGGTAGACTGTGTCCCATCATCTGCAGAAGTCATCATCATCGAAGACGAGATGGCGACCTAAGCTGATCACATTCCAATTTTGGTAACAGTAGCAGCCATCGTCTCTTCAGTTAAAACCATGCAGCCATCAGGATCCGGGACCTCATCATTATTTACAGTTAGCTTGTCCTCTCCCATTGAGACTGTTGAGGAAACTTCGACACAAGTCATTATGACAGCACCATCAGTATCCGTATTCACTTCCATGGAAGCCACTCAGCGAGTATAAGTTTGTTACAGTCGTCTGCCGGCCATGCGATCATTCTCTCTGTTACTCTGTACTGATTCCACACCTGCATCCATGGGCCGATTCTTCAACTTGACCACTGTGCCGTCCACTCTATTTGCATCTGCCTCCAGCATAGAATGCGTCATGCTGTGAGTCATGTACCTCCGCCAACCGAAACCATGCACCACTTACCTATCTCCGCAATTCGACACCTTGGAGATAACATACACTACTTGATGTGACAAGTGCTTTCTGAGGATATCATCATTCGTACCAAGCCTCCAGCCACAACTGCCCTTATGCAAGATATGCGCCATTAACCATGCATGTTTGAGCAACATCTACCTCACCGTCCTGACAGAGCATGTGATTGAGTCATCGAATTCCGCCCATCCCTATCCATCTCTCATTGTGCCGAGTTCGCCACTTGTCAAATGGTCGAGCCACCAGATAGCGAGGAAGATTAAGGAACTTACGGAAAGATTTTCGTCACATAGATTATATTTATATTATAGTATCTTTTCACATATTTGTGCAATGTAGCCAAAATGTTTATATGTTGGAGACCTGTTGTGTATATCAGATTCTAGGATTAGCTACCCTCAGATCCGCCGAGTACAATATTGTATGATATTTAGTACTTGGAAAATATTGGCATATGTTTTCCTAACACTGTGCGTTTGAAATCAAAGCATTAATTTCTCAATGGTGAATATTTTTTACAGTATCATCACATTACGTCACTTGGGGATTCCACGGTACAAGGAAATATAAGCCGTTATAGACAGGTCAGATGCGAGACATGTATGAGCATGAGGGATGCGTGATATTATTATATTGCTGGAGGAAACCCGATGACTGTTTTGATAATGACATATAACGAGTACAAACATGTAGACTGAATGTCAGGGTGACTGTTTGAATATTTTGTAGAGAATTGTTTTGTAAACGAAAGATTGGTAATTACGATCACTATGGGCGGACAAATTATGTTTGAAATCAGTTTGATGGAGTTGGGTGTGATTATCACCAACCAATCTAGTTTTGCCATTTCATTTGCCACCAGGTTAATGATCAGGCGCTAGTACGCCATGACGAGTGGCAACCATCCATCGTCATGACTAAATGAGAAGTGTCCCATTGTGAAAGTAACTACAGCAGTATCCTACTTGGTTGGTTTACACTCTTGTCACAATAAACCAAAAGGAGTGGGAGCACAAAGTATGCGAGCTATGGCTGTTGATTAGTCTTGCCAAAGCAAGAAAAGTTATCTGTCAGGAGCCATCACTCCCAAACTGGTTCCAACCAGTTCCAAGCTTGCACAACGAGGGAGCAATGGACCAATCAGTGTGTGAGCTTTAGAGGGAAATCCTTGGGATAGCCCCAAATGACGTCAGAGCAGAGAAACCACTTTTTTGTATATAAGTTGGTGTCTGCTCTGTTTTTGGCTATCTTTTAAACACCATTAGATCAGTGTGCATGATCTTTGTACCATCGCGAGATCAGTACGTATCTTTATACCATCATTATGTTTGAGTAATCTTTGTTAGAAATTATAGCTATAGTATATTTGATGTACAAGTTATCATATTGAAAGTATCTTTGATTTGTGCACGCCATCAATGTGGGAATTGTAAAAGTTGTAGCATAGTAATAAAGTTTAAAACAGACACAGAACACAGACAGCCAGGCACGATAGTGCATATTAATATTCAGCTATACCTTGTTTAGAAAGTAGAGTAGCGATGATATGGCAGCAACCACAATTAGACCAGATATCCGCATGGAACAACCAAGCATGATTTATCACGCTTTTAATCAACTCACCGCCTACATGAAATCATCAATGCAGGCCTTCCACAATTCGTCTGTGGACAGAGAAGATAGCAGGGTACGGAGAGATCATCTGCACGATCATGTTAGGCAGATACAGCCGTGCGACAGACACATTCCCACCGAGGTACAGGAGTACTGTAGCTCGCCGGGTATTGTTGGGACATTCCAGTGTATCATGTCGACTCGCCGCGCCGCAAGTGCATGACGAGTGATGACGCTGGTTAGCATCTGGTCTCGGGGTGATGGACCTTGTACGAGACTGCCCTGCAGGAAACAAAAACCGGCTGGTGGAATTCAATCATTCCGGTGGGGCCGTGTGACCATCATCGCGAACGTTAAACACAACGGTCTCATACCATGAGTTTGTGTCACCAGTATGCCTGTCCACAGCAATTTCGTGATCTATGGACTTACAAGATTTGATTTGGTGACCTAAAAATATAAGTCTATACAATGAATTTACCTAAACAATTAAAAATATGCTAGATAAAACTACAATCAGAGCATACGAAAATACGAGACATAGAGACAGGTAGATGAACTTTTAAACATGGGGCTCCCAGAGGTACCACACAGACTCGTAGGTCCACAGAGGTATCCCGTAAGGGAGGCTCCCATACACGAGACGTAACTAGTTAACTTTATATAAGTTATTATACCTCTAAGCTGAAAGGAAGAAGGTTATCTCAGACGAAACGTGATGTGCCTCATGCGGGCACTACTCCTAATGCAAGTTTAGGGTGAGGAGTATTATCCTGGCATGGATCGTCATCGCTGAATCCTTGTGAGAGGCAAGTGCCTCGCGTGGGCCTCCGTCTCAGGAAGGTGTCACCACGTCTTAAAGCAGAAGAGGAAAGGTAGGTAAAAATGGGCCTACCCTAATATTTCAATCAAAAATGCTTTAGAAAGAAAAGACCATACCTAGTGAGATTATGACTATAGAGATGCACACTGCTTTACATGAAGACGGGATGGAGGATTCCCAATGGATTTCCTTGTTACCGTCTTATGTAGTTCTTGGTTTGCTGCATTAGTAGTTGCCGCTTTATTTCTGCGGGCCTTCTGCTTTGCTTAATTCCTTTTAGTTGTTTTTCAGAATGCGAATTAGTTTAGGCCATGACTGGCTGATTTCTACCTAGCTATTAGACACGGCTGTCATGGAGAACAGATGCCCCAAGACATCCATACTAGAGACAGCGCTCATACATGTTATGTAGCAGGATCTCCGAACTGGATAAGAATCCAGACATCCCGCCCCACAACCACATAAAACATTACAAGACATGGGTTACATTTCACAAAAGCATTATTAGACCATTTCCCTATCATTATGGTGGGGGTAAGAGAGACGAATTCCCACCGTAAATGTCCTTCCCGCAAGGGCGTGGCAGATCTAAATATCATGCCCAGACATTTTAACAGAATTCGGTGGGGATGCGCATCTCGCCCATCACCGGGTCCTATGGAACTAACCGTTTTACCTGTCATTAGGTTTATATACATGTTGCCAGTTTTGCACTGCTGTGCGGGATGATTGTCAGTAAATTAGATAATAATTAATACATGTGTTTTCGCAGTGCTTTCCTACATTGGCTTAAAAGTGCTAACTACTAAGTATCCAAAGATACATGGGAAATGTATGTCACACCACACTCTGGCCATCACCGCTCGGAAACCACAATAGTTTCCCAGAGTCGGATCAGCCCATGGTGCGGATAGGGACATCCAAACAATTAAGAAGCTACAAGGCTGAGTAGAACACGAAGAGAGACAAAATCTTACTTATGAGTCTTACCGGAGTGCGGGGCTAGATTATCGCACTACCGGAAGAGAAGAGTATATTACACAGTATGTAATGAAGAAAGTGTCTCTAATCATTTTGAACCTATCCTATTGAGCTGAATAGAAAGGGTTTAGTCGGTAGCATGCCGGGATAAACAGAGTTATAGCACGGACAGCGACCTCAGTGAAAAATTGTTAGTGGCAGGAGAACATGTTGCATATATAAGTGTTGCTGTATAGTGTTTACAGTACAGGTTAACGAACCTACTATAGTGCGATTAGCAACACATTGAGGAAAATGAGAATAATTATTAACAAATACAGAAATTATAACTAGCGGTCCTAAGACCGTTATGGTTCCTTTTAGTCATCGGGACCGTTTTTGCGGATACAATATAATTAACAAAACCTATATAGAGAAATAATTAAACTGTGAAGTATAGTTACTTGGTAGACATTCCTAAGTTATTTCCTAAAAAGTTGGTCCCGATCCCAGGATCAACCAACCATGAACAGAGACGAGGGCTACCATATACCAGCAGTCTACCAGTCCATGCTGTCACGTGACTCCACAAGAACTGACCAGAGTGACATTGCCAGCGACCGTCAGTTAGTGCGGAAGAAGTGACCGAGATGGTCACGAAAGCTACACTCAAACAATTTCTACATCCCGGAGAGGTAAATAATTTTATTCCTAAGTTAGGCTACTCTGTTACTGAAATTGATACGTCGATCCATAGTCGATGTGAAATGATGCGCTCTCCGGAAGCTGGAAAGCTCCTGCAGGTTGGTTCCCACAAGATGTTTTCTGCAAACAAGACTTCCGTAAGAACACTCATGGCCCGAGTGCATCGTTTGGTGCTGTAGGACTAATAGAATGTCTAACGAGCAGTCAGTAAAAGATACGATAGTATTACATGGTGAAGAAAGTTCCCATACACTGATGTCACAGATGGAAGGTTTAAATAACCTGTCACTAGCGGGGGTTGTCACAGGCAAACGAGGATACAAAACAAAGCTTCACGGTGCTGGGTATGTCAACCAGCTCTGAAGACACACCGGGCAGAGTTTACTTGCTGTGGTCGAAAGTCGAAAGAACCGACACGATATTAGTGCAGCAATGATTGAAATACCACTTTTAGGCGTGGCCGGCAGATCCGGCGAGTGATCCATCAAAGAACATCCCATCTCTGCATCTGTAGACTCACATATTCAGGCTGTAAAGGCCTCATCGCAAATTTGTGTTCCGAATGTAGCTGTTGGTATTCGTGAACAATTATCAGAAGTTCCAAATTACTCCCGTAAGTAGGGAGTCTACAAAATTGTCTTTACTGTGATGGGTTGGCTACTGGTAGCTACGGAAACACGACGGAAACTGAAGTCATATGCGTAATATCCATCGATCATAGCTAGTACAGATCCAACCTGTTCGGCCCCTGGCCGAGAATGCTCTTGATCACTGGATCGCTTCTCCTTTTATACTCCTCGCGATGTCACAAGCGCAGGCTCAATCTACTCATCGTTCGAGCAAGAGCCAATCAGCGCGCAGCTAATAATAGCGAAGTCGAATGTTCTAGAACATTCTAGAAGCTTTGCGTCCACATGGTTATGACATCATTGCAATATTTTGAAGACAATCATGAAGAGTTTTCCCTGGATAACTCAACCATTTCTCACCCGATTTTGAAATGGGTTACAGATTTCAAAAGCCCGTTGAATTCTACTCTTGATTAATGCCAGACTTAACGTGAACATGCAATCAATAAGGATTACAGGGTACCATCTCGGTACACTAAAAGCGCCATCCTATCTAGGTCATAACTACGCACTCCATATAAACAGCATCCTAGCGTGCATGCGCATCATGCGTTTTAACGAACTTAGTCGTTTTTTCGACACACTATCTCTCCCATAGGCCTATATACGCTTATGGCTCTACCCAGAGGGGCGTGTTCAGGAAACGAATGCAGGACGGGCGGCGCGTACCCAGCTCAGCTGGTACGGCCGGTATCCGACCGGTCGATCCGAACTACAGTACCTAGAGGCGTGTCGATTTGCATTAGGGGCACTCAAGCCCAATAAACTGGGTCATCCGGTGTACATTGTCCAATGGACAAGCAGAGGACAACTTCATCATGAAGTTGAGAACTTCCTGAATACCCACGACCCATCAACTGTGACATGGGATTAGATCCACGACCATTTGGTCAAATACTTTGTCTCGGCTAATGAATCAGAGAGATTGAAGTGCGAGATAGAAAACTTAAGACAAAAGAGAGCCGAGAGTATCAACACCTTTAATAGGAGATTCAAGAATTTACCAACCAGATTCAGGAATTTAGCAACCAGGGTGTACCCTGACGCCAATCCTGATAGCAGACACATCATTGTATGTGCATACGTCAAAGCACTACATGATGCCGTGCCATCACCAAGGGGAATGACACCTTAGAACAGTGTCTCAAATACACATCGGAACAAGGTGATATGAGTGACTTGTTGGAGGTTATGGATTTAAACAGCGACTGACAAGAAAGACTGGTGGAGGTTGATGCATTCAGATGAGCTCCAGATAATATTATTGCTACCAACTGGCAGCGTCAGTTGATGGATCTGGAAAAGAGGCTGGTGGACAGGCAGGAGAAAATAATGAAGGATGTCTTCAAGCTCATCAAAGGAATGCAAGACAGTCTAGACGTGCGATTGACACACCAGCATATGATGACCAACCGACCACACAAGCACTGATGCAAAAGAGTCAACCTAAGACCATAACGTGTTATGCATGAGGGGAACAGGGACACATGAAATGGAAATGTCCAAATAGTGGAACTAGCCGACAATGAAACAGCCAAAAATGTAATACAAAATCACTCAAACCGAGCCACATATTCATGGGATTGTCGAAGTAGAACAGTAAGCTGCCCGAGTAACCAGGGACAGAAAACCCCATCTCCGCAAAACTGTTAACTCGAATTACATCCAGCAGTGATGGAAGTGTGATGCAACTGGCCACCACGCAGAACAGTGCCCGGTATACAGCACATTTCAGGGTCCTGAAAAGATGGAGGTGAATATGGTAACATCACCAGCATGGGGATCACGAAACTATCATAGTGATAATCGAAACCGATTAGATCCCTAAGTTCACGAAGATCGAGATGGCTTCATTCTGACAGACAGTCACACTGATGCATATGGGAACTATAAGAAGACCAATGGAGAAGTTGTTTTTGGCAATGGCCACCATACTCATGATGAGGGCCGCGACCATTATAGGAGCAACAGCAATGGGAGACGATGATCTTATGCTGATGTGGTGACAGGGAGAGATGGGGTGCACCAGATGCAGTCATTAAACAGCAGTGGAGGGAACATGCAACCGACCGGTTCCAGATCCGGCCCTTATTAGACAGCATTAATGGTTGCAATGTTGGTACCGGTAAGAATAGCATCAATATTCTAATAGATACTGGTGCAAGTACATCGAGTGCAGGTCTTATTAGCAGTAAACGGCTCACCCATAGATGTATTAGGTGAAACTCAGGTCAAGTTTCAAGGTGCTAAGCCTATACCCGTCATAGTAGTAAAGAAAATGAATCATGAGGGAGTGATTGGGGCCGATGCATTGCATGCTGGGGGAGCAGTAATTAATTATAGGAAAGCTGAGATGGAGTTGTTTGATAACATTTACAAATTGCACTTACTTTATAGGCACCAAAATCACACTATGCGGAGGCCAGTATCACGGATATGACTGGGTACAAAGTTATTGACAGAGTGCTTAGTAACTTTGCCAATAATTTTGATACTGCTCATCCCAAAGAGCTGGGTAGGAATCTATTATTAAAGTGTACCATACCCGCTAATTCTCCTCCCATTAGACAATGCCCATATAGAATGCCTTTGTTGAAAGCACATATTGTTATAGATCAGGTTAAGGAAATGCTAGAAGCAGGTGTGATTCGACCGTCTTCAACACCTTGGGCATCACAAATCACCCTGGTGCCCAAGAAGGATGGGACAACCCACTTTTGCATTGATTACAGAGGTTTAAATGAGGCAGTTCCAAAAGATAATTACCCATTAACGAACGTCTCAGATATTTACGATAGTATGGAAGGCGCTACCCTATTTTCTACGATGGACTTGAAGTCTGGATATTGGCAAATACTAAAGGCCAGCCAAGACATCAAGAAGATGGCGTTCGTATATTCTGAAGGTCTTTTTGAGTGGATCTGTATGCCTTTTGCGCATTGGAACTCATGAGCAGTCTTCCAAAGGGCGATGAACTCCATTTTTCAAGATTATGTCAATAAGTTCACGCACGTTTTTGTCGATGCTATAGTTGTATTTTCTCGATCCTCTGAAGAACATGCTCATCATTTGACGCTTGTAATAAAGCGATTACGTGAGTATAATTTGCAGCTCAAATGGAAGAAGTGTCATTTCGCAAGTAAATCAGTGGATTTGCTTGGTTATCACAATTCTGCAGCAGATATCTCACCTCAGAAGCAGAAGGTGGAAGTCATTCGTGTGATGATGCCCTGCAGAATGTGGATGCGGTCAGAATGATATTGGGTGCCACTGGCTAATATCGGTCGGGTGTACCTAATTATGCAGAAATAGCAAAGCCACTAATAGATCTGACAAAGAAGTATATATGATTCGAGTGGGGTATGGAACAGCAGCTGGCATCTGATAGGTTGAAGAACTTATTATGCAGCAAAATTGTGTTAGCTTACCCCAATCTGCAAAAAAACATATTGTCTATATACCAACGTTTCTTCATATGCGATAGGTGCAATATTGGTGCAGGATAATCACGGGACTGAAAAAGTTGTTCAGTACATGAGTAGTACCCTCAAGGATAGCCAGTTGAATTGGCCTGTCATTGAGAAGGAGGTGTACGCAGTCATCTATGCCCTGAAGGAATTGCGACCCTATCTGTTTGGGGCTGAGTTTACTGACCATAACCCTCTAAAGAGTTTGTTTGTGGGAGAGGTAAGGAACACGAAGGTCCAACGTTGGGCAGTGCCTATAGCCACAGATGGGTGCACGATAGAGTATATTAAGAGTGCCCATAATGTCCGAGTGGACATGTTGTCACGTCTGAGGAAACCTCGGGAAGCGGCCACGTTCGACACTGGTGATTACATGATTCCTGAAGTGGAAGATGGTATTCTTCTGTATATACCACTAGAGGTATACGATATACCGTACCAGGAGTTATGTGTTAATCAACTTGAAGAGTTTCCGTAAATGTTCAAGGAAGACCATACAGTGCATAATGGTGCTTTGTATTACACTCTCTAGAAGAAGTGCATAAACGTGCGTGACACCAAGGCCTAAAGAAGACCTTAGCTTTGGTCAGAGACTCATTTCTGTGAAAGTCCTTGAGAAAAGATGTGATGAAAATGCTCGATCAATGTGCCACATGCCAGATGAACCGTCCTGTTATTACACATCCGAAGTATACTGAGATGCCCATGGCTAAATACCCCAGACAAATAGTAGGCATGGATTTGGTTGGTCTGTTTGTTTAATCAAGCAAGGGCAATCATTATATTTTGATAATCAGCAACCATTGTTCTGCATGGGCGGAAGCTTTTCCCATCCCGTCCAAGAAGGCAGAGGAAGTTACGGACAAGTTCTTTAATGAATGCTGCACAAAGCATGGCATCCCAGAAATCCTGATCACGGATTATGGAGAGAGAGTTGACCCAGTTATACAAAGACTTTGGAATAGATCACTACAGGCCTAGTCCTTACCATCCTCAGGCGAATGGTAAGACTGAACGGTTTAACCATACTTTGAAGGAGTTAATCTAGAAGGGCGTTAACAACCAGGCTAGAGCATGGGCGAAGGAGTTAGGGTCAGCATTGATGGTGTACCATAACACTCGTCATGCTCCTACTGGTTACACTCCATTTTATCTCATCTACGGCAGGCATGGTAGATTGCCTATGGCAATGCCCGTAGATGGTTTCCAGGACCTTGGTGATCGACTCACCCATCTTAAAAATGCCTTGATTCGCACTCGCACTGCGACCGAACTGTCGAGAGCATACCATCAGGAGGCGATTGACAGATGAGAAAACGCTGCTGAATTTCATGTAGGAGATTCAGTCATAGTGGTGGCCAATGAGCCTATGAAGTTAACCTCCTGTAACGATCCTGAATACAAGGTATATCAGATCAACGGCCCTGTAGCTCATATTCGTCATCATAGATCTGGAAAGACCCGAGTTCTGAATGTGTCCAAGCTCCGGATCATGGATCACAAGATATGTTGGGACAATGTTCGAGAATGTCCTATTTGGAAACCCGGTAAGGGTACTGTGGCAAGTCATCCTGTTGTGGAGTGTCCCACTCTCGCCAAGTTGATTGAGTTCTGCAAGGAATCACTGGCACCTATCATCTAGGAACCACATAAATCAGCAAGCAAGGGGCCCGTTCAAGCTGGAGTAGTTATGCCAGATGTGGAAATGCCAGATGAATCATCCATTGCTGATGAGGAGATGGCGCAATCCGAAGTTACTGATGATGACACATCAATGGCTGATTTGACTCCAAGTGAGTCGCGACATATGTCCACATGCCAAATGCTAGGTACAGTTTGCGGAACCATCCCCATAGGTCGGAATATTTCTCGGCTACGCATGGAAAGAGACCTTGCATCAATGCGATTGGTCATCTTCTAAGCTTCACATAATTCCTACAGAATATAACTACAGTTATCAACCGACATGAGGCACTTTCTACTCATCGAGCCAACCTATAACATCGTATTGACATAAGCTTGAGAATATTATACAATTTATATGATGAAGATATGTACCAGTATGATGATACTGACAATATTTTTAATATTGCCGACTGTTAGTGGAGTGATTTCACCCAGCATTCGGAATATTAAAAATGGAGTATTGATTACTAGACATGTTCTGATTTCCATCATCCATCCCAAATGGACAGTGGTCATATCTATTACCGCTCCTCATCTACCAGTTATTTTCAGTAAACAGATAGAATTTGTTTATAGTAGTCTTCATATAGTTAAAGCTAAGAATATGCTATCTCGTCACGATGTAGTCAGTCTATCGAATTGGTTACTAGGTATTAAATGACTGAATGCTGGACATTTAGTATCTGGTAAAATGTTGCATAGACAGCGACGTTGTCCACTAAATTTTGTAGATGATATTGCCTCTTCTTTGTTTGGTGTGGCAATGTCGGGAGATATAGCAAAGATTAAGGAGATTGTCAAGATGTACATGATAAAGGTCAACAAATTGATACATTATACCAACGAACTGACATCTTATGTTCGACATGTATACTCGAATCAATGACTTAACCGACGCACTCAAAAATGTAACTGAGATAGTAGACGACTTTGTAAGACATACACAGACATGGAAACGACATATATTCACATTGATAAGGATTGGTCAGGCGATGACTCTCTGGAAGGCATAGCCTATGAGTATCACCAATTACCAATGACATTTCACAGATGTACTGCTTCGTCAGAATTAGGAAGACTGACTGAAGAGCTGTTTAGCCCGACAGACATTTTTGGACATTTCTAGACAGATTAGTGCATGAGTAAAGGCAATAGACCCATTCCAATGGTATTATCGGAATGTAATTGTTTGGCCATTATGGAAAGACTCTACAGCTCTACATTTCATGGCCGTTTTACCTTTAATTCATGATGGTAATTACTTGGAACATGGCATTCAATCTTGGCCAGTACCTTTAAATACCCATGGTCATTTCTTACAAGTTAAGTTGTCAGCAATTAACATCAGACTTGACAGTCGCATGGGTTGGTACTTTGCACCGACTAAATGTCAGGGTGACGACCCGCGTGTGTGTGAAGGAAACTTACAAGTAGATGCTACTCATTTACCATGTATATTGAGCATTCTGACTGATACCACCTATCCCGATTGTAAGATTGAACTGTCTCAGTCTAATGATACCAGTAGTAAATTGTTTAAAGGTCAATATACCGGGGTTGTGCTACAAACATTTGGAGAGAAAGTAAACATGCATTGCAAGGGTAAAGGGACTGTAGAAAACAAGTTATCAGCTGGGTGTATGTGTTGAACCCCACTCAGTCTGCATAATGTGGACCGGGCTGTCATTACAGACTGATCGAGGCCTATGAGCATGGATATGCTAAGGTCACACTGACCTTGAATATGTCGACTGTTGAAGTATCTGATGTGCTCAACCAGTCATGCATAGTCCAGGCCCTTAAGAAGGTGAAGTGGGACCGCTTACAAAAGGTCAAGTTGGTAAATTTGGCACCAATATCGGAGTTGGATATCGATGCTACTGGTATCAACGAGATAGGGAGTCATTATGCCACTATTATTACTATTGTTATTACATGTATTATATTAATCCTTGTTTTATATGTTTTTATATCAGCGTGGCATCTGGCCGAAAGCCAAGCAATGCTGCACGAAGAGGACATCTTCCTGTCCAGTAAGCATTAATCAGGATGAGCAGCGCACTACTCATATGACATGGGAACTGATCCGCGAAGGCGGGTTAATTGATGAACCGACATGAGCAGGCAGCTGCCCAGAATGCAGCATCCCAATCTCGGTTCTGGTGAGTTCCATGCTGCACATTCTCGGAGTTTCATTTGATGAGCCATTTAGTGTATCACATTTTAGAGATGTCGATTTCTAACTGTACCTGATAGGTATAGTATGTATGAGGGCGTTGCCCTAAGTATGTTCATCTTGTTGTGAAGTGACCGCTCATATTCCATCTAAGCATTGGCACTTCATTCCATTCATTTATCTACATAGTTGTATAATAGTGACCCGTATTTGTTTTGTTATGATTGTATTTTCATTGTTGTAGTTATTCATAGGTTAGGTTGCACAACACTAGGTTACACTGCGACTGTCTGGTCTGAGGTTGATGAAATCCACCCCAAATGAGCCTCCCTCAGGGCTGATGCGGAACGGTGTATATGCACATACGCATGAGAAGAACCTGAGGTTGATGTAATCCACAACAAGTCAGCCATCCTCAGGGCTATGCGTACAATGGAAGCTACTCTGACACACACAGCTGCGTCGGCAATTTGGTTTAGTTATACATTGCTTTACACATATTTGCTGTTATTGTTACATTCATTAGGGCAGTGGGTGGAATAGTGTTGTTATGTTTGTTTTGTATAGACTCGTGTAGATGAGGATCTGTCATGAGTATTCACCTAAGTGAGAAGAGTTTGGTTTGTATATAGTATAGAGTGGCTGTTGATGAAGCACAGCTAGTTAAATGCACTGGTTATTTAACTTCGGATGGTGGGAATATGTAAATATCGGATTCTAGGATTAGCTTCTCTCAGATCCGCCAAGTACAAGATCGTATGATAATTAGTACTTGGAAAATATTGGCATATGTTTTCCTAACACTTTGCATTTGAAATCAAAGCGTTAAATTCTCAATGATGAATATTTATTACAGTATCATCACATTACGTCACTTGGGGATTACGCGGTACAAGGAAATATAAGCCATTATAGACAGGTCAGATGTGAAACATGTATGAGCATGAGGGATGTGTGATATTATTACATTGCTGGGGGAAACCCGATGACTGTTTTGATAATTGCCTATAACGAGTACAAACATGTAAACTGAATGTCAGGATGACTGTTTGAACATTTTGTAGATAATTGTTTTGTAAATGAAAGACTGGTAATTACGATCACTATGGGCGGACAAATTATGTTTGAAATCAGTTTGATGGAGTTGGGTGTGATTATCACCAACCAATCTAGTTTTGCCATTTCAGATATTTTAATAGCTGTTTTGTGTTTGTGTTTAAACATAGCAATACATTACTAGAAATAAGGAGGCGGAGTTTACCCATGTCAGACCATAGAACTGGTTCTGGTATTTTAATATAGGAATGGCATGGCATGACGGTAAGACAGTGCTGGATTAAATACTGAGAAGCTTTAAGGAGACATTCTCGGTAGTTAATGCAACAGAATCTTACGGGACCAATGTGTAAAATAAGATTATGATGGTGGCCGAGGAAGATTGTTGAATAACAGGAACGGCAATAATAGAGTGCTAAGGAAACCAGTTCTATGATTCACTACGGTGTGGTGCCTGATGCTGATTGCACAACTTGTGATCATCCCTGGAATAACCCCACTGGGTTAAGGATCAGGCACTAGTATGCCATGACGAGTGGTTACCATCATCGTCGTGACTAAATGAGAATTGTCCCATTGTGAAAGTAATTACAGCAATACACTACTTGGTTGGGTAACACTCTTGTCACAATAAACCAAAAGGAGTGGGAGCACAAAGTATGCGAGCTATGACTGTTGATGAGTCTTGTCAAAGCAAGAAAAGTTTGCATTATCTGTCAGAAGCCATCACTCCCAAACTGGTTCCCACCAGTTCCAAGATTGCACAACGAGTGAGCAAGGGACCAATCAGTGTGTGTTTTAGGGGGGAATCTTTGGGATAGCCCCAAATGACGCCAGGGCAGAGAAATCACTTTATTTAGTCTATAAGTTTTTTAACATCGTTAGATCTGTGTGCATGATCTTTGTATCATCGCGAGATCAGTACTTATCTTTATACCATCGTTATGTTTGAGTAATCTTTGTTGGAAATTATAGCTATAGTATATTTGATTTACAAGTTATTATATTGACAGTATCTTTGCTTTGTACAAGCCTTCAATGTGGCCATTGTAAAAGTTGTAGCATAGTACTAAAGTTTAAATAAGTTTCATAAAATTTTCAAACGTGTTAAGTATTATTTGTCAAGAGAAAGGAAGACCACCTTTCCATAACCCGCGAGAAGTTAGATTGATTTAGAGTTAGATTTAGTACCGATTTATTCATTATGATGATTGTGAATTCTTCACTGTCTCCATGGGAAGGGGACTCACTAGACAAACCTAAGCAAGGCTACCTGGCATTACTTTGCATTTTGGCAAGCTGACTGAGACTTCAGTAAGCAAATCTAACAACTGAAAATTGGTAAGACCATAAAACCGTGGTCGAACCTGTCTGCCATCGGCTCCGACATAAAAACAACATTGGTCTCAAAAACTATTCTGAGAGTGCTAGAAGAACCAGCATCCCAGATCACTGTGAAAGCCTGATTCAATAACCATTTCATGAAAGGAACAGAGCAGCGAAAAGAGCTAGGCCGCAAATACAAGAATGTGCTCCCAAGAGAATTTTTGGTCCTCTGGAACAGCTAACCTGAGAACACAGGCAACAGACTGTGAATGGGATTATGATTTCAGAACTGTGAGAGTCTTTCCAATGATTATAACGCTAACTCCACAATCTGCAATTGCCGTGATCTGTTGTGAACTTTGTTGATTTGTTGAACTGTGAAACCCTCTGAAATATTAAATATAAAATGTTAAGTGTTATATATGTGAACTGTTAACCGCTATATGTGTTATGAACTTGTGGTTTCTTACATGTGCCTTTGAACTTTCATCAGATGGCCTGCACCGCATCCTTAGACTGTGATAGAAAAAGACTTACTGATGCAATAGAGCTGCAGTTGTGTGTTTGCTAACACGCAATGACAACTACCACCATGATGACAATAATGCCACCACCGAGGATTGAGTCGCCTGCGGTGACAGAACCCATATCAAACAACAACTCTGGCTACATAAGCAAGACATGTACTGGAACCAGCACGCAATTAACATAATATTATTATGAGTAGACATCATTGATTGGAGAATAGTAATCAAAGGAAGATGGAGCATTTAGATGAAGAGCATTGCATTCTGTTTTCTTATTTGTTATAGGCCTATTCGTGTTGCAGCGATAAAGGTGCCACAATGGCCATTGCATGA
This sequence comes from Chaetoderma sp. LZ-2023a, assembly GCA_034401795.1. Taxonomy (NCBI): domain Eukaryota; kingdom Metazoa; phylum Mollusca; class Caudofoveata; order Chaetodermatida; family Chaetodermatidae; genus Chaetoderma; species Chaetoderma sp. LZ-2023a. The sequence goes on along the minus strand of CM067371.1, from coordinate 126,731,277 downwards.
TCTCAATCAAACACTACTATACAAACTTGAGTGGTATGGCATTAGAGAATCCATCCTCAAATGGCTAATAAACTTTCTCACCAAACGCACAGTGCATGTTGTTCTTCAAAGGGAGTCATCAGAGAAAACACCTGTAAACTCTGGTGTCCCTCAAGGTACCGTACTCATCCAACTCATGTTTCTATGTCACATCAACAACCTAGCAGACAGAGTCAAATCCCAAGTTCATCTCCTTGCTGATGACTGCCTGCTATATTGCTAAATCAAAAGGTCTTGTGGCCAGAATGCAGGCTTCAGCCTGAGGTATGCAGTTCAACGCAAAGAGGTGGTACATCTTAAGTGTCCTGATCAAGTTGCAGCACTACTATAGCCTCAGCAAAGCTAGTCACTAGCAAGCCGTATCTTGGCCTACAAATCTCTGACAACCTCAAATGGACAACCCATATTAACAGCATCACTGCAAAAACCAGTGCCACACTAGGCTTCCTCTGCCGTAATCTAAGAAACTGTCCAGTGTCCTGCAAAAAATGGCATACCTAGCACTCGTCAGGAAACCAAGTTCCCTTGCTCAACTTGTAGGAAACCAGTACTAAAGAATCACAGAGCACTATTATGCGATATATGTAATATCTGGATTCACTTGAAATGCTCTAATCTCAAAATCTCTGACTACAGCCATCTTGAAACCAATAACAAATCACGGTCGTGCATCAACTGCAACAAATCACTGTTCCCCTTTAATCACTATGACAACGATACACACTATATGCTTGCAATTCTAAATCCACATTGCAAATACAACCATGGATCAGCAAATTATAAACCCATTTACACTAAATACATGCAAAACAAACCTGACTGACAACAGAACAGACCTAGACCTAACATCACCATCATGTGACTACATTCTACAAAAAATGCATTCAATGACAATTTAATATAATCCAAGGAACAAGTCACCTTTTCACTCTTACATGACTCCTGAAGAACATTGACAGGTTAAGCTGCCTTCTAGAACTGAGTGCACATGAATTTGGAATTCTTGGAATTACTGAGACATGGCTAAAAGCAACTTCACCCACTAACCTTGTAGATATAAAAAATTACACATTTATTGAAAAGCATAGAAAAGTTAAAAAGGGTAAAGTAGCAAGAGGCATGGGGTGGGTGGTGGGGGTGGGGGGGGGGGGCGGTATCCAAAGACTAAAGCCATCCCTAGCACACGCCACTATTGAAACCCTGTTCTCGACACTGATACTTCCACACCTCACATACTGCAATGCCATCTGGACTAAGACACAAAAAGGCAAATTAACAAAAATACAAAACATGCAGAAAAAAATGCATCAAAATGTTCTCAAAAGCAGCAAAGGATCAAAACACTAAAACTTCTTAAACTCACAGACATAGGTAAGTCACAAACAATTAACATTGCCAGAGCTTATCATGACAAACTCCGACCTAAATCTGTAACCTACAGCGTTGCAAACAACATCGAAATCCACACATACAACACTAGAAACAAACATTAGATACACACGAACAGACACAGGAAAACGCAGAATTTCAGTTGGTGCCGTCAAAGCAGGGAATACCACAGCTAAACAACCATGTGAAAAAATACAAAGACATTGTTAAAACTAGCATACTCAATACATACTAGATCTAGATAACACACTAAAGAGCCATCATTACATAATGACATGACAACCAAGATCACACACTTCCTGTATCATTGCCATAGCTATTATCATAACTACTACTACTACTACTACTACTACTACTACTACTACTACTACTACTACTACTACTACTACTACTACTACTACTACTACGACTACTACTACTACTACTACTACTACTACTACTACTACTACTACTACTACTACTACTACTACTACCACCAACACCAACACCACCACTACGTCCAGCACCACTACTACTATTACTGCTACTACAACTACCACTACCACTACTATTACCACCACCACCACTACTACTATTAAAACTACTACTACTACTACTACTACTACTACTACTACTACTACTACTACTACTACTACTACTACTACTACATCATAATGCACTATTACTGATATCGTGACTACTGCTTCCTTCAAACTGACGCACCTCAACAAGTGCTACTACTAAATAGCAGCGTATGGGTTGAGCTGGGGTAATTGGCATGCACTACTACTACTACTACTACTACTACTACTACTACTACTACTACTACTACTACTACTACTACTACTACTACTAATAATAATAATAATAATAATACTTTTTTTTTCTTTCTTTTTTTTAAATCCGACGCTGACGCAGTCGGACAAACTTCACGGAGGAACTCCTTTAAAAAGGCTTGCAAACCCCCAGAAAAAAAATGGTGAACTAGTAAGCCTGATTAATATTACACCAAAACAAACAATAATAACATCTAACTAACGAGGATTAATACAATCTATAAATACATACCGCTTAAATGGTATAGATGCAAAACAATAAGCTGATAAAGATCTGATAGCAAAACAAAACTTAACAAAGGCATTACTATTCAATCCAGGTGTGGTAGTAGGCCCGTGTGGCGAGTGCAACCGTCCAACAATTGAAGAGTGACTCATCAATCAATGACAAATAAGTCAATCATTGACGCCAGTGGGCTGATTCTTTAAAGATCAGCAGACATAGTAGCATTTGGGTAGTATAACACATATAGTTGGCAGGAAAATTACAGAAAAATAGTTCGCGCTTTTGTTTACATTTTCGATTTACTTTATTGTAAGGTTTTGTAAATTACTATTCAATCCAGGTGTGGTAGTAGGCCCGTGTGGCGAGTGCAACTGTCCAACAATTGAAAAGTGACTCGTCAATCAATGACAAATAAGTCAATCAGTGACGCCAGTGGGCTGATTCTTTAAAGATCAGCGGGCGTAGTAGCATTTGGGTAGTATAACACATAATAGTCAGCAGAAAAATTACAGATAAATGGATGGCGCTCTTGTTTACGTTTTCGATTTACTTTATTGTAAGGTTTTGTAAATTACCCGGGAACAAATAACTCTATAAAACCCTGTTTACGTTTCTAAAATTACCCTGGACTATTTTATAATTCAATGGCAACTTACTTTATCGATTGATTATTAAATTACCCCAGTCTGTTTATTTGTTAACATGAATTATTAAACTTAACAATATCAAAATGCTGACTAAAATGAATTGCAAGACACAGATTAATTAAAAGACACAGATAAAATAGTTGTAGTAATTGAATAATTTACGCTAGTGCAGGCTCATTTATTTTTACAGTTCCCAACTTTATTGAAACTATGTTTGTTTTGCACCATATGTCCTTGAATACTTCTTCTTTACCATGCTGTTTTAATCTAAAATATTCGCAAGGAATATGATTCAGCAGCAAGGAACGAAATATTGCCTTTATTGCTCTATTCTGATTGCCCATAGATGGATTTTTCGTCTGCGTACACTGATGTTTCCAAATGGCCCAAGCACCTATGGTTAGCATTGTTATTAAAATAGTCTTATCAGACTTTATGATATTTACACCGCTTGATCCAAGTTCTCTAAATAAGACTACATGCGTTTCTAGAACAATGGGCTTCGCTCCAGATTGTGCCAAGATTTGGCTGATATACTCCCAAAATTGTGACAATATTGGACATTCTGCAAATAAATGCTCGATTGTTTCCTTGTCTGTTTGACATAAGTAACACCTATCAGAAGTCATTATATTGCACTTGTGTGTCAAGTGTCCTACCCTTAGCCATCGATGTAGTAATCGCCACAATAAATCACGCGCCATATATGGTATGTATGTAGAATGTAAGATTTTCCATACATTTTTCTAACTGGATGGTTTATAGCTTGAGTCATCCCATCTCCTAATTGCTATGGGAGGTGTTACTTGTTTTCGTCTCATAACGTGGTACCATTCCTTGGATCTCATTTCGTATTTTAACATCTCATCATCAAGAACTAGTGCAGGTTGCGGAGTCAAACTATTATGATTTATATTTGGCAGACGAAACCATTCAATTGGTACAGCATGTTTTATTTTATTTAGTAACCGCTGGACATCTATATGCCTCATATGTGTTTTTCTAGCTACTTCTTGCATTGAAATCCATCTACGTGTTTGGGGGTGTATCATATCAGACAACCGTTGAATGCCATATTTTGCAAAGGATGGTAAATAAAACACTGCATTGTTATAACATATATTACTATTGCCCCACAATTGCTGTTCAACTCGTTAACCTCCTTTTCTACATGTTTTGACATGTGTACAACAGATGCTGTATACCATAGCCCAGATAATACCAAGTTGTTGACAACAAACACTCTACCAAAAATTGAAAGACGACGACGCTTCCAATTTGCTAATATTCTCTTATGTTTAGATACTCGTTCATTCCAATTTTGTGTTGTATTCGGTTTCCTGCTAAAATCGATGCCTAAAATCTTAATGGTATCATTAGACCAATTGATTTCAAGTGGCTGGTCATTCCGCTCTTTCCATGGCCCCAAAAATAATCCTTTGGATTTTCCTTTATTGATTTTCAAACTAGACGCACTTTGTAACATTTCTAGTACTTGGTTTAAAATTGTAAAATCATTGTTTGAACTAGCAAACACAGTTGTGCCATCAGCATATTGTGACAACTTAAGTGGTCTTCCTATGCCGCAAATACATATGCCTTGAAAGTTATTATTTTGCCTCAATGCTATGCCAAGGGATTCCATCACAATAACAAATAACAATGGCGATAGGGAACACCCCTGTCCAACACCACGTTCTAAGACAATTTCTCTGGATAATTGATTGGTCACGAAATAGCTACTCTTGATATCCGTATATAAAATCCTAACCCATTTAATAAAGTTTGTGCCTAACCCCCACGATTGCAAAGAATTAAAAAGAAAATCCCATCCCACACAGTCAAATGCCTTTTCGTTGTCCAAGGCAATCACAGCTGAAGGGATGCTATCCTTCTCAACCAATTGAATAAGATCTCTTATTAACATGGTGTTTGGTTAAAATTGTCCTCCTAGGTACAGCACATGTCTGCTCTCTTCCAATAATTTCTCCTAAAACACTACCAAGTTTCAATGTTAGTGCCTTGGATATTATTTTATAGTCTACAAAGAGTAGAGAAATCGGTTTGTAATGCCGAATTAGACGTCTGTCATCTCATTTATATATTAGTCTTACGTATGCCCTAGCCATAGTTGGTGGTAAATGGCCTTCTAAAAAATTTCAGTGGCTAACTCTTCCATTATTGGACCTACAAGGTGCCAAAAGGTTTGGTAAAATTCAACTGGAAGGCCATCACTACCAGGTGATTTTTCTAGTTTCATACCTTTAAGGGATTTCGTTAAATCTTCTAGTGCTAAGGGTTGATCACAGAATTCACTGCCTGTGTCTGACACTTTTTTGTCTATATTTGCGAGCAAATGCAATTTTGCATCTTCATCAATTCCCTCTGACTTGTACAGTGACTCATAGTAATTGCATACAATAGTACTCATTTCATTGTTGGTAAAGATGGTTGAACCATCCGGCATGTTTAATGAGCACATCACCTTATCTATTGCCCGTGCTTTTTCTAATGTACAAAAATATCGGGTTGGCTTTTCCCCTTCGGCATGCATCTGGGATCTTGCTCTAATTTTCGCACCCTCAAACACATATTGTTCTATATCTCTTATTTTACTTTTAATTTTAACCAGTAATTCATAATAATTGTCTTCACCATTATTTACTTTAGCATTAATTTTCATGCAATGGCCATTGTGGCACCTTTATCGCTGAAATGACTGGCTCGATAATTGAGCCAGTCATTCCAATAGTAACTCTTCAAAACAGTCGTCTATTGGCCTGCAAATAGGCACTCAATAACCAAATTTATTTTTTCATGTTCTTAACTCAATTTAGGTAATACAGGGTTAATAAATTATGAGGACGACGATGATGTACCATGTCTGTTTAACCTTTCCGGTATTGTATGATAGTATGATTCACATTTGTTGCATTCGAGATAGGGTAAAGATTACAGACTTGTTACAGACAGTCTTGAGGCGTACTATGTCTGTGGTAAATTTCAAAAGAAAAACATGCATAATAATATTGTAGAGAGTGAAAAAGTAGACAGAGTTAGCTAACAATAATGGATCCATCTAAAACACCTCTAATGTAATAACCGGTCATCTTCTTACGTTATCACAACGACTAGACTGTCACACAGACTTAACTTCGGATACCAGACAGACCGGGACCCAGTCTATCTCCGTAGCAGACTGGAAAAGCAACACTGGATCGTGAAATCGCTACGTCAATGGCTACTCAATAGGCCCCTACATACGAGATATATTTCTCGATCTCGTATCGAAAGAGACTTGGCGGGATACGAATGAATAATGGATGTGTGATTATCAATAATATCAAATATCCTTTTGTCTTTAATCCATCCATGGGAATAAATCCATGTAGGGCCAATGCAATTATGTAACAGTATTGATATACCACCAGTGTTCCAAATTTCCAGTCAAAACAGCTGTCACTAATATTGTAGCAGATTGTTGAATACAGAAATCAACCGAAAGTGTAGACCTATGCATGTGCTAAGTTAAGAACGTCTACAGGAAATTCGGCCACAGAATTTCAACCAAAAGGTTAGATAGGTATATTAATACGCTAGTGAATTAATGGATTGAGGTTAAAAAAATTTTTACCATCTGGTAATTTCGTAGTGCACAATTTCATACCAAAAATTTGCTAAATCTCCGGTGATTCACAGTTTCAGTGCCCTATTGTCTGTAGTATGTTTAGCCCCATAATTTCACCTACATAGACTTGAGCCTTAATATACTAGGTATATTCCGAATCTAACAAATTCTAGATGAAATAATTTTATTAGGCAAAAATTGGCTTAAATGTTAGGGTTTTCGTGCTTTTCGGTGCCCTAATGTCTGTATGTAATATGGTCGGCTCCAGAACTTCGCTCACATAGACGTAGAGGGATTTGAATACGATAGTTATATTGGGAATTTAAAAAGATTCGACCGTGAAGTAATTTCGTAGTATACGATTTCATCGCGTAAATTCGTTTCAATTTTGGCAGATCTGCGGGTTTTCAATGCCCTACTATTACCTGTCTGCAATAGGTTTGGCAACATAATTTCACAGATATGGTTAGATAGCGATATGAACACGCTATTGAATCTTGAGTTTTCTACCACGTAGTAATTTCGGAATATTCAATTTGGTAGCCACGGACAGTTGTCAAATGCCAACAATTTACTAAATTCGGTATCAGAATGTCTGTTCTCGTTTTGTAATAATTTTTTTATATATGGATGTATATAACTCAATATGAGCTAGTGCTTTTGCACAATTCTACCATCAAGTAATCTCATCGTAGGTAGTTACATATTCGCCGTATGGCCCCATTATAATATGGTTGGTTCACATTCACCACATTCAGATAGGTGTCGGTATGTCCTGGCATATCGCTCATAATGGGTTCGGTCCCAGAATGTCACCCATATGTTTAGATAGGTATAGGCATACGCTTACGAAGTAGTGAGATTTAAAACTATCTACCATGAAATAATTTCAGCTCAAATTTAGGCCGATTCATGGTTTTCGTTGCACCCAGTTAAATTAGTTTCAAAATAGTCATCAGCTTACCTGTATAGTTACCTTGAAATTGGAAGTCTGGGAATTCATTATTCAGCGTATATATAGACATCGATTCCAACACGCAAAAAAGGTGTGGAGCTTAGCTAGAAATAGGCGTGGCATACCTAGAAATGGATAACTCTATTGAAATTGGCATGGCCAAATTGAGCATTACAGGGCTAATACCACGTGTTAATGCGTGGTCCACACAATATGGACCACTTGTATTTAGAGAGCACCCGCATTTATAGGTCACATTTTAACAAGGCCAATCATAGATTGTAGACCCTTGCCATCCCGAACGCACATAGACACGAATACAATACACTCATCCTCTGACGGAGCGAGGGTAATTAATACCACTTGCTAATGGGCCTTTTCAGGTTGTCTATCCATCATATTACGTCATATGACGTCGTAATTAATTAAGTGACGCATAGGATAACGTCATAATAATGACGTCATGACTGACTCGATTTAGTTCATCTTAAATGCTTAATAATCTGACACGTTGTACGAATTGTATGTTTTGTTATTTAATAAAAATGGTGTTGAGTATTTTGAAAATACTTTGACTGGCCGCTGTTGCTGCCATAGGAGGCAATAGGAGCCAGTCAATTTAGTGTCAAAATATTCCATGGCTTACCTGTATAGTTTTCTTGAAATTTATCGTCTAGTAGTTCAGAAATCCATCGATCCCAACTCGAGAGTGGTATGGGTGGAGTTTAGCTAGAAATGGGATAAACTTGGAAAGGTTCATTGTATTAATAAACCACCACAGTTTTCAGTGCCCTATTGTCTGTAGTATGTTCAGCCCCATAATTTACCCCACATAGACTTGAGCTTTAATAAGCTAGTTATATTCCGAATTTAACAAATTCTAGATGAAGGTAATTTTAATATGCAAAATTTAGCTTAAATGATGGTGTATTCGTGGTTTTCGGTGTCCTACTTTCCGTAATATGGTCGATCTCAGAACTTCGCTCACATAGACGTATAGGAGTTTGAATATACTAATTACATTGGGAATTTAAAAGAATTCTAACGTGAAGTATTTTCGTAGTATGCAATTTCATCGCATAAATTTGTTCCAATGTTGGCAGATCTGTGGTTTTCAATACCCTACCATCTGCAATATGTGTGGCTACATAATTTCACCCATATGGTTAGATAGGGATATGAATACGCTAATGAATCTTGAGATTTCTACCACGTAGTAATTTCGTAATATTCAATTTAGTAGTCACGGGCAGTTGTCAAATGCCAACAATTTACTATATTCAGTATTAGAATCTCAGTTTGTAACCAATTTTTACATATCGCTGTGGTTTTGCACGATTCTACCATCAAGTAATTTGGTAATATGTTGTTACATATTCGCCATATGGCCCCATTGTAATATGGTTGGTTCACATTCACCACATTCAGATAGGTGTCGATATGTTCTGACATATCGCTCATAATGGGTTCGGCCCAGAATATCACCCATATGTTTAGATAGGTATAGGCATAAGCTTACGACGTAGTGAGATTTAAAAATTTCGTAACGTAAATAAGCTCAAACTTAGGATACTTCATTGTTTTCATTGCAATACGTTCACCCCAAGAATTTCACCCACAAATACTTATAGGAAATATGCTAGTTGTATTCCGAATTTAAAAAAATTCTACAGGAACGTTATTTCATAGTACACAATTCAATACAGAAAATTGGCGCAAATTCTGTCAGATCAACGATTTTCTGTACCACACTGTTTGCAATACGTTTGACCCCAGATGTTCACCCATATGGTTAGATACTTATATGAATACTCTAATAAAGTATCAAAGGTTTAAAAGATGTTTACTATACAATAATTTCGTCATATGCAATTTAGTAGTGGCACACCATTGTCAAATTCTAATAATGTACTATATTCGGTACCAGAATATCTCTACATGCCTTGTAGCCAGTTTTCGAACATAAGGCCAGGTAGAACTCACTATGTTCTCGTGATGTGGGAAATATTGTAATAATTCTACCACCAAATATTTATTATAGTAATGTAAAAATATTTCTATATATCCCATATTATTAGCCGCGTGTACTGGTAGAACCTGACTTATCAGGCTAATACCCTAACATTTGCACATATGGTCAACAAGATCATCATCATTACAACGGTTGAGGCCAATTTTAGCCTTTTGTCTAGCAAAAATATTTGATTTAATAGTTTGTCACTGTTTCCAGTAAAGATATCATTTAATAGGTGACATAGATATGATAGCTAAATGAAACAGATCACGATGTTTCCCACTGGGTCTTCAGTCAGAATGTTTTCTACTATATCATTTTCGTTGGAGAAAACTAGGTTCACGGTATTGGTTTTATCCTGGCCACTTAACTTTGTTGAAAAGGTTATCTGTCGGTACAGATCGGGGTTCTGTATAGCATAAAAAATATACTTGCTTTGTGCATTTCACTAGCATTGCAGTGTATATTTCACCAATATATTTCCGGGTAATAAGCTCTTCACGTCTGTTTAAGAAGGTATCAAGATTTAGGTTTAAAATATTCTTTACAGGTTTTCTTTAATATGTTTGAATGGGTGTCATGGTCTGTACTGCTTCTTGCGCTGGTTTTCTACTGACTGGGTTGCCAGCTCTGTTGATTTCTTTATCTTTACAAGTTGCTGATACCTAATGACCCAAATTTGATCTGTTACACTCTGTTGATGCAGTAGTACAATTTTCTCAACACTGGCTGCTCTTAATTTTGTCTGTTCCTCTCTCTCTCTGTTAAGGAGTTTGGCCTGGAGAAAAAGGATGGATGGAAAAATTGTTGGAATGACCAAAAATATAAGCTGCTTTTCCTAGCTCATAGCTAATACTGCCCATATCTTTTTGCAAGAAATATTCCTTGTATTGTGTTTATTGTATGCCTTTATATAACTTCATTTTGTCATGAAACAGTTGAGTGTATTCTCAGAATTATAATAACCTCCGGGCACGCTATTTACCATTGATGCCTTGCCTCAATATGTGTACTTGTTATATACTATTTTTCTTATTATTAATTGTCTTCTCATTTTAGTATAGCGAGACGGACTTGTGGATGGCGAGAGCTATCCCTCCCGACCCGCCAAAATGTGCCGCACTGTATGCATGCCCTCAAATATTGGCATGCATACATAATTACTGTACTCATTTGTATTATGATATGCATATAAAACATGCATGCAAGCACGCACGCACGCACGCACGCACGCACGCACATACATACATTTATATATATATATATACCTGTGCAAAAGTTAAGCGCCAGCAAAAACAATAGAACGTAGAAACATGATGGTACAACTAGGCTGCCATACTTTTTGTCCCCGCGTTAGCTGACATAATTCCAAGTACGAAATGCACATGCATGCATGACTTCACGCCGCTTGATGTCCGTGCGTGGCGGGAAACAGCACACGTGTTCAGTTATGTAAAAGTCCAGTTTGAGGTGTAGAACATTACATACAGATTTAGGCGACAAGATTAGGAATTTTGTGTTCATGACCGTGGTTTATTTGTACAGAGAGAATTAGCTCTTGATTGTGAACCGCTATGGCAAGACGAAGGTTAAGTGATCGTGTGAAATGGCAAATCATAGGCATGCATACCACTGGTATGTCATGCAGAGAGATTGGCAGACAGCTGAACATTAACCATACTGTAATCAGTCGTTTGATTGCAAAACATGGGCAAACTAACGAGGTGAAGGACAGGCCTAGATCTGGAAGACCGAAGAAGACTACTGCCCGTGATGATCGAGCCCTAGTACGCCTTGTTAGGAGATCTCCATTCACCAACAGCAGAGTGCTCAGCCAGAAATGGGAAACGCGCAATAGAGTGTCAATGTCTACCGTCAAAAGGAGACTGCATGCTGCTGGCATGAAAGCTAGGAGACCTGTCAGACGTCCTTTCCTCACTGCACACCACAAAGAGGAGCGTCTGAGGTGGTGCAACGAAAGAAGACACTGGAACATGAGATCCTGGAGACGGGTACACTGGTCCGATGAAAGTCGGTTCCTGCTTCATGCCACAGATGGTCGAACTCGTGTATGGAGGTCCAGACGCACGGCGTACGACCAACGTAACATCATGGAAGAAGTTCCATTTGGTGGAGGTTCCGTTATGATATGGGGGTGCATCTCATTTGATTGTAAGCTGGATCTGTTGACTGTACCTGGAACACTAAATGGACAAAGATATCAAGATTCCATACTGGATAGAGTTGTGGTCCCTCATTTTGTAAATCATGCACCTGGAACCCACCCTATATTCATGGATGACAACGCCCGACCACATCGTGCTAGAGCTGTGCATGAATACCTCCGCCAGAATGCCATCGAAACCCTACCATGGCCAGCAAGGAGCCCTGACATGAACCCTATTGAGAATATCTGGGACATTCTGGGAAACATGGTGAGAAGGAGGGATCCTCCTGTGCAGAACCTACAGGAATTAACAGACGCACTCCATCTTGAATGGCAACGAATACCACAATGGCGTATCAGTCGGTTGGTGACCAGCATGAGACGTCGTGTCCAGGCCGTCATCCAGGCACAAGGTGGATATACCCGGTATTAATAATGACAGTCTCAAACTCGTGCACAGATGTTAAACTTCGTTTTCAGACACCATTAATGACAATCTAGCCACGTGTGTCAACTGTAGGGCAATAGTTGTCAGTTGTGTCAACGTAACCATATTCAGGCCTCGTTTTCAAGTTCAAACAAAAACATAGTGTTTCCCCACCATCATAATCAGCATTCCTCTAGTTGCATTATTACCTCTTGCACTAAGATGGATGGGTACATAAATGTTTATGCTATTGCTTTCTTCATAGCACATGAATATACCCTCGCATGTGCGTAAAAATAGGGTGGTGCTTAACTTTTGCACAGGTGTATATATATATATATATATATATATATATATATCGGTTGTTGGCAGAAATTTAATAATCCGTCACTAAGAGAACGCCCATGGGAGCTATTGTTTTATGAATCAGTGTACTAAAATAAAATAAAAGACATCAAAAGAAAAAAAGAAAAGGCCTGGGGAATAGATACCAGGCCAAAAATCAAAATCAAAATATGCCTCCCTCCCAAAAGCATTTCAGACCTCTACGCGCTCTTCTCTATTAAACTATGCGTCTCTCACGCCACTACTCCTCTCGGCTATGCGCCTGCTCGAAAAGCCTATAATTCTCGCCTAGCGTGCTCCCGTGCTCTCGATCCGCATGGTGCTATCATTTGCCACGGGTGTCAAACTCGGAGGGATGGTGTAGCGCTGATCGGCCGAACAGGTACAGACCGTCCAAGCTCGGCTGGGTACAGGACGGCTGTTCCGGGTACGTTCCAAGCACGCCCCCCCCCCTCCTTAGTCGGATAGTACACATATATATAAAGCCATATAAGAGAGGCTTTCTAAATTGACTAAGTATGTGAGATCGCACGCATGCACGTGCGTCAGAGCTTCCCTGACAACACATGTCACCGTTGGGAGAAAATGCATACTAAAAATGTACCTAGTTGGTGCATATAATTTCTTTAAATTATGCTATCCTCGTCATGACCGCGTTATCCTTATTTTTCTCCCTAAATTATGCTCAAGATATGTGTATGTGCTGAGTGAATGGGGAGAATATTTATCACGTGGTAATGTCCTTGCCCTTGCAGCTCGCATGCTGATTGGCTACAGATCACGCATTGATTGGCTGGGTGTTCTAGCCATGACGTCACGAGGAGTATAAATGGAGCGAAAAACTGAGAATCGAGACCACACTCCGGAACGAGAGAGAAGGTGGAAGGTTGTGTGGCCAGAGAGTTACAGAACACCGATATCTGCCTGTTGTATCTGGTTTCATCATAACCACAGCAGAGCCAGCAGGTTTAGAGATCTTGAATCTCTGGGCCGCAACCTCCCCTTCGCATCTAATCTTTTGAATGTTCTCGGGAGGACTACACCCGAGGGCAAATAAACTGAACAAAAGGAAGAAGCTCTCACTTCCAACAACATCAGAGGAGCCTTCCTGCGGATGGCCTTGCAGCCTCCATGTAAAGAACGTGTAGTATGTAGAACGAGTGGTGATTATCGGTGGACACCTCGTCAGATCTGCCAGACCATGCCAAAAAGTGGTAATTAAACTAGGCGCAATGTATTGTGTATAGCATTTAACATTTAGACCAGAGTCTAATGGGACCTTGCCTGGTGTGCCGCACGAGCTATGTGGTGCATCATGTACTGTGTACACGGAAGATGCACGTGCATCATTATTTAACTTTCAACTATAGCCCTTCATTATTACAGGGGAGCTTCCAACTTCCGCTACAGTACGGAACCTTTTGTTACACTGCTTAAATTAACATGACTATCTAGTGGACATCTGCAACCGCAATCGCTCTTCTTCACGGTCTTTGAGAGTGAGCCGCATCAACAGTTAGCCTTTGGATATCTGCCCAGCAGCTTCTGAATTGAGCCATTTCACATCCCTCATCCGGACGCATCATTTTCAGTGATCTACAACTTTTTCTGTACCGATGACTAATAGGTACTCATCTAACCGTATTTTTGTATTATCGTATTTTTATATTTATTTATAGGTACTGATAACTAATAGGTAGCGACCATTCGTCTGAATCCACATTTTATAGTTTATATATTTACTGTAGTATTATTGCGTGCCCGCTCCTGCGGGTTCTATTTATTGCTGTCTAGAATTGCCTATAGGCGCGGCCATTCCGCGCAGGGGAGTGTGGGGTTGTGTCTCGTGAGATCTCCATCGATACGAGATCTAATAATTCTCGGCGCGAAGACACGGCTCTATTTTTAGATTGGTGGATATCTCATAATTATTATCTTCATGCGCGTGATACATGGCGAGTTCTCTTATTTGTTCTGGTCCGACTGTAATAGAGTTTGCTCGGCGATGACCGCGTAATTATTTTAATAAACAGCCAACGGAACTCCAAATAACTACTCTAAATAAGTACTCTTTTTTGCTGGAGGACTGCGTACAAAACATGTTTACCATTCCTTCTGCAGATGAAAGTACTGAAGCACACGCCCACTGGCAGCGTTTCTTATATGTCGACTTTAGCACTCTATCAAACTGACCACAAATGGCTTCTTGCGGCGATCGTGAGAAATGTCCATTTGCATTAGCTACTCGCCGGAGAACTTATTTTGAAAGTTTACCACTGGAATGACTGGTTGGATAACCGATCCTATAATTCCAGTAGTAAATTGCAAAAGAAAAACCACAATGGTCTCTTGGACGGCAATTAGACATAGGACATTTTCTATAATAATGGATTTTTCTGATCTGTTTCTGCAGTATATGACGTCATCATTATTTAGATCAGATGTAGCTGGATGTCACAATCAAAATGTGTAATGAATGACGTATCTAGCTCCACCAGGAACATTGAATAGCCAGTCAAGTATGCGAATTGCACGTCTTTACTATTTAATCAACATGCTGTTGAATATTTTGAAACTAATTTGACTAGACGCTGTTCGAATTGTATGTCTTTGCTATTTATTCAACAGTCATTTTCTATGATAATGGCTGGGTTCGATCTGTAACTGGAGGATATGACGTCATAATCAATTACGTCATATACAGGCCGTCGTCACAATCCAAAATGTGTAAATGAATGGCGTATCGAGCTCAGTCATGAACATTGAATAGTCCGGCAAGTGTACGAATTGTATGTCTTTACTGTTTAATCAACATCGTGTTGAATATTTTGAAACTTTGACCTGGCGTTGTTGCGGCCAGAGGCAGCACACCTTTAAAAGCACCCAGTTAAATTAGTTTCAAAATAGTCATCAGCTTACCTGTATAGTTAACTTGAAATTGGAAGTCTGGGAATTCATTATTCAGCGTATATATATATATACATCGATTCCAACACGCAAAAAAGGGGTGGAGCTTAGCTAGAAATAGGCGTGGCATACCTAGAAATGGATCCCTTTATTGAAATTGTCATGAGCAAATTGAGCATTACATGGCTAATACCACTTGGTAATGCGTGACCCACACAATATGGACCACTTGTATTAAGAGGCCACCCATATTTATAGGTCACATTTTAACAAGGCCAATCAAAGATTGTTGCTCTGAATACAATATACTCGTCCTCTGACGGAGGGAGGATAATTAATACCACTTGCTAATGGGCATTTTCATGTTGTCTATCCATCATATTACGTCATATGATGTCATAATCAAAGACGGGACATATAGGATGACGTCATAATCATGACGCCATGACTGACTCGATTTAGTCCGTCTTAAATGCTTAATAGACCAACACGTTGTACGAATTGTATGTCTTTGCTATTTACAAAACATGCTGGTGAATATTTTGAAACTAATTTGACTGGGCGATGTTACTGCCACAAGCAGCAATAGCACCCAGTCAAATTGGTTTCAAAATAGGCAACACCTTACTGTATGGTTTTCTGGAAATTGATAGTCAAGAAGCTCAGAGATCCATCGATATCAACACGAGCGCGGTATTAATGTATTAATAAAGCATCCGGATACAGTGAGCGATTGACTAACGTTAGGCCTATGGAAGTCATTTCAAGCAACCGCAACCAAGATGTGACTTACTTGGGCACAATTGTGTGTTTTTCTAAGAAAATCCTTTAGAATGTTTAACACCGAAATTTCAATATCTCAGATAAAGACAACTATACGAATATCCTTTTAATACTTTGACTGGTAGCCCACCCCACCCTACCCACCTACTTGTTGCTATCATAGACCTGTATTAAGTATTGCAACTACAACGACTATCCATGTAAGCCTATCATCTTCTCTTATTGTAGTTTAACCCTTTCATGATGAGGCCGCCAAAACCGACCTCTACAGTGATCTTGAGGATGTTAATTTGCAGGTCAAGAGAAGATAGTTTTTGGAAATTCACCACTGAAATGACTGGCTCGATAATTGAACCAGTCATTCCAATAGTAACTCTTCAAAACAGTCGTCTATTGGCCTGCAAATAGGCACTCAATAACCAAATATTTCTTTTATATTCTTGACTCAATTTAGGTAATATATGGTTAATAAATTATGAGGACGACGATGATGTACCATGTCTGTTTAACCTTTCCCGTATTGTACTATGGTATGATTCACATTTGTTGCATTCGAGATAGGGTAAAAATTATAGACTTGTTACAGACAGTCTTGAGGCGTACTATGTGTGTGGTAAATTTCAAAAGAAAAACATGCATAATAATATTGTAGAGGGCGAAAACAATAATGGATCCATCTAAAAATAATGGCTTGGCTTCTTCGAAACTACACCTCTAATGTAATGACCGGTCATCTTTTTACGTTATCACACCGACTAGACTGTTACACAGACTCAACTTCTGATACCAGACAGACCGGGACCCAGTCTATCTCCGTATCGGACTGTAAAAGCAACACTGTGGATCGTGAAATCACTACGTCAATGGCTACTGAATAGAGGCTGGGGAAAACGGTCAAAGTTCGTATTCTGTTGGCAGATAGGTACGGATCAGACCGTTGGTTGCCCCTGAGCGTGAGCTCAGATGGTGATCGCTATCGACTGGGTCGCGGCCGGTCATCTTGATCATGTCAGTTCATCAACCCGTTACTGGTTATGAGTGGTCAAGATGGCTCAATGTACAGTCAGGCCATGGCAAGCGTTCGTATTGCGAGTCATGCCTCCTGTGATCAGAGGTCATGAAAAGTGATTCTTTGGGAAGGAGGAGGGTATGTGTGTGAGACAGTGTAACCTGTCACTTGCCGGACGGGTGGAGCAGTCTGGCACCCAGCTACCCATGGGGTGGATGACCTGGCTAGTATGATCTGCGCAGGGGCTCTCAGCTAAAATGATGTCAAAGAACGATCTACACGAGACCCTTAGCTGCGACATCTAACAATCATCACCTCTGTGGTACGGTCTATGTGGGGCAATGGCCTCTTGCCAAAATGATCTTAATTGGCGCCCAGTACTATGTCTGCTCGGCTCGTGAGTTGTCAGTGTGCGCCTTGGCTGTTCCAGATTCTGTTCCCCTGATTTGGACAGGTCTTTATCTCAGGCATATACGGAGAGGTACCTAGCCTAGGCTGCATCTTGTGTGGGGAACTGGGCGTCCGTCCGGCATGGCGGGGACAGCAAACCACACCGAGAAGGCCAAAAGGGTCCAAGTGAAACTCTTAAGGGCACCGAAGGTAGAGTCACCTCGGTGCCTGTATTCGCTTCACGGCTCAACTGCGGCCTTCGTACAGCAACGTTCGGTGGCCAACTATTATCAACCAAATTCAGCTTTTACACCTACACCAAAACGCACGGCTTCACATATGTCGATGCCTACGATGCCTCCCACATCCGCAGCATCGCCATCCCCCTCTATCTCCGTACACAACAAGCCTTCCTTCCTTTGTAAAACGGCAGTGGTAGGGTGTAGCACCTCCGCTGAAACAACGTTTTTGCAAGCACCACGTCCCGCCACCAAGACACTGAATTCTCGGTGTCCCTTGGTGGTATGCAAAACACCGCCCCACACAACATCATCTCCCGCATCCACAGACAGCAGTGACTTGGGAGAAATGGTTCACTCCGCCTCTTGGAATCGCAAACGCCGATGTAGACGGGGAGAAACATGTCCATACCGGCGTCGCTGTTTCTTCTGTGCTTTGCCAAAACATCCAATGAAGCATTGCAAGAAATGGCTCGCGCAGGTGGAGCTTACCCGTCATCCCGTACACACCGCTGTCTACACTAATACTGCATACCCTGAAACAGCAACATCTCCGTCATCATTGCTACCCCCAGCTCTGCCTTCACCGCAGCCCTCACAGCAGCGGCGACGATGGACTGGCCCCTTCCTCACTCAGCCATCCTGCACATTAAAAGAAGTGATTCAGAAACAGTCCAATTACATACAGAATGATTCTGCTCCGACACCATTGTCGCAGACGGCGTCATTGGAAACTCTTCCACAGGTACACCGCAAAGTGATATACAAATTGTAGATATGGGATCGTGTTGGATGTCATGACCCCACCGGATATCTTATATTTACGAGTAAGTCCTAATGAAATTCATATTTCAAAAAACCACGTGAGCTGACGAACCGAGTTATCATCTTATTATGTAGATATATATTATGCCGCTGTACTGGTTGACTTTGAACCAGTACTGCTGATGATGGTTTCGATGAAACCATATCGAAACTGAATCGAAACTGAGGACAGTTTATTCATCAATGTCGAATTAAATGACGTAGGACCGACGGTTCTGAGTTGATGGTATCTGCAATAGTTGATGATAAAAGTTGTTGCTGCGGGATCAGCACACACTTTTACAGTATTCAGCAGTTGTTTCAGCCAGTAGTTTAGAAAATAATAGAGTGAAAAGAATCGATGGGACCATACGTGACAGACTGACATTAGTTGATAATGGTAGGCATTTCGACTCCCTTACGAAAGTACAACAACACCAGCTGGCAATGAGATCATACAGCTCATGTGCTTATTAACCAGCGTATCCTACAGGCTTATTCACGATAGGCAATGGACAGGACATAGACATTGTAGCGTCCTGTAGGAATTAATAACACAATCGAAATTTGTATATCAACTATATGTCAATCATAGAAAGGCATGCTACAACAACACATTCCATAATGTTGTCAGTTTGCTGACAGATCACATCAAACCAGAACCAGCCAACACCGCTTTGACCCTGTTTAGTAGTATCTCCACAGAAGAAACGCCCAGAGTTTGATTAGTCAGGATCAATGAGCACCGATCAAACTCTGCGGCAGAGAAACAGGAAGAACTTCGTTCAAAGTGAAAGTCGAGAGTGAACGATCATGGATTGGTCAGGCAGACCAACAGTAACATGTAGAAGCTTCTAGGAGGAGATAAGCAGACGTTGATTGGCGGACTGATTATCCCGACCAATCAAGCTGTGCTTATAACCTACCTAGAAGAATCAGTGAAACAAATAATATATATTAAGATATGTATATATCTATATATCTTAATATGTATAGAACTTAGAGTCCATCAAAATGTATAAGTAGGGCAGTTTGCCTATTGTAAAATTAATCTTCACCATCGTGATTCCGTGGGCACAGTGCTGCTACGTAAGTTGTGATAGCATACTAGAAGTAGTCTAGGAGTAATCCGGTATTCAGAGCACTGTGCTGCTGTAAGATTTGAAGTATTATAAAGTTATTGTATCAGTAATTCTAAATCATTGAATATATCCGCTCAGCATAGTTGTACAGTTAGATAAGCAAAATAAAAACATCGTCTTGATTAACAAGATACAAGTTTGTCTTATATGTCTATAGCGAACTCTGAAGCGCAGAGAAACACTGCGCCGAAGCTAGGATCTTCTGAAAAACCAACAGGCCCAATATCAATATAAATATCGTCACTTCACGGTGACGAGGCGAGTCGATAGTCATCTTCCACTGTGTCTGCAATAGGAGGTTGTCGCAGTAACCATACATCATATTCTTATTGTGGAGGTAGTGGAAGTCGTAGGAACACCCGAAGACATAAAATCTTCAAAATGTGCCTGTCTGTTTAGTGGTGTTTCCACCAGTGCCACCGTTGATACTGGCGCTTCAATCACAGTATTCAACAAGCGCTTATACGAGAGCATCCCACCTCATAAAAAGCCTCCCCTTAAGCCTACAAACATTTACCTACAGACGGCTACGGGAGCTGATGTGCGCATAGCCGGTGTAGTCAATTTAGTCATCCAAATAGAGGAGATGCAATTCATACAGCGATTTGACATCGCCTCTATTCATAACGATGCCCTCCTTGGCTCTGATTTCCTCAGTGCCAGCGAAGTCATCATACATTGCAAACCACAGGAACTCCACATACACGGACGACGAATACCTCCTGGACCGGCATCGTCATTATATGACACGTGTTGTAATATTATCAAGTACAGCCCCAGTTGAGTCAGAACAAGAACAAATCTTATGGGCCACCGCACCACAGTTAGGAAGCAACACACACACATCACCATGCTGGAACCCGACCCTGATTACATGATCGCCTCTCAATGCGCAAGTCCCTGCATGATAGTAGATACTACTAATAAGGAATATATACCTTTTAGAGTGTTAAATGGTACCGCAGACCCCATCACTCTGGGACCAGGCATACGCTGCAGCCATTTAGTGGACATAATCTCATTGGAATCACCTACACCTACTGACACACCACAGCATATGACTGATGATTTACCTGAACACTTACATGATTTATATCTACGTGCCACAGTTGGATTACGGCAATCACAGAAACATGAAATTCGGAAATTACTGTACAAATATCGCGCTAGTTTTTCCTCTGGAGACATGGATCTCGGAGAAACTCATCTCGTTCGACACTCCATCGACAAAGGCAACTGCCCCATACGTCAACCGGTACAACGTCTTCCCATTCATAAAGAAGCGGAAGCACATCAACAAGTGAACGACATGTTGCGGACCGCTATTATTGAACCCTCGGGATGTCCATGGGCTAGCCCAATAGTACTAGCAGGCAAAAAGGGTGGAACCCTGCGGTTTTGTATTGACTACCACCGCCTTAATGATCATAGCGTCAAGGATGCTTATCTGTTACCTCGGATAGATCAGGCCTTGGATTCCTTGTCTGGAGCCAAGTGGTTTTGTACCCTTGACTTAGCTAGTGGTTACTGGCAAGTATCCATGGATGAAGCTGACATGGAAAAGACCGCATTCGTTTGTAGGGATGGTCTTTTCCGATTCCGCAAGATGCCCTATGGCTTGTGCAATGCTCCCGGAACTTTTGAACATCTCATTGAGCCGGTATTACCCACCCTGCAATGGGAAATCTGTCTCTGTTACATTGATGACGTAATAGTCTTTGGACCAACGTTTGAGCAAACCTTAGTGAATTTGGACACCGTGCTTTCAAGATTCCACACGGCCAGTTTGAAACTCAAACCCAAGAAATGTCATCTCTTTAGACAGAGCGTTGAGTTCCTGGGACACTGGGCTACCCACCCATCAAAAACTAAGGCCGTAGCGGAGTGGGCCACGCCCTCTTCAGTCACAGAGACACGGAGTTTTCTTGACTTATGCCAGTACTATCGCCGTTATATCCGACATTTCAGCGAGATTGCTTCACCCCTCTACAAGATCACCGAAAAGGATCGGCCATTCGAGTGGACGAGTGAGTGTGAAGGCTCCTTCAGGGCACTGAAGGAACTCTTGACGAATTCCCCGATTCTTGCTCATCCTAATCCAAACCTCGATTTCATCTTAGACACGGACGCATCAGCTTACGCTATCGGCGCGGTTCTATCTCAGGTCACAGAAGACGGAATGGAGCAGGTATTGGGTTATGGGTCGCGTACTCTGAATAAAACGGAGAGAAAATACGCAACCACCAAGTGAGAACTACTAGCGGCAGTACATTTCGTCAAATATTATAAATGCTTTCTGTATGGGTGTGCTTTTACACTCCGCACAGCCCATGCCTCACTACGCTGGCTCAGGAACCTGAAAAATCTGGATGGCCAGGTAGCGAGATGGCAGGAATCCATGCAGACCTATAACTTCAATGTTGTTCACCAGCCCGGCAAATTGCATGGAAATGCCGACGCCCTCAGTAGAATTGGCACGGAGGCTGAACATGAAGAGGCCGCCACCATGACACAGTCAACACAGCCATCTCCAGAGTTTCCCGAATTGAGGTGCACAGAGTGGAATCAGGAGAAAATCGCACACCACCAAACAACAGATGTGCAGACACGAAATATATATGCATGGATCCAGGAGGGGGTACGTCCTCCCAAGGTATCGGTAACACCACTATCCACCACTGCAAAATATTATTACCAATGGTTCGAAGAATGTCAATTAATAAATAATGTTCTGTACATTAATAACCGTCTGGTAGTCCCGAAAAGTTATCGTGATCTCAGTTTAAAACAACTACATGATAACGCCGGGCATCTGGCCGTGTAAAGGACTGTTGACCATATCAAATTGTGATTCCACTGGATCGGATCTCACGATAGTGTCAAGGCATGGGTTGCCAAATGTATCCCATGCCAAAGATGCACTGTTGGCCAACACCATATCGCACCATCGCAAATTAAAATTGTTGGTGCACCGTGGGAGCGAGTGGCTATCGACGTGCTCGGACCCTTGAATACGACGGATGACGAAAATAAATACATCCTCGTATTACAAGACTACTTTACGAAGTGGGTAGAAGAATTTGCTTTGCCAGACCAAGAGGCATCCACCGTAGCAGAGGTCCTGGCAAGCAATGTGTTCTGCCGTTTTGTTATGCCTTATGAGTTGCACTCCGACCAAGGAAGTAATTTTGAGAGCCGGCTCATATCAGAGCTCTGCAAATTGTTCCATATCGTCAACACAAGGACGACTCCATACCACCCCCGGAGTGACGGGATGGTAGAGAGATTCAACAGAACTCTCGCAGAGATGCTTACAAAGGAAACACGCCTTGATTACAGAGATTGAGATCTATGGCTCCCATATGTACTTATGGCTTGCCACACTTCAGTACATTCCAGCACGGTTAAACCCATGCTCGGTTAATGTTAGGCCATGAATTAGCCTTACTCCTGGATCTGGCCATGCCTCGGATACCAGGAGAGAAAAATTCACCATCTCTCTATGTTGAACTCTTGCGGAAATGGATAGAACAAGCCCATGAGTTAGTGAGAGAAACACTATCCACTGCACACCGGCGGCAAAAGACGTGGCATGACAGGAGGGTGCATGGAGATCCTTATGAAGCAGGAAGGATGGTTTGGATAAACGATTCACGACGATCTGCTAATGTGCCAAGTAAACTGAGTTACCAGTGGAAAGGCCCCTATGTGGTAGTAGGTAAGACGTCGGATGTGACATACCATATCCGTGCTTCAGATGGCTTGACCTCAGTCATCCACTTCAATCGGCTTAAACCATGTCTCAGTGATGACCCAGCACCAGAGCTCGGACTGGGCGTTTCTCGTGACACCGGTACCCAGACAGATATTTCTATGGAAATTAGTGTTCCCATGGTTAGCGCAGAGCACCGCAGTGCCAGTTCAACCCCACTTCTACCAAGCCAGAACGCGGGTGAACAAGCGGCTAATGCTGACGACGATGACGAGATACGTACTCGCCCTCTCCCTCCTCAGCATGGGTCTACTCGATCTGGGAAGCCGTATCTGAAGAATTTTGTGTTTGTTTTGTCCAAGAGACCAGATGGAAAAGCTGTTCCCATTCCCACCCACTTCATGCTATGCCCCCATCATAGAGTTGCCACAAGCGGAGGCTGAGGCTGACCCAAGCCATGCTTCCCGTGGGGTGGAACATATGATGAATAGCATGGAAGTGAAGAGGTTAGATGAAGCCTTGGCGTGTCTAGAACCGCAAAACCGTACAACAAGGTGTACCCGACCATGCCCCCAAAAATCGCCCGACCAATTCCCACCCAAGCAGGACCCTTAACCATAACCGCAGAACCACCCCAAATCCAACTGGCGTCCCTTATCTATACACCAAATTCGGACATCACCGGCACCGTCCATTTCACACTCCACTCGTCGTCTGTTGACCATCAATCTTCAGATATGAGAGACTGCTGCTACAGAGGAGGTGGCATCCCGTACCACACCAAGCAACATTACACCCCGAGGTGGGCAGGGAAGCAGCCTGTTCAGCAGACTCTCGGCTCGAATTTTCCCGGTGTCTAAAAACCATGACAGGACACCAACCATAATGTAACAGGAGATGACCACATCCCCCTGTCCAAAGTCCACTCCATCCATTTGGCCTACCATACTCCCCCGTGAGCAGTCAGGACATCACACCACAGACAGAACGTCATCACATACTGAACACACCTGCCCTCAAGGCTGGATACGTCAATTCGTCAAAGCGTACATCACATACATACTCGGTTATACTCAGCATAGCAGAGACATTCAACCCCGGCAACAACATCATTTAGCAGCACCTACCGGTATTAATTAATTCCTGATAAAGACATAAAAATTCCTGCAACAGTTCCACCTGCACAAGATGCGGGGGAAATAATATTGCCCGCAAAAACCCACCTCCCGAAATGACAACAGACTTGGCGTTCACCAGCGTGGAAAACTGGAATGCACCCACTTTACTTTAACATTTGCATCATACAGCAGCCCAGACATCCCGACAACAACATTATCATCAACAAACAACAGCCAACAAAGCTCCCACACACACCTTCTTATCTAGTTACGGGAGAACTGATCATATGGATATAAGGATTGCACTACAGCCATCTACAGTACGCATCACGGGGAACGTTTGTCCACTGTTCCTCCCCTTCCCTTTCCCCCGACATTGTATGGAAACAGCCAAAATCTACATACATCATATACACGTAATAACAGTCGATATTATTAAGAGAGCAAGATGCCTGCATTGTCGTCATTCATGAGTAGGATTTTGCTACCGAAAGGTTGAATTCGATAATGGATTGATCAAAGTTACGACAGCATCCGACAGGTCATCTGCGCTCTAAAGTAACTCTGTCCCGCCCACGGGCTCGGCCATTACAGAGTGAAATACCCTCACGGTTCGATAAAGTTGACATCACGCCGCCTCCCCAAGTCCCATACTTGGTGGCCATAAAAACGTCACCTTCACCACACCGCAAGTATCATCCACAGATAACCAGCCACGTGTATCAGATTCAAATCACCAACATGTCAGAAACATAGACACTCAGGTTGACTGTATTCACAATCTCCAAACGACGGCATTGTAAATTGTAACACTGTGTTCACCCACTTCCGAGTTGTACTGTAATTTACCCGTTATTAAATTGTATTAATGTGTCTGGTCTAGGCCGGGACGGAGCTAGTTCTACCCATCAGGGAGAAGGCTTGGCAGCCCTCCCGCTTGGAAAACGCAGCTATCTTGTCTCGACCAGTAACTTTGATCTACTGCCTGAATAGATCTGTTTAAACTACACATCAAATTACTTACCACTTTACTGTTATATTTTTGATTAAGAACACAACTGCTCTACCGTGCTACAAATCATTAGCGCACGGGCCGGTAAAGCGGCATAAAAAATCTAACAGTATAATTACAAGGAGAATTTCAAAACTCTCTTCTCTCCGTTCCAGTCCATAATCAACACAGGCTGAGTATTACCTTTACAGACAACTATAAGACACATGTGTAAGAACCCACGCAAATAGGGACATTATTATAAAACGAAATCTTGGTATAACATATTTATATTTCCATATCTCGCTGTTTCCGATCAACCACGTGTTTCCAAGGGCCACATCACTTTTACTACTATTTCCAGTAAATTGGATCAAACGCTTTAAACCAAAGAGCCGCCCAAATACGCAACTACCACGGAGTGATGGAGGAGTGGTGAAGGTGAGTCAGGGTAATTACCGCTGACGTCACCAGGCTCCCACACACCCCATCCGGTGCTCCAGCCTAAAATTAAAATAGGCAAGTTTATAAGCATCCAATCTGTAAAACCGCCTCACTCTAATTAAAAGGTGAGGCTCCGCGGGAATAAGTAGTACCCTGTTGTTATGGTGATCGGAAAACTTTCAATGCGCTAAAATAAGACTAAGTTAGTGAGCCTTTCCTCTTATAATTAAAAGTACTCCCTTTACATGGGAAGACTTAATCCAGTGACGATCAGAATGGGAAAAGGAGAAACTTTCCATATAGGGCTGACCGAACCACCTGTCAAAACGTTCAGGTGTAGTCATCCGCCATCTATGATGTCACCAAATAGTATAAAAGCAGGAAGCACGCTCTGAAACTTCGTCTTCCCATCAAAACTCGACACCAGGGAAGAATAAATAGCATTAGGTTTCTTTCGTGTCAAAAACTAAATTCTGCTGTTCTTATATTAGTACATTATTACAATACTTGGCCTGGAAAGATAAAAATGAAGAGATAGGGCTTTAGGTTTTAAATAAGGTTCCCGCAGCCAACTACCATGCGGGAACGAGATGTCACTCCTCGAAGATTTAGCGTTGTCGGATTCGTCTGAAGAAGAATCGTTACCAGTTTCAAAAAGATTCCTGTGCAGCTCGTTATTAGCTAACGGAGAACCCTGTACCAGAACTGTCACGAGAAAGTCCGACCGCACACTTCATGTTAACAAGGATCATCTCCTCCAGACAGCCTTCTGCGTGATGTGTCAGTATCTCTATACTGCTACCCGCTATGGAGTGACCCATGCGCTCCGTCATCATCACACTGTGTTAGAGTGACATTAGTTCCAGGGGAAGAAAACGAGGATCGTGCCGTTTTAGCCACGCGTTTTGAATCTCGGTTTCCAGTTAAAATTCTCCCGACCAAGAAGATGGCCCGCACGCAGAGTACTACCCGTAGACATCCCGTTAGTCATTGTCCTCCCGCGGCTACCTTGGGCAACACACCAGCAGCAAGACGTGAAATCCTACCCGCAGCCTCGTCGGGAGCACTATGCCACTTCCAGTCGCCACATCTACACCGGTCCTGAAGCGGAGCAAGAAGCATAAATCCTCTTCAGAATCGAGTCCAGCAGCACCCGCACCAGTAACCAGCCACAAAATTGGAGCCACTACATCCGCACCCGTAGGGTCCGAAGCGATCTCAGCCAGTCAGCCAATATCGGTAGTTATCACAACACCTACGGAGATGGAGATTCCAAGTTATCCGCAGTCACCATCTCCTCTTGACCTGACCATAGACGAGGGACCAGGACCATCGCAGCCTGTGTCCATTAGCATTACTCCAATGCGTGTCGTCCAGCATCCGCATCCCAGTCTTTCTGATCCAGCTATCAGGAAGGGAACTAATCCGGAACGATCATATGCGGGGGAAAGACATATCGCTCACACGCAGGACATCCGGCCAGTGCCCAATGTTACTGCAAATCGTCTCTTGTAGTACGCCAAGTCTCGGAAGATGTCATCACCTGCCGTATCCGCTCCCACATCATTGCCTCAGCCTACGATTCAACTCACCTCCATCGCCACGACAACCACCACAGCCACCACGACCATCATGAAGACCACAGCATCGACCACCTCGACACCCACTAGCACCACCGCTGCCTTATGATGTGGCATAGGCACACATTATTTACTGGAAACTTAGGTCCTGTAGTATTCATGGTTCAGGATACTAGTAGGCAGTCACGGTAGTCGCCATTTTTCCTCAGGGCATCCCTCGTTACAGTATGTTAATTTCTCTCGCCAGATGATCTATTCTGGAGATACAGGCATCTATACGCCCTGCAGTTTATACAGGATTCTTAGTCACTACTTATGATATCGAACAGCAACTAATACTTGTTGAATTATTTTTTAAAAACACCATAAAAACACGAAAATCCACAGAGCAAAAATCTTAAATGCCCATTATCCGCGCATGCGCAACACAGTTGTTGTAGTTGATGCTGCTGTTGTTATTATTATTTTTGTTGCCAATAATGATAATAGTGGTGACAGTGGTATTGATAATGATAGTGATAATAATCATAATCATAACATGTACAGCTTTTTAGGACATTGTATCCTATTATCAGCTAATTCAATAAATTTGGTGATGAGCTACATTATCTAATAGTCATTTTTGGATTACATGGTTTATCTAGAGCTCTATAATTATAGTATACAGGATGTTGAATAAATAGTTTATCTAGTCTGGTTTTAAAACTATTTAGAGATGGAGCTTCAACAACTTCAGGCGTCAGTGAGTTCCACCAGTCTATGACACGGTTAGAGAAAAAGCTTTGTCTAAGGGATGTATTTGCTCTTGGTTTTAGTAATGTAAATTTATGACCTCTAGTTCTCTTTCTTGGACGGATAATTAGACGTTTTCTAGAGTCCACAGTATACAGGTTATGCATGTACTTACAGACATTTATAAGATCCATCTTATTCTTCTGTATACTAGACTTGGTAGTTCTAAATATTCTAATCTTGCCTGGTAATTTAGATTTTTTAAGTTGGGCACCATTTTCGTAGCTCGTCTCTGAATTTTTTCAAGTTTTTCTGCTTGTTTCCATGTGTTTGGTGACCATACAGGGGCAGCATACTCCAGGTGAGAGCGTATTAATGTTGGATAAAGTTTCATGAACAGGTCTTCATCTATATATTGGAATGTACGCCATATTATGCCTGTCATTTTCTTAGCCTTGGAAGTTATCTTCTCTATATGGCTCTCAAATGTTAGTTTTGTATCTATTGACACGCCTAGGTCATTGATTATATTTTCGTCATGTAATTTTAGGGTTTTCCCATCATCTATCATTTGATAGGAAGTATTAAAGTGATTATGGCCTATGTGCATTACAGAACATTTTTGAGGATTAAATCGGACCTGCCATGTGTCTGACCACTGCTGCAGTGAGTTAAGGTCTTGTTGTAGTTCTTTACAATCATCTGCATGTGTTATGGTTCTATAAGCTTTAGTATCATCCGCAAATAAAGAAATGTCAGATTCAATCACATATAATGATAAAACTAATAATCATAATCATAACATGTACAGCTTTTTAGGACATTGTATCCTATTATCAGCTAATTCAATAAATTTGGTGATGAGCTACATTATCTAATAGTCATTTTTGGATTACATGGTTTATCTAGAGCTCTATAATTATAGTATACAGGATGTTGAATAAATAGTTTATCTAGTCTGGTTTTAAAACTATTTAGAGATGGAGCTTCAACAACTTCAGGCATCAGGGAGTTCCACCAGTCTATGACACGGTTAGAGAAAAAGCTTTGTCTAAGGGATGTATTTGCTCTTGGTTTTAGTAATGTAAATTTATGACCTCTAGTTTTCTTTCTTGGACGGATAATTAGAAGTTTTCTAGAGTCCACAGTATACAGGTTATGCATGTACTTACAGACATTTATAAGATCCATCTTATTCTTCTGTATACTAGACTTGGTAGTTCTAAATATTCTAATCTTGCCTGGTAATTTAGATTTTTTAAGTTGGGCACCATTTTCGTAGCTCGTCTCTGAATTTTTTCAGGTTTTTCTGCTTGTTTCCATGTGTTTGGTGACCATACAGGGGCAGCATACTCCAGGTGAGAGCGTATTAATGTTGGATAAAGTTTCATGAACAGGTCTTCATCTATATATTGGAATGTATGCCATATTATGCCTGTCATTTTATTAGCCTTGGAAGTTATCTTCTCTATATGGCTCTCAAATGATAGTTTTGTATCTATTGACACGCCTGGGTCATTGATTATATTTTCGTCATGTAATTTTAGGGTTTTCCCATCATCTATCATTTGATAGGAAGTATTAAAGTGATTATGGCCTATGTGCATTACAGAACATTTTTTAGGATTAAATCGGACCTGCCATGTTTCTGACCACTGCTGCAGTGAGTTAAGGTCTTGTTGTAGTTCTTTACAATCATCTGCATGTGTTATGGTTCTATAAGCTTTAGTATCATCCGCAAATAAAGAAATGTCAGATTCAATCACAGATGGCATGTCATTGATAAAAATAGTGAAAAGTACTGGACCGAGTACACTGCCCTGTGGAACTCCACTCAAAACAGGTGTCCATGACGAAAAGGCTCCATTTACTACAACCCTCTGTTGGCGATTTGTTAAAAAGGATCTTAGCCAGTTTAGTAGATTACCTGAAATTTTGTATTGGCTTAATTTACTAATAATGCTAATATTGATATCTGTTGTTACGTGTTGTAGTTGGTGCTGTTATTTTTATTGTTGATAATGATTATTATAGAGGGAATGGTGAAGACGAAGGCCATGCCTCTAGTGGACACCATGTATTTACAATATATACTGTAAATATCATTCAGCCAAATAAATGCAACATTCAATTCAATTTTTAAAGACGACTGGCCCGTAGTTAATAGTTAGTAAAGCCTGATACGTACCATACAAAAATAATTGGGCTAACGTATATACTTGATGAATGTGCGGCAAAAGAATGTTCTCTAGACCTGTCGCCATAACTAATCCGGATCAGGATCAGGAGACAACTGTGGCCATTTAGTCTGAGGCATTGTAGAGCCCTATAGAAATTCTGACCTGCCCTCCGCCGCTTTATTTGACCGTTTCGTGGTTCCACCGTTCCGCGTTTTATGGTATCTCCGGAAGTAAATTGTTGTATATGCGCAGAACAATGCGCATTAATGCAAAAAAGTGAAAAAAGGCAAAAGAACGCCGAAATAACTACAAGTCTAGTAATTTTCACCGTTAATACCGCAATGTGAGTATAATCCCTTATGCGTGTAATTCACGGAGATTGTGTTGGAAAATATGTATAAGATCTGCGGCACCAACTTGAACATTAGTGAGAGATTTATTGTACAAATCACTACAAACTGAATCTTCACAAAAGTTCCTAATCCTCCCACCACCCAGTGACCACTAAAGTCTAAACAGTAATTTAGTAAACTAGTTCACACGCCGAGTAGGGTACTACAATCGGTCTCCAGCCAAATTTCCTTAATTCAATTAGCTTACTACAGTTTAGCGTTAACTGGAACGCTTTACTGGTACAGTGTTCCATTTAACGTTATATAAACAGTATCATTGTGTTCCCTGTGTTTGCGCATCCCCTCGCTTTGCGCATACGCATTCAAACTCTTGTGAGAGTCCCTCACGATCGGCACGCACACATTGACTCACATGTCAATCTATGGTTATTCATTTTGCTCATACTTATACGAGTCCTCTACTGACAGCAGGCGTCAACAAGCCTCTAACGTCAGGAATGGGCTGCATATATTTATGGTTCATTTTAATGTTATTAAGTTGTTATTAACAATTATACATTGGCTATGTTATAATGATTCTGGTGTATAAATATTACAGATGGGTTCACAGTCGTAGTTATAGCGCAATGGATGACTTTCCCATAGCTTGTCTAGTCTAGCTTTGAAAGAATTCACTGAGGGGGCGCTGATAACGGATTCGGGTAGTTTATTCCATTGATCAGTACAGCGCAACGGGAAAGAAAACTTTCGTATATTGAGTCTTGGTCTTATTTTCTTAATTTTTAGGCTGTGGCCTCGAGTTATGCTATTTGTGTCTTGTCGCTCAATAAGGTCTGCAGTAACTTGGTCATATTTATTGCTGAGAATTTTATATAACTCGATCATGTCGCCACGCAATCTTCTAAATACTAATGTTTTTAACTTTTGGAGGCGTACGTGATATGGTAGATTACGCATACCAGGAACAAGTTTGGTTGCCCGTCTTTGGACATTTTCGATTGCATTTATGTGCTTTTTCAGATATGGAGCCCAAACCACATTAGCGTATTCAATATGTGGCCTAACAAGAGATTTGTAGAGATGTTTAAAGTTTTCTTTATCTAGATAGTCAAATGTTCTCCTAATCAGTCCCATTATTTGGTTAGATTTGCTTATTTTTCCATTTATATGTTCATCGAAGCATAGTTTATCGTCTATTATGACACCTATATCTTTTTCACTAGATGAATGGGCTAGAGTATGGTTATTAAATTCCATTGTATAAGTGTGTAGAGATGGTTTTTTTGTTGATATTCGCATACTTTTGCATTTATCTGGGTGGAACCTCAATAATGAATTATCAGTCCATGAACACATAGAGTTAATATCATTTTGCAGGGTGTCACAATCTTTTGGGTTAAAGATTGATCGAAAGAGTTTAGTGTCATCTGCAAATAAAAAGATCTCAGACCCACTACTGATTACATCGGGAAGATCATTAATGTAAATTATAAACAGTAATGGCCCTAAAACTGAGCCCTGTGGTATACCGCTTGTTACGTCTGTTGGTTTAGATATGATTCCATTTATAACTACTTGTTGCTGCCTTCCGGTTAGGAAGGATTGGATCCAGTTTAACAAATTACCTTCTATGCCATATGCAGTTAGTTTTTTAATTAGACGTTTATGTGGAACCTTATCAAATGCTTTCATGAAGTCGCAGTAAATCACATCAATCATGCCCCCCTTGTCCAGAGTCAGTAGCCATTTTTCAAGAACAGTCAAAAGTTGGAGAACTGTTGATCGGCCGCTTATAAAACCATACTGTTTTTCTGATAGCATATTATTAATCCTAAGATGTTCCATAATCGTGTCTTTAATAACAGATTCCATTATTTTACAAACAACAGATGTTAAGCTAATTGGACGGTAATTGTCTGGTTTGGTTTTATCTCCTTTTTTGAAAATTGGTGTGATGTTTGCATTTAACCAGCATTGTGGTAATGTTCCCAGGCTTAGTGATTTATTAAAAAGAATTGATAGTGGCAGGCTTAGTTCGTAGCTTAGTTCATAAAGGAATCTTGGATGGAGTTTATCAGGCCCGGGTGACTTAGCAGTGTTGAGATTCACAAGTTTTTTTCTTACAATTTCAGGTGTGATCTTTAATGTACCCATTGGCACGTGGGCTCTACAAGGAATAGTTGGGGAATCATCGTCAGGTTCTGTTGTGAATACTGATCTGAAGTAGCTGGCTAGGGTGTCTGCCTTCTCTTTATCATTTTTTGTAAATGACACTTCCATATCATGCTCAGTGGCACTAGGTATTTGCAGATCTGGAATACCTGATCTGACTTTAGTCTTGGATTGCACATAATTCCAAAACTTTTTGGGGTTATTTTTGGCTGATATAGAAATATTTTTCTCATATTGTTTCTGTGCTTTTCTTGTTTCTCTTCGAACCTGGTTTCTTGTTTTACAATATTCATCATATATATTACGGTTACCGCCTGTATCAATATATTTTTTCCATAGTCGCTTCTTCCTGTTTATTTTGGTTCTTGTAGTTTGGTCAAGAGGATATTTGTGCCTTTTGTTTTTTATTGTTCTTTTAGGAATAAATTTATTTTCAGCTTCTTGACACATTCCAAATATGGTCTGCCACATATCATTAATATCGTTTATTTCTTTTAGGCGTGTGTTCCAGTCTATATTTAAGAAATTAATTATAGCTTTATAATCTGCTTTATCATAACAGACCCTTGTTTTACTTGTAGTAGTAAATTCGCCATTTAAGCGAATCTCCATCTGTATAGTGGAATGGTCACTTTTTCCAGGTGGCGCATTTGTATGAATATTATCCACCAGGTCAGGGTAATTAGTAAATACTAAATCCAATATTGTTGGCTTGTCGGACCCACGCCCTCTAGTAGGCATTGAAATTAGCTGTTGTAAGAAGCAGTCTCTTACAGATTCAATAAACTTAAACGTAAAGTCTAGGCTAGAGCTAGAGGTGTTGTATGTGTTTGTAAACCAATTAATATGTGGCATATTAAAGTCTCCTAGAATAAGCGAGTGCAGGTTAGTGGTGTGTATTTCCTTTAAAATATGACAGAGTTCATTATTGTTTTGGTTATTAGAGTTTGGGCTTCTATAAAACACTCCCAAACGCAGTGTTTCATGTTTACATCGTATGTCGCAGAGGATGTATTCTTCGAACATACTTTGGTTAATGCTTAGTAGTTTATAAGATAAAGTGTTTTTTATGTATAGTAAGATACCTCTTCCTATTGTAGTAGTAATATTTTTATCTTCAATGCTGTAGCCATCTAGATTGTAGTCTGCTATACTAGGTTGAGTTCTGTAGTTTTTTGGCTTGGCTTCAACTATAGCTATGATATCTGGTGGGTCATCTTGTATTATGTGCAGAAGTTCGGTTTTCTTCTCACGTGTAAAGACGTCAGCATTTGTATAGAGGATCGTAATCTCATTAATTGATTTTGTACATTTCGTATTTACATTATTTGGTTTATTTCCTCTAATTTTGGAGCCGACCAGAGATTGTGTCAGACTTTGGCCATGTTTATTATTTACACATTCGTCTGAAAGTAAAGTGAAACAGTTTCTAGTGGATATAGGGAAACAACGTTCCTTAAGGACACAATCATCGGGTACATTACCAGTATTTAAAACATTCCATTTAAATAGAGAATCTACATTCGCACAATGTGACTTATCAAAGCAAAAGTTAGAACAATTGAGATGTTCTGATGTATGTACAGTGTCATGCAAATTACTATGTATGCCATTAAATCTATTTACAGTTGCTGGGTCATTAGTTACTGTACAGTTTGAAAATTGTGATAGTACTGGGTTGGTCTGTACTGTGATTGGTGGTAGGTGGGGGCCCGATTTGCCCAGGAGCTCTTTGCGTTGTAGTTCTGGTGACTCCTCCCATGCATCCTCCCATTGTGAAAATAAGGATTCATGAAATGATTGTCTACATTCTGTAGCATAGGTGTCATGTACGCAGTTTGTGACATTATAAGAATCGAGCTTAAATAGTTTGTAATGTTTTCTGACAAAACACGCGTTCCATTGACATTTGGATGAATGCGGTCATGGAATAGCTCTGTGTAAACTGTTCCACTAGGGTCATTGAAGAGCTGGGAATTGTCTATGAATATTGCATTTTGTGTTTCTGACAGTTTAAGCAGCATGCTGTTAAATTCCAATGTTAGACTATTTTCATGTGCATTCAGAGGTCTAGGTAGTAGTGAGGATACAAATATTTGTATGTGCGGTGAGATAGCACGGATCCTATGCAGCAGCACTGTGTAGTCTTTTACCATTTCATGTGGATTACTCTTCACGATGTCATTACTTCCGACATGGATAACAATTGCATCGTGACTGCTTGCAGAAAGATAACTGTCTATGTGGTCGTGTATGTCGATAATATGAGAACCTCTTAGAGTTTTAATGTTGATGTTCATGGTGTCATTGGACATATAGCGTCCACTAAACTTCCTCAACGTTGAGCTCCCTATAATTAGGACGCGTTTCATCTGGTCCCTTGTTGGAGTAACATCGGAATGATACTGTGCTGTAGCAGTCCCATTCTGGTAAGATATATCACCTGTTGCCTTTGTGATGTTCCTATTCTGGTTATTATATTTCTGCTTATTTTGGACATTTTCTGGACGGTGATAGGCTTGTGAGTTCATACTATCACCATTGTATTTCTGTCTCATTTGAGAATGTCCTGTGGTTGGTTGATAGGTTTGCTGGTTTGTATTTATATTCAGATTTGTCTGCCTACCAGTGGATTGAAATTCCCTTGATGTTTGATAGGATTGTGAAGTTGCTGCACTGCTGGGTATTGAATTTAACTGTCGCGTTTGCCTGGTTAGAACTGGTATCGGTCTGTATGTTGGTGGAGAAACATCTTTGATAACTGGAGTTATGAATGTATTATTATGCTCTACACCATGGTGAGGGGTGGATTGAAGATTCTTTACTTGATAACTCAGCGATTCAAGACTCTTTTGGATTTCTTTTATTTGTCCAGCAAGATCAACTATAGTAGGATTAGATGTAGGTACTGTTGTGCTCTGTGAGGATCTTTTAGCTAGTTTTACATCATTAGTTGATGTAGCAGTTAGAGTTTGTTGCATTTCCATGTTTGTTAGGCTTACATCATTAGTATGTGTTACCGTTTGTTGGATTTGTGCAGTTGGTAGGTCTGCAACTTTAGGGGATGTCTCCATTAGAGGTTGCTGGGACGGTGAATCAGGTCCAGCAGCTACTGTGTTATTGTCTTGGGACGTACTTATATGAGCTGGTCCATGTTGGCATGTACTGTTGGGTGCTGGTTCAACATGGCAGCCTTCTGGTGTTTTACGCCATTCGATGTATTCTGCAATATGGTCTGAGATAGTCGTACAGGTGCTACAGATGTATCTGCGCCGGGATGCAGTAAGGGTGGACAACATATAAGTTGGCAGATTAGTACAGTGGTAGTGTTGCCAGTTCTTACAATTAAAACACATTATCATATACCTATTATTTGGTTTATGGCAGGGGCATAAAATCTGTAGAGTATGGGTATTTTCATTTTCTTCTTGGTTACCAGGATCAGTCATATCTGGTAGTATGTTTGTGATAGGAGGCTCAACAACACATGTTTGCTGTGTGTGAGAGCCAGTCGGAGAAGTATTTGTTGACAAGCTTGATGTCATAATGTCTGGTGTAGAAAAATGCTCATTTGGGGTTGTATACACACCCATGGGAGACTTTGACACACTAACTGGCGGAGTTGGCTGAACAACTGCTTCAGTGGCGGAGATGTTAATTGATGGGTTTGATTGTTTGGGCTTCTGGCGTGCCATGCTAGTAATTACTTTGGCTTGATTTGAGGATTGTGTTGATAGATATTTCCTATATACTTCCTCTTCTCGTATTCTGTCGCACTCTTTGCATAGCCAATAGTCTGATGATCTAAATTCTGTAGGCTTTGCAGGGTCCTTACAGTCCTGGCATACCATGTTGCTTACTTGTACCAAATATTGTATGTGGTTGGTATGGCAGTTTAATAAGGTGTATAGTATATTACTCGATTTTTTCTAATATTGTGCTTAGACAAACATCACAAACAGGATAGAAACACAAACCTAATTGTTAGTATATTGTATGTAGAGTTATTTCTCTGTCCCGCGGCAACTCGGGAAAAGCTTAGACAGGGGACAGCCGTAGGAGAGACAGACATGAAACAGAACAATTTCAAGAATGTTAGTAAGTAATCAAGATTGGTTTGGGGGGAGTACAGGTGCAAGTTATATGCCTAGTAGTGAAGTGTGGCTTGTGATGATGTACGTTTTGATGTGGGTATTTTTTCACACATTTAAAAATAATTTATTATTATTGTTAATTGTTTTATATATTTTTAGTGTTTATTTTTAATTATACTCCGTTATTTTTATTAGTATTTGTTTTTATTTGTTACAAGACAATAATCTATCGGAAAAAGGTGTTATTACAGTTTTACACTGTTTAATTTGTGTACGGGTTAAGTTTACATGTGTTTATGTGCATGCCTAAATGTT
Source organism: Chaetoderma sp. LZ-2023a (assembly GCA_034401795.1). Lineage (NCBI taxonomy): Eukaryota > Metazoa > Mollusca > Caudofoveata > Chaetodermatida > Chaetodermatidae > Chaetoderma > Chaetoderma sp. LZ-2023a. Next base: position 126,693,660 of record CM067371.1, on the reverse strand, counting down.
TGTGATGTTGAAACAACAGACAGAATAAAATTATATTGGCTGGATTGTATGATACAGCAGAGATCTTTAGCATTGCTAATGTAAACAATCACGGAAACTGGTGACGTCTTCTAAAAAGTGAGTTTTAAGCATCGAAGCTGACACTATCAGCTGACACTATCAGTGGTTAGATGTACTAATCATTTTATTACAGTTTAACAACGGTAACACTGATAGATTTAGTCGATTTGGTTTTAGTTTTAACCGATTTTTTCTAATTTATATACGACACTAAATTTTTAACGTCTGTTTCTTGTTTTAGTAGATTCACCTCTCATGAATTGAGGGATGTTAGCTTGAGACCGAATGAGGTTGCGTAGCTTGGCATACAAGACTTTCTCCGCTTGAAATTGTGAAACTACTTGTCAGTATAGGTTTTAAAGCAGTGCTGATGATTTCTGACACTCACACTGGAATATTAATTCAGAATTGTTATATCTATCGCAAAAATCGTTCTTAGAAACATAAAATATGAAGCCGTGTACCTATATTTGGTGATTAAATAATACCAGATGACATTTTCTTCCAGTCAGGGTCACCATTTGTCAAACCGATCTTTCAAATATGATACATATGTTACCATTGGTTAATCTTCAGCAACAATGCATTTATGTGAAACATATAGTAAAGATGTGGTAGCATATGCTGCACAACACATACCTTTTGCCCGTGCGCAAAAAATGGGGAAATAATTGGATTCGGTAGCTTCCCCTTTTATGCTGTATTTTACGCAGACTGACAATTAAAACGGCAAGTTTCATACAGGTGAATAAGAACCCATACTAGTTTCATATATTTATTCAACAAATTACAATGTTTGCTCAGACTATTTGATAGGAGGCGATAATCCAAACATGCGCAATATGTGGGTACCATAGGATACTTAGTAAGCGCAATGAATTGAGGGATGTTAGCTTGAGACCGAATGAGGTTGCGTAGCTTGGCAGTCTAGAGAGTTCATGACTCATGTCTGCTGCGAGAATTGAATCCAGATGTTACAGGTTCGATCTCGCACTCAGGCATGTTGATAGATGTAAAGAAACTGCAGCCCCCAGTCCTTTGGAGGGGATGTAAAGCCGTCGTTCCCATCGCGTGTAGTGTCTAACCACGTGAAACCCTAAAACTCCCACCGTTGTCAGACAAAAAAACCAAATACCTTAGTTTGTTCTACATAGGTCTATAACAACAAGCAAAGATATTAGATTGTCTACAGACTCCAATTCGGAAACCAAAAACATGCACAACAGGCACTTCAACCAAATTTATGCAAGAACTGACCTCTTTAAATTCAGCTTTATTCCCAATACGATAAGGGATTTACATATTAAATTTACCGAATTAATCAGAGGCAAAAAAACATGGCTAAGCCAGCTACTTGACGAATGTGTGGCGAAAATAATGTCCTTTGGCTATTTGGCCATGACTAGATCAAGGTCCTGTACCATGGGGTACGTGAAGCAGGGTTTGTATGGGTCATGGAAATCCTGGAAAGTCATGGAATTTGAAAATCAAATTGCCAGGCCTGGAAAAGTCATGAAAATTTGTCATTTTGTTTAAAAGTCATGGAAAATGAAAATCTCCCTAGATAAAAATAAAATCTGATGGAAAACAAATGTAAAATGAGGAAATAAAGCTCGGAAATACACATTTCATTTCTTTATCGCTGCGATCACATGATTTCATTCATTATCAAAGTCATTTGTCCGACCAACATAAAATGACCCAAAACAAGGTAAGAATTAAAATGAGGTTAGATCGCTTCTTATGTTGGAAGTCCAAATTAAGCTCTTTTGTGATTGGAGGCATTCCACTGAACTATATCTGGACTGGAAATAAAATAAAAACAGGTTTGTAATGCCGCAAATGCCAATATCCCAAATTAATAATAAATATGTACAGAAGATGTTTTTAAAACAATTTGAGCAATAGATTTACTATTTCCTACTCAGCGTATGCATTTAGCGTATATTTATTGGCAAGATTTTTGTCCATTTGGGCGATTTCGTCTCAGCCGAATTGGTTACATTATGATAATTAGATGGCGATGATATCTCGCTCTCACTAGCATATCGATATTGAATGTATTTCTCACTCAAAGATGGTTTCATGCATTCAATTACGGTTAAAGTATGAAATAAACTTGTTAATATTAATAAAAATAACCAGATATTTAGCCGATAAGCAATTATTATTATTTTGAATCTAGCGGTAAAGTTACCAATTTTTGTTTGTCGGAACAATATGATTTGCAGTATTTCTGAACTACGACTGTGTGTTATATACCTGTATAAGGCTCTTTTGGCTCATATTTTGTCAAATTTTCCCCTGTGTGTTATCTATTAGTGCGCAATGTTTTCGTGAAAGTAACCATTTTAAGGAATGGATTTCAGGTTTTTTGTTGAACACCTTGGCCAGATAGAAGCCTAGGCTTAAAAGCCTTAAATTTGTTCAAAAAAATTATTTTTTAATAAAAAAAATATGTCAATTTACAGACCAAGTGAAGACTTAGAAAAATGTCTTCTCTTGGTCTGCAAATAGACATTTCTCAAGACCACTACAGAAGCCGTCTTTGGCTGATACAAGTGTTAAAGGATTAATAGGCAATTTTTTGTGTCAATCTTAGATTTTGTTCAAAATTTACTACAAATGGTCATATTGCTTCTTACCATTTTGACCGGTTTCAACCAAGTTAGGCTGAAAGGATGCTATATATATGATCATAGGCTCTAGAACTTCCATTCAGAATTTTTATTCGTCAATTTTTTATGTGAAAACCTCAGATTTTATTAAAAATGTACCGAAGATTCTCGCGTGTTGATCCTTTGCCCTAGATAAAGCGAATTCCATACGATTCACTATGTGCTGTTGAACATTTTGAAACAAATTTGATTGCCTTTAACCTAGCTATTGATTCTTGGAGGTCATGGAATTTGTAAATTTTAGTCATGGAAAGTCGTGGAAAAGTCATGGAATTTCAAATACTGAAAGGTGTACAAAACCATGGTGAAGGAACTCACTGAGTTTCAGGCCATGTATCAGGAGCTCAGTTGCGAATACACTCTGATAGGAAAGTTAGTTGCAGGACTGCCAACCCCTACGGATTGTTCGTAGTTTGTACGGAAATAGCATCCAAACTACGTATGTACGGGCGGAGAGTGAAAATATGGAAATAAAAAATTGTGCAATTACGGTAATACGGACATGGTGGTAAAATTATGAATTTCCAGTTTTGGGTCTATAAAAACGGCGACCGCTTATCTTAACATAATGGAAGTCGGCTAGATTGAGCAATTACGACATCTTAACATAATGGAAGCTGACATATTTTGATGTCGTAATTGCTCAATCTAGCCGACTTGAGAACAGCCCATAGAGTTAATATTGGAGTAGACTGCTTATGCTCATGTACGTTTATTTCGGCATGTTATATGCATGTAGCCTCCAAATCGAAACATACAAATTTATCCATGATGATTACAACATTGACAAAAACACATTCTTTGACAGTTTTTTACACATTCAAGCTCAACACTAAACGCTGCAGAAATGAAATTCGTGGCATTCTTTCCCAAACCGAATTATTAACACATGGAACTCCCTCCCTTCTATTGTGGTCGAGGCACCCACGCTTGGCGTGTTTAAATCAAAACTAGATATGCACCTAAATGACACAATATACGATCATGACATAATCAACTAATAGATATATAATAATAAGCCAATCTTGAAATATACCCAAATGCTAAGAGGCGCAGAAGGGTGTAACCATGAGCGTAGGTGGCACACCGCAGCTGACGCGGGGATAACCCATCTGCACCACAGCACCTCCCAAAGTCAACCAGGGTCCTGAATAATGTCAATGAATAATGACAACCAAACAAATAAACAATTGTAACTAAACAAAGTACAAGCACTAGTAATACAATACCAACACAACTCCAGAGGCAATAACAAGCCAAGGATTTATGCCTGGTAAAATGATGATGATGAAAAGGGACTCGATTCTCTTTTGATAATTGGCAAAGAATCTGAATAGAGGCAAATTTATGTATTTTTATGAGAAATGAAATTGTATTGGCTATATTAATCTGACACTTTATTCAACTACGTAATAGAATTACGGCTATTCTATATCTATGAAACGGCCTGCCAAGATTCTCTAATCTTGTTTATCAGCATTTTTCGCCTTTCGCGTTGGAGTAATAGAATGCGAAAGTTAGCACTATGCAAGAAACCGCAAGTTTGTTTGTTTATGATAGTTACAGATATGCAATTCAACTATATAAATATACCGATTTAAATCGGAACTCATCCGTTCAAAGCGTGAGAAAATCTAAATAATCTTTTTATATTTTAATATAATAAGTCTTTACTGAAATATTGTAACATGAACTTTGTGGTAATATATATTCCCACGATCGCGGTATGAGATTTTGTGCACAGTGGATTTCAGTCTTTGTTTTCCGAATTGGTGTCTAAATATGGAAAATAATCACCAAACTTCGTGGAAGCGCTCAGCGCAACCTGATAATGCTGCAATACCAATAAAAAAGCAGTTCAAAAGGCATGTGTATAAGTGAGAATATACAGAAAGATGACTGGTTTTAAAGAACAGAAAATGGTGATACATAGATTTATGCACATGCCAAATCAGTAAAACATTTCTATCCAAAATGTAATGGTAAATGAACGAGTCACACAATACTAGGTGACTATATTTATATTTTACCACTGGAATGACAGGCTCGATAACAGTCAATCATTCCAGTGTTAAAATTTGCCTTGTTTAAAATCATGTGTTTTGCTGCTTTTTTAATCACTACTAAACTACTGAAAGGTTCCTCAAACTACTGAAAATCCACTACTGAAAGAGTATGAGACTACTAAAAATCATGGTTCTTCACCTGAAACTACTGATTCCTTGAACTGGGGGTTGGCAGCTCTGCAGTTCTTAGATATGTAGGCTCAGGCCTAAAGCGTGCAAATGATGGCATCTCGCAGTGAGTGCTACCTGATAGCGGCGAGGCTGAGCAGCATAATAATCCCGTATTACACAGACCAGAGGTCATAAGTTCAAGCTCAGCATAAAACGAAGCAACAAAGATGTTCGCAAGCACTTCGCTAATAGAGTGGTACCACAGTGGCATTCACTGCTGGCTACAATAGCCAAAGCAACAACAGTTGAATTATTCAAGAGCAAACTAGATATCTGCTTCAAAGAAAGAACATTTGAATTGGACTGAACAGACATATGTAGAACAAGCCCATCACAAAGTCATACTGCAATTCTTCCAATACAGTGGACTGATCTTGGAGTAGCCTGTGTATTGGCAAGAACATGCTCTGTAGCGATGTTAATTATCGGGAGATTGGGCTCTGTTTTCCACGTCCACATTTTGTGGTAGCATGAAGAGAGACTAGTGGAGAGAAGGAGACTCGGATAGTGATAAACACAGAAAATAAGACCACCTACTCTCCCCACAAGTCAACATGTAACCAAATGCTAGGTGCAGCAGGGTGTCGGTGTCACACTACAGCTAACACGGTGGGTGGGGTGGACACCCATCTGCATCACACCATTTCCACAATTAACTCTTGCCACTCTGACATCAAAATTTTCAAATTAAGTTAAAAGATGGTCTGATGTTCATTTTTCAGCAAATTTGGTGGAAGCTGTTGCTGTCATAGACAGCAACATCATCCACCAGAATTGTTTAAAAATTTACACCAGGTTCTTTGTTATTGTAACAGTCATGGAATTATTGTTTTAATCACTATATATTAAAGCTTAGCTAGCGCTGAGTTATTCTGATAGATTTTTAACCGCGCTGTCCGCGCACTTAACAACTAACAAAGCACATTCACGCTACCTTTTCAGAACTGACCAGACAATTTGACAGCAAATAATCAGCGACTGTTATAATTTCAAACGGTGTTGCTTTTGCAAAAGGTATTTCTGCCTTTGCCCTCTCGCTTCTACTATAGACTTCTAGCTATTGACTGATCTGATTGTATTAAACGTGCAGAAATATAGGCGACCTCTCCCCAGTAGACTGTGTGGAGCTTTCATGTACCCCCAATACAAATCCTGCTTACATTATTGACACAACAAAACAGGGGTAGATTTTAAGGATTTTTACTACTAACCCAGATGGGATAGTGCATCATTGATTTTACTATCTCTGAGCACATGACCACGACACACCCTACCCAACACATATCTGTTTGCAATGATCAGTGGTTTCAAAATTCTTGATTTAGATGTGTGGTCTGCGGTTTTACCGTGTGCTACAGCAGTTTGTTTACATTTTGTTGTTTCTTCACATATCGTTTTGGCCTTCGTTAGGAGTATAGTTTATATTTATTAGTAAATATACCCCGAATGCTATGCGATATGATTCCTGGTTCCTTTATACATTTTTGAGTATCAGTGTATGGGTGTATTATTGCCCGCTTCGTTCTTGTCGTCATAATCAATGCAATCTTTGCTGTAATGTTGCGGGGTGGGGTGCGGGAGGGTTAACAGTTAATTTATGATCAAAATATTTGAAAATTAATTGTCTGCTGCCTTCCATTCCTGTTTCGGTCCGCATGCTTATTGTAGGTTTGTGCTAATTTATAGGCCATGCCATCCCCGCCATCATGTGACGAGTGCCATAAATTCGTGAGGGTTATATTCAAGGACCATGTCTGTTTCCGTTGTACCAAATGTAATCTTGATAGTAGGTGTAACGTTTGTGCAGTGTGGTTGTCCGACATGATGGTTAAGTTCCTTGCCCAGGACATGGCAGGGTCTGACGCAGGGTCTAGGAGGCAGATGGTCCTTGACCATATGCGTCCAGCTACTGCCATTAGAGAGCGTCTTCTTGGGACGCCCCTTACAGGCCCTAGCATCTTTGGTGGCCAAGCGTGGGCCATCTTAGAAGACACGGCCAGCATCGCGCAGAATCGGTTGGCGGTTAATCTGCAGCTGGAGCTAGTGCATCAGGCGCACGCACTAGGGGCTGTAGCCAAGCCGCTAACCAGACAACCTTCTGAGAAACAGAAGAAGCACAAAAGCAAGGCGAAAGCCAAGCCTAGTGCTGCTTCTGCTTCTACTGGGTCTTTTCAGCCGCCTCCGGCGAAGAAGGCCAACAAGGTTGTGGAGGCCCCTACCCTCCCCAATGTTGCTTCTGATCGCCCGAGAGGCGGGAAGGGGAAGGTTAAGTCCTCAAAGGGCGGAAAGAAGGGAACGATCGTACCTGAGGGTACGAGGGCTCCCTTTGTATCTGCCTGGACCGCACCTGTGCGACGGGAACAGCGGTGCCAGTTAGACCGGCTAAGCCAAGACCAAAATGGTTCTCACTCTCTCGTCAAGAGAGGGGGGAGGGGGAGCGCATCGCGAGCCAGACACCCGCATTAGGCGTCGATGCGTCTATAGTGGGTGGAAGGCTCATGCGTTTCGCCGAGGCTTAACGAGGTGTGACGTCAGACAGTCTGGTCCTTGGATGGTTATCCCAGGGGTGCATGCCGGAGTGGTGGGATTTTCCACCACAGAATCTGTCCTTGGCACCTGTCTGGACACCCGTACCAAGGGAAACAGACAAGTTAGAAGCCATTCAAAACGAAGTGTCAGGTTTGCTTCTGAAGGGAGCAATAAAACCAGCAAGCCGGAACACTCCAGGCTTCTATTCAAACATGTTCCTTGTCCCCAAGAGCACAGGGGGATGGAGACCCGTACTCAATCTCAGGCCATTAAATTGGTTTATCCATACGCCTCGGTTTCAGATGGAAACTCTGAGGTCGGTAATGGCAGGATTGAGGAAGGGAATGTGGTGTGTATCAATCGATCTGAAAGATGCATATTTCCACATTCCAATGAACAGGAGTTGTCACAGGTTTCTGAGATTTGCGTTTCAGAATCAAGTATGGGAGTTTATAGTCCTCCCATTCGGCCTGTCGACATCTCCACAGGTTTTCACCAGAGTGGTCCTTGCGGTGACCGTGTTTCTCAGAAAAGAGAACGTGGCACTTCACACCTACATAGACGACTGGCTGATCAAAGGAGACACATCAGCCAGGTTAGAGGTGGATACCGCTCTGACTCTGAAGTTACTTTCAGATCTAGGCTGGATAGTCAACAAGGAGAAATCCGAGTTGACACCCACTCAACAGTTCGTTTATTTAGGGATGCGATTCGATCTCGAGGAGGGCAGGGTTTACCCGTCAGAGCCCAGAGTGGTGTCTCTGTTAGCCATCCTCAAGAGTTTTCGATTGGGAAACCACATTCAGGCGAGGCGGTTTTTTCAGATGCTGGGCATGATGGTCTCCATGGAGCAGGTAATCCCGTACGCTGCTCTGATGCGAAGCCCTATCAGTTGTATCTGATGTCTCTGTGGAAACAGAGAACAGAACCCCTGTCAAAACTGGTGCCAGTTTTGGAGCCAATAATGTCGTATCTTGTCTGGTGGAAAAAGCGTCAGAATCTCCTAGATGGGGTTCCGCTGCACCTAACCCACCCCCAGCTGTCCGTGTACACGGATGCATCGCTAGAGGGAGGGGGGGGGGTGCCTGCCTGGGAGAACACCAGGTCTCGGGCACATGGACTCTCCAAGAGAGTCAGCTGCATATCAATCTGTTGGAAATGATGGCAGTGGAACTGGCATTGGAAAAGTTTCTTCCAAAAGTCAGGGTGATATTGATACGGTCGGACAACTCGACAGTAGAATCATACATAAATCGCCAAAAAGTCAGGGTGATATTGATACGGTCGGACAACTCGACAGTAGAATCATACATAAATCGCCAAGGCGGGACCAAGTCACCCACACTATGTATCAAAGTGTGGCACTTGATTCAATGGTGCAGGAATTACTCGGTTGTTTTGAAAGCAGCTCACATTCTTGGGCGATTGACCATTCTGGCAGATACTTTGTCTCGGAGACAGAGAATTCTGCCAACAGAATGGTCTCTCAACCCTCCAGTTCTTCACAGGATCTTCGAGCATTGGGGCAAACCCAACGTGGACTTGTTCGCCACAAAGGAAAATGCTCCAGATCCAAATGCCATTGATACAGATGCTCTGGAGATAAGCTGGAGAGGGATGCACGCTTACGCGTACCCACCCGCCATTTTACCGAAGATATTGGTGAAGATTGGGGAGGAACCGTGCCTGGTCCTGCTAATAGCGCCATTTTGGCCCGGCAGGGCGTGGTTCACGAATCTTCTAGATCTGCTGGTGGACAATCCAGTGCAGTTACCCGAGATTCCGAACATAATCTCCCAGGCCAAGGGACGCTTCCTACACGAGCGTCCCGAAATGTTCAAATTGACTGCGTGGATGTTATCAAACAACGTTCCACGTCGGAACACGGTTAACAGATTTGCAGACTGGTGTGAAGGAAAGGGTATTGATACCTTTCAATCCACTATTCAGCAAATAGCAGACTTTCTCTGTGAGCTGTTCTTTTCAGGACTAGCTCCTGTCACAATTGCTGGATACAAGTCAGCTTTGGCATCAGTTATCCCTTGTCTAGCCAACAGGGATAGTCCAGAGGTGGCCCAGTTGAATGTGACGGTGAAGGGAATGAGCAATCTCCGACCGAGACAACCGGTAGTCATTCCAGCCTGGAGTCTATCTTTAGTGCTTAATGTACTGGCCAAGCACCCTTTCGAACCGTTGCATTCGGCTAGTCTAAAGCATTTGACTCTAAAGGCAGTCTTTCTATTGGCAGCTTCCTCAGCTAGAAGGCGCAGTGAGATCCATGCACTTTCAGCAGAGAGGGACCGATTTATTGTCTCTGGAGAGGGTCTGCGTCTACTGCCAAGAGCAGAGTTTATGTCAAAGAGTCACTCTTTGAGATATCCCGGCAAACCAATCATTATACCGAAACTAACTAGGTTTGATCATGATGCCAGTGTCTGGTGCCCTGTCGTGCTTTGACTAAGTAAAAAAACAGGACAGACTCGTTACGGTCGAATGATAGACATCTGTGCCATATGGCGCCGCATCCATGGGTTCTATCTCTCGTTGGGTAGTCGAATGCATTCAGACTACCCATGAGATTGTGACTGGGCACCAGGTACAATGCACAAGGGCACACAATGTTAGAGGAATAGCCGCCTCGACCACCCTTTACAATGGTGTTCCATTAGAGGACATCATGGCTGTTGCACAATGGCACTGTGAGTCCTCTTTCACGTATTACTATATGAGGGATGTGTCAGACTCTGCCAATCCACTCGCTTTAGCTGTTTTGAAACGATAGTTATACGACCACACTGCTCTTCTCCCTTTTTTGGCATTTGTAAGAAGGAATTGAGAAGCAGACATGGTCGAGCGAGAGGATGTCAACCAGATTGTGTCACTGATGCTCGGACAAGTGAATGGTTGGAGGCTCCACGTCTGGAATCCAAATATCATGAGGTAATTCAAGATTGAGTTTTTGGTATTATGTCTATATATCATGTTCATTCATCTTATATATTCATGCTCATTCCCAGGCTAATATATGCAAAGAGCAGTTAACCCTCTTGGCATATTTATGCAAACAATATGAGCTTCATGGCAAACGGGTACTCAGCAGTTGGGAGCCGAGTACCCGGTTCCAGGAGTCGGTAAAGCTTACTAAGTCTATAGTTCTAGGGCCCAGTTATCCAGGCTAGCTGTTATCAGAAGTAATAGAATGGTCAGTATTGTTAGATCTCGGAGAAAGGGAAATTGAAATTTCCTTCAGTTTATATCATCTGTTATGTCTTCTCATCTCCGTACAAGCTTGCTCTGTAAAATTGGGTGTTTTTGCTTTAGAAGACATTGTGAAAATGAAATTTGTGAAAGTGAAATCAGAAGCGAAGTCGGGCTTGAGCTTAGTTCGCGCAAGCCAAACTCAGTTTGCTAGTCTGCATGGGAAGTCCTTCTCCGTCGATCTCAGCTCAAGTCAGGTTTAAGCCACGATTACCTGATCGGACACTCATCTGATAACTTAGGCTTACCTGAGCCATGGGTGTGCAGTCGGCCATTAATGTATGTGTTAACAGCACGTCCTGTTCTTTACTTTATATGTACTATTGATTAGGCCAGCTTATGACATCATTGCTCAGTAATTATACTCTAGCTAAATTCAATTCACATAGGTGTGGTGATAAAGATCAAAGGACAATGCCATTGATAAAAGTCAAGCGATCAACTATTTTGGTATAGCAGACAAAATCTATAAAGGTTGTGCAATTAAACTAGTCTACTGGAAAGCTGTTGAACATTTTGAAACTAATCTGACCTGTAAAAAACCCTGTTGGTGCCATATGAAGCAACAGCTTTTGGAAGTAAAATTACAAATGTGGTACGTATAAAGTAGTCCGCAGATTATCTGATCGGAATGAATTTGCCATTGCAACTAATGAAAGTAATAAATTATTTTCAAAATATTTAAATTCCTATTTGAAATTAAGCATACATCAAAGCTGATAGACATTTGGAAGCTAATTTCACTTGAAACTGTTATATTGCCACATGGTAGATGGCGGATTATCTTATCATAGAAAGCCAATGCTCTAAGGAAATCTGTTGAACACTGAACCTAGTTTAAATGTTGATACTTATGTGCAAAGCTTTCAGTCAAATTAGTTTCAAAACATTCAACCAATTATTTCTTACAATGCGGTTAATGTTTGTTATATGGTTTGTCTGGGTTAGAAGGGTTAGAGGAAGAAATATATGTACATCTAAGAAGGCTGTGGAATTAAACTACGTGTAGCGGCTTATTATTTTGGAAACAAGTTGATTGAAATTTGTTATTGCATATGGCAGCAACCAAATTCAGTCAAATTTATTAAATAATTTTCAGCAGGTTTTATATTTTATATCTGAAATGGCCGTTCTGTCAGTATATTATGTCAGTGGTTATAGTGGTATTTTGTTTCTACTATGTATCTCAATTTGGTTGACAAGTACATTACACCTTTTATGATGACATTGATGTTCACATAGTCCTTCATAATAATTATTGATCAGTTAAAGTATCTAATTTAGGGTTACGGTTAATGTAACTTTACTTACATTATGCAAAGTAACTGAAGTGTAACTAGTTACGTTGCTCAACAAATGTAGCTGTAACTGACATACTCCAATGTAACTGTAACTAGTTACATTTAAATGTAACTGACCCCAGGCCTGCACCACGACCACCATCGTCATCAGGTCTAACATCATCATCATGTACCACGGTTGAGGCGTATGTAGCCTTCTATTGCTAAATAGAGGGTGAACTGCTTCTGATAAATAAGTACAAAGTATTCAACAGAACATTTATTGCATCATGTTCAAAATTTAATTGTACTAACTAACATGGTTTTGTTTTGGAAACATTCTAACTTATTTATGAATTGTAATGCATGCTATGAACAAGAGGAATCCCTGCATAGTAATCTTGGAAACCTGTCACTGGCTGTCGGATACTTTGAAACTAATTTAACTGGATGCTGGTGCAAAGAAGTTTCAGACATATTTGTATCCAAGTTTTAATAAGATATTAATTTGTTGCAACCCTGTGAATTGCTGAAATCTAATATGTAGTGCTGAGACTGGCAATGAAAGGATCACTAAGAGAGCTGTACTTAGCCCTTTCAGTAATGAAATCCATGAGCCTGGCAGGAAAAGCTTGATATTAATATTATGAAATTAATGTGGCTGGAATGTATTGCTGCCTAAATTCTTTTAGCAATCAGCATTTGTGAGATTTCCATTTCTTTCAATAATTTATAGTGAGCATTGAGATACAATGTAAATACCATTCACCACACTTAACCCTTAAATCTTTTCAAGAAAATTTAAATTTTCTCTTAGAAAATCTCTGTTGCAGACCTAGAGAAGATTATTTTTGAAATTTTACCACTGGAATGTTTCGAGCCAGTCAATCCAGTGGTAAATTTTCACAAATAATCTCTTGGTCTGCAAATGGACATTTCTCAAGACCACTGGAGAAGCCATTTTAGGCTGATATGAGTGTTAAAGGGTTAAACTTAATGGACAGATCTCTGTTGCACGGAACTCTACTATACTCTGTTTCTTCTTGCCATTTTGATTTGGTTTGTCATGTTACTGGACACTGGACCGCTATTGGCATCGGGACAGATTAACGGATGCTTGAACTTTAGATGGTTCTTCATAGTTGACGTTGAACACGCATACATGATTTTTTGCCTCGCCTGCGAAGCAGAAAAAGCGAGACATAGGTATCACTACGCCGACGGTGGCAGCGTCAACATTAAGGTTCTGCGTTTAGCAAAACTTCTCAGCTTATATTTCAGGATTGGTTAAGCCTATTGCAACTAAACTTGGATACATGGTTACCTATAATGATAGGAAGCAGCATGATGATGATGGAGTCACAAGGTCAGAGGTCAAGGTCACTGACTTTGATACAGAACTCTGTTATTTCAACCTTAAGTTTTTCCGTTTAGCAAAACTTCTCAGCTTATATTTCAGGATTGGTTAAGCCTATTGCAACTAAACTTGGATACATGGTTACCTATAATGATAGGAAGCCGCATGATGATGATGGAGTCACAAGGTCAGAGGTCAAGGTCACTGACTTTGATACAGAACTCTGTTATTTCAACCTTTAGTTTTTCCGTTTAGCAAAACTTCTCGGCTAATATATCAAGATTGGTCAAGCCTATTGCAACTGACCTTGGATACATGGTTACCTATAATGTTAGGAAGCAGCATGATGATGTTGGGGTCACAATGTCAAAGGTCAAGGTAACTGACAAACAGGAGACAGGCGAGACATTTAATTCCGCAGAATTTTTGTGTGACATAAAGTAGTTGTTATTACACCACAAAAACATCTTGACGGTTCAATCACTACTTGCTAAATAAATAAATATTGATTTAGCAAGTAGTGATTGAACAGTAAGTATGTTTTTATAGTGGTTAATAAAACTACAGACCAACCCACTAAAGGGGGGTCTGTTGGGGGTTTGCACTGTGTTTTCTTATTGTCATCTACAAGGTCGAAATGTTTCCAAATGACCGACATCCATTTTGACAACTTATCGTCAGGTTATGTCGGGTCAACGAGTATTCAGGTCATGGTTGGGGTCCAGTACAGGCAGCTGTACTGAGGCTGAGTACAAGTACTTTGGCAAAATACTTGAGGCTGAGTACAAGTACATGTACCTTTTAGCAATTGTACTGGGGCTGAGTATGAGTACATTGTTAATGTATGAGTACGAGTACAAGTACATATGGATACCAAACTCTCATCCATGGTCGCTATGGATGGGGTGGGGGAGAGCAGTCATACTATAATATTCTGCCATGAATCAATCAAAATGTAACGTTTTTGGCGGACATCTTGTATTTTCTGCAAATTTCGGGGTAAAACCCATAAAAAGACTGAATTAGTAACCACTGGGCCAATTTTAATAAAACTTGGCTAAACTGTCTTCACAGAAATATGATTGGTAAATCGTTACAGTGATCATCTCAATTTATTCGGTTGTGCCAGTCGCCAATAATTCCAGGTGAGCGACACAGGCCCCTTTGGCCTCTTGTTACCATAAAACATGGAATAAAAACCGGGACTAATAAAGATACATGTAGTATGAGAATTACAATATTTCACCTATTTGAAGCCCATGCTCTAATAGAAGCCCAACCCCTAACATTGACATATGAGCTCCAATGATTTCTTATTAGTTTAAAAATGGCAAAACTGTATTAGAAGCCCACCGGCACCCCAGGCATGGGGTCAAATACAGTTGTTCAAATACAAATACAGGATTTCTATTTCTTTCAAGTACATGTACAAATATGCCATTTTCAATTTTAGCAAATTATAGAATACCAGGAGATATACTTGTGCAAATATGCGACTAAACATGTAATAACATCTATGGACTATTTGGCCGGAATTCAATAAGGAGGTTTAAACCTCGGTTTAACCTAAACCTGGTAACAAATCACAAAGTAATTGCAAGATTTTGTATAGATATGATGATATCCCCCAATTTTCACCTTTTGAGAGTTAGGTCAGGCCCCCAGAAAGAAGCGTCGCCAAAATGCCAAAATATGGTCATTCCTTCTACGTGGGCTGGGCATCAAAGAACCCCTCCCACTTCTGAAAGGTGCCCATACTTCGGTATTTAGACCACACGCCCTGAAGGGTATGTGGTCTGGGTATCAACTAATAAAATTTGGGGGTTATCGCCGTATCTTATAATACCCTTGCAATTACTTTGAGATTTGTTACCAGGTTTAGGTTAAACCGGGTTTAAACCTCCTTATTGAATTCCGGCCAAATATACTGAGCCAAAAAGGTTTAGCAACAGTGAAGTTTGGTTTGTTGTATTAAAACTATGCGTCCATTTATAACCAGATTTGCAGGCATGTTTCGTCAATGTAATGTCTCGCTGATCATGAAGAAATGCAAATCATTTCTTGCATTTCTAGGCTGCCGCCCAGGGCTACCCGAAAATCAGCGCCATGAAGCAATGGGAAGACTCGCAGCTGGGCAGAGCGTTCGCGCTGTTGCTAGACATTTTAATGTTCACGCCTCAACCATTTCCCGTCTCCGCCAACGTGAGCAGGAAACTGGATATGTTAATGACCGACCATGATCTGGCAGAACGAGAGCAACAACACCACGAGAAGACCACTACTTAGTGACGTCATCACAATGTCACAGGTTTGAGACTGCGCCACGGCTGTCCCGTAATTTGCACACCACTACCGGCACCACAGTGCATGCACAAACTGTGTGAAACAGACTCCATGATGCTGGCCTGCATGCCCGTCGTCCACTTGTTGCTGTTCCGCTTACAGAGCGTCACATCGAGAATCGGTTTGCATGGGCAAGAACTCATCAGCGATGGCGTGCTCAACAATGGAGCGACATTTTGTTCAGTGATGAGTCGAGGTTTTGTGTGGATGTGGCGGATGGTAGGCAACGGGTTTGGCGACGTTTAGGAAAACGGTATGATGCAGCCAACATCATTCAGCACGACAGATTTGGTGGCGGCAGTGTCATGGTGTGGGCTGGAATCCATGAAAATGGCAAAACAGATCTTATTGTGATTGGCGGAAATTTAACGGCTCAACGTTACTGTGAAGAAGTTGTCGCCCCTATTATCATCCCTTTTATGCAGCACATGCAGACTTTATGTTCCAGCAAGACAATGCCCGTCCTCATTCAGCTAAGATCACCAGTGATTTCCTTGAGGCTAACAACGTTCCGGTGTTGGACTGGCCAGCGCGATCATCGGACCTGTCTCCTATCGAACATGTGTGGGACATTCTTGGCTGTATGGTGCGTGAGAACCATCCACATCTTCAAAACATGCGGGAGCTGGAAGCTGCACTGCTCTAGGAATGGGATGCGATTCCTCTTCGTGACATCAGGTGCTTAATTCGAAGCATGAAAAAGTGATGTACGGCGGTGGATAATGCGGGCGGAGGTCACAACCGGTATTGACAGCTCAATGTCATTATTTAAATTGGACCCTTCCGTTGAATGATGCCGTGTTAAAGGCACTATGCTAGCATTACAGTAACAAGAGACTGTTGTTCAAATTGGAAAATTACCTATCAATTAAATAATATATTTGAATCAATTTATTGTTTTTGTTAAATAACATTTATACAGTAATATTCTCAGTGTTGCTAAACTTTTTTGGTTCAGTATAGTTTATCAAAGTTATAGAATGATGTGTGTTTTAATGTTTGTTGCTACATTATATACATGAAGAATAGCGATGGTTCAAATGGTGTCCAGTGTGCATCATGAATTCAAAAATGTTATGTTTTTCAACAGTCATTTAATTAATCAAGGGATTATCCGATCTTAATAAAAAAATTTGGATTTGTTCGACATATCATCCAGGCTCCATGACTTATAACGAAAATGATTTTAAAATTCCATATTTTTACATGTTTAATGTTTATTTTGCTCCAAAAATTAGAAGAAAATGTTAGTTTTTCAATAGACATTTAAGGCTGTTGTTAGTTTATAGTTAGTTTAGCATGATCCACCCTCATCTATATTTTTGTGCTAAATAATTAGACATGTATTTTAATTATAGACATCGAAAAAAATACCAACATGTCAGCCTTTAATTTTGTGTATTAGCAAACTTTTTAATCATTTCTGCTGTCAAATTCTATGAGGTCATGTACATCATATGTTGTTTTTGAGAATAACGACTATATCACATGAAATTTGATGTCTGTGCCTGAAATCAAATAAATAAAAGTAAATAATTTTCGCACGTAGCATGTGTCCATTTTTGGAAACTTGGTTATACTAAACTAACAATCAAATAACAATGGGCTACCCCTAATTCATCAATGACTTATCCAATCTTAATATACTTTTATGGAATATTTTATTCAATCATTGCATTCAGTCTACATCACCCTCTTATTATAAGGAAGTATGTATACAAGTTTGAGTCCAGGTCAAAGGTCAATATTATTGTGATATTGGTAAATGGTTTGGGTTTTTTTAGCATTAACATTTGTGTTTAGCTCAACTTAGTAGTTCATACATGTACCTCATGTTTGTTTAATTATATGGGACACAAACTTAAATACATGCTTCCTTATAATTGGACACGCAATGTCCTTCATGGTCAAGCGGTCATTATATTTTTTGAAAAAATGGGTTGTTTCAACAGTAGCATTTTGTATTTAGCTCAACTTCACTGTTTATATCTCGTGTTTGCTTAATCGTACTGGAGCCAGAGTTGGACACATGCTTCTTTATCAAGGGTGGGAATGGCACCTTGGTGGCAACATGTCAATGGTCACGGTCAACATGCCCTTGCTAAAACATAGTTTTTATGAAAACTAACATTTACGTTGAGCTCAACTTAGCAGTTTATATTTCATGTTTGGTTAAGTATACAGGGACACATCCTTCTGATAATGAGATGGCATGACACAATCACCTTGGCATCAAAAGATCATAGCCAGTCTGATAATGCATCTTATGCCAAAACTCAAGGTTTTCTCAACAATAACATTGTATTTTTCCCTCACCGGTGCACTTCATATCTCATGTGTTAATCATGCTGCACCCAAACTTGGACACATGCTAATGAAAGTGGATGAGACAACTATTTTGGGGTCAAACGGTCTCAATGCTCATTGTCATTGATAAATATATTCATATGCCTTCTACATGTATATTTATTTTATGTTTGAAATCAAGCGTCATAGTTTATTGCAAAGTCGTAAAGTCAAGCTTCATGTCTTAAGCTGTTTCTGTGGACTCGGACACTTATTCATCCTCTATGTGTGCCTCATCTTCCTTCACGACGATTCTGCATATCTAACAAACTTGCAAACTAGTTGTTTCGTGCCGCCGCCACATGTACATGTACAATGTGTGATATATGTGGCAAAACATGCATATAAGGGTGGCACGCGGGGCAGTCCTAGTTAATAATGTTATTCTCTTTTCTTTTTTTTAGATGAACAAACGTCAAGAATATATCGCCAGCTGAGTCATCTCATCCACTGTGTGTATAATTGCCAACAGAACCATCCATCCATGTGTCTGTCATTGACTGAGTAGCCCAGATGTGCATCTGCATTTGAACGGTTTCTTCCAAACAACAATGTCAGGAATGTACTTGTAATTATCATTAATATGAGTAATATGCATAGATTTAATCCATTCTGTTGAAGCAAACTAATCAAAATGGTGCTATCCTTTGACATTCGTTTATTCTGTGAGAATTTGAAGGCGACTAAGCCACCATATGAATGTCCGGTGGAAGGCTGTGGGAAGGTGTACAAGAGCTTCTGTGGTATTCAGTTTCATATGTACAATTATGATCATGATAATCCGGACACAAATTCACCATCCCGCAAACCAAACAAAAAAAACACGGCAAAGCAACCTCTCGCTAGTTGGCACCATCGAGCACACCGCCGCTCCCCAACACCGCCACAGTTCTTCCGATCACCAAACAGAGAAACATTGACATATGCAGAAGCTCAAAGACTAGTTGAGGTTGATTTCGATGGACGAATACATCGCATTAATATCTATGAGCCTCTGGAAATTATCGTCAAGGAGGAAATTGAAAATATTGAAAATGTTGAAAAAGAAGAAAATGATAACAAAGAAGTCGTAAAAACACCTTTAAAGCCTGCTAAATGCTCCGAAAGTAATAAAGGCAGAAAAGAAGTTATTCTACCTCCCACTCCTGCTGCTGCTAGTCCACCACCTCCCTCTCCACCCCCTCCTCCACTACCTGCAATCAAGTTCCCGGAGGCACATTTTCATGTTCTAGAAGACTATATAGCTGCTAAGAATCCGGTTGGTCTACCAGAATCCTATTACCGCTACATTGAGAAATCAGCCGAGGAGCTTGATGAAGAAGTTGAGTATGATATGGATGAAGAGGTAAGAATGAGATAATTTATTGAACCATACTGTATATGTTTGTTAGCTCACCTGGCCTCAGTGGCCTGAAAGGCCATGTGTGCTCATGCCATGCCGATCATCTGTCCGTTCATTGCCTGCAACTTTTCCTATAAGTGACTTCAAGAATCACTGGGCCAAATTCAATCGTATTTGGCAGGAAGCATCGTTAGGGCATGGATATCAAAGTGTGTTCAAACTAAGCCGATAGGCCAAATTTGGCCAGTGGCCATCTTGGATTTTAACAGATTTTTGGAAACGTATTTAAAAATTGTCTTCCTAAACTGCTTTGGATATGATTATGGACTAAGGGGCATTAAAGTTTGTTCAAGAGAAGTTGGTACGTCAAAAAAACATGGTAGTGGCGGTCGTGAACCAATCAAAATGTAGCATGTCTGGCAGCCATATTGGATTTTTCTATCTTTTAAGCCGAAATTGTTTTTATACAGGTTTTTGGGTTTGCTGATTTCCACTTTCGAAACTGTCCGATAAATTGTTTAGTGACCATCTTGGGGTATTTTCCCGTCAAAACTCCCATACTAAATTAATGGAAAATTCAAAATATGTTCTCTCGACCCACTCGCCCGATTTCACTTATTTGGCTACAAGCATCCTTAGGGCATAGAGATCTAAATTTGTTCAAAAGAGGCTGATGGGCCAATTTGGTGAGTGGAAAATTGACCAACAGACATCCTGCATTTTGGCCGATTTTTAGAAATCTCCAAAACCGCCTGGGTGTGTCCATTCAAAACTCATGAAACATCATCTGGGGCAACAGCTGAACCAAGTTTGTTATGGGGAATTTGTTTCGTCTGCGACCTTGGATGACATAGTTTTCACGAAATCGAACTACAGAACCTCTGAATGGATTGGGCTGAAATTTGGTAACTAGGATTAGGCATTAAGCTGTGTTTAAATATCTGCCAATTTGGCCGGTGAACATCTAGGATTTTGGCCAAATTTTTTTATAAGTTTAAATATGATCGATTCAAGACTCATGAAACATCATCTATGGCAACAGCTGAACCAATTTGCTCCAGGAAACTTGATTGGCCATATTCTTCAGTGACCATGTTGGATGACCTAGTTTTCACGAAAACAACTCTAGACCTGTTCAGTGGATCGGGCTGAAATTTGGGAAATATGTTTAGGCATTAAGGGCCATTAAGCTGAAATTATATATTTAAGTTTTTGTACATTTCAAAATGGGTCATATTATGTGATGGTGCATGGTATCTGTCTGTCTGTTAGCAAATCCGTGTCCGGGGCATATCTTAAAAACATTTGAAATTTGTTCTCCCATGCACATATTTGGCGGAGATGATGTGTCATGATTTTGTTTCGTAGAAATCTGTTGATATTTGCTAGAGTTATCCCCTCTGAGTTTGTTCAAAGGAAGTTAATACATTAAAAAATATGGCCACCATGTACCAATCAAAATGAAGCGTATTTAACAGTTATATTAGATTTTTTGTTTGATGGATTTTGAAGCCGAAGTTGGTCGTATATATAGGTTTTTGTACACCGTTTTGGAAAAAACTGGTCGTGTTTATTTGATGGCGAGTGGCGTCTGTCTGTCTGTTAGCAAATCTGTATCCGGGCCATATCTCAAAAACTTCTTAACCTACATTTGTTCTCCCGTGCACATATTTGGCGGAGACGATGTGTCATGATTTCGTTTCGTCGAAATCTGCATATTTGCTAGAGTTATCCCCCCTGAAATGGGTAAAATGTGTCAACAATTTTTGTACGTGACGTATCTTAAAACCTTTCCGAATCTACATTTGAAATCTTTGCTCCTGTGCACGTAGTAGAGGGAGATGAAGTGTCATGATTTCGTTTCATCGAGATCTGTCAATATTTGCTAGAGTTATCCCACTGAAATATGTAAAATGCGTCAAATATTTTGTGTCCGGGCCATATCTCAAAAACCTCTTAACCTACATTTGAAATCTTATTCTTCGGTGTACATATTAGGCGGAGACAATGTGTCATGATTTTGTTTCAGTGAGATCTATCCATATTTGTCAGAGTTATCTGCCCTGAGAAGAATACAATTCGTCAAAAAATATTTTCCGGCCCACATCTTAGGGAGTTTTGAACCTGCATTTGAAATTCGATTTCCAGACATATACGTGGAGACGAAGTATCATGGTTGCTATTACACAACAAACATCCATTACCGTTCAATCACTACTTGCTAAATCAAACTATCTGCATTTAGCACCAGAAAAAGATTTTTATGCTTGCTTTCATGCCCCCCATATGCCTATACCACCTCAGTGTACCCTCAACCAGGCTTCTGTTAGAGTACACTCAGCATACAGCCTGCATTAGACTGGCACCAGTCTATACTCACTCCTCTAAGACCTAGGTCAAAGTGCATGCATGCGCATGTGCAGAGGAGACTAAGAGTAACATAGAATCACTCAAATTTTTCTGCTAACAGACAATTTTGTTTGTGCCAGTAAAAGTTTTTTGTGCTTACCATCTGTGTCAGATATTTATTTAAGAGGATTACTTCGTAATATCATACCTGCAATGAAGTCCCTATTATCTAAGTTACGTGGTAGAGTAACTTTATGCTTTTATATGTATTATTTGTACTTTTCTTTCTTTGTTACCGGTTTTCGTGGTAGTCAACTATGCCTTACCATTTATACACTCATAAACACGCTAATGGGGATTGCTATAATTATCAATCCTCGGTACCCTTAACATGAAGAGTTCAAAGTTTATTTCTAAAAGGTAACCTTTTACTTATACAGATCTATGATTTGAATTTACGTTTTCCCGCCTTTTCTAGCATGTGCTTTCTCTGCCTTTGTTAGGCATTTGTTAGAGTTGGCTAGAGATTTCAGAAGCTGTATGTTTCATCTTTTCCTATTTTTTTTGTTTATAGGATTCTTTGAAATCAGCTGAGAAGGTGAAATGTTCATTGTCTAAGTGTGATCGCCATCACCCCTCTGAATTCGCTGAGCACGTGTGCCTTAAGTGTACTTTATGTACACCTAACGTTATGTGCGGTATTTGCAAGGGGTGGTCGCCTGCTTTACAAAAGATTTACTTCAAAGATTGAATTTCAAAAACGTAGGTGGCCTCTAATCGCTCCCCTCCTATTGCTGCAAAGAGAAAACAATCTAGTCCTAAATTAGAAAAAGAATTCCTCCAGCAGTGGAATGGGGGGGGGGGGGCCCCGCCTCCATCTTCTAGCCAGAATAGCGACATGGTTTTGGCTCTTTTCCCCCATTTTGAGTCGTTTGCCACTGTCTAAGCTCAGTCTTTGGACAAACATATTTCTTCGGCAATTCGAGCAGCGAAAGCGGACAGTGACTCAAATGGAACCATTCCGAATCCTAAAGGCCATATCCGTAAGTGGGGGAAACCCGTGTCCCTCACCACGAGACAGGTGGCGAGTCCTAAGGCCAAGAAAAAGGATAGCAGGAAGAGAATGGTGGGCTCGTGCAGATCATCAAATTCTCAAACCCACATAAATCTTGGGGCCAGGCAAGACCTTCAAGTGATGGTGCGGTACGTGTCCAGTTCACAGATTGCCAATGTCAAAGTCTCAGTCATTCCAGTTGTGCGCAACGTTCGTAGGTTGCCTGTTTTATTTTCTGCTGGTTGCGAGGATAGTTCGATCGTTTCTTCCTGTCCATGTTCTGCCGGTGCCGCCATTTCTGGGTATTCTGTTGCCCCGGGTCTGCAGGACCTGGATCAACTGCCGACTTCTGTTTCTGGTTCCCGCTCTTCCGCTGCCTATCCGACATCCTGTGTGGCTGCGCTTCCGGGTCTTCATGATCTTGGTCAGCTTCCGCTTGGTGCTTCCGGTTTAAGTAGTTCCGTTTCCGGGCTGGCATCCGGTTTGACTTTCGGATTTGCTGTTCATCCAGGTCTTTATGATCCTAGTCGGCTTCCGGTGTCAGCTTCCGCTTCCCGCTCGACTTCCGGTTTTATTGATGACTCGGGTCGGTATGATCCTAGTCAATTTCCTTTTCCAGCTTCCGGTCTTCGCACTTATGTTTCCCATGCGACTTCCGGTCCGACTGAACTACAGGGTCTGCAGGATCTTGGTCAGTTTCTGACTTCCGCTTCCGGTTCATGTATTTCCGGTCTTGGCTTGACTTCCGGCTCATGTATTTCCGGTTCCAAGATTGTTTTCCCACTTCGTTTTTTTCGTTCATCTGGGGATAGGGTCGCGTATGGTTTCAGGGACATCAATTTCCGTGTTCATTTTTTTAGGTCCTAGTCATCATCTGGCCTAAGAGTTAGTATTATTTTCTCAATTGCTTTAAAGGATCGGAATAGTCAATGGCTGTAAAGCTTCATACAGAGACATTGACAGTCTTAAATTTATACAGACATTCAGCATTTATTCTTTAGCAGTAACAGTATTCAACTTAATTAAAGACTCTTCCGACTCGTTCCCGTATGGGTTTTTTGGTTTAGCTTATTTTCATATACACCTATCGTAGGGTTATATAGAACACTCAGCCGATAAGGCAATTGTATTCTTCCGTCAAGCGTGTATTTTCAGTTAGTCTTAACGTTTCCATGCTTCGTTATTTAATTTTTTCTTTCGGATTTAGCTTATTTTAAAATTTATTTCTCTTTCTGTCTAACTTTCTACACATCATCTCTAGATACATAATTTTTTCTTTCACCCGCCTTTAGATGGCCAGTTGTCTTTGGGCCATTCAGCCTTTTCTCTTGCTCCTTTCTCCTCTTATGTTGGCAGGTTGACATATTTATTTTAACCTTAGGGAGTTAATTTGTTGCCATTTTTGTCCCGTAATTTTTTATTCTAAATCTCGGCTTTTATTTCTTCTTCTTTTCATTTTATGGGTTATTTCTCCTTTCTTAATGTCTTTATACTTGTGGACATTATTCTTGGTTCCATTCCCTTCTCAGGTTTCCCTGCCTTGATTCTATTCCTTTTCAGTGGCTGTCAGTTTTTTCTTCTCTCTCATCATGGTTACAGCGAGTCATTTCGCCCTGGTTTCATGTCGCCTCTTTGTCATTTCTTCAAATCTTGGCCTGCCTTTAGTTTTATCCTTTTACTTAAAAGTTTGTTCTTTCCTTACATCTCGACGTCAGTTTTTCTCGGCTAGTAACGGTACATTTTTAGTTCTTTCCTCCTACTCCCGGCAGCTGTCAATCATCATCTTATCTGTCAATTTGACATATTTCTTTCCCTTTTCTCATTTTCCCGTTTAATTACTTTCATGATATCTTTCTATCGTTTTGTAGTTTTCTGGGGGTTTTCTCCTAGATCAGAGTTTATTGTGCTGATCCTTTGTCTTTATGCATGTTTATTTCATAGCTTTATTTTTTCTATAGGCTTTTCTGTATTATTCACTTCCTTCTTGTCATTCTCAGTAGATGGTTTTCAGTTGTTTTTTCTGTACGTTGGTTTCTATCTTGTGGGGGCTGTTGTGTGAGATCAGGTTTTCTGTCATGTAAGTTTAATATCTTCTTAAAGTTCTCATCTATTCTTAAAAGATACATATCCTAGCTAAATGTATGACTATTTGTTAATTTATGGACACTAACTAGCTAGAACTGTAGCCGCCATTTTAGATAGATATTTGATGGCACCATTATTTCAGACTATTGTCTTCGCCGGTGAGCAATTGTTCGTATAAAACCATTCTCATAACGCTAATGCTAGTCATTCTTTTGCTGGCTTTCAAGGTGAGCTCATAGTAAGCATAGCGTAGTACATACTTACTGTTCAATCACACGACCCGGTCTCAGCCACCCCATGTGGGAATGATTTGAGAATCTCTTTATTCTTTCTTGCATCTAAATTTGGAAAGTGACTATGTAACTCTTAGTCTCCTCTGCGCATGCACTTTGACCTATGTCTTAGAGGAGTGAGTATGGACTGGTGCCAGTCTAATGCAGGCTGTATGGTGAGAGTGTACTCTAACAGAAGCCTGGTTGAGGGTACAATGAGTTGGTATAGGCACATGGAGGCGTGAAAGCAAGCACAAAAATCCTTTTCTGGTGCTAAATGCAGATAGTTTGATTTAGCAAGTAGTGATTGAACGGTAAGTACGTTTATAGTGTTTCATAAAACTACAGACCAACCCACAAGTCCATATTTGCCAGAGTTATACTCCCTGAAAAGATTAAAATTCATTAAAGACGGGCGTATTTAGCCCCGCACGGTAGCGCTCTTGTTTAATATGCTGATTTCAAGTTTTCGAAACTGTTGGAAATAACAGATTGGTGGCCATCTTGGATTTTTCACCGGCAAAAACTCCCATAGTAGCAAAGCAATGGGAAATTGAAAATATGATTTCAAGAACTATTGGACCAATTTTAACTAGATTTGGTAGAACACATCCTTGTTGTGGTTTTACATAAAGGCGATAGATGACTTTTCTAGTTGAGGGGGTCTACGGTACATAGGCTATGCCTTTAGTGGACTCCCGGTATGCACAATATGTACTGTAAATATCATTCGGCCAAATAAGTGAAGATTCAATTCAATTCATGTTCCACATGAGCGATACAGGCACCTTGGGCCTCTTGTAGTTTCACCATGTCAACCATGAATACATTTTAGCCCCCATGCCTTTAAATTTCACCCAAACCACAACGTTAGACATGTTAGAGGGTGTGTCCAATATAATGAATGTGCCCATTTTAAGCGACTTGAAAATTCTCTAATTTAGCATATATCGAAAATGAAAATATTTCCTTGAAACTTGAATTCCTTGTAAAGTGGTTGAATTTAGTAATAATTTGCATAAAATCAAAATATTGACATAAACTCATTCTCCCGGTAGTTAAACATGCATAGATTGCCTCGTACAGTGCCCTCTTTCTAGCCAATTGAGCTTAGGCTGTGACAACCATCCATTGTCTGTCCATCCATGAAGAACCGTTAGGGCATGGAGATACAGGTTTGTTCACGCGAAGCCGATCAGCCTATTTAGCCGGTGGCCAATCTTGGATTTTGGGTGATTTTTATAAATGTTTCTTCGCTGAAACAGCTTGGGGAATCAATTCAAAACTCATGAGATACATGTATTGACTAGGGCATGAGCTGAACCAAGTTTGTTCAAGGGTAATTGATTGGCCAAATGGTTCCGCAGCCATCTTGGATGTCATAGTTTTCGAGAAAACAACTCCAGAACCGCTGAATGGATCAGGCCGAAATTTGGGAGATATACATGTAGTTTGTTTACAGGAAGTTGATACATCAAAAATCAATGTGAAACTTATGTATGTGTTTTATTTGAAAAGCTGACTTGAAGAATGCATATCAAAATTAGTTCACGGATTTGTCATTACGGATTCTCCTAAGAGTAATGTACCCCCAAAATGCAGCCTGGGATGCCCAAAATGCAGCCTGGGATGCCCAAAAGTCGGAGCAGTGTGTCCCATGGGACCCCTAAAAATCTTGTATGTTTGTAATACTAAGTAGTTTTATAGGTTTTTACACAAAAATACCTACAAAATATAGTATGGGATCACCATAATTCATAGTCCTGAGACCATGGTACCCTCTAATTTAAGCAATGATAAGAAGTACTGCAATGGGATCAGCTGATTTCAGCTTGGCACCCCCCCCCCCACCAGATTTCAGCTGGGACACCCCAGATATTAGTGCGTGCGCGTGTGTGGTCCCTGGGACCTCCAAAATTTAGATGCCATGAGGAACATGCTTGTCATCATTCACAGCAATGGTGAAACAAATTTGTCGTAACATGTATGTATGGGCAAAGTGCATACAAGTAGATCCTTGACTAAACGTGTGTTGTGTATTTAAATGATGTGAGCAACGCTTCATTTCTATATGGAGTTTAATACATCATACTTCATATGGAAGTCTGAAAAAGTATGAATTATAAGAAAAATATGGAAAATTCAACATTTTCTTCTAACATTTTGTAAAAAATATATGGAAAATCACATTTCTGTGGCGTGATTCTCATTGTCAAAATAATATAGATAATATTCAAAATATTGGCGATCTCGGTTAGTGAATCCCATTTTTTTGCAACTTTTGATACTTTTTTTAAATAGACAGTGATTGGAGACATCATGAAGTGTATCTGGAAATTGATAAATTATGTCAGAAAGAAGTATGGAATTTCATTGTGGAGAAGCTGTATGAACCCTGACGCCGTAATAATGGTCAAGATGGGTAGGAACAAAATCTAGATTTGTACTTGATGATTTTTCATTTGCATGTCAATGAAGGTCCAAAATTGTCAAATCCGGTTGTAAAAATTAAAAAACAACAGCTCATGGCCTGCAAATCAGCATTAAATGTTAAAGCACATGTCTGATTAAGTAATTTTTGGGTGATTTGACCAGTAAAGCATTCAAAGCTTTGTAGTTTCTTATTCCAGCCAGATGTACTGTAGCTGCTAAACTTGCAGTCTAGAAAGTCAGTTTTGTTTTTGTTTTGGCCAGACAAATTTAAATGTATGTTTTCATATTTCGCGGTTTCTATTGTTTTGTCAGGATCATTCTTGGCTGGTGCTTGTGAATGAACGCCGACACTCTAGTCACAATGCAGAAATAAAACAGGAGCAATTTGAGCTGTTGATGGATCGCTTCGAGAAAGAGGCATTCTTCCAGAGTCAGTCCTCAGGCAATATAGGCCCTCCAATTGATGAAGACGCTGTATGTACAATCTGTATGGATGGAGAATGTCAGAACAGCAACGTGATTCTCTTCTGTGACATGTGTAACTTGCCTGTTCATCAAGAGTGTTACGGCGTACCTTATATTCCCGAAGGGCAGTGGCTGTGTCGTAGATGTCTTCAGTCACCATCATGTGCTGTTGATTGTTGTTTGTGTCCTAATAAAGGTGGTGCTTTTAAGCAAACGGATGACTCACGGTGGGCTCATGTGGTCTGTGCTTTATGGATTCCGGAGGTCGGATTCGCAAATACTGTATTCTTAGAACCAATAGACAGCATGTGTAACATCCCATCTGCTCGCTGGAAGCTGTCATGTTACATTTGCAAGCAGCGAGGTACCGGGGCATGTATTCAGTGCCACAAAACAAACTGTTACACAGCATTTCATGTGACCTGTGCTCAACAAGCAGGATTGTACATGAAGATTGAGCCAGTTAGAGACCCAGCAAATCCTACAGCGGCAATCAGTGTACGGAAAACCGCTTTCTGTGATGTTCACACGCCCGCCGACTCTGAATGCACACCGATGGTCATGTCTGACGATAGCCCAGAAAGATCAAACTCTGCTAAGAAGGACAAGGCCAAATCACGAATCAAGATGAGGAAGGCGCGGAAGATCTTAGCGGAGAAGCGCAATGCAATGCCTGTGGTCTCTATTCCTATGATTCCTGAACAAAGGTTTGTAACACTAAATGATAATGTTAAAATATTAAACAGTTGCCCTTTAGTGGTAAAGCTGGCCTCTGCAGTATGATGCCATGAAAAAACAAGCTTGTCATCATTCACTTCAATAGTGAAACAAATTTTAGTATTTAAATGTTCATTTACATACCAATAGAAGATAATTTTGGAATTTTATCACTGAAATGGCTGACTTGCTAACTGACCCAGTCATTCATCTCCAAGTGTCATTTCATTAGTGTTGTGCATAATGCTCTGGTTAGCCCCTCCAAATGTCTGGATTGACACCCAGTGGGTTACACCCCTGCGCCACGTTGAGGCGGAGCATATAGTCTTAAACAGGGGTATCTAACTGACCCAGTCAGTGTGTGTGTGTGTGTGTGTGTGTGTGTGTGTGTGTGTGTGTGTGTGTGTGTGTGTGTGTGTGTGTGTGTGTGTGTGTGTGTGTGTGTGTGTGTGTGTGTGTGTGTGTGTGTGTGTGTGTGTGTGTGTGTGTGTGTGTGTGTGTGTGTGTGTGTGTGTGTGTGTGTGTGTGTGTGTGTGTGTGTGTGTGTGTGTGTGTGTGTGTGTGTGTGTGTGTTGTGTGTGTTGTGTGTGTTGTGTGTGTGTGTGTGTGTGTGTGTGTGTGTGTGCCATTATAATGTCACATAGTCTGTCCCTGTGTGTCATATACAAGTTCTGTTTGATACGTCTCCGTGACTTAATCAAAGCAAGCACAACACATGTACTGCTGTTTATTAGTCCCCTACCGGTAAAAAAAAGGTGGGGGTGGGGCGGGTTGACTATAGGTTTACACTCCGTCTGTCTGTCTGTCTGTCTGTCTGTTGCAGTTGGTTTTCTGCACTTTTTCGCAGTCCTTCAAGATATTCAACTGAGAATTGGTACTTTGCTTTGTTATGAGAAGTTTTAGACCAAGTTCGAGTTTCAGGCGTATGCATCAATTTTTATGGCGTTCTGCCCCCTTTCGACTTAAGAAATACAAAAAATATCAGCTTTCCACACTTTTTCACACTCCTTCAAGATATTTAAAGGAAAAGCGGTACACCGCTTTAGTATAAGGAGTTACAGAGCAAGTTCCAGTTTCAGACATTTTCGTCAATTTTTCATGGGGTTATTACCCCGTTTTGACTTATGAAATTCAAAAAATATTTGTTTTCTGCGCTGTTTCTCGCAGTCTTTCAAGATATTAAACTGAGAATTGGTACGTTGCTTTGTTATGAGAAATTACAGACCAAGTTAGATTTGCGTCAATTTTGATGGAATTACATTCCCTTTCGACTTAGGAAATAATAAAACTATCCGTTTACAATACCTTTATGGTCATTAAACATGTACATGTAATAGTCTTCTCACGGGCTGCAAATTGCCATTTCTCAGATCCATTAAACCATTAATTAAACCATTGAACAATTAAAGAATTAATGCCAGTCAGTTGCCATAGGAAATGCTTTTTGATAGCTGACATATATTGGGTCTCAACGTTTTAAGATTGTGCTGACATAAATATGGACATTCAGAAAATTGTTCAACTTTCATAGGCAGTTGTTTCATATTTTGCATGCAACTTATATTGCTGTATGTATCTGGAGACAGAGGGGACATTCCTTATCTTGTTGCAATGCGTTTGATTTCAGGTTAACAAAAATTGCAGCTCTTGTAGATATTACGAGGAAGAATAATTTTCTTAGTCAGCTGATCAGTTACTGGACACTGAAGAGAAAGGCGAGAAATGGTGTTCCGTTACTACGACGATTACAGTCAAGTCACATGACACGTAATAAAGACCAGGTGAGAAATCGTGTTGACATATTGTAATAATATTCTGTGTACATGCCGTTTATGGAGGTCCAGGTGGTCTGGATTTTGTATTAGATTTATGGAGGTTCAGGTCTGGGTTTTGTATTAGATTTATGGAGGTCCAGGTCTGAGTTTTGTATTAGATTTATGGAGGTCCAGGTCTGGGTTTTGTATTAGATTTATGGAGGTTCAGGTCTGGGTTTTGTATTAGATTTATGGAGGTTCAGGTCTGGGTTTTGTATTAGATTTATGGAGGTCCAGGTCTGGGTTTTGTATTAGATTTATGGAGGTCCAGGTCTGGGTTTTGTATTAGATTTGTGGAGGTTCAGTTCTGAGTTTTGTATTAGATTTATGGAGGTCCAGGTCTGGGTTTTGTATTAGATTTATGGAGGTTCAGGTCTGGGTTTTGTATTAGATTTATGGAGGTTCAGGTCTGGGTTTTGTATTAGATTTATGGAGGTCCAGGTCTGGGTTTTGTATTAGATTTGTGGAGGTTCAGGTCTGGGTTTTGTATTAGATTTATGGAGGTTCAGGTCTGGGTTTTGTATTAGATTTATGGAGGTTCAGGTTTGGGTTTTGTATTAGATTTATGGAGGTTCAGGTCTGGGTTTTGTATTATATTTTTATCTGCAGATATCAGGTCAATAAACCATCATGTCTTCTCATTAGTTAGTCAGTCACAAAAACTATCTCAAAAACTACTGATCAGATTTTTCTCAAATTCTGTTACCACGACAGATTTTAGCACTGGAATGCTTGAAAGTCTCAAAGATCTGATCCCATAGCGACTATCGACATTGTTTATTAATGGGCATTAACCTTCGAATTTATTCCAGAAAATTTAAATTTTCTCATAGACCAGAAGATTAATTCTGAAAATTTGGAATGAGTCATTCCAGTGGTAAATTTAAAAAAATAATCTCGAGCCTACTGCAGAAGCTGTTTCTCAGTGCCTTGAGTTTTAACCCTTTAACCCCGAATTTATTCCAGAAAATAAAAAATGTCCATTTGCAGGCCAAGAGAAGAGTATTTTTGAAAATTTACCACTGGTTATCGAGCCAATCATTCCAGTGGTAAATTTTCAAAAACATTCTTCTTGGTCTGCAAATGGACATTTCTCAAGACAACTGCAGAAGCTGTTTTTGGCTGTTATGAGGGTTAGAGACTTAAAGAATTAAGCTTGAGTTCCTATAAATGCTTTCAATGGACCTTTCCAGTTTTAGCTATGCCCCGCCCATCACTAGCTAAGCTCCACCCACACCTCGCCGTGTTGGGTTTGATCGATCCCCAAATGCCCTAGCTATCAATTTCCTGAAAACTATAGAGGGAAGCTGTTGAATATATTGTAACTAATTTGACTGGGTGCTGTTGCTGCCTATGGCAGCAACAGCGCCCAGTCAAATTAGTTTCAAAATAGTCAACAGAATATTTATTAAATAATAAAAGCAAACAATTTGTACAACAATGCATAGACCAGACCGTCTTCAAATATGCGTTCGTGATGTACTTATCGACGTCATTCATGACATCATTCATTATGATGTCATTCTACACATCGCGCAGTTCATTATGACGTCATATGATGGGTGGGCACTCTGGAAAGGTGAATTGTGAAATCACAAACATAATAAATTATATTCAGACTTCACTGTTGAAAAAATTAGTTCTATTAGGGGGGGGGGGGGTTGTGGGGGGGTTCTAACAGTCAGAATAAACACAATAGATCTATGGGTAGTTTGTGCGTGCGTGAGTATGTGCGTGCGTGCCTGTGTGAATTAGGAGGGAGCAAATATGTTGGATCCAAATTATGATTTAGCATCAGGCAAAGGACTTTACCAGATACAACTTTGATGAGAAAGTAGTTCCCTGGTGAAAAAATAAAAATGCATGTTGATCATCATTAAATGATGCTGCAATCTTGCAAGACCGCACGGCTAGTGAGAATTCTGCTAATTTTTTTCTGCTCTGCTGCTGATGATGAAGTCAGAATGTGCTACAGGAGTACAGCTCAGAAATAACTCGACGTGTTTCCAAAACAAAATAGAATGTATTGTTGAATATTTTTAATATAATTGGATTGGAAGGCATTGCTGCCTAAGGCAAGTCAGAATTTGCTACAAGAGTACAGCCCAGAAATAACTTAATGTTTCCAAAACAAAACTAGATTGATCGGTCGATGACGCGTCATCACAAATCCCCACGTTCACCGTTTTGAACTTTTGACACCCCCCACAAGCCACCCCCGGGGTCGGAGACAAATGTAAACATCCTTTTGCACTCCGCAACCATATGGGTAACTCATATATCAAATTTGGTTGAATTTCGTGCAATAGTGTTAGAGGAGTTACATTACAATCGATTTTATGACCTTTTGACCCCATTCCACAACCCCTGGGGATGGGACCAAATGGAAATGGGCTCATCCACTCCACATTGATATGGGTAACTGACATACTAAATTTGGTTGAATTCCGTCCAACAGTGTCAGTGGAATTGCATTACAATCAATTTTTTTACCTTTTCACTCACACCCTCCATCCACCCCTGTGGGCCGGACATTAATATGAGTAACCCACAGACCAAATTTGGTTGAATTCTGTCCAACGGTTTCGGAGGAGATGCATTACAATCAATTTCTGCAGGTTAAAATTTGACCTTTTAGCCCATCCCCCACCCCCTGGGGGCGTTGCCAAATCTGAATGGCCTCTTACACTCCGCAAATCATATGTGTAACTCAGATATCAAATTTGTTTGAGTTCCGTCTAACGATTTCAGTGGAGTTGCGTTACAACTGATTTGACCTTTTGCTCCTGCCATTTCCCCCCCCCCCCCCCCCCCCCCCCCCCCCCCCCCGGGTGCGGAGCCAAATCTAAATATCGTCTAGCAAAGCGGAATCATATGGGTAACCCACATACCAAATTTGATTCAATTCCACTTGATGGTTTGGGAGGAGATACCGTGACGGACAGTCAGACAGAGATGGACGGAGGCGAATACAATATCCCCCGACATTTTTTTTAAACGTGGTGATAGTAAGATGTATTGTATTTGTATTTGGAAACATGTTACGTTATTTATGAGCTGTCCGGGTAGCCGAGCATCAGCATATGATAAACCACAGCCTTTGTATTATGCAATACTTATACTCAATATTTCCTGCACTGCTGCTGTAATTTATTCTTACGGTTAATCTGTGTGAGCATCATGTTGCTGAATCTGCTCAATCCCCGCTCGGTGCCAGACATTCTTTTCCAACGTGTCTGCAATTAACCCTTTAATGGCTCAGCCGTATTCTTCTTCTTTTCGTTCGCTGATCATACCGCCAGTCCTGTAAGTGACTATCGACATGATCATAAGCGTTAAGTGCGTGGATCCATGGTTTATTAGAGTGCGCCGTGCGGCCTGGAACCTCCGTCTTCAGCACTCGAGGTTTCTGTCAGGGTTACCTCACCCTTACCTCCTTTAGTCGCCTCTTACGACACGCAGAGGATACGGAAGGTGTATTCTAAGCCCCACCTACAGGGCCGGCTCAGCCGTATTAAAACCCGTCCTTTGATGTGCTATTGAGGAGATCCAATGTTTGCAGGCCAAGAAACGACTATTTTTTGCAAATTTACTGCTGGAATGCCGAGCCATACCAGTGGTACGTTTTCAAAAATAGTCTTCTATTGAACTTCTATTATGCTTCGCCAGCCAGCCAGCCTGCCAGCCCAGTTTACCTTTGTCCTTACCTTGCTAGCCAGCTAACCATTCTTAACTAGTACAACGAAATAATGTCATGCTTTAATTGCTTTTCATGCACTTTTTGTCGACCCATACACAGAGCTCAGGATGGTGGACCTTAGTGATCTGTATGACATACCGCATCCAGTCTGACCAGCAACTACAATGTTAATTCCTCCAAATCTCCCCCCCCCCCTCCCCTCCCTGAAGAGTTGGCATGTGCACACATTGTAGTTACATCTGTACACTAGATATGGATAAAACCTGTCTATAGCGGGCACCTGCTGTTGCTGCTTTTGGGACTAGGAGCTTACAGGTAGTCCTTTGCTTAGAAAAGTGGTCATGTGAATGATCGACCATCATCTGGTCCTGAAAATCAAAAGCTATAATATTCCATAGATCTATAACCAATGAATTGTATTTTAATCGTTTTTAAAATGGTCAAGCCAACCAAAATGACTTCAGCAGTGTCTTGAGGAATGTTCATTCGCAGGCGAGAAGATTATTTTTGATAATTTATCACTGGAATTACTGCCTCGTTACTCAATCCAGTCATTGCAGTGTGAGTGTTTCAAAAATAGTTTGGCCCAAAAATGTAGCTTGACTTTAGAAGCAGAAATATTGATTTTCTTGACAAATCCTGAGCATTGGCATATGCTTATTCATTACACGGGATTATGTGCGTCTTTATTCTGTAGTAGACACATGTGATGACCTGTAGTATGGCCATTATAGACAGGCTTGACGCTACACTCCTGTAGTTGATTAATATGCTCATTCATAGATAGTGATTCTAAATGTATCTAAACATCAATTCAGCTTCAGCTAGATTAATAGTAATACAGAATGTACCGGCATGACTGGTAATTATTCATGAAACAAATATATTAATCATATTGGCACATCAGATATACAATCTCCCGGTGTGCTGATGCATATTTATCATTTCGAAAGAAAGAGTAATTTATGAAAATTTACAACTGGAATGACTGGCCACATTATGTATTCCTGCTGAAAAATAACTATACAGTTTATATATGATGGAATTGTTATGTCGATAAAACTAATGTGGACCCTGATTTTCTGCTGAAATTACACATTCTGATACGCTGCATACGTTAATTATACCGGTAGCAAAAGCACCCTTCTAGATCGTAGGTATGAGAACTGGCCTCAATGCTATCATCATCAACAAAGCAATATTAAGCTAATTACATCCAGATCTTAGGATTTATTAATTTACCCTGAGTTCAGGTCTCGGTATCAATGGTATTATCTTTTAATTGTCTTTTGGCGATGTGACCTTGGTTTGTGGAGGGGGAGATAGCCAGTAAACAGGAGTTGGGATAATTTAATACAGCACGATTGCAATACATAGGAATATTTGGATTAACTATGTATTAACCCTTAACCGAGCCAGTCATTTGAATGGTAAATTTTCAAAAATAGTGTTCTCTTGGTCTGCAAATGGACATTTTCTATGAGAAAATTGAAATTTTTCTTGAACAAATTGGGTGGCTAACGGGTTAAATAATAAAGTCTTGTACCTTGCAGTTGTGCTATACATAGTTGAACTATGTAGTCTTCGGTAATATTATATACTTCATATTTTTTAGCCCTTTAATTTCTAAATTTTTCAAGAATATCAAAATATTTGCTTTTATTCTCCATTTGCTGACCAAGAGAAGAATATTTTGGAAAATTTACCACTGGAATTACTGGCTTGGTTATCGAGCCAGTAATTCCAGTAGTAAATCTTAGAAAATACTCTTCTCTTGACCTGCAAATGGACATACGTCAAGGCCAGTTTTGTCAGGCTTCATCATGAAAGGATTAAACAAATTAATCCTATCAAATTTGTGATATAAATTAAGTGTTCCATCAGCTGACCGTGCTCTATATGCGTTATCAGTTTG
This sequence comes from Chaetoderma sp. LZ-2023a, assembly GCA_034401795.1. Taxonomy (NCBI): domain Eukaryota; kingdom Metazoa; phylum Mollusca; class Caudofoveata; order Chaetodermatida; family Chaetodermatidae; genus Chaetoderma; species Chaetoderma sp. LZ-2023a. The sequence continues at coordinate 126,657,426 of CM067371.1, read as the reverse complement.
AGGCAGAGAGCACATTTTATGAATGAATATTTCACAACGAGGACAAGCGCTTGTTTCTTCATGAAACGCCTGCCACGATAGATCAATGTGCTCCTGTGTGATCTATATTCACTTTCTGTTGGTTTATTCACACCCTCTTCCGTTTTAGGACACACCCAGATCTTTAACCCCTAATTAATCCTCAAATTTATTGAAGAAAGTTTTTAATGTCCATTTGCAGACCAAGAGGACACTATCTTTGAGATTGTATCACTGGAATGGCTGGCTTGGTTATCAAGCCAGTCATTCCAGTGATGAATTGTCAAAAATAGCCTTCATTTGGCCCACAAATGACATTGTTCAAGGTCACTGCAGAAGCCAGTTGTGACTGTCTTGACCACTAAATTGAATGTAACTACCGGCTGCATTTGTTATAAATAAGATATCTAGGAAACTAAGGAGTATGGGATGTAACTTTACCACTACATGTCATCATTACTCTTGTGCCAGGTAAAGGAATTAGGGTATTGTACTAGTGTTTGTGTGCATGCCTGTGTGTGTGTGTGTGTGTGTGTGTGTGTGTGTGTGTGTGTGTGTGTGTGTGTGTGTGTGTGTGTGTGTGTGCGTGCATGCATGCGTGTGCCCCAGAGATGTATCTAAAAAAAACTTGTGATCTGATTTAGCTCATAATTTAAGACAACAAAGGAACCTACTGCGCAAAAGAACTTCAAGAGACAAATGTATTGCCCGTGATCCGAATAAAAGTACCCTGATCCGGATTAGATCAAATTCTATATCTAAGGATATCTCAGAAACTACTGGTCCAATTTGGTTCTAAATTTAACACAGGAACTGGTGTGACAATACACTAGGATGCCACTCCCTTGGGCGTGATTCTGAAACTAGGAAATCTGAAGACTATAATGTGACAAAACATGAGGTGGAGTCTGCAATCCCTGATTGCACTTGTTATCCTACATGGATAGAATGGACTGTGTTAATCTAAATAGCCAGTGAGAATCTGAACACTTACTTGCTGGCTCAGCATATGTATATTAATATCTATCCAGAACTCTGCCTGCACTGTAAAAAACCACATGTGTCGATTCAATACCAGTTCAGTGTTCTGCACCAGAAACTTTGAAGTCAATGAGCTGTGCTTCTAGATTCTGTTTCCAGATAAATGCTGTTAAATAAATGTCCCAGATTTACCCTATACATGTGTATATATTATATAAATAAAACAAGTCTTTAGCTAAAGGAGAGTGCTATTTATACCACGTTAACTCTTGGATTCCAGAAAACATTTTGTCCAAATAATGTCCAATAACTCTTTCAAAGCGACCACGCATTGGTAAGTTGTTGAATATCTTGAGACAAATTTCTCTAGAAGTTGTTGCTACCCGAAGCAGAAACAGCCTTCAATTAAACTTGTTTCAAAATTTTCATAGACCTACACCTTGCATGTACATCATAAAACATAATTTATTGTCTGGTTTATGCTGCTGAAAATGGTAAAAGAAAAGTACACAACTACCCCCCACCCCCACACCTATCTGTTTCACTACCCTGGGGAGATGGTGATAATAGTTATAGAGGATCACAAGAGAGTTACAATTTATTAAATAAATAAATAAATAAAAAGCCTCTGCTTAATCAACTCATGTTAGTGAATGCCCTTTTGTAGGCCAAGGGAAGACTATTTTTGAAAAGTTACCACTAGAATGGCTGGCTCAGTTATTGAACCAGTCATTCCATTAGTAAATTTTCAAAAATAATTTGTCGTGTAAATTTATATTCTTCAAGAGCACCGCAGAGGCCAGTTTTGTCCGACTTGATCAACAAATAGTTAATAATTATCGAGGATCGTAATCGAGTTCCCATTTAAAATAAAAATGATCATAATTTATAGGGTTCATAAATACAAATTTCAAAAGTACTTGAATTTGAACAACAGTCATTGAAACTGTTTGAATTTGAAATTCGACTTGGAAAAATAGTTGAAAATGGCGTACCAGTATTGAAAAGTACATAAAAATTTATTTTCACAACATATGGCAAAAGTGGGATAAACTATAATGTAGTCTGAAGCTGCTGTAACCCTCAACCGGCCCAATGGTAGATATGTGGATAGACTGATGAGCCGGGATAGGCCCATCAGTCTATTCAAATATCTGTAATAAGCGATTGAGGGTCACCGCAGTGTCTGACTAATTATAAGGCAGTTGTTTATCACTCAGGATTCTTAGTAGAGATATTAATTTTCAAAAAGTTTCTTGGGGATTAACACCTGGAGCCACAAAATATTGGAAGAGAGCAGCTACTCCTCGCGGCTAGTCTGGATTTAGAGTCCTTGAAAATGCCAGACATGGTCCTTGAAAAGTCCTTGAAAGTAAAATAACCATATTCTTGTACATGTATGTACTATAATTTAATAAATATCAAGGGTCTCAAGGAGATATTTACTATAAAAATGATCAACATAGGAATGAAAATATTGAGGATTTTAAACAAGTTGTCATGTAATAGCTAATTGATCTATTTTAAAAGCAAATTTATACATCATTTAGGTAAAACTTTGACGTCTATATTGTACAGAACTTTGACGTCTATGTTGTACAGAACTTTGATACAGAACTTTGACGTGTATGTTGTACAGAACTTTGATGTCTATGTTGTACAGAACTTTGACGTCTATGTTGTACAGAACTTTGACGTCTATGTTGTACAGAACTTTGATGTCTATGTTGTATGTCCATAGCCAAGAAAATGTCACTAGCTTCAAGAGACCAAGCGATGTCTCAGAGTGATCAATGTCATTGGTTAGGAATGTTGGCTTCCCAAATCATGAACCAAAGTGATCTATCTATTGGTAACATACAATGTAATCTCATTCAAGGGTTTTATTGCCATCAATATGTTGTAAATTGATATTAAATACGGTACATTTATACCTTCGATGTGAGTTCCTTTAGCATAAGTCTTTCACATCCAAGAAATGCAACTAATTTTCCATCATAATGAAGAAACCTGGCATCTGGAAATATACAGAAATTATAATTGTTACAATTTCTTTTTCAGACAAAGAACGATCGACAAAGTGCAGCTCTTCGTGCCCAGTTGAAGTACTGGCAACGACTGCGACAAGATTTGGAGAAAGCGAGACTCCTTGTTGAGCTGATTCGCAAACGTGAAAGACTAAAGCGTGAAAAGGTAGAATACTTAATTACATGTGTTATTTGATAGACGGGTTCATGGCACAGTTTTAGATGATCTCGCATAGTGCACATTCATATATACACCTTTCATTAGTTTCCTCAATAACTATTCAGACTAAATGGATTTGAAGCAATTCCCTAGTAAAACTTGCAGGTAAATGAAAAATCCTCCTGGAATAGAATCAACAATTTGTGTTTGACATATGGAGGAACTGACGAGCTTGACATACAGCCACAGCCGTAACCCTTAAATGGTCAAGCCATCCAAAACCAGACTTTGCAGTGGCCTTGAGGTTGGGGGGGGGGGGGCAGTGGTTGGGGCCAGTCATTACAGGGATAAAGTTTCAAAAATATCCTTCTCTTTGCTTACAAATGGCCATTTAATAAGCAAATATTTGTATTTTCTTGACTAATCTTGATTCTTGACCATAAAAGGGTTAAATAATCATCTTCAATAGTGGTGTTATTGATCGATTGCACAATTTGTAACCTGACTGCAAAATAAAACGAGCTATTGTGATACCATCTGTGTTGTGCTACGGCAGTGAATTGTGACATCCAATTTTATGTGTACATATATATGCAGCGTGATAACAATGTAGTCAGAAAATTTAAAACCAAAAGATAGGTTATAGAGCCTGACGCTTGGATGCGTTGTGAATCCAGAAGTCTGAATGGTCAGCAGCTGTTTTTTCAGCTCCTTTAGACCCTCATGGGTTGAACCCGGGGATTAGCTCGGAATTGCCTATATATGGTCATGATTATATTGGTTTGCTGGTTTATAAGGACGCCATTTTTGATGGTGTCTATTTTTTGCCGGTTGATGTTTTTACCGGTTGAGCTGTCATGGCAGCTTAGGTGATTTTTACCGGTTGTTGGGGTTTTTTTTTACCGGTTGTTGGTTTTTTGCCGGTTGTGGCTGTCATGGTGGCTCGGTATAATTTTTTACCAGTTGTAAGGTATTTTTACCGGTTGTGGTTTTTTTACCAGTTGTAATAATTTTTTACCGGTTGTAATTTTTTGGCGGTTTCAATTGTTTTGCCAGTTGTGCCAATTTTTTCTTATGTATATACATTATACCGGTTGTGTCGCTCATTGGCGGTATATGTCTGTTATATCGGATGCTAAGAGTTTTTAGGAAAGGGGTGGGGGGGGCCCACTGGATGTGAGGTTTGACCTGGGTAGTCATTACCATTTTTAAGATTCAGACATGGCGTTTCGTTCTTTGAGTGGAACTCATCAGAGGCGCATGTTGGTATTTTGTATCACCCATGCCTAATCATTATGTAATCAAAGTCGAAATGTGAACTCAACAAATGTGTGGACTCGAGAGAATGTAGTCTCACCTGGTGTTAGAGCGCTTGGGGTTGTGATAGAAATAAAGAACAAATAAAAACTTACCAGGTGAGTATTATGTCTTTTGTTGTTACTATAGTGGGGCGGACATGTAACAAATTTGAGGTAAGATATTCCATTCTGGCAGAAAGCATGAAATTCGGCATATAGGTGGTTTAAGGTATGCTGAACATAATTAGATGCGGTGCCACATGATTCTACCAAGGGAACCCATTCAAAATGTCGGATTCAAAATGGCCGCCTTCCCAGCGGAAAATCTGCATTACTCAAGTTCTAGATGGAGTAGAGGGCTGGAATTGATGTCAAATTAAGTGTTTCTTGGGTCACTGGTTATGATTTTACCCATTACAATACTCTAAATAGATAAACATGCTAAAAAAATATTGTTATTATTATTATTATCGTCGTCGTCGTCGTCGTCGTCGTCGTCGTCGTTGTTGTAACATTTGTAAATTAGTAGTATTATTGCTAAACGTTTGTACACACATGTTCCAGGCGGAACATTTTAGAAACAAGTGTTCGCTACTCAAAACAATTGGTCTACACGTTTTCTCCAGTAAAAGTAATTGTATGCCAGCCCCTCGCTTCGCCAAGCATTATTTCGTTGCGGATTTCCATATAATTATTGTAGTTTCCTAAACTGACACTGACTATTTAAATATATCAGGAGAATACACAGCTGCATAGCAATCATGCACATGCGTATTGTGCTCTGCTTATAGACAGAGACAATAGCCTATTATATTCTCGCATTCAAGTCAATATGTCAAAGAAAGTGAAATTGACATCTGATCCCACAGTGGATTTAGCACACACGAACTAGTCCCTGTGTGTTATTTGCCAGCAATCCACAACGGAGCATCTCATAGATCCATGTAGTAACACAAATCGTGACAATGTTATTACGAGTTATAGGTCATTAGCTGATAACCTTGATAGGCTACAGCAACTCCATGCCCTTCCACCATACCTGGATCTCTGTAGGTTGAATGATGGATCTGGAATTGCGGAGACGCTCATAGAAAACTGTGCTAGGTGGCACAAATCTTGTTGGCATCTCTGTAGCCGGACTCGGGTTGATCGCGCCGTGAAAAGAAATGCGAAATTAGAATCCAGCGAGGATCTCAGGTCACCAGTCAAATCTAGATTGAGGTCTAATTTCACTATGCCAAGTATAAATGACCCCACTCAACCACTGCTTTTTCTGTGACCAACCGATAGAGCATGACATTCATAGAGCCGCAACAGCAAAATTTGACCAAAACATACGCAAAATGGTGACAGAACTGAGAGATACAAAACTTCTTGCTAAAATGTCATCTGGAGACATGACAACATTGGATGCTATTTACCACAAGACTTGTTTGACAAAACTATACACACGACATAGATCGCTTTCGAGAAGTGAATCTGGTATTGCTGACGATATGAAACCTGACTCTGTTGCTCTTGCAGAGCTAATATCATACATGGAAGATCGTCAAGCCTCTGAGCATCCTATTGGGAGCATATTTAAGCTTTCTGATTTAACACGATTATACACTCGCCATCTTGAACAACTTGGTGGTGCTATGCCAAGTAGGATTAACTCTACCAGGTTGAAGGAAACGATCTTGTCGAAAATGCCAAATGTGGAGTCGAACAAGAGTAACTATGAAGTGATTCTCACGTTCCTCTATTACTAGCCACCAAAAATGATGGAAAAATGAGTCACAACTCACGCCATGCATGCAAAATGAAGCAGATGGTAGAATGTTGCTCCACGCCTTCCATGTATATCACCAAGGTTATCGAACAATAATGATTCATGTTACAGATACAGACGTCTTAGTCCTAGCCATACGGACAGCAAACTTTCTTCATGGGTGTGATCTCTGGGTTGCATTTGGCCATGGGAAGACCTTCCGCTATGTATCAGCTCATGGCATTGCAACGGTTTTGGGTGCAGAAGCGTCACAAGGACTGCTATTTATGCATGCTTTCTCTGGGTGTGACACTGTGTCTGCATTTTGTGGGATTGGCAAGAAGACAGCATGGGAAGTTTGGAGGACTTCAGATCTATTCAAGTCACTATTTAGGAGACTGTCTGATGCCCCGGCGTCTCTGTGTGACAATGACATGGAAACGCTGGAGAGGTTTGTCGTACTACTGTACAAACGCATATCACCATTGTCAAAGGTTAATGAGGCACGAAAACGGCTTTTCGCTTTTGGCAACAGGCAGCTAGAAAACATTCGTCCGACCAGTGCAGCTCTGCTGCAACACACCAAACGTGCTGCGTTCCAGGCAGGTCATCTTTGGGGCCAATCACTCCACGCAAATGCAAAAACGCCATCGCCAGCTGACTGGGGTTGGGTCAGAGATGGAGACACTTGGTCACTGCAAGGGTCATTCCGTATAAGATGGACCAATGCCCGTCAACTCATAGTCACGGATTTCCTTCAAACTTTCTCAGTGTGAGCATGTGGATGTTTTAGTTGAGCATGACAATTTTTTAACTGATATGTGAAATACTTTTTGAAAAATGCCCTCTCAAAGACCCCTATGCTAAAATTGACAAAAGTTTCAAGTACAAATCCAATGTTTGAGACATCATATCTCATCCAATATACTGTTTACAATACTAGATCTTTTCATTCTAATGCTCTGGTCAGCATACTTGAGGAAAATAACAAGCAATATGTGTTGACTTGTTTTGGGTGTGTTTTAGGGGTCACCAAAAACGTTAAAAACAGCTAATTTTCCTGTTTCAACAAAATTTGGTGATACAGTAAAATGTATATTATAGTTGCTGTAACTAAATGATTTCTACCCAGTTCACTAGAGCTAATATTAGCTTAGTAATATTTACTGACTAACAGCAAGGTTTGCTCATCAAAGAATTTTGGGGGCCCAATGCACCACCCCTGTTCACAAAAGAGGGCCAACTTCATCGCCTATTAAGTCAAAATAACCCCTTTCAATTTTTATTTTATTTTGGTGAATGGTAGATATATGTTCAATAGTTACATGGTTAAAAGTTGCACTCTTACATTTGTTCCCTTTTGGAGCTATGGCATATTAGAAATGTGATATTTTTGTAAAACTTGTACGATATTCCATTTTTGGGGGTTAATAATTTTAAAATTATAGGGCCTAGAGGCATGAAACAAGCGATACAACCAGTTCTCCTGCTATATTAGATGAACCAATCAGCATTCCCTGGTTATATAATACATAAACATCGATTTTCTAGACCCAAAGACCTGACTCTGTTAAAATTTGACATTTTTCGCGACAATCTAATTTGTTTTAAAAAGTTTAAAATATCTCCACTTTAGCATTTTAGATACTTTTTCATCATAGGTGGACATTGAATGGTATATTATGGTCATATTAGTACAGCTACATGGACTTCTATGGCCATTTATAGACAATTTTGACACACTGCGACCAGGCCAATATGTGTAATCTCTCATACTAAAGTATGCCTAAATGTCACCCATTTCATGGAATTATTTAATAAACTGAGACAGGCATTGGTTAATACACATGATATAATATAAAAGTGTTAAGAGATAGTACATAATACTACATACCTCAGCAATAATTGATGATACGGTACATGATCCAGCATATACCGCTCCTCCAAATTATTTAAATAGTCCATTTATAAAGTCGATATCAGTTTGTGGAAAAGTGTACTGCCGGCCAGTTGCTGTCAATGGTGTTGACACCTTACTTAGAATGTCATAAAAAGGAACCCAGCACTGGTCTGTGCGCCTTGGCCAACTAAAGGATCGAGCTGGTCCATGCGGCTTCATAAACGAAATGAGACAGTCCTCATTTTCTAGACTAATTTCTAACACTATGCCAAACCACCAATTTTTGTCATACAATGCACCAACATAGTCACTCAAAGACAGTTCCATAGGGATATTTAAATTCTGAATCTCTGATGACATACCAAAATTCGCTTTACTGTGATAGAGTTAGTGTCATTTGGAACAAACGAATGGAATGACCTGGTTCCTTGCACTGTTTTGGCAAGGAGATACCGCTCTTCCAACATTGTATGATGGCTCTGGATCTCATCTTTACTACTAAGAACTTGATCTTGCTTATGTTCTGTTGGCTGAATTCATACAATTCACTAGCATTTCGTATAAGCGCTGTTTGCAGACTAGCCCTTGCGGCTAAGCGCTTCACTGTGCCACCGATACTGTCGCAAACACCTTTACCATGGCTGGTCGCAAAGAAATGCCTTTTTGCCTAAATATCAAAATCTGAATAATGATGGCAGACATTAATAAAGTTTTTGAAGTTCTTGTATTGTCCTGCACACCCATCACTAAAGTATTTAATTATATGAATATTGGGATACTTTTCCTTCAAATATCTTGTAAAAATCTCCTGAAAACAGTACACAGTATTTGTTTCGTGTTTCAGACACTCAGAGATGAAGCATACATTTTCTTCATTCAACTTTCGATAAGCCTTAACATAAAATGCCAAAGGATGTATCGTGACTTGAGAATTGTTCCAATAAAATCCCTGTACACAATCTTGCACAATAATGCTGTAATTTTCAGCAAAGTCGAGAACAACAATGGCAGTAGTGTCATCTAAATCATGTTTGCACGCTTTCAAGAATTCACTTTGAGATTTCGCTATGAAGGAATGTGGTGTTAATTCTTGGATCCGTTGACATAATATAGAAATAAAATCTTCAACTAATACTTCTCGGCGCATGATTTCAATTCGGTCTGTGGATACCCATTCATTGAATTTAATGATGTCATCCTCATCCATGTGCTCGTAAAGGTCTTGCTCTAAGTAAGTTTTGAGAAATGCAGTTCCTGGACACTTTTCACATCGTTGCAGCATGCAATTTCTAGAGCTACTGTCACATACAGATTTGTCAATTAGGTTATGATAGTCTTCAGAGATAACATCCACCATAAACTTTACATTTTGGTGTTTTTCGCATACACAAACATTGTGGCTGCCGCTAGAAGAAACAGTTACACACCATTTGGGTCTTAACTCAACAAATTTAGAGAAACCAATTTTAAGTCCAGTTTCTGTTTTGAAATTAGCATGTACTTCCTTCAAATTTGTCAGGATTGGCCGTTTTTGCTTATGTTCTTTGGTACCACAAATTCTTATAGTAACAAAATCATTTTTCCCGGGTAATAGTCTAGATACAGTATCATCTTGGTAGTAGTTAATAACACTATCTAGTGTATGCTAATCAAGCTTATTTCTTTTAAAGGTTTCACGATCAGCAAGTATTCCATCATTCTGCGCAAGTTGTCTGGCTTGTTTCACCATATAACGCGTAACACCACATGCCTGAAAAACCTGAACAGTTTTATCTATCGACCATGATTTAGGTGTAATAGTCAATACTTGTATCTTTTGATTTCGTGATGACACAGACAGTTTTTCATTCATGTTCGATACCAAGTAGTCCACATCTAACTTAGAATCACATGTACATTCAGTTTGTGAAGTGTCAGCAACTAATTTATTAGGTGGAAAACCTAGGTGGGATGCCACGTGACTTGTTGTTGCTTCTGCCATTTGTTTGATTTTTCGTTTACCATATGATACTTACCTTTCTGAATGGACACTCTTTAGGGGAGAAACTCCAACTGCTGAGAAACTAGAGTTGAGGCATTCAGCATTACTGTACAAAGTATCTGCTATGGCCATTGATTCCGGTTCACTGTCACTACAATCTGTCAGGTTATTAATTTTCTGCAAACAATGATGGCAAATCTTTTGGCCAGGTTGTTTTCTCTCTCTAGTTTTCGACTGTATTAATGCCACAATTTCTTGATCTATATTAACTAGTCCCTTTTTAATAAGCTTTTTGTGAACTTTTAGGGGATCACAACATGAAGTGTTCTGCTTCATCTTCGGGAATATATGCAGATAGTGTTTCTTGTGGCAACAGCACACTGTTTCTAAACTATCCTCACGCTTCTCATTGCAACAAGTGTTTTATCTGTAGCCATCAAGTGTACAACATCATTTACAGAGCATTTATCCATAAACTTATGACATTTATCATTAGTGAGACGTCCAACTGAACAAAATGTCTCTGGTAATTCAGCCATTGTGCAACGTGTCCTAGTCAAAGTTTACACTTTTCAAATTAAAAGGCCTAATTTATCATTAAAATGTATAGTGAATTATTAAATTTCTAAAGTAAATATCTAAACATTTGTGTATCAGCAACAATGTCAATGTTTCAAAGCAGTAATTATTAAACACTTTCACTGGTCATGCTGCCTAATCTTGATCACTTAAAATGCTTGACTGAACTCTTGTTGATAGCAATACTTGCATGCAGATCTCTGAGAAAAACTGAGACCATGTGACTAATCAATATCACCTCAATACCTATGTCTATTACAGCAATTGACCTAATTATATACAAAGCTCTGAAGGTTGAGTTATTTTCTCTAGATATGAAATCTCTCAGTCTTTATTAACACTGGATAACTCAAGACTGAGTGATGAGCTGTTGCAGCTCGACCAGCTTACAGGACAAACTCTGTACCTGGTGTATATTTTGAAAATGATTTGACTGAAAATTATTGATGGCTAAGTCAGCAACAACGTATAGTCAAATTGGTTTTTAAATATTCTCCGGCAATATGTTATTCCTATTGAAAATGTTGTTGAATAATGACTTGTAGTTTACCCACAAAAATGTCAAATTTTAACAAAGTAAGGTTTTGACATCTCTAAAATCCATGTTTATCTATTTTGTAAAAGGGAAATGCTGGTTGTTTCTTTTAACAAGGCAGGGAAACGCGCTACATCTCTTGTTTCATACTTCTAGAGTGTATACTTTTAAAATTATTAACCCCCCCAAAATCGAATATCATACAAGTTTTTGAAAAAATATCAGATTTTGTATTTGCCATAGCTCTAAAAGGAAACAAATGTAAGAGTGAACCTTTTGGCCCTGTAACCATTGACCATATATATAACATTCACCAAAATATTAAAAAAGTTGAAAGGGGTTATTTTGAAAAGAGATGTTATGAAGTCAGCCCATTTTGGCGAACAGGGGTGGGGGTATGGCTCCCACAAAATTTTTGCGGAGCATATCTTGCCATTAGGTAATAAATATCACTAAAGTAGCAGTAGCTCTAGTTAACAGGATAGAAATCATTTGTGTAAACCAAATACAAATACATTTTACGGCATCACCAAATTTGGATTAAAATATGAAAAATCACATTTTTTTGCATTTTTGACGACCCCTAATACATGCCTAAAACAGGTCAGCACAAAATGCGTGTGATTTTCTCGAACTATGGTGACCAGACTGTTAAAATAAAAAAACCTAGTATTGTGAGCACTGTAGTCGGTGAGATATGAAGTCTCAAACATAGAAATTTTGTTACAAATTTTTGTCAATTTTAGGCAGGGGGTATTGGATAGGCCAGTTTTCAAAAAGTATTTGACCTTTCACTATAATACTTGGAATTTCCTGTTAATACATACATATGCTTACTCTGACAAAGTTTGAAGGAAATCTGAAACTATGACTTGACGGATTTCAAAAATTTTGGTCCTTATATGGAATGACCCGCAATGGAGTTTGCTTGCAGACGCATCTAAGGCATGCCGGGAACTCGTGAAATGTGCTTGCAAAAGTAATTGCACTGGCAGATGCAAATGCTATAAATCCAACTTACCTTGTACACAGTTGTGCTCATGCGGTGCACATTGCGTGTGACGTCTTTGAATCATGATTCAAGAATCAACAGCATCATGTATAGCCTTGCATACTCTAATAGGATAATTGAATGTATCTATAACGACCATTACTTGGTTCGATATTAAGAAATCAAGTAATTAAAAATATTTCTAGATGCTATATTGCTTTTGTTCTCAAGAGATGGATCTTTTAGATAACACATCTTAAAGAGCCACCATCTTTTGACATCAAACACAGGTGGTCGCTATGGAAGGATTGATATTTACATATTTAGAGTATTGTAGTGAGTAGAATTATAACGATTGACCCATGAAACCCCTAATTTGACATTAATCCCATCTCTCTACTCAGTCTAGAGCTTGAGTAATGCGAATCTTCCGCTGGGAAGGCGGCCATTTTGAATCCGACATTTTGAATGGGTTCCCTTGGTAGAATCACGTGGCACCGCATCTAATTATGATCAGGATACCTTAAACCACCTATATGCCAAATTTCATGCTTTCTGCCAGAATGGAACATCTTTTTCATATATCTGCCCTACTACTATGGAAAATATAGTATTTAAGGAGTAAAAACAGAAAAATTGAAAGAGGTTCTGGCAGAAATCAGTGAGCGTGTTCGGGTACATTGGTTGTCGTCTTACTGGAAATGTTCCAGATCCAATCTATGTGCAAGCACATCTCTCTCATCATCTTCAAGATTTCACTTCAAGAGTATACTTACCTCCCTAATACTTTTGATATTGCTAAATATTGGCTTTCACTCAATAAACACTCAGATTTAAAACAGTTAGGTGCCCCTACTGGGCAGGGAGTCAGAGCGTAGTCTGGCGGATGCCAGCCCCACCACCGCGCATGCGCAGACTAGCACTTCCTCTTTGCTAGATTATTGGCAAAGAGAACACACATGTCTTTTTGAATCATAAGCTTTTCTTGCTCTTAAACTGTTAATTGGTGTATATTTTGGAGTGATAGTATCTGATTTGTATGGCAGGAGGGAACACTTCGCCACAGGAGGACTTAGGACCTTTAAATCAGGTGACTTCTAGTAAAATTAGCGAGTTTTCTTCCCGGTGTATTGTGTTTCCGGGACTCGCGTTTACCGTGATAAGCGCCTTGGTTAGTTGGTTTATGTCAACTCGGTGCTACCTAGGGCTAATTTCTCTTTCTGTTTATGTCCACAGGTCTGTATGACGCTAGGTGGTGACATCACAGTAGCAGAGAGTTAGTTTTCTCTCCACCATGGTTCCATTTCCTACTAACACTGTTAGGTTATCTAACCAAATGAAAAAATATGTCCAGTGAGTTGGAGGCCTAGTATAAAGGTCTTCTCACTTTGCCCTCTTGATCCAATTCCTTCCCCATGAGGTGGAGAGTTAAGAGGCGTGCAGATGGTGGAGTTCTCCGGTTCGTCACGTTGGATGGTTTGTCTATACAAAGTGTCAGGTATCTAGTTATTGATAATGTGGTGATGTTAATTATTGTAAACAAACAAAGGGAGATAATTAACATTTTTGCCAGAAAAGAGTTATCTATATGTATCTGATGGTTGTGTAGTCGACTTATCCATTCAGCATACAATTCGTCCTTGCACTTGAATGTTTTGTTGGGATCGAATTTTTCCTGTCACGGGATTAATGACGTCATAATCAGCCTGGCTATGTGTTTATCAGCAATTCAAGCGCTATGCTGGTTTCTGATGTATATTGATCTTTATGATCGTTTTCCTTCTCTTTGAGTTGGTTTGAGTTTCTAAGCTTAACTAGTTGCTCATACTCCTTGTCCTTTGCCCTGTTTCAGGGACCGGGTTGCGCGTCCTGTGGACGTTTTCTTCATGAAAAGTTCTGGCCTCATCTGTGCTATCAATGTAGCCCTTGTGGTCCCTTGGTTAATTGTGACATATGTAAGCACTGGGGGGGCGAGTTAATGTCCGAATTCTTGTGCTGCTTACAGGCGACGGACAAGGTGGTAGAGGAGGAGAAGAAGAAGAAGCGGAAACGAGAGGTTGTAAGTAGGAAGGGTAAGGGGAAGGTCTCGTCCGCGGTGGATATGGAGGCCTTCCGGACCGAGATGTTGGGAGAGATGAAGAGGACAATAAAGGATTTGGTTCCAGGGTTGCTTCGTGGCATGCTTCCTGGACCAAATCCTTTACTGTCCTCATCATCGGCTTCGGAGCAGGTAATCCCCGCCTCTGGATCGATTTTCCTTAGACCGCTTCCGTTGTTCGACGATTCAGAGGTGGCCCCATTAGAGGGGGCGTTCCACGGCCCTGGCAGCAGGCTTATTGCCGCGCCGATAGGGGACCGTGGACGGTTGTCGCTGGAACCCGCGGGCTGCTTATCAGTCCAGGGGTATCCGCACGCCGCGGTGGCCAGTACCTCCTATGGCACCGTTCCTGGTCAGCCCGGGTTAGCTCTCTTTGCTGACCCGGGGTCTAATCTTTCTGACCAGGGTGATGAGGATTACCTGCTAGGGTCGCCGTCTGACGACGTGGACATGGATGAAGACGTTTGTGCACCCCTCGCGGGGAATACAGGCGCCTTATTCCACGGTTTTACTCACCCTGGAGTAAAGTCCGCGGCTCAGGTGGTGGCCCAGGGCGCTGCTGATGGCCAGCGGTACCGCATACCTCGGCTTGCCGAGGGTGTTGCTGGTGCTGGCCGGGCCCGTGGTGAGACTATATATACCCCGCGCTCTGCCATGGTGCCTGCTCCTGGTCAAACCAGTGATATTCTCATGCCGGTGCTGTCAGGCCCGCGTGTTTTCCCTGGCTTGCCAGGTGTATCAGCATACCCGCCGTCAAGCTCTACTGCTTGCGCTCAGGAGGAAGACGAAGGACCCCGTCTTGTAGAGCGCTCGCAGTTAGCCACGGAGGAGGATTGGTATGACGCTTGCCAGTGGTTGGTGAGCGTTAGGCCTGATCTGCCCGTGGAGCAGTCGGCTAGCCAGCGTGTTCACACGCCGTGGTTAGCTGGGAAACCGACTGCTAACGCTATGTCTTCTCTGCCGCTGGCGGAGCATGTCGTTGACATGTTCAAGGCGGCGGAGTCGTCCATTAAGTCGAGTGGACGTCTCGCGAAGGCCCCTCGCGAGGTGGCCAGGCGTTGTCGCATCGTGCCCCTGGATTACCAGCGGTACGGTGTGGTACCCAAGCCCAGCGTGGATGACCGCGCGGCTTTGGGTGAGGATGCGCGGCCAGGCTCCCGTTCTGACACGGGTGTCTTGTGCTCGAACGCGTTGCGTTCGGCGAATACCGCGTTGCGTGATGCGGAGGAGAGTGGGAGGGCTTCGATTGCCGCTCTGTCCCACGTCTCCCAGCTGTTACAGGGGGTAGTAACGGCATCCGCATCGCGCCAGCCAAGTCCGGTCACTGTCCAGCGAACCATCCAGGATGGTATTAACCTGGCGCTGGACTGTATGACTCGGGCGGTGACCAGGAGTGTCCGGGCAAGACGCACGTTTGCCCTGGACAATCTGTGCCCGTCTCAAGACCTGTACAATAGGCTACTACGTACGCCTATGACGGGCCCTGGTCTTTTTGGAGGTGAGGGATGTCGCCACCTCCAGGAGACGGTCACCCTGGTGAATAACCAGAGGGCGCTGCGCGAGCAGTTTGATGTGCTGCGTCGTGCTAACGTTAGCGCCGCGGCCCCGGCGTATCGTCCCCTGCAGGCTCGAGGTGGTGCTGGCCAGGTCAGAGGCCAGCCACCGTCGCAGCGTCGGCCTCGGCCGCGTGCGATTCGGCCAGCAGCGAGGGGGGCGCAGGTTCCTCAGGCGCCGTCAGCCAGGCAGCCGCCCGCGCACCGAGGTGCGCGCGGGGCGGGGCGGGGCGCGCGAGGATCTGGGCGTGGTTATCGGTCCTGACAGGACGCTTACCGCGGTAAGAACCACTCTGGTGTGTATGGCGACGGAGACAGTGCCGCTCTTGCATGCCTCGTGTCCACCGCGGTCCCTAGGTGGACCGGTGGGAGGCCGGCTAGCCGACCACATGCAAGAGTGGGAACGGTTAACTCAGGACCGTTTAGTCTTGCGATGGCTTTCCGTCGGGTATCATCCAGAGTGGGTGACAGGCCCGCCGTCGCGACTGTCTCTGGTGCCAGTCTGGACTCCCATTCCGAGAGATCCAGAGCAAAGGTTGTGTATCGAGGAGGAGATAAATTCCCTCATACAAAAGGGAGCTATTCAGCCGGCACAAAGGTGTCCGGGCTTCTATTCAACCCTGTTCTTAGTAACAAAACGCACCGGAGGGTGGAGACCGATTCTCAACCTCAAGCCATTGAACAAGTTCATCGAGACGCCCAGTTTCAAGATGGAAACGGTGCGCTCGGTGTTGGCGGGGTTGGAGAGGGGGATGTGGACGGCGTCGATAGATTTGAAGGACGCTTATTTCCACATCCCCATCCACGGGAGTTTCTGTCGCTTCCTGAGATTTGCATTCCAGGGCAGACAGTGGGAATTCAGGGTGTTGCCCTTCGGAATTTCCACGGCTCCTCGGGTTTTCACCCGTGTGGTTCTTGCGATCACAGCATACCTCCGCAGGAGAAGCATAGCAGTCCACACGTACATAGACGACTGGCTGTTGAAAGCGCACACCCGGGAAAGTTTGTCCGCCAATCTGGAGGTTGTTTTGAAAACTCTCACAGACTTGGGCTGGATGATCAATTTCCCAAAATCAGAGCTGACTCCATCCCAGAAGTTTGTTTACCTGGGGATGTTCTTCGATCTAGAGACAGGATATGTTTATCCTACTCAGGAGAGAGTTCAGAAACTCATCTCATTGATTCAGTCAGTGTGCGACAGTCGTCATGTCCTGGCACGGGTTTACTTGAGAATGCTGGGGTTGATGGTTTCGTTGGAACCAGTCATTCCTCAGGCCGCCTTACGCAGGCGGCCGATCCAGTTGTTTCTCATGACACAATGGACCCAGAGTACAGGTTCGCTGGACTCGAATGTGTCAGTGTTGGCGCCTCTGATTCACCACCTGCAATGGTGGTTGAATACAGAGAATCTCTTGCCGGGGGTTTTGCTAACCTCTCCCCACCCTCAGGTGACTGTGTATACAGATGCATCGATGGAGGGCTGGGGGAGCTTGCCTGGAAGAATCCACGATATCAGGGCTTTGGAATCTGGAACAGTCAAAGGAACATATAAATCTACTGGAGCTAAGAGCAGTAGTCCTGGGCCTGGAACATTTCTTACAGAAAGTTCAGGGCAAGATTGTTCTTATTCGTTCAGACAACTCAACAGTTGTGACTTACATAAACCGCCAGGGCGGAACGAAGTCGCCCAGTCTCTGTATGATGACATGGAAACTGCTTTGTTGGTGTCTGGATCACCAGATTACCTTGAAAGCAGTTCATATTCCGGGAAGGTTAAACCTGCTAGCAGACTCATTGAGCCGAAGGATGAGTGTTTTACCCACGGAATGGCAACTAAATCAATGTGTGGCGGATCGTCTGTTCGACCATTGGGGGAAACCCAACATCGATTTGTTCGCAACGAAGAAGAATGCGAAGATGACGACGTACGTCTCTCCGATTCCGGATCCAAGCGCTTTCGCAACAGATGCGTTAGCTATCAGCTGGGGGAGAATGTATGCATACGCATTCCCTCCAGCAATCCTGATTCCAAAAATTCTTCAGAAAATCAGACAAGAGGAATGCCAAGTGCTTCTGATCGCCCCGGATTGGCCAAGCCGATCATGGTATACGGATCTGCTGGACCTTAATAATAATAATAATAATACTACAGCATTTGTAAAGCGCCATGTGTCAATGTCAATTTTCAAAGGCGCTTGTGAAGAGATGTGTTTTTAATTTTTGTTTGAAATCATTAATTGATTGGATGGATTTGATGTGGACAGGTAGCTGGTTCCATAGTCTCGGAGCCACAACACTGAAGGCTCTGTCCCCACAGGAGCGTAAATTCGATCGCGGAATTTGGAGCAATAGCTTATCCACAGAACGAAGTCTGCGACATGGATCATATGTCAAGAGAAGTTCCTGCAAATAGTCGGGAGCGTTGTTGTTTAGACATTTCCAAGTCAAGAGCAGAATCTTGAACTCAATCCGTTTCCGGATGGGGAGCCAATGAAGATCTTTCAAAATTGGTGTTATGTGATGACGCTTTTCGACCTTGACTACCAGACGAGCCGCAGCATTTTGCACATATTGCAGTTTATCAAGGGATTTTTCGGTGATGCCATATAAGAGACTGTTTCCATTGTCCAATCGTGATGTGATAAACGCGTGAACAAGTGTCTCTGTGGTCTGATATGTCAGCACATTTCTGATGGAATTAATGTTACGCAAATGGTAAGTCGCAGATTTGCACACAGAGCTTACATGTGCATCCATATTCATAGCCTGGTCTAGATACACGCCCAAGTTCCTAGCGGATGTAGTTGCCGGGATCACGCTGTCAACTAACTGAACTTCCGTAGTGCCGATTTTGCTGCGTTGTTGATTTGTCGCTATGATAAGGAACTCAGTCTTGTCTGGATTGAGTTTTAGCTTGTTCTTGGTCATCCACCGGCTAATATCGGCGACGCATGTTCGGACCTGTTGTAGAGCTGATGTTTCCTGACAAGGTATGTTAGGCTTAAAAGTTAGATAAAGCTGCGTGTCATCTGCGTACATATGCACCTGAAGGTTATGTCGCCGCACTATATCTGCTATAGGAGCAGAGTAAACAGTAAAGAATCTGGGACCGAGGACCGATCCTTGAGGGACACCATACTTTAGCCGAATGCTGGAACTTAATGATTTGTCAATGCACACTGATTGATGTCTGTCCGTAAGATATGATTTTATCCAGGCTAAGGCTGTACCGCTGATGCCGATGTTATTCCTCAGTCGTTCACATAGTATCTCGTGGTCGATTGTATCGAACGCGGCTGAGAGATCTAATAATACGAGAAAAACTGCGTTATGATTATCTAATGATCTCAGAATATCATTTTGGACCCGTAACAAGGCAGTTTCCGTACCGTGGTTCTCTCGATATGCGGACTGGAATTTTTCGGACAATTTATTCTGTTGCATATGCACAGTTATTCTGGTAGACACAAGCTTTTCAACGAGCTTAGACAGAAATGTTAAATTCGAAATCGGTCGGTAATTGTTCAATTGTTCAGGGTCTAGTGAAGATTTTTTCAGCAATGGCGTAACTAAGGCACTCTTCATGATAGATGGGAAAACACCGTCTGTTAAAGACATATTCACGATGTTAGTGATTATTGGTGTAAGAATGTGCACATGTTGCTTTACTATTGATGTTGGTATAGGATCTAGTGAACACGTTTTGCTTGGGGATGACACAATGAGATTAGTGATCTCGGACTCAGTAGCTAGTGCAAAGCTTTCGAGTATTGGCGGTTGATTAATTGCCTCATTGTCATCCATAACTACTGGCTTTTGATTGTCAAGATTATTGCGGATGTTAGCAATTTTCTCAGAGAAAAACGTATTGAACCGATTGGCTACTTCGACAGCATCCATATGAGTGGGCAATTTGGGTTTAGCTTTCCTATGGAGGAGTTCATCAATGACCTTAAACAGTGATTTCTGGTCTGCAATCCGGTTCCTCTGCCTCTGATGGACGATATTATCTTCCAGGGCAAGGCCCTTCACAACAATCCGTCAATGTTCAGATTGACTGCGTGGATGTTGTCAAGGAATCTAGAATTAAGGAGGGCTTTTCTGAGCAAGCAGCCATGTTTATGGCCAAAGCCAGGAGGGGGTCAACCTCCAGAGCATATAATTATAAAATCAACAGATTTGCAGAATGGTGCTCAAAAAGATGTATTGATCCAATGGATTCATCTATTCAAGTAGTAGCTGATTTCCTCTGTCACCTCTATGATGCCTATAGCCTCAAGCCTAACTCTATTGCTGGTTATAAGTCAGCATTAATGTCTGTTATTCCTTGCTTGGCTAAGAGGGGAAGTGATGAAGTAAATACATTGAATGTATTAATTAAAGGCATGGGCAATCTAAGACCAAGGAATCCACCTGTGATTCCGTCTTGGAGTTTATCGCTAGTGCTTCAAGTACTAGGTGATAAGCCTTTTGAACCACTTAGTTCCATTTCTATGAAACTATTAACACTGAAGACTGTGTTTTTAATTGCTGCGGCCTCGGCTAGGCGTAGGAGTGAGATTCATGCCTTATCAGCCGAGGATGACCGTTTTGTGGTTTCAGGGGAAGGCCTTAAGCTGCTACCTAGGATTAATTTCTTGGCTAAAAATCAGTCGTTGAAATATCCGGGTCAACCTATTATTTTGCCTGCTTTAACTAGATATGATCCTAATTCTAAAGCATGGTGTCCCGTCCGGGCGCTGCGCCGGTACAAACAACGTACGGCGGCATGGCGCACCGACCAGTCAGCGTTATGGTTGTCATATATTGAACCCCATGGGAGGGCTTCTAAGGACACCATTTCCAGGTGGATTGTGGAATGCATTCAGTTTTGCCATAAATCCGCCACCGGGAAGCAGGTTGACGTGGCCAAGGCTCACAGTGTCCGCGGCGTAGTGACATCCACGGCCCTATTTAATGGGGTCCCTGTGGATGATGATATGTCGGTGGCTCAGTGGCACTGTGAGTCAAGTTTTACAGACCATTATCTCCGTGACACCTCTAATCCTCTCGCCTTGTCGGTTTTGAAAAAATAAATCGGTTTATATTTTTTGAGGTGGTTTTTCCTCATTACTTATATATTTCACAATTAATTTATGGAAACACCCACTTTTTTGGGCCTGCATCAGTCTTTACCAATGGGAAGATGATGTCACCAGCCTTTTCAACAAGGTCAGTCTTGTTCATGTGTTGTCCGTTGTTGATTGTATTGTCACGATTACCCGTTATTAATATGGTGATGGTTTGTGTATTTGTGTGGTTCATTGTTGAGAGTTACGAAAATGGAGCTTTTTCGTCTCTGTCCTGTAGTACATGGCACTTGTACGTAGAGAGCGTATAGGACATTGAGGTCAGTCGACTCTTCCTCCCTGGAAGGAGGGGGGGGGGGGGAGCGCATATGACATTCGGTCATCTCTCATACATCGGTGGTGTTATCCGATGGTTAGTCAAATCCTGACTGTTTTTTCTTACAGTTTCAGAAGTTTAAGTGCCTTAAACGCAGAAAAGCGTATAGGGATGAGCTGGTCTTTTGACCTCGCCTCCCTCCCGCCAGATTCACTTTCGAATTCTGGCAATATCAAAAGTATTAGGGAGGTAAGTATACTCTTGAAGTGAAATAAACGAAATCTAGGATTTCTTTTTTCACGAGAGAGTTGATACTTACCTCCCTAGATACGGACCCGGCCTCTCCACCCCACAGAGGCTCGGTCTTCAGGCTCTTAATAGTTGCATGTGTGTCAGCCAATAATCTAGTCAGAGGAAGTGCTAGTCTGCGCATGCGCGGTGGTGGGGCTGGCATCCGCCAGACTACGCTCTGACTCCCTGCCCAGTAGGGGCACCTAACTGTTTTAAATCTGAGTGTTTATTGAGTGAAAGCCAATATTTAGCAATATCAAAAGTATTAGGGAGGTAAGTATCAACTCTCTCGTGAAAAAAGAAATCCTAGATTTCATTTATTCTCTCCTATCTCGGGTCCGGTGCCTTTTCGTTTTCGCTCTGGATGGTAATGCTGCAGTGGAGGCAGTTAAGATTGAAGAGATGACCTGGGAAAATGTCTGAGATAAGTTCACATGCTGAGAGAATGTCTTGATTGCGTCTGGTGACTGAGTCTGATGGTGATGGTGAGCGTTGTGGCGTGATTGATGTAGTGATGCTGTGTGTGCTAAGTAGTGTCTTCAGCGAGTTCCGAATGATATAGCATCTGGTACGCTGTGCTGATGCTGACGTCTGGTGTGCATGGTGATGTGGTACCCGATGCATATGGTGACAAAGTGTGCATCATGGGAGGTCTTCCTGTTTCTGCTGGCAAGATGTTATGTGTCGGCGTGTCACTGCCCATGGTGGAAGAGTCCAAGAAATAGTCATTAAGCGGCCCTTTTGGTATTATGTTAGCCTGCACATCTGTGGGCATCTGTCTTGCATGGTGGTGCGAGCGATCAGGAGGCCCCTTGTAGGATGGTGTCGCTATCTCGTTGGCATTACTGTCATTCAGAGACCAGTGGTGGAATGCTGTCTCCCCTTCTAGTAACATTGTGTGATGAGTGATGTCGGTACAGAGTTGTGACAGAATATTGTTTATTGCTAAATGATCTGCATCGATACACAAATTCCTATTTGATGTTGGTGAATTTAATTTGGGGATTTTGTATCCCGTTATTTTTGGTTTGAATAGGCTATGCCAAGCCGTTGGTAGCTTCCATTTATTGGTCGTATGTGCACTAACCTTTGGTGGTGGTGGTAATCATATACTGAGCCAAAAAAGTTTAGCAACAGTGAAGTTTGGTTTGTTGTATTAAAACTATGCGTCCATTCATAACCAAATTTGCAGGCATGTTTTGTCAATGTAATGTCTCGCTGATCATGAAGAAATGAAAATCATTTCTTGCATTTTTCGGCCGCACACTTACTGCATGTGAAAATGCATTTTTCATGCACTGGCCCACATTGGCGGGTAGCGAAGGAAAGATTCACCATATTGCAAAAGCAGATAACGAACGTTAACAGAAAACGTTTAAAAGTTTACCCTCCCGAACATGGGCCACCGCCCAGGGCTACCCGAAAATCAGCGCCATGAAGCAATGGGAAGACTCGCTGCTGGGCAGAGCGTTCGCGCTGTTGCTCGACATTTTAATGTTCACGCCTCAACCATTTCCCATCTCCGCCAACATGAGCAGGAAACTGGACATGTTAATGACTGACCACGATCTGGCAGACCGAGAGCAACAACACCACGAGAAGACCACTACTTAGTGACGTCATCACAATGTCACAGGTTTGAGACTGCGCAGCGGCTGTCCCGTAATTTGCACACCGCTACCGGCACTACAGTGCATGCACAAACTGTGCGAAACAGACTCCATGATGCTGGACTGGATGCCCGTCATCCACTTGTTGCTGTTCCGCTTACAGAGCATCACATCGAGAATCGGTTTGCATGGGCAAGAACTCATCAGCGATGGCGTGCTCAACAATGGAGCCACGTTTTGTTCAGTGATGAGTCGAGGTTTTGTGTGGATGTGGCGGATGGTAGGCAACGGGTTTGGCGACGTTTAGGAGAACGGTATGATGCAGCCAACATCATTCAGCACGACAGATTTGGTGGCGGCAGTGTCATGGTGTGGGCTGGAATCCATGAAAATGGCAAAACATATCTTATTGTGATTCGTGGAAATTTAACGGCTCACCGTTACTGTGAAGAGGTTGTCGCCCCTGTTGTCATCCCTTTTATGCAGCATCATGCAGACTATGTTCCAGCAAGACAACGCCCATCCTCATTCAGCTAGGGTCACCAGTGATTTCCTTGAGGCTAACAGCGTTCCAGTGTTGGACTGGCCAGTGCGATCACCGGACCTATCGAACACGTGTGGGACATTCTTGCCCGTATGGTGCGTGAGAACCATCCACATCTTCACGACGTGTGGGAGCTGGAAGCTGCACTGCTCCAGGAATGGGATGCGATTCCTCTTCATGACATCAGGTGCTTAATTCTAAGCATGAGAAAGCGATGTACGGCGGTGGTTAATGCGCGCGGAGGTCACAACTGGTATTGACAGCTCAGTGTCATTATATAAATTGGACCCTTCCGTTGAATGATGCCGTGTTAAAGGCGCGATGCTAGCATTACAGTAACAAGAGACTGTTGTTCAAATTGGAAAATGACCTATCAATTAAATAATATATTTGAATCAATTTATTGTTTTTGTTAAATAACATTTATACAGTAATACTCTGTGTTGCTAAACTTTTTTGGTTCAGTATACCTATCACAAGATTTTGGTTTCATGAGTAGTTGGCCGGGGTCCACAATTTTAACGCCCTCAATCACGCGTGCCCTGGCCATAAGCTGAATAATTTTCGACGCCATGTCTGAGGAGATGACTCCTCATATATTCCGCTTGCTTGATTGGCACCAAACACCAATCACAAGTCCATGCTGGGTCTTTTCATATCGCGTACGGCTGCTTTTGTGTGCGAATACACTTGCACATTTAGGGCAGTAAAAGTGTGCCATAGTTGAGTAGTTATTTTTGATAACTAATGATAAGAAATTCTTGGGAGGTAATAACTATGTTTATGACGTCATTTTGATAACAACGTACTGGGTCTGTCCGCTTATTGTCTGCGAGTTGACTCAGGGAAGTTGGTGACCCTTACTCTGCTAGGTTGATGCCTATTGGCTCCATTGTGTGGAGCTGGTGGATCCAATGGCATTCCTTCTGTCTCCTCCATTTAGTGGTGGCATCATTCTCAGGATCTGAGGATAGGACCTGGATTATTCTGAATTGCATGTCTATTCTGGAATGTCCAGATCTATTGAAATGGCTTGAAACAGGGGTGTCATATCTCTCGTTTTGGTAGAGATTGGTGATGAAGCGTAGGTGCTCCTGGATGCGAATTTTAAAAGTGCGTAGAGTTTCTCCCACATACTGTTTCTTGCATTTGGAGCATGTCAGTAGGTAGTTTCTAGTTTGACAATTGCCGATGATTTTTTACCTGTAGGATAGTCCCGTGTTGGAGCTATTCTTCTGCATTTTGTTGCAGATGTTGCAGTTTTTTGTTTTGCATAGAATCAGGGGGTTTCTATGAGGTAACGTCCTGCCTGCCGCAGGGAGTTTAGCTCTGACTATGGAGTCTGATAGTTTTGTTGTTGCTTCTGAACCCAAATAGTGGCGGTTCCGGGAAGGCTATCCTGCATTTGTTTGTTGCTTCCAGGACCGGCCAGTATTTTTTTATCGTGTTTTTTGAGGAAGATGCCTGTTCTGTTGAAATCGCAGACGAGGACCGGTTTCGTTTGTGTGATATCTCTGTATTTTCTGAGGTGGGTGCAGAAGTTTGTTTCTGACTCGTGCGCAGGCTCTGGTCCTTGCATTGTTCAGGATGGTGTGCGGGTATCCTCTATTCGCAAAATGGCCTAGTAGGGCTGGGCTGTTTCTGTCAAAATCTGTGTGTGCAGATGCATCTGAGTCTCAAAAACTGTCCATATAGGGTCGAGTCTGCAGATGGAGGGGTGTTATGACTCATAATGGAGGTACTCGTGTGTCTGTGGGTTTGGTCTAGAGATCAAAGGTGATCGTCTGACCATCAGTGTTTTTGACCATGGTGTCCAGGAAAGAAACCTGTTCCCATGACGATTCCATAGTGAATTTGATACTATGGTGGGATGAATTCATGTGTGTAACGAAAGTATCCAGAGCTTGTTCACCGTGCTCCCAGACAATGAAGATGTCATCTATGTATCTTATTTAGAGTGACGGTTGGTATGGAGCTCTATCTAGGAGTTTTGTTTCTAAATCTGCCGTGAAGATGCACGCAAACGTGCATGCCGCTTTACTGCCTATGGTGGTTCCTCCTACTTGGAGGTAGTGGTCACAATTGAAATCGAAGTTCTTACATTCTAAAACTAGTTTTAGAAGATTGAGGAGACCCCGTGTGGTGAGGTCTCCTGGGAGTTCGTGTTTCTGACAGAACTTGGCCACCGCTCTAAGTACCTCATTGTTGGGGATGTTTGTATAGAGGGATGTGACATCCATGGTGACAAGTAGGGTGCCTGGTGAAGTAGGTCCGAAATTCTCCACTTTGTTGATGAAGTCTGTGGTATCTTTCGCATATGATTTGATTTTTGTGACATGCACTTTGATGTGCTCATCAACATAGCTACTTACTAGCTCTGTGGGGCAGCCTATGTCACTAATGATTGGTCTGCCTGGGATTAGTCCATTCTGTTTTTGTTTGTGGACTTTTGGAAGGAAATAAAACCTGGCGGTTTTGGGCGGTTTAGGAAGTAAATTGTTAGCAGTTATGTGGTCTATTTCGCCGTCCCTGACTAGCTTATAATTTTAATGTAGATGAGAAAAGTTGCATGGCAACCACAGATTTCAGTTTGGGACCACAAGATTTCAGCGCACTCACATACCCCCACCCCACCCACTTAATCTAAAAGTAGCTGTATGGGGTCCCAGGGACCTCCAAAATGTAGATGTCATGGGAAACACTGATTTGCAGTGGTCTTGAAGAATGTCCATTCTCAGGCCAAGAGAATACTATTTAGAAAATGTGTTACTGGAATGAGTGTCTCGATAACTGAGCCAGTCATTCCAGTAATAAATGTTCTAAAATTATATTCTCTTGGCCTGAAAATGTACATTCACTAAGCACAAATTTCAATTTCAAATCATGAGTCATTGACCATTAATGGGTTAAAGTTATATTAAATATTTAACTGTGGAATGAAATATCCCACACACATTGCATGTATCAATATTACTAATCATGCATGTACCACAGCAGCTTATATTTATCATCCCGCTAAGTGATTCACATGACGGGCAGCTCAGAGAACATTGATAACTTTGACAGATGCAATTAATGACAGATTGAATGACAGGTGAAGAAAATAAATAGCTCCAGTGCCTGTACATTTATTTGATTTTACTCACTTCTAGGACCATTAGTATAAACTGTGATAATATGGGCATGAGGAGTTGTTTGTTTACGTTAGCAGTGGGAGACTAGGAGAAATAGTAGTATGGTATTAATATTGCTTTGAGAAATGTGGTACCATGTACATTTTGAATATTGAAGAATTATTCTTTCTGCATTATTTTGTCAGATGATCTGTGCTTAACCTGAGATCTCTGAATTGTCAAATACCATGTTTCAATAGTATTAACACTTTAACTATTATAGGTCCTTAAAGAATTCTCTATGATGTACGTAATATTCTAGTGAATATTATGAAACTAATTTGACTTGGAGCTGGCAATGACTATGACAGCAAATCAGTGTTTGAATCAAATTAGTTTCAAAGTATTCAACAGCTTTCGGGGATAGCTGCCCTGTAATTGAGACACTGCTGTTCCAAGGGTTAAATATAAGATTTGGATATTAAAATAATTTGGCATCATAAATCATCCTTCCTGCATACGGCAGCAGTCGGCCATGTAGTGATAACGTTGTTTCCATAGCCTGCACTTTCTCTCCACACATCATAAACACTGAACTGTTATGTCTGTTGAGTAGTACCACTGACATATTTCATGAGGTAGATCTATAGCAGGGAGGATATGCTACATACAGCTAGCTGAGCTTCTTTGGCTTGTGTGGCATTAGCAGTTACTTGCACCTTTGCTATTAAATGATGAACTTTGAAACCTGAGGTCATGGGATTGATTCCCTTAAATACCCATTTCAATGTGTAAAAACATGCACAGCCATTTCTTTCTGAGTGAAACTCGCCAGTCAGTCCTTGTCTCGCATTGTGTCTGTCTCATTCAGAGGGGAACTCACCTGTCAGTCCTATGTCCCATTGTGTCTTTGGTATGCGGAACATAAAATAGCTCCTTAATTTAGAAAGCCAGGCAAAAACACAGTATGCATGTATACTGGGGTCTTGAGTGATGTTCATTCCAGGCCAAGAGAAAACTATTTATAAAAGTTTACCACTAGAGTATGTGACTTAAAATCCAAGCCAGTCATTCCAATGGTAAACTTTCAACAATAGTCTTCTGTTGGCTACAAATGGATATTAATGGAGCAGATGGTTAGTTCTGTTGCCTAATCTTATCTTGAACATTAACATGTGATGGGTAACTTGTGACTTGTGTGGTAAATACACTGACTGTAATGACAGGGAGATGGGTGACTGGGAAGATATATACTATAGTGATCTTATGTACATCAAGCAAACCAAAAGACTTCTGCCTGCTGAATACACGTGCCTGTAGGCATGTGCAGAATGAGAAACTCAACAGAAGTCTTGGTTTGGTTGATGTAGATAAGGTCACTATAGTATATATCTTCTAAATCTCAGTTACCCATCTACATGTCATTATAACAGTGGATTTACCACGGAGGTCACAAGTTACATGTACCTGCCATGCATTAATGCTAAGAGACAAGACAAGCGTGGTCAGCAGGCAGTTTCTTATTCAGCTATGCCTACAGACAAGCGTGGTCAGCAGGCAGTTTCTTATTCAGCCCTGCCTACAGACAAGCATGGTCAGCAGGCAGTTTCTTATTCAGCTATGCCTACAGACAAGAGTGATCAGCAGGCAGTTTCTTATTCGGCACATGCCTACAGACAAGCGTGGTCAGCAGGCAGTTTCTTATTCAGCACATGCCTACAGACAAGCGTGGTCAGCAGGCAGTTTCTTATTCAGCCATGCCTACAGACAAGAGAGATGAGCACTCAGCAGGCAGTTTCTTATTCAGCACATGCTTACAGACAAGAGTGGTCAGCAGGCAGTTTCTTATTCAGCTATGTCTACAGACAAGAGTGGTCAGCAGGCAGTTTCTTATTCGGCTATGCCTACAGACAAGAGTGGTCAGCAGGCAGTTTCTTATTCAGCCATGCATACAGACAAGAGTGGTCAGCAGGCAGTTTCTTATTCAGCCGTGCCTACAGACAAGAGTGGTCAGCAGGCAGTTTCTTATTCAGCCATGCCTACCCATAAACAGGCAAGCAATGCATGGAGTATGCGCATTAGCAATGTGCTGAAGTAACTTTTATACTGCGGCAAAAAATTGGACGGGGTATTGTGTGATGGCATTTACGGGCAGGCGGACGGAAGAGTGGTTTCCACATGATAATTCCGCTACCATTTTTATGATCATTTGAAAACTTTTGCAATGACTGGACTAGGTCTGCAGAGAAACCGATGGAAATCAACGATGATCCGAACTCTAATATGGCCATCTGCCACCGACAGCCATCTTGAAAATTATTTTGCGTACAATAACTCCATTTCTGGATGATAACGCTGCTACCGTTTATCGGACAATAAAGGATGCCTGGACTAGGTACAGGCTGTTAGCCAGGAATTGAAAATAGGGTGTTTACAGACAATGAATATAGGTCTTGTAATTCTCCGTTAGAACCTTTTTTCAAATTTCCTGGTTAAATTGATAAAGTTCTTGTAAATTTTAATCTGTCCTTATTAATTTGTGACTTTCTTCCTGTCCAAAATGAAATTTACTTGTCTAAATGATAGGTGGACGGGTCTCTGGCTAACAGCCTGACTAGGTCTGAGGAAGAAACCTAAGAAAGTAAGTGACAATGATCCGAAATTTATCCAATATGGCCAGCGGCAATCCTGAAAATTGATTTCCAGATGATAACTCCATTACTGCTTAACGGATCACTTTAAAGCTTCATAGGATGACTGGACTAGGTGTGAGGATGAAACCTATCAAAATCGATAATGATCCGAACTCCAATATGGCCACCAACCACTGGTGGCCATCTTGAAAATTTGTTTCAGGACGATAAATCCATTATCGTTTAGCGGATCCTTTTGAAATTTCATAGGATGACTGGACTAAGTCTGAGGAAGAAACCTCTTCAAATTGATAAGGATCTGAACTCCAATTTGGCAGCCAACCACCGGTGGCCATCTTGAATATTTATAGGTTTCCGGACGATAGCTCTATTATTGTTTATCTGATAGCTTTGAAACTTCATAGGATGACTGGCTTAGGTCTGAGGAAGAATCTTATCGATATTGACAATGATCCTAACGCTAATATGGTCGCCAGCCATTTAGACCAGGCGCACAGGCAAGTTAATCAACCCAACAGCTGTAAAAGGTTTGATGTATGAGAAAAGTCCGCTCTGTGAAACTATGTATAAATCTGAATTGCTGCTGTGTCACAACCTGTGCATTTTGATAGAAAGGGCCGCAAACCAAGCATATCTGCTGCAAGGTTAAAAATTGTGCGATGGGTTTCCTCAAGGGACACCATATGCAAAAATGCTTATGACAGCAATTTCATGCTGAACATCTCGGAGGACAGTAGACTTCCGGTGGTCACCACCATGTATTTAATTAACCCACATTCTACAAGGTTAAAATTACTTTCTATCGAGAGCTTAGACATAGTAGAATTGCAAAACATCGATGACAGCAAAATTAACTTGTGCTTTCTTGGTGACAGCAGCCATCTTTTAAGAATGGTGTCGGAATCTTCCAAATGGTCATTTATTCAACCCAAGTACTGCGAGCGTCAAATCAATTAATTGACAGGCCATACATATATGAGTGTCAAAACATCAATGACAGTAAAATAATCCTGTGCTTTCCTCATGACAGCAACTCCTTTTGGAAGATACAGAGAATATGCTATAGCTGAATTAGATTAGACCTTTTTCGTTGAGTACTATTATGTCACGCTGACCTTTGCAGTGGACAAAACATAATCAGCATATTCAAAGAGCATCCCACGCAGCATTAAATATGCATTTTCATCTGGTTACGCGAAGCTGACTTGTCTGTTGGATGAGTGGAAAGTAAATCTGGGTGGATGTGGTGGGTGGGGTGGGGGACTGCCCCATTGCCCCTCCTGACCTTGGTCCTCAGTCTACAGCCTTTTTTCACAGACATGTATTCTAATATATAAACTGAGACGTGTACGTGACTGTATAAAAACATAACCCTTTCAGCCCGAAGGATAAAACAGGAAATGTTAATATAAAAATGGTGTGTTGAATATTCTGAAGTTGATTTGACTGTCCCAGCCACAGGTTCCTGTCCAGGGGCGCTTTCTCCACTCCATCTATGACATGAATGCATTCCCTGAATTCTGCGCCCTCTCCTCCACCCCCACCCTCCCCCACCCACAAACCCCCAAACCAAACCCACTGCGTATATGCATATGTGTGCCCGTGCTTGTGTGTGTCGTCATGGGTGTGGGTGGGGTGGTGGACAGGAAACCTCCCACACAAGTTATAGCACCCAGCAGGTACACGTGTCAAAGCGCTCCACCAGCAGATGGCAGCGAATCGTGTTGAGGCTAATAATTCACGCTGTCATACGGCTTTGTTTCTATCTGGAAATTAGGTCACGCCACAAAAACAACACCCGTTGAAACAGTGGAATAACTTGGGCCGGGTGGGGATATATATATGCAGTCTAGGCCTGCGTGCCTGTAAATGTAAGCTATCTGTCTGCCCGAGGCTCCCCCCTCACACACACCCCAACCCCCCACCCCCACCCCAGAAACCACCTATTCTACTCAACTAATATGTAACTGCAATAATTCGTTTTCCAGGAATTTAATATTCGGTAGATGTGCTAGCATCCTATGAAATTTTCCTATCGAAGACAGTACTCTGACTTAGGAGACTCAAATAATTTGAAATAAATGAGTAACTATACTATAAAATAAAGTTGTGATTGGAATAGCGATATCCACTGTCATCTCCGCCACGAGAATTGGTAATAGAAACCCGTGCAGGTTTTTGTGTATATGAATACATATTGAAGCTTTTTCGTAAAAGCGTCTCACTGAAAAAGAACCATGTTTCTTCATTTTACCCACATATTTACGCTAGAAATGCGTTAATTAATATAATCAAAATAATATGATAATAGAATATGATTTGCCTTTTGAACAACTGTTTAATGCATATTCTCAATAACTCCCGAGGCCCATTATTATTCAAAGAAACAGAGAAGATTGTGGATATAAGGAAATATTGAGTAAATTTATTTGTCAATTTGACTTAATCAAGCTCTTGTCATCAAGATGACATCAGTTTGTGTGATATGTGATCAAGGAAGTGGGACTCAGAAACCCCTGAAGGAGCAGCAATGGAAAAATATCTTGAGCTCATATGCGCAGAGAAAGATACTAAAAACTGGTTTATTCACGAATACAACTAAGAGGGTCTATGAAATGCCTAGCACTTGGCAAGAAGGGCTGTTTTACCATACCATGTGTTTGAGTAAATATTCAGCAGTGAAGAGATGACCAGAGACAGATCACTCAACTTCCACAGAAGGTATCACTCCATCAAAAACAATGTGGGCGAGTTATGCTCTACCATCAACTTCAAAGACTGGTGTTTTTTGGAAACACGTGTCTTTTCTGTTCATATAAGCGGAAAAGAATGAAAAATGTTGTAGGACAGTATCAGCCACTTCACAGTATAGATACTCAAGAAAGTGCTGGAGCCATCATAAACGCTTCCAAAAGTTGCGCTTCCCCATTGGCGACCAGGATTATAGCGGTGGATGAGGACATGATTGTGCAGGAGGCTAAATATTACAAATCATGTAAATCGGAATTTCTGCACGGTGCATCAAAAGTTGTTAGCCAAAATAAGTGACCATATCATGATGACGCATTCATTAATTTAAATGTGTTCATAGCTCTATTGGATGAACCAATTAAGATGAGCAACATTTTCAGTTTATATAAAGAAGAATTTCTTAGCGTGGGTGGATCCGCTGAAGAGGTTGAATCATACTCCATGCAGCATCTGACTAAAAAGATCGGTACAAAGATTGATGTTAATATAGACAAAGAGTCTAAAAAGGAGGATGCTTGCATTGAATGAGAGTGGCTCGCGACTAGAGGATACCCACAGGATAGCTATGTCTTTTCGCTCAGAGGTATGTGCGTTGTCAAAAACAGAAATACCAACACCAACATTGGTATATACGTACTCTAAAAAACGCATCACGAGAAATACAACCATTAACAGAGTTGTTTTACGAAACATTGATGACCGGATTATGGTCCAATTTCCAGCCTTCAGAAAGTGTTGATCGAAAAATAAATTCTGTGTCATCGGATGCTGTTTTGAACTGCCATTACAATCCCAACTAGATGGCAACTGTTCGTGTGTGGAGATTTCAACTCCAAGCTGGGTAAACTCGGAATTGCGGACAAAAGTTCAGGACATGGCTTATGCATGGGATCCTATAGAGAGGGCACACGCAACAGCAATGGAGATGCGCTGATGGCATTCCTTAGTTCCAATGACCTATTCGTCACAAATACAGCTTTCAAACACCCATGCCATCACCGGACAACATGGAGTGGATACATTACTGATCGCAAAGCCCCAAAAGGTTCTAAGGCTACAACAGCTGTCTTATTACACGCCTTCAGATGAACAATCTCTACCTAATATTTAAACACCATACCAGGTAAGATGGTAGAGTCACCTACAAACCTACCCAAGCTCATCAGCGACACTGACACTTAAATGTCATACAAAAAAGCCCTCGGGGAGCAGATAGCTAACATCGATGTCAGCTCCAATCCAAACGAAGCCCTAACCAAAATACTGAAATCTAGGGAATCATCCGCTCCCAGCACCATACCACCAAACTAGGTATACTGACAACCCTCTAGTAGTAAAACGGTCAGCAGAGGAGAAAGTGTTACGGCTGCGCATCTATCAAAGTGGCCAAAGTGAAGACCGCACCAAACTACGCCGGGAGTGCAATATTATTCTGCGCAACATTAGCGAATGCTTAAAAGATGTTGCTGTTCAACAGGCAGACTCCCTAGCAGATGAAATCACTGCCACGGATGACTGTCACAAAAAGTTTCGGGTAGCCCGAGCCCTGAAAGTTACTGATTACACACCACCACTCACTGTACACAACTCTGAAGGACACTTTATCGGGACTGACCAGGGAAAAGCCGAGACGATCCGAGAATGGTTCAAGGAACAGTTCACTGACAACGATGATGAGCCCTTTCACCCGTTCTCAGGAGACCCCAGACCTTTACTAACACCAATTAAAACAGCAGAAGTTGAGAAGGCACTTAAAGCCCTGAAAAATGGACGTGCATCTGGACATGATGGCATGAGCAATGAACTATTCAAATATGCAAGTGACATTATCTCAAACCCGATCACGCACCTAATCAATTCATCTTTTATGCACCACCTTCCCATCGACGCTGTAAGCCAAGGCACTCTTATCGCACTACCCAAGCCTCAAGAATCCA
Organism: Chaetoderma sp. LZ-2023a; assembly: GCA_034401795.1. Taxonomy (NCBI): domain Eukaryota; kingdom Metazoa; phylum Mollusca; class Caudofoveata; order Chaetodermatida; family Chaetodermatidae; genus Chaetoderma; species Chaetoderma sp. LZ-2023a. Next base: position 126,623,267 of record CM067371.1, on the reverse strand, counting down.
CCTGGATCCGCCCCCCCCCCCAGCCAATCTGCGGCCCATTGTGCTCCTCAACAGCATACGGAAAATCCTATGCAATATGTCGCATCCGAGACAAGATCGATTACTTCACCGGATCATGTCAAAGTGGCTTCAAACATGGACGCAGCTGCACAGACATAATATGGGCTCAATGCATGCTTGTGTCGGTAGTCATGTCCAAGCACAGGGACTTCCATAAAATAGACATTGACATGTCACTAGCCTTCGACACAATTAAACGCTCAAAGATCCTAGATGTACTACGCCAGGCCAGTTGCGATGAAGATGAGCTATGACTAGTGAGACTGCTTGCAGACACCAAGCTGAGAATACGAGTCAAGTCAGTGAAGTTTGTAGAGTTTGAGACATCAGTCGGCTCCCCACAGGGAGATGGTCTCTCTCCGGTGCTTTTCACCTGCTGCCGCATTGTAATCTGTGCGGGAAAGTTTCACAAAACCAAACTCCCACCAGTGTCAATACTGGGCATGCCGCTAGAGATGGAATATGCCGACAATGTGGACTTCATAGATGAGGAAAAGAAACCCCTTGACGAACTTCTCCCAGTAGCTGTAAGCAAACTAAAAATTGAGAATCTCTATGAATGAATCCAAAACAGAGTTCACCTACATATACCTATCGACAAAGCATGAAACTATAGAAAATAACGACCCACTTCGTGGCAGTGAACCATGGAGGAAAATTAAATCCTGGGCTCACTGCTCTGCAGTACTGCTGACATTGCTGCAGGATGCATCATGGGGAACATAGTTTTCCAGTCTTTCTGGAAGCTATGGATTCGCAGATCAAAGATGCCCTTGATGAAAAGGTTACGTTTATATAATGCAACCTGCGTATCCTTGATGCTGTATAACTGTAACAGCTGGGCAGCTCCAAAGGCAGCTCTAGACAAACTTGATGCCTGCCACCGCAAACACCTACGCACCATCACTGGACACCGATGGCCAGACAGCATAATTACCAACAATGCACTGTACAAGATGTGTAATACGTCGCCGCTGTCTGTAAAAGTCGCCCAGCAAAAATGCTCCATGGTTGGCCATGTGCTAATTGCAGCTGTAGGATGTTGCTACTACTACAGCTGCAGAATACAGTAATCATCATCATCACATGTGTTTCCGTGAAGGCATGGAAGAACACTGTAGGATTGCAAAAGCGGAAACAGTTGAGTTCCTCGCTTCTATACTAGATCGCAGACATAAAAAGAGACTCATTCACTCAGTAATATGCGGCGGATTCGATCCGATTTCTGAAGAGAATTGAACGTGTGAAAGCTAAGAATCTTGGCGCTGAAAACATGATACGGAAAGTGATGCGACAAACTAAGGAACTGGCTGCGGCCGAAGACGTAAGAGATGCTTTTGAAAATTGCTGCCAGGACCGGTGATATGTTGGATCTGAAAATGATACTCACTTTTCCCATAACGGAAATTCCACTTTCTATCAGCCGCTCTGATGGTACAATGCACAAATCAACCAAGACTAGTCTCACAAATTTTCTGGAGGAAAGGTATGATGTAAATGTGGATGAGACAGCTATTAACATTGTGGCTGCACATATATTTGATGGGGCCCTTCTTGTCCACGAAATCTTATCCTGACACAAAATGTCAAAATACGTTGCAATTGCACAGGATTTCATGACAACCTTGTTGAGGTCACCTAGTAAAGAGATTCATTTAGTGCTCGATAGATATTGCACTCCATTAATTAAAGATGCCGAGAGGGCGAAACGTGATGCAAAGGATAGTGAAAGATTCATAATCAATGGACCCGGTCAGGAGCAGAAAATGAAGGCACCGATTTACTGAGATTTCCTATGTTCAAGGAAGCATTTTCACACTTTCTAATGTCAGAGTTTTGTCGTGATCAATATGCAATTATGATTGGCAACAAAACTATTGTTCTTTCACATGGTACTGATTGCAAAAAACTAACTATAGATGGCAATGGACAAATGATAGTCATGCGACATGACAACTTGCAAGGAAATTATGAAAAGGCAGATACTATGATCACTTTTCATGTTGAACAAATCCATGCAGAAGGAAAGATAGGCATCCGAGCATCGGACACAGATGTATTCGTTGTGCTAGTTGGCCTTGCCAGCAGACAGCCCAATCTGCAGCTGGTGATGGATATTAATAATCGGCGTTATTTGGATATCAGTTCACTGGCAAAACAATTAGAGACACATCATCTTGGATTGAGCGATGCCTTGATCACATTCCATGCACTCGCCGGTTCCGATTTTACATCAAGTTTCTACCGAAAAGTGAAGTTGAAGCCATTTGAGGTGTTGTCATTGGGGCATGTGGCTGTTGATGCTCTTCATTCGCTGAATACTAAAGACGTTGATGAAAGAAGAATTGAAATGCTGATCTGCAATATGTATGCATCCAAAAGAACAAGAATTGATGATGCCCGCTTTGATTCATTCATGAAAATGACGAGTGAGAAAGTTGATCAATTCTTCCAAATTGAAGAAAGTCAACTGTGCCACTCTGCCACCCTGTTCAAGAACTCTCAAGTATCGCGTAAAGCTTGCTAATTACATATCCATGATGTGGATTATGGCTGGCAAGGCAACTCCAACGACATTGAATCTATGTGAATTCCCATTGATAATGTAGATGAGGATGATACGGATAGCGACGAAGAAGAAGATATTGATGGAGAGGTGAAGTTGGAGGCAGTTGTGTGGTCGGGTGACAGCGATGGTGATGATGATAATAATGATGCTCCTGTTCATTTCTGACTATTTTTAATGATTCAATCCATTAGATCGATTTAAATCCGTCAATTGGGATATTGTTACTACATTTAGGTTTGTGTAGGTTTTAAAAATTGATACCCAACTCTTGCACCGCAATTGATTGATTAGAATTGTCTGTTGAATATTATGAAATTAATTTGCTTGGAAGCTGTTTCCACATGAGACATCAAGGGTTTCCAGTCAAAGGATTTTCAAATTATCCAACAGATTTCTCGTTTGACTAGATACAATTCTTTGAATAGTGAGGCAAATCTCACACACCGTCATATGTTTTGATAATGACGTTGCTAAGAACTGTTATGAGACGTCATATAATTTATTATTTAATAATCGGCCTTGTGGACATAGATATATTAATGAAGGATCTGATCTCTCATTAAAATATAATTATGTCATAATCAATTATGTCAGTACTACGCAATCAAACTGACATAACTACATCACAAAAATCGAAATGACCATCTTTAAAGTGTAGAAATTATATGTCTTTGCTGGATTTATGATTGAATCACGAGTATGCTAAATTTCAGAATCTAATTTAACTGAGATATGATGCTGCCATATGTACAAATAGCTCACTGTCAAATTATTTACACAATATTCAACAATGTAGCTGTTTATATAGTTACCTTGAAGTTTAGATTCCGGGAATTCAGCTTTCAATGTTTCCAAATTGATTTCAATGTGCTGGGCACACCTAGAAATGGATCCCTTCATTTTCATGACGTCACACTGGAACTTCTACGGTTTGATGGGTCATTGATGGACATGTTGAGTGGCCAGATGACAGTGATGATTTTTGATTTATCAAACCATGTATTACATTCCTTTCAAATTTCATTCTTTCAAATAGTGGTGTTAGAATACTGAAGTTGAAGCTTGCCGGCCGTGGGTTGGAGTTGAATAAATTATTTGTAGCAACATTTCGCTACCCTTCCAAAAGGAGTTGCTGTCATGTGGAAAGCATGGGCTTATTTTACTGTTATTGATGTTTTGACACTCATATATGTATGGGCTGTCAATTAAAAATGATTTGACGCTTGCAGTACTTGGGTTGATATAATAAATGTAGGTATGAACCCTTGGTTCACGCCCCTTTCTGTCAAAATGCACAGGTTGGGACACGGCAGCAATTCAGATTTATACATAGTGTCATAGAGCGGACTTATCTCATACATCAAACCTTTTACAGCTGTTGGGTTGATTAACTTGCCTGTGCGCCTGGTCTAATTCACGGCTATCCTGAAAATTGATTTGTGAATGATAATTCTCCAACCGTTTGTCATTTCATTATGCAATATTATAGGATGACTGGACTATGTCTGGTGCAGAAATCCCTATCTTCTGATATTTATCATTCATTGGTTTGTCATCATGATAGGATAGTATACGCTGTTTGGGGAGTTCTTGTTCCATATAAAAGATTGCAAATCTATATATTTCACATTAAAAGCTTACTAGAATCCACCATAAATTACTTTGACCTACTTGTTTCTAGTGTATATACATATATTAACCCTTTCACTGATGAACTCCCAATATCTCATTTTCCAACGGTACTATGCAGGAATACTGTTGAATATTTTGAAATTAATTTGACTGGAAGCCATTGCTGCCTTAGGCAGCAATGGCTTCCAGTCAAATTAATTTCAAAATGTTCAACAGAATAAGTCTTATATCGTAAAGAATATACTTTTTCAGGGATTTGTCAGTGAAAGGGTTAATCCGTTAACCATCAGAGTGCATAAACTACAATTCTAGATATAATGAAGTAAGACGCTAGAATTTCCATGGTTAAATAAATTGTGCCATGCCTTCACTCTGACAGTATAATGTCATAATTGACCATTTATCCTGCAAGGTATACATGTTAGTGCACTGAAACCATGACATGGTCTCACTGATAGCATCTAATCTAGCTCTGTATGTACACTTATCAAACCTCTACCTATTCCTGATTACTCCAGTTGAGCAATGACCGACCCGGAGAAGGCAAATCTAAAGATAAAATCAGTAAATTATTTTTAAATTCTTTACACAGTCGTAACCTGTAACTTACTACTTCCTGTCAAGTAAATATGATCTAATTTGCAGGCGTAGTGTATGGTAAGCTTGTTCTAATCTGAATTCCCATGCACCTGCTTTCAAGGGAGGTAACTATGAATCGTGTGATTCATGCAGTATATACAGGCAGCAGCGTGTATCAGTCAAATCGGTTTCAATATAACTTGCAGAAATCTGTATTTTTAGTTAACCCTTTCACCCTTGAAATGTCATGTCTCAATTTCAAGACGGGACAACTATATACAGCAACCCTCTTAAATATTTTGAAATAAAATCGACTGCAACCTGTTGCTGTCATATGCAACAACAGCTCCCAGTCAAGTTAATTTCAAAATAATCATCAGAATATTCCTTATTTAATAAATGAATGTGGGGGTTTTGATCTGTAAGACTTATCCTTTTCATTCTATGCTTCAAACTTTGAAATTACATTTTCATTTGATCATAAAACGATATACCTTTCAGTCCATTACTAAGCCAATGAGTTGTATTAAGCATCCGTGTGTCTTTAGTGATCACTTTGATCCCTAATACTGTGTCACTTAGACAGACCAGTTTGTTTTGTTTTAAGACAGTTCCCACCCAAAACACAAGATAGGAGTGTGCGTGCGTGCGTGCGTGCGTGCATGTGTGTAATAATGCACAATTTCAACTTTCAAGCTCAGAAGCTTTAAGCTATTACAGTATTAACCCTTTCTTCAGGTTAATTAATTGATCAAGAAAATGCAAAACATTTTGAGTGCCAGTGAGTACCACTGCCATTTGAGTATCACTGGAATGACTCAACGGTAAATTTTCACAAATAGTCTTCTCTTGACCAGCAAATGGTCTTTTCTAATGACCATTGCAAAGTTGTTTTGAGGGGCTTGACCGTTAAAGGGTTAACAAAACTACCGAGAACAAAGAGTTAAAAAATATTCCCAGGAATTCCGAGGGATAAAGATTTGGCTGCGAAAAATTAGTAGATGGAAAAAATGTTGACATTAATGCCTTAAAAGTCCAGAATTATATTTTTTCTGGATGAAAACATTAAGTTAGGAGGGTTTGTAAAACAAAAAAGAAATTGGTATGGCCTAATAAAACATTGGTATGGCCTAATAAAACATTGGTATGGCCTAATAGAACATTGGTATGGCCTAATAGAACATTGGTATGGCCTAATAAAACATTGGTATGGCCTAATAAAAAATTGGATGGCCTGATAAAACATTGGTATGGCCTAATAAAAAATTGGTATGGCCTAATAGACAAGTTTGGCAGTAAATCTGTTACTGTAAGTAAGGTGTTTAGGCAGTACAGTGAGGTGCTGTGTGTTTGTGAAACTGCCAGGTGTTCTCATGTTCCAACAACAAAACAGCAGTTACTCAAATTTAATGCAAACCTCAACTCTTCTCAATGACAGTGTGTGTGTTTATGATAAACAAATTTAAATCCATGTTTTTTTATTTCATCTAGCCACAGATCTGCCTAATTATGTGTACAAATAAACCCATCACCCATGCACCAGTCTCTATTAACCCTTTAATCCTCAAATTTACTGAGAGAAAATTACAGTTCTCATAGAAAATGTCCATTTGTAGACCAAGAGTTTATTTTTAGAAAATTTTAACACTTGTATAATTGGCTCGATTATTGAGTCAGTCAATGCAGAGGTAAATTTTCAAATATACACCTGTGCAAAAGTTAAGCACCACCCTATTTTTACGCACATGCGAGGGTATATTCATGTGCTATGAAGAAAGCAATAGCATAAACATTTATGTACCCATCCATCTTAGTGCAAGAGGTAATAATGCAACTAGAGGAATGCTGATTATGATGGTGGGGAAACACTGTATGTTTTTGTTTGAACTTGAAAACGAGGCCTGAATATGGTTACGTTGACACAACTGACAACTATTGCCCTACAGTTGACACACGTGGCTAGATTGTCATTAATGGTGTCTGAAAACGAAGTTTAACATCTGTGCACGAGTTTGAGACTGTCATTATTAATACCGGGTATATCCACCTTGTGCCTGGATGACGGCCTGGACACGACGTCTCATGCTGGTCACCAACCGACTGATACGCCATTGTGGTATTCGTTGCCATTCAAGATGGAGTGCGTCTGTTAATTCCTGTAGGTTCTGCACAGGAGGATCCCTCCTTCTCACCATGTTTCCCAGAATGTCCCAGATATGCTCAATAGGGTTCATGTCAGAGCTCCTTCCTGGCCATGGTAGGGTTTCGATGGGATTCTGGCGGAGGTATTCATGCACAGCTCTAGCACGATGTGGTCGGGCGTTGTCATCCATGAATATAGGGTGGGTTCCAGGTGCATGATTTACAAAATGAGGGACCACAACTCTATCCAGTATGGAATCTTGATATCTTTGTCCATTTAGTGTTCCAGGTACAGTCAACAGATCCAGCTTACAATCAAATGAGATGCACCCCCATATCATAACGGAACCTCCACCAAATGGAACTTCTTCCATGATGTTACATTGGTCGTACGCCGTGCGTCTGGACCTCCATACACGAGTTCGACCATCTGTGGCATGAAGCAGGAACCGACTTTCATCGGACCAGTGTACCCGTCTCCAGGATCTCATGTTCCAGTGTCTTCTTTCGTTGCACCACCTCAGACGCTCCTCTTTGTGGTGTGCAGTGAGGAGAGGACGTCTGACAGGTCTCCTAGCTTTCATGCCAGCAGCATACAGTCTCCTTTTGACGGTAGACATTGACACTCTATTGCGCGTTTCCCATTGCTGGCTGAGCACTCTGCTGTTGGTGAATGGAGATCTCCTAACAAGGCGTACTAGGGCTCGATCATCACGGGCAGTAGTCTTCTTCAGTCTTCCAGATCTAGGCCTGTCCTTCACCTCGTTAGTTTGCCCATGTTTTGCAATCAAGCGACTGATTACAGTATGGTTAATGTTCAGCTGTCTGCCAATCTCTCTGCATGACATACCAGTGGTATGCATGCCTATGATTTGCCATTTCACACGATCACTTAACCTTCGTCTTGCCATAGCGGTTCACAATCAAGAGCTAATTCTCTCTGTACAAATAAACCACGGTCATGAACACAAAATTCCTAATCTTGTCGCCTAAATCTGTATGTAATGTTCTACACCTCAAACTGGACTTTTACATAACTGAACACGTGTGCTGTTTCCCGCCACGCACGGACATCAAGCGGCGTGAAGTCATGCATGCATGTGCATTTCGTACTTGGAATTATGTCAGCTAACGCGGGGACAAAAAGTATGGCAGCCTAGTTGTACCATCATGTTTCTACGTTCTATTGTTTTTGCTGGTGCTTAACTTTTGCACAGGTGTATATGTGTCATCTCTTGATCTGCAGATGGACATTTCTCCGGAGACCTGCAGAAGCTGTTTTTTACCACTTTGAGAGTTCAATGGCTAAAGTACAGCCACATGTAATGTAGCGCGTGTCAGGATCCTCATCATACTGCTTAACCCTTTCAGATACAAATCCCTGTAAAGGTATATTCTTTAGAATACATATTCTGTTGAATATTTTGAAATTAATTTGACAGAACGCCATTGCTAACGGCTTCCAGTCAAATTAATTTCAAAATATTAAACAGGTTTCCTGTATGGTAACGTTGAAAATGAGATATGGGAAATTCATCAGTGAAAGGGTTAACCCCTGTCATTCTCAGGAACATCAGAACTCCTGCAATGTTGTATTCTATGCTTCAAATCGTGTATAGGGGAGTACTTATTACCCCCCATCCTTTCTAACCCACCCACCACAGTACTCTTCACTGTAATCAGTATCAGTTGGTGGTTGAGATTTCCCAATGTCACCACTCACCATGGACTCTGGATGGTGGTGGCATTAACCCTTAGCACTTTAATGACATTCAATTTTTGTCTCGCCTGCGAAACAGGATTGAGACATTGGTATCACTTTTCCGGCGGCGGCGGCGTAAACTCTTAAGTTAAGTTTATATCTCAGCAATGCCTGATCCAATTGGAACCAAACTTGGGTGCATGGTAATATACATCAAAAGGAAGCATGCCGCAGATAAAAAGCCCATGAGGTCAAGGTTACAGGGGTCAAAGGTTACAGTATAATCTTTGTTAATATTTTACAGTAAGTTTTTGCGTTAAACAAAAATTATTGCCTTATATCTCAGCAAGGTCTGAACCAATTGGAACCAAACTTGGGTACATGGTGTAATACATTGAATGGAAGCAGCCTACTGATAAAGCGGTCATGACATTAAGGTTATGGGGTCAAAGGTCACAGTATAATCTTTGTTTTATTTTACATCAATTTTTTGCGTTAAACAAAAGTTATTGTCTTATATCTTAACAATGCCTGATCCAATTGGAACCAAACTTGGGTACATGGTGATATACATTGAATGGAAGCAGCCCATCGATAAAGCAGTCATGACGTAAAGGTTATGGGGGTCAAAGGTCACAGTATAATCTTTGTTAATATTTTACGTTACTTTTTTGTGTTAATCGAAAGTTATTGCCTTATATCTCAACAATGCCTGATCCAATTGGAACCAAACTTGGGTACAGGGTGATATACATTGAATGGAAGCAGCCTACTGATAAAGCGGTCATGACATTAAGGATATGGGGGGTCAAAGGTCACAGTATAATCTTTGTTAATATTTTACGTTACTTTTTTGCGTTAATCGAAAGTTATTGTCTTATATCTCAGCAATGCCTGATCCAATTGGAACCAAACATGGGTACATGGAGATATACATCGAAAGGAAGCAGCACGCTGATGCAGGCATCATGTGACCTTGATACGGAACTCCGTTATTTCAACATTAAGTTTTTGCGTTTAACAAAACTTCTCAGCTTATATTTCATGATTGATTAAGCCTATTGCAACTAAACTTGGCTATGAGGTTGCTTATGCTGTTAGAAAGGTCACTGTGATCTTTTATATTGTTAAGTTTTTGCGTTTAGCAAAACCTCTTAGCTTTTGTTTCTGGATTGGTTAACCTTATTGGAACTAAACATGGATAACTTATAGTGTTAGGAAGCAGCATGCTGACACTGAAGTCACAACGTCAAAGGTCAAGGTCAGACTTCTACAAAACTGTTACTTTTCAATGTTAAGTTTTTAGGCTTAGCAAATCTGATCATATTATATTTCGGGACTGCTTAACCAAAATGGAACACAACTTGGGTACATGGTTGCTTATGCCAAGAGGATACAGGATGGTGACATGAAGGTCACCATGACACAGGTCAAGGCCATTCTAATATTGCTATTTGAACACTGCTTTTCCAAGCTTAAGTTTTTCCATTCAGCAAATCATTTATATTTCAGGATTGGTTAGTTTTAATGGAACTAAACCTGAATATATGGTAGCCTATAATGTTAGGAAGCCGCATGATAACACAGAGGTCACAAGGTCAAAGGTCAATGCCACTGTGACAAACAGGAGACAGGCGAGACATTTAATTCCGCGGAATTCTTGTTTACTTTGTCAATTTAAAACAAAAATTGTTTAATTTTGACATCGGAGTTGTAAGGGTTAAGTACTGAGGCCCCCTACTTACTAGCCATCCACCACCACTACATGTACATCTGTACTCTGGATAAATAAACAGCAATCAGTTTTCATGAGAAGTTGTTTGTCTAGTACTTGACTATTTTAATTCATGCTCTTGTTCCTGCACATTTCACGTAATTAACCCTTACATGATGAACACGGACAAAATGTCTTCTCCAGTCATCTTTACCAAAATCCATTTGCAGACTAAGAAAAGATTATTTCTTTTAAATTTTCGCACTGAGTCAGTCATTCCAGTGGTACAATTTTAAAAAAGTCTTGTCCTTCAAATGGATATCCAGTACCCACTATTTAATGATTTTGATTTTCTTGACCAGCAGATGGTTAAGATAACCGCTTAGCTCTCCAGAAACTGATAATACATGTATTTACATGGCACTCTATGAACCTCTATAGCCTGTGATGTTTCTGGTGTTGCATTTGTTTGTATGCTCTAGCTCCCACAAGCATTGGTGTGCACTAGTATGCTGTTTGTGCATGTATCTGTTCATCTATCTGTTCATCGCCTGCTGTGACAGCTGCTAACATTCATCTAGAATACAGTTATGATTCTGTACATTATTCTTCCAGTCTTGAAGATGGCATGGCAAAAGTATTTTGATGACTACCTCGTTGAACGCAGGTGTTCTCTTACATGTACTAAGAAACAGCCACCATAAGAAATGTCATTTGCTTATTCTAAGGCGTGGTGGTTCTATAAGCCTTTAATTGTTAATATCGGTTTTTGATTTTAAAAGCTTTTTTCAAAGAGAATGTCCATTTGCAAACCTAGATAGAGACTTATTTTAGAAATCCTACAACTGTTACCTAAAACTAGTAATCTTCAGTCTTTTCCGGAATGACATAATATTGTTCTACATGTATTTAATATCGTGGTAAAATACTAGGGAACTTCTGATTGGTTAGCTCTGGGGTTTTCGTATATTTATTTCTCAATGTCTGCGTCAATGAGATTGCACGTTTCATGCGCATCTAGAGCTTGTATATATTCTTGCATGTTCTTTCATCCAAAACAAAATGAACAAAATGGATGTCGCCAACCCTCCAAATGTGGAGACAACAAAGTTTTTTTGTGAAATATTGAAAAGGGGCCACGATTTCTAAATAAAAAAATTAGATCATCTATCTTTCGCACAGATGCTGGCAGAAATACATTATTTGCGGTGTTTAATGCAGGTGTTGCAGAAAAGGTGAAAGTTGATGACATTTATATCCCATCTCATATCTGAAAAATTCTGCAGTATTTTTCCCCATCTCCGATCTTGTCTTTTTGGAGGGAATTTTTAATAAAGCGAAAGATTAAATTAGTCTGGCCTGAAAAGACATTAATTTCCTAAAGCAAATGGACATGTAGATACCTCAGATTTCTTGGACAATATAATCCCACTGGTTTCATTGCCATTATCTGTCTTTTAAGTGGCAACTGGCAATTAGTATAAGTGTTTGTGACCATCTGTCTTTCAAGACATTACTAACAAAGCTGTCTAGTCAGAAATATAATGGGTTCGCACTTGTTCGTATGGCAGTCCTATGCAAAAAGACAACACTACATACTCTGTAGTGAGTATCTGGTAGTGTTATCGTATTATACAGGATATCTGTCATTTTGTCCAGCCTGACCATGAAAGGTTTTGTTCACCTCCATCTTCTGGAAAGAGGGTGTCACTTGAACAGTCTTAGCTGTGGATAGCTGCTCAATAAGGCACCATGTCTCTTAGTCAGTCAGTCAGTCAGTCAGTCAGTCAGTCAGTCAGCCAGCCAATAAAAGGTTATTCCGGGCTGTCAGTTCAACAGTTTTTCGCATACAGTGATCAAACCTGGGGCAAACATTGCTCGTGGTGTCCTAAAGATGTGATAAATTTTGTCAAAAGGTCAGAGGTCAAGGCCACAGCAACAAGATTTAAATGATTATTTTGAAAATTCTGACTACGGACCAAAATTTTCAATAACTGGTTGTACTGGAGAGATCTTGACCAGATTTGGGTGGACAGTTGCCCACAGGGTCCCGAAGAAATGTGATAATTTGTGGTCTAAGGGTCAAATATCAAGGTCACAGTGACACAGTTAAAAATTCTTCGAAGCCCGAATGACACATTGCACAAATTTGTGTTTGTTTGCACATGAGGAGTGGTAGCTGGCCACTTTAGACAGATGGTCGTGCGGGTAGCAACTCAATAAACTGCCATGTCCATTAGTTAGTTTGTCAGTCAGGCCCAAATGCCTATTCCTGGTGTGGTTTCAGGAGTTTTTAGTATACATGTAGAGTAATCAAACTTGTTGTATGCATGAATTGCATGGTTAGGGTATGTAGCGTAACAAAAGTAGGTCAGCGTGATCTCAATGTCACCTACATTTCATACGTCACCCCAGCTACTGAGATTATATCAACATTGTTAGAAATCGGGAAGAAAATTATTTGTACATCTGTAGACACGATATACCTGTACAGGTCTGTGGCCTCGCTACACACAGGTGTGTTATTTGAACAAGTGTATGTGTACTCTGTGGAATTGTAAACTTGCTGGCACATTTCACATTCCCACCCTCCCGCTGATTTGCAATTATCACAGAGCTAAAATAAAGAGAGGATTAGACTGTTTCTCAGCTAGAGGCGGAATCAGTATATCACTCCAGAATCTTTAACCCTTTCGTGACGAAACCGGCCTCTGTAGTGGTTTTGAGTAATGTCCATTTACAGGCCAGGAGGGGACTATTTTTGAAATTTTACCACTGAAATGGCTGGCTCGGTAACCGAGCCAGTCATTACAGTGGTAAATTTTCAAAAATAGTCTTCTCTTGGCCTGCAAATGTACATTAAATAATTAAATATTTTAATTTTTTAAAGAAATTTAGTCATTAAGGGGTAACCCATTGGACCGAAAACAGCAGAAATCACACACACTATAATATAAGGAATATTCTGTTGAATATTTTGAAAACGAATTTGATGAGATTTTTCCTATGGCAGTGACAGGTTCCAAGTGATTAGTTTCAAAGCTTTTAACGGCTTACTTGTGTACCGGTAGATGTCTTTACAGTACATTGAGACACTGGAATTTCTGAAACTCTGGAAGAGTTTGAGCTTTGAACAGGAAACACTTAAAGATATAACATATCTCTTACAATTTAAGAATATATATACCAAATATTTTGAAACTAATGTGACTGGGTGCTATTGCTGCATATGGTAGCGATAAATTTCTGTTATATTTCAAAGAGTGATTAGCATACCTGTAAGGTTGCTTTGATGTTTAGCTACTGTGTGTTCTGGGATGAAATGTTTAAGAAATATTAATTTCAAAGATGACATAGTTTTATCTACTGCTAGATAGATTCTTGGTCTATATATTACTACCATCTCATATGTGTAATTGGAGGGAAAAATACTATTGTATCTCACACGGATGCAGACATGCACATACTTTTCAAACATGCATTCACAAATGAAGGAATACACATGCATGAATGCGCTCATACACGCATGCACGCACTCACAGATCCTGCTTAAGTTGTAATTTACACATTACTCACTCAACTTGAAAGAAAAACACCTTTTAAAATGAAAAGCAGATGCTTGTTTGGTACTTTTGAGTTTTCAAACATGGACCCTTTCACCAACAAATCCCTATAAAAATATATTCTTTACAATATAAAACTTATTTTGTCGAATATTTTGAAATTAATTTGACTGGAAGCAAATTGGGTGCCTTGAAAATGAGACATGGGGAATTCATCAGTGTAAGGGTTAAACTGATAGGGATTGTGTAACATATTGACAGACCAATTGCTATATACCATACTGTCAGATCCTGCTACCTTACAATGTATCTTCAGTTGTATTATACATGTTTAAAAGATGATCTGGTCATCTGTTTGTCAAACACACACTCAGTTGTAATCTGGTGGCATTCAGCCACAATTTCCACTCGAGTCTTGCTGTCAGCATTTCCTGTTAGCATATATCATCCATTTCTAGTCAGCATCCAGCCACCATTTGCTGTCAACATTGAACTACTATTTCCTGTCAGTATTCTGCTACAATTCTCTGTCAGCATTCAGCTACCATTTCCTGTCGGCATTCGGCCACCATTTCCGTTCAGGATTCGGCTACAATTTCCTATTCACATTCAGTCTCCATGCCTAGTCATCATTCAGCCACCATGTCCTGTCATCATTCAGCCATAATGTCCTGTCATCATTCAGCCATCATGCCCTGTCATCATTCAGCCACCATGTCCTGTCATTCAGCCACCATGTCCTGTCATCATTCAGCCATCATGCCCTGTCATCATTCAGCCACCTTGTCCTGTCATCATTCAGCCACCATGTCCTGTCATCATTCAGCTATCATGTCATGTCATCATTCATCCACCATGTCCTGTCATCATTCAGCTATCATACCCTGTCATCATTCAGCCATCATGGCCTGTCATCATTCAGCCACCATGTCCTGTCATCATTCAGCCATCATGGCCTGTCATCATTCAGCCATCATGGCCTGTCATCATTCAGCCATCATGGCCTGTCATCATTCAGCCATCATGTCCTGTCATCATTCAGCCATCATGTCCTGTCATCATTCAGCCATTATGTCCTGTCATCATTCAGCCATTATGCCATGCCATCATTCAGCCATCATGTCCTGTCATCATTCAGCCATCATGTCCTGCCATCATTCGGCCACCACTTCCTGTCATCATTCAGCCATCATGCCCTGTCATCATTCAGCCATTATGCCCAGTCATTATTCAGCCATCATGTCCTGTCATCATTCAGCCACCACTTCCTGTCATCATTCAGCCACCACATTCTGTCATCATTCAGCCATCATGCCCATCGGCCAAAATACATTCTGCAGTGGTCTTGAGGCATGTCCAGTTGAAGGCTAAGATAAGACTTATTGAAAATTAACAAGCGGAATAGCTGGTACAATAACCGAGACAGTAATTCTAGTTCTAAATTTTCAAAATGTTGTCGCCCCTGCAAGTGGACATTCACTCAACAAAAAATAAGACTCTTTCCCCAGTCTTTGCCATTGAATGTTTAAGGATACAATTTATTTGAAGGGCACATCATCTATCCCTCTGATGTGACTTGAAATCTGAATAATAATCACATATTGCCATCAGACTTGCAATAACTCGCTTGTACTCCATCCGTAAAATTCCTTATTGTGTTGCCTTGACCTTTGAACCGGTTGACCCAAAATCTAGTTTCTTTTAAGTTTGGTGAGGTAGAAGTTGGGTAATCATGCTGAACACACAGACAGACATGGTTTGCAACAATAAACTTGTGACATATCATAGTGAGACTAACATGTATTCAATCAAGTATATGCATGTACTATATATCTACATTCTGTACAGTATGTGTAGATGTTTTATATGTCACCTGCGTACTAAGGGAAATAATTCTATCTTCTGATGCTAGTTAAGAGTTACCTTCTCTTGGTTGCAGTCATGTATGTTACTATATCGGTGTATATCCTGCTGTGTAGATTAATCAGCCATAACTCTATGCTGTTGATAGATAACACACACAGTGGAGAAGACTAATTATTTTGGCATCCAACGTAAGTTTACGCCAGCAATAAACACATGCCAGTTAGTCAGTATGCTCACTCACTGGGAATAAGTGCATGCGAGACAATATACATTAATCATAGCATAGAAAGGAGTACATATAAACCTTCTCCTCTCTCCCATCCTGGCACTAAGCCACAGACAAGCAGATCTTGTATAAAATAGCCAGATAATCAACAAGTTTTCTACAGAATAGTATACAAAAAATGGATTTCAAGAATTTGGTGTTTATATACAATTTACATATTTTGAAAACAATCGGATTATAAGTTGCTATCACCTTAGATAACAACAACTTACAGACAAATTATTTTCAAATTAATTGACAAGATTTTGGTCTAGTACTTAATGTAATTATTTACGTACATCACATATAGGCTGAAATTGGTTACGGCGGCGACGATGTGAAGCATGTGGGTAGATTTACTGATTCTCTTGCCTGAGCCTAACTGTTTAGCCGAGTAGTCTGATCATTAATCCGCTCGTTTCATACGCACACCTGTTGAGCTAGTTTATAATCGGCGCCTGTGGAGAGCTTGCAAACAAGTAAAAGACTAGCTGGCTGAAGCAGGCACGCTGTGCATCTTCACAGCACATTCCATTCATTGTGAATATATGAATCCAGTTCTTTTGTTATCATAGCCAGGTACCATACTGCTTGTTATCGCTGCCATGACGTACCCACTGACCCAGTGCGTTATTCGCCTTGCCATCAGTAGCACTAATGCTCCTTGTTAGCAGCTCTTGTGTTCTTTCGCAACTCCTCAGGACGCCACATGCACAGATATGCACATGCACATACAAATTATCCATCAATGTACCATCAATTCCAAAAACAGTCTCGCGCTCACTGCGCATCAATTCTAGAAACTCTCGTTGTCAATGCGATACCCTTATTGACCTTTAAGGCGCCAGAGATCCCCATTTATCCTCATTCATTCTGTAACCACTTACACCCATGTAGGGCATGATTTGTACGATTAGTTCTAATCTGCACACACGCTCACCTATCATAGATCTGTTGAGTTATATCTATAACTAGAACTTTTATTTATATATATATATGGACGCACGCACGCACGCACGCACGCACGCACACACATTAAGAGACACTCAGAAGGGAGGCCCCCTAAGGGAGGTAGTCTCTTAATAGACGATGAAATGTATTGTTGAATAGAATTTGGGGAAAGTTAGTCTCTTAAGACAGATAGTCTCTCTGGTAATACAGGTGTTCTTTATATGGTCTTGAACTTGATCACTCACCTGTCTAATTTCTGAAATGTCATTTAAGTATGTTTTAAAACATGAGATCGATTTGTCCATTGACCAATGAAGGCATCCGATCTGTCACTCAAGTATATGACATCAAATCAATTACACTCGCCCTGTAGGTGGGGCTTAGAATACACCTTCCATATCCTCTGCGTGTCGTAAGAGGCGACTAAAGGAGGTACGGGTGAGGTAACCCTGACAGAAACCTCGAGTGCTGAAGAGGGGGGTTCCAGGCCACACGGCGCACTCGAATAAACCATGGATGCACGCACTTAACGCTTATGATCATGTCGATAGTCACTTACAGGACTGGTGGTATGATCAGTGAACGAAAAGAAGAAGAAGAAGAAATCAATTACATCACATGTAGGCAGACATCAAAATGCATAATGAATAACATATATAGTGCCATTATGAACATTTAAAAAGTTTATCAAGTGTATTAATTGTATGTCTTTGATGGATTTACTATTTAAAACATTCTGTTGAATATTAGTGTCAAACTACTCAAGTATATCGTTACCTTGAAAATAGGATTCTGTGAATTCAGGGCTCAAAGTATTAATCGATCTCAATATGTGCAAAACATGGGCGGAGCGTAGCTAGAAATGGGCAGGGCATAGCGAAAAATTAATCCCTCTATTCAACTAATGTTTCCATGACAACAGCTATATGATGGAATGAAATGAGAGGACAACATAAACCATCTAAGGTCAAGCTGACCAAAACTGGCCTTCATTATCGTCATCAGAAATTTTGTCCATTTGCAGGTCAAGAGAAAAGTATTTTTGAAAATGACATTGCCCAGTTGACTGTTAACCAATTAGCACTCACATTTGTTTAAGAAAGTTGCAATTTTCTCATAGAAAATGGCCATTTGCAAACAAAGAGAAGACTATTTTTGAAAATTTCCGGCTGGAATAATTAGCATGGTTATCGAGCCAGTCATTCCAGTGGCAGATTGTCAAAAATAGTCTTCTTTTGGTCTGCAAATAGACATTTCTCAAGACTACTGAGAAGGCGGTGTTGGCTGACTTGAAAGTGGCTATGGCAGTTGTCAAGAAAATACTATTTTTAACAATTTACCACATGGATGACTAACTCGGTATCAAAGCCAGCTATTTATTCGACTACCAATGGCAATTTTCAGAAATGTTTCTTGGCCTGCAAAGGGACTTGGTTTGTGATAAGTATTTAGGCCTTCTTCACCAAAACATGATACATGTAAATAACCACCACAAAAGCTACTACATGTAACACAAACCCAGGGGGGCAGTCCAGATAACGTGTAACCCAGTCATTCCAGTGGTAAATTTTTAAAAATAGTTCTCTTGGCCTGCAGATTGCCCCCCCATCAAACAAAAATCTCAAATTTCATGACCAATCTTGAATTCATGAATTCACTTTCTCTGTCAATAATATGATGTCATAATCAACTATGTGATGTATAGGATAATGTCATAATCAATTAAGTCATGAATAACGTCGCTAAGTTTGTCACAAATGTTTAATTGATGATGAACTAAGCGTTGTACGGATTGCATGCTATTTAATAAACATTATGTTGAATATTTTGAAACGGCACCCAGTCAAATTAGTTTCAAAATATTCAATGGGTTAACTGTATAGTTTACTGGAAATTGATAAAACAGAATTCAGGGATCGATCCATCCCAACACGGGTGAAGTGTGGGTGGAGCTTAGCTAAAGAAGGGCGTGGCGTAGCTAAAACTAGATTCCTCCATTACATGGTTAGGTAGATACCTGAGTGTTTATATCTTGTTCTTGTTTTTCAGATGCGTCTATTTCATGTATCAACAGAGCTTCAGCTTCAGCCATTTGTGGTCATGTTACGTAAAACCTTGGAGGAGTTACAAGAGAAAGATACATCTGGAATATTCTCAGAGCCTGTTCCATTGAAGGAGGTGAATGACCATAGGCTAACTAACGCTGGACCCATACATTATTCAGCGGACTGTTAAAACTGAAATAAGGAATGTGCAATGCCATGTAGTGACACACAGGCACTCTCAGACAAGTGAAAACCAGCTTTTGAAATGGTCTTAAAAAATCTCGCATTGCAGGCCAAGAGATGATTATTTTTTAACATTAACCGTTGAAATGGCTTGCTCAATAAATGAGCCAGTCATTCCAATGTTAGATCTTCAAAAAAGATTTGCTTCATTCACTGAGAAAGTGCCTTAGTTTTCTTGACTAATTTTGGCCAGTATTGCTGAACATATTTATACAAACAATCGTAGATCGTAGAGTTTGTTAACCCTCACTGCATCAATGCCTCTGACTTAGCCCTTTCACTTTTGTAAAAGTAAGTGCTTTACGATATAAAACTTATTCCGTTTAATATTTTGAATTTAATTTGACTGGAACACGTTGCTGCCTAAGGCAGCAATAGCAATGGCTTCCCGTCTAAGTTCACAATATTGAACAGTTTTCCTGTATATTTATTTGCCTTGAAAATGAGATATGTGGAATTCATCGGTGAAAGAGTTAAAATTCCTTTGGTACTGCGATGACATGTCCTAACCCCCAGTACACATATTTACCTAGCACCTTACACCCATGCAAGTATGTAATGCTTTTGTTTTGTGTTTTAGGTACCCGATTACCTTAGCTACATAGAAAAGCCAATGGACTTATCTACAATGAGAAAGCTTGTGGAGAGTCACCACTACAAAACTGTCAGTGAATTTGAAGCGGATTTTGATCTGATCCTAAACAACTGCATGAAGTATAACTCGAAGGAGACATCATTTTACCGTGCAGCTGTCCGCTTCCGCGACCAGGTATTGAAGCGGGTCGATTACCGTATCAATTATTCAGTTAGATTCTAGATCCATGTTCATGATCAGATGAAAGTCGTACGTTTTGAGAATAGTTGTGCTGAAAGATATCGCTATGTTAGCAGTGTCACATTACTCATACTAAGAGAGCGATTCATCCTTTAATCCACAAATTTGTTCAAGAAAATTTCAATGTTCTCATAGAAAATGTACATTTTCAGGCCAATAAGATTATTTTTGAAAATTTATCACTGAAATGACTGGCTCGTTATCGAGCCAGTCATTTCAGTGATAAATTTTCCAAGATAGTCTTCTTGGTCTGCAAATGTACATTTCTCAAGACGCCTGTAGAAGCCATTTTTGTCTGACATGAGTGTTAACGGGTTAGGAGCTATAGTTTAGCCCTTTCATGGTCAAGCTGACCAAAATGCCTTGGCAAGTTGCCTTCATAAATATTAATAATTTACAAGCCAATAGGAGACTATTTTTGAAAATGTAGCAGTGAGGAATTTAAAAAAAATAGTCCTTTGGCCTGTAAATGGATACTGACTTCAGAAAAAGCCATTTGATTCAGATTTCCTTGACCAGCATTTCTTCACCCCATGTAGACGATTTTTGAAAATGTAGTAGTGATTTGATTTTCAAGCCAGTCATTCCAATGATAAATTTTCAAATATAGTCTTCTTTTGGTCTGTAAATGGGCACTGACTTTAATAATAAAAAAACCATTTGATTTGCTTGACCAGCATTTACCAGGAAGATTTAAGATTTGTCACTAGGAATACTCGTCTACAAACAAGAAAACTTGTGTTCCTTACAACTCCAACGAAATGGTTTCGTCTCATTGATCCTTTATCCCTTTAACTCTCATATTTGATCAAGAAAATCTTCATTTTCTCAAAGAAAATGTCCATATGCACCTGAAGAGAAGGTTGTTTTTGAAAATGTATCACTGGAATGACTGGCTCAGTGGTAAAATAGTCTTCTCTTTGTCTGCAAATGGACATTTTCTATGAGGAAATTAAAAATTTTCTTGATTAAATTTAGCCCCTCAGAAGCTGTTTTTGTCCGTCTTGAGTGATGAATGGTTAAAGGTCAAACTGACCAGAACTGTCTGCTGCCTGGAGGAATGGCGATTTGTCGGCCAAGAGAATAGAATTTGTGAAAATTTTAGCACTGAAATCGTTTCAGATGTAAATTTTCAAAAATAGTCTTCTTGGCGTACAAATAAACCTTCAATTAGCAAACATAGTGCTTGTTCAAGTATATTCTGCAGAAATATAAACATTGAAATGTAAATTCGCTATTAGTCCATAATCTGAACTAGAGGTGCTTATTTTGTGAGAACATCTGTATTTGTTTCAGGGTGGTGTTATCATGCGTGCCTGTTACCGAATGTTTGAACGAATAGGCTTTGATTCTGAAACAGGCCTGCATCTGGATGCCCCTCCGAAACAAGAGGAGCCAGTTATCTTGGAGGACTGTAAGTGTTGATGGTGAAGAAGATAGGATAATGTTTCTATTCTGTGCCATTATTGTTTCCCAACATGGTCAACGTGAGCATAAGAATGGTGCTCTGATGGTGTTCATGCCTGTGTCGTCGATCCATCGGTGTACCTGTCCATCAGGATTCATTCCATCGGTGTACCTGTCCATCTGGATTCATGTATAGAGCATATCTAGAATGCCTCAATGGATTCCCATAAAATTTGGTCCATCACTAGTCACTACCTTTATAAGAAGACCTTGGTAGAGGCGGTATTGCAGCAAAAACTGTATACTTTTACTGGCTTTCTCACCTAAAAGACTCAATGAAATTGTGTTGTGGAGAATAATTCTAGAAAGCTTGCATGGATTGGCTTCACATATTTGGTGGAATCAGACATTGTAACAAGACATATAGTCTGGCAATAAGGTTCCGTAAAGTCTGTCCATAATAGAGGTAACCAATCTGTCACTCCCGTATCTAACATCACACTCAAATAATCTAGCTCTGTCACAAAAAGCCTAATATCCAACAGTACAAAGTAACTTCTGTCTTACGTGTATACTTCAATACAATATTCCTTACATCATAGGAAATTTGTCGTTTTTGGTGTATGCCGGTTAAATGGTGCCAAATAAGTCCTTGTCACAAAGCATCAATATAATAAATTTGAAGCGCATCAATTTGGCTTTCTAGAAGTAGCCTACAGAAATATATTTATAACTTTGATTAATAGGGACGGATCCACATTCTAGGTATAGCCCACCAATGGACGATCCCACTTTTATCCATCAATCATATGACGTTATCAACTATGTGACATGTAGGATGATGTCATAATCAATTACGTCATGAGTGATGTAGCTAAGTTTGTCACGAACACTTAATTGATAATGGACTAAGCGTTATTGTATGAATTGTATGTCTTAATACTATTTAACATGTTGAATATTTTGAAACTAATTTTACTGGACTATGGCAGCAACAGCACCCAGTCAAATTAGTTTCAAAATATTCAACAGCTTACCTGCATAGTTTTCTGGAAATTGATAGTTCAGGATTCGATCAATCCCAACATGGGGAGATAGGCGGGGAATAGCTAAAACTAGATTCCTCAATTTCTAGCCAAACGTCGCCACTTAGTACATAGATTTGAATCAATTTTAACTCTGTACTCTGAATTCCCAGAATCTCAATTTCAAGATAACTGTGCAGGTAAGATGTCAGTTATGTTAAAACTAATTTGACTTTACCAACTTTTCTGTGAAGATAACATTCGTTGATTAATAGAGTTGTACATTCTATCTATGGTCTGTCCATTTCTTTGCTATAGCCCATCTAGCTATGACCCATCCATTTCTAGCTATGGCCCGACCATTTCTAACTATGGCCCATTCATTTCTAACTATGGTCCGTGCATTTCTAGCTATGGCCGATCCATTTCTAACTATGGTCCATGCATTTCTAGCTATGGCCCATCCATTTCTAGCTATAGCCCGTACATTTCTAGCTATGGCCCATCCATTTGTAGCTATAGTCCATCCATTTGTAGCTATAGTCCATCCATTTGTAGCTATAGTCCATCCATTTGTAGCTATGGGCCATCCATTTCTAACTATGGCCCATCCATTTCTAACTATGGTCCGTGCATTTCTAGCTATGGCCGATCCATTTCTAGCTATAGCCCGTACATTTCTAGCTATGGCCCATCCATTTCTAGCTATTGCCCGTCCATTTGTATCTATGACCCATCCATTTCTACCTAAGTCATGTCCATTTCTCGCTATAACCCGTACATTTCTAGCTATGGCCCATCCATTTCTAGCTATTGCCCGTCCATTTGTACCATCCATTTCTACCTAAGGCATGTCCATTTCTCGCTATGGCCTGTCCATTTCTAACTATGGTCTGTCCATTTCTAGCTATAGTCCATCCTTTTTAGCTATAGTCCATCCATTTCTAGCTATGGTCCATCCATTTCTAGCTATGGCCTGTCCATTTCTAGCTATGGCCCGTCCATTTCTAGCTATGGCCCGTCCATTTCTAGCTATGGTCTATCCATTTCCAGCTATGGCCCGTCCATTTCTAGCTATGGCCCGTCCATTTCTAGCTATGGCCCGTCCATTTCTAGCTATAGCCCGTCCATTTCTAGCTATGGCCCATCCATTTCTGGCTATGGCCCGTCCATTTCTAGCTATGGCCCATCCATTTCTATCTATGGCCCGTCCATTTCTAGCTATGGCCCATCCATTTCTAGCTATGGTCCATCCATTTCTAGCTATGGCCCATCCATTTCCAGCTATGGCCCGTCCATTTCTAGCTATGGCCCGTCCATTTCTAGCTATAGCCCGTCCATTTCTAGCTATG
The DNA here is from genome assembly GCA_034401795.1 of Chaetoderma sp. LZ-2023a. Lineage (NCBI taxonomy): Eukaryota > Metazoa > Mollusca > Caudofoveata > Chaetodermatida > Chaetodermatidae > Chaetoderma > Chaetoderma sp. LZ-2023a. Next base: position 126,599,317 of record CM067371.1, on the reverse strand, counting down.
GTCCATCCATTTCTGGCTATGGTCCATCCATTTCTGGCTATGGCCCATCCATTTCTAGCTATGGCCCGTCCATTTCTAGCTATGGCCCGTCCATTTCTAGCTATGGCCCGTCCATTTCTAGCTATGGTCCATCCATTTCTAGCTATGGCCCGTCCATTTCTAGCTATAGCCCGTCCATTTCTAGCTATGGTCCATCCATTTCTGGCTATTGCCCGTCCATTTCTAGCTATAGCCCGTCCATTTGTACCATCCATTTCTACCTAAGTCATGTCCATTTTTCCGCTATAGCCTGTACATTTCTAGCTATGGCCCATCCATTTCTGGCTATTGCCCGTCCATTTGTACCATCCATTTCTACCTAAGGCATGTCCATTTCTAGCTATGGTCTGTCCATTTCTAGCTATGCCCTGTCCATTTCTAGCTATGGCCCGTCCATTTCTAGCTATGGCCCGTCCATTTCTAGCTATGGCCCAGCCATTTCAAGCCATAGCCCGTCCATTTGGAGCTAGTGCCCATCCATTTCTACCTTCCCATGCATATTGTAAGGTTCTGTAGAGTCTATATATTCTCCGTACATTACATATTGTATGCTTCTGTAGAGTCTATATGTTCTCCTTATATTACATATTGTAAATTGCTGTAGAGTCTATATTCTCCTTACCTTGCATAGTGTAATGTTCTGCAGAGTCAATATTCTCCTTAACTTGCATATTGTAAGGTTTGTTAGTCTATATATTCTCCTTACATTACATATTGTAAGTTTCTGTAGAGTCTATGCATTCTTTTTACCTTGCATATTGTAAGTTTCTGTAGGGTCTATGCATTCTTTTTACCTTGCATATTGTAAGTTTCTGTAGAGTCTATGCATTCTTTTTACCTTGCATATTGTAAGGTTCTATAGAGTATATTCGCCTTACCATGTATATTGTAAAGTTCTGTAGAGTTTATATTCTCCTTACCTTGTATATTGTACGGTTCTGTAGAGTCTATATTCTCCTTACCGTACATATTGGAAGGTTCTGTAGCATCTATAATCTCCTTACCTTGCGTATTATAATATTCTGTAGATTCTGTACTCCACTTATCTGCATTATGTTTCTGTTTCAGATGATGCATTCCTTCAGACTAGCATGGATGACATTCCACTTGAGAATCAACTAAAGATACTGCTCGATAAAATGGACTTAGCCAATAGCACATTAAACGGAGGTGATTATTGTTAGCGGTAATAGTCATAGAGGTGGTGGTGTTTGTGGAGGTGGTAGTGGTGATGCTTGCTGTGTTCATGGCGGTAGTAGTAATTTTATTGAAATAACATAATGGAGGATTCCAGTTTCTCAATCAATCATATGACGTCATAATCAACTAGGTGACATGTAGGCTGATGTCTTAATCAATTACTTCATGAGTAACATAGATAAGTTTGCCACAAACTCTTAATTGATGACAGACTAAGCATTGTTCTATTAATTTAATTTGACTTGGTACTGTTGCTATCACCTAGTCAAATTAGTTTCAAAATATTCAACAGCTTACCTGTATACTTTTTGTCTCACCTGCGAAGCAGGATTGAGACATAAGTATCACTTTTCCAGCGGTGGCAGCGGCGTAAACTTTTAAGTTAGTTTATATCTCAGCAATGCCTGATCCAATTGGAACCAAACGTGGGTACATGGTAATATACATCAAAAGGAAGCAGCCCGCCGATAAAAAGACCATGAGGTCAAGGTTACAGGGGTCAAAGGTTACAGTATAATCTTTGTTAATATTTTACGTTATGTTTTGCGTTAAACAAAAGTTATTGCCTTATATCTGAGCAATGCCTGATCCAATTGGAACCAAACTTGGGTACATGGTGATATACATCAAAAGGAATCAGCATGCTGATGCAGACATCATAAGGTCAAGGTTATGGCGGTCAAAGGTCACAGTATAATCTTTGTTAATATTTTACGTTACAAAAGTTATTGTCTTATATCTCAGCAATGCCTGATCCAATTGGAACCAAACTTGGATACATGGAGATATACATCGAAAGGAGGGAGCACGCTGATGGCGGCATCATGCGTTCAAGGTTATGGGGTCAAAGGTCACGGTATAATCTTTGTTGATATTTTACATTACGTTTCTAGTGTCTTATATCTCAGCAATGCCTGATCCAATTGGAACCAAACTTGGATACATGGTGATTTACATTTAACGGAAGCAGCATGCTGATGCAGACATATGAGGTCAATGTTAGGGGGTTCAAAGGTCATGGTATAATCTTTGTTAATATTTTAAGTTAAGTTTTTGCGTTAAACAAAACTTATTGTCTTATATCTCAGCAATGTCTGATCCAATTGGAACCAAACTTGGATACATGGAGATAGATATACATCGAAAGGAAGCAGCACGCTGATGCAGGCAACACGAGGTCAAGTTTATGGTGTCAAAGTTCAGGGTATAATCCTTGTTAATATTTTATGTTACGTTTTTGCGTTAAACAAAAGTTATTGCCTTATATCTCAACAATGCCTTATCCAATTGGAACCAAACTTGGGTACATGGTGATTTACATTTAACGGAAGCAGCATGCTGATACAGACATCATGAGGTCAAGGTTATGGGGGTCAAAGGTAACGATATAATCTTTGTTAATATTTTTAGTTAAGTTTTTACGTTTAGCAACTTTTCAGCTTATATTTCAGGATTGGTTAATCCTATTGCAACTAAACTTGGATACCTGGTTACCTATAATGATAGGAAGCGGCATGATGATGTTGGGGTCACAAGGTCAAGGTCACTGTGACCTTGATATAGAACTCTGTTATTTCAACTTATATTTCAGGATTGGTTAAGCCTATTGCAACTAAACTTGGATACATGGTTACCTATAATGATAGGAAGCAGCTTGATGATGTTATGGTCACACGGTCAAATGTCAACATCACTGTGACCTTGATACAGAGCTTATTTCAACATTAAGATTTTGCGTTTAGCAAAACTTCTCATCTTTGCTGAACTGAACTTGGATACATGGTTACCTATCATGTTAGGAAGCACCATGATGTTGGGGTACACAAGGTCAAGGTCACTGACCTTGATACAGAACTGCTTTTTCAACATTAAGTTCTTGCGTTTAGCAGAACTTTTCATCTTATATTTCAGGATTGGTTAAGCCTATTGCAAATAAACTTGGATACCTGGTTACCTCTAATCTTAGGAAGCGGCATGATAACATTGAGGGCTGACGGTCAAGGTAGCTGTGACAAACAGGAGACAGGCGAGACATTTAATTCCGCAGAATTCTTGTCTGGAAATTGATAATCAGGGATCGATCGATCCCAACATGGGCAAACTGTGGGTGGAGCTTAGCTAAAGATGGGCGTGGCATAGCTAAAATTTTATTCCTCTATTATTAGCTCACCTGGGCCAAGTGAGCTTATGTCATCGTCCGTCCATCAAATCGCTTCTCCTTAACTGTTTGACTGATTGCAACCATATTTGGCTGGAAGGATCCTATGCTGTTACCCTCTAGAGCTTATATTCCAAATTTTGATTGGTCAATTTGTTGGGTGAAAATCTTATATTTTATGAAAAGTTTACCATAAATTGTCAAAACTCTACTTTTCATATTTCAACAAAATTTGAACTCAAACTTCTATTCAGAATTTTTATTGTCAAATTTTTTTGGTGAAAATCAGGAAATGGTCAAAATTCTACTCTTTGTTAAACACTGTGGATTTCAACTTAATTTAGCAGGAAGGAACATATGTGGATAGGCTTCAGAACTTCTATATACAGAATTTTAATGTCCATTTTTATTTTTTTTAATGAAAAATGTACTGTAAATTGTCAAAATGCTGCTACTTATTAACCGCTTGGCAGACTTCAACTTAATTAGGGTGGAAGAACCCTATGGGTCTAGGCTTCTGAACTTGTATAAAGAATTTTGATTGGTCGATTTTTTTTTCGGCGGCCATGAATTTAACGACAAATGGCGGGAAATCGTTTAAAATGCTACCCTTAATTAACTACATGGGCGATTTCAACCAGACTTGGCTGGAAGACCCCTATGGCAGTAGGCTTCTGATCTTCTATACAGAATTTTGATTGGTCAATTTTTCTGGTGGCCATCTTGATTTTTCCAGAAATGCTTTAAAACACTACTTCCTTAATCAATGGCGCAATTGAGACGACTGCTTGGTGTAATGGCTAACACTCAGGGCTACTAAACCGGAGAATCCGGTTCACGCCTGACCTCTGCACTATCTCACCGTCATTGGAAACATGGACAATCTCCCTCACTCCTTGCCTCTCCACCCAGGAGTATAAATGGGTACCAATGTATAAGCTAGGGAAGTGACCAATAATGGACTGAAATAAAACCAGCCTAGATATGGCGTGAATGAGACCTGGAAGCAGGGACTTATAGACGCCAACCAAACCAATAACTTCTCATTAATGGGCCAATTTCAATAAAACATGCGGCGACTTCAAGAGTCCTAATGAGAATTTTGATTGGTCTATTTTTTTCTTGGATTTTCCAGACATTTTCCAGCAGCATTTAAATTGCTACTACTAATTAATCAATGGCTAGATTTCGACCAAACTTGGGTGGAACGATCCTATGATGATAGATAGGCTTCAAGAAATCAAATGAGAATTTTGATTGGTCAATTTCTTTGGCGGTCATCTTGGATTTTCAGGAAATTATCCATCATGTCTTTAAATGCAAATGTTCAAATGCTAATGGTCCAGGTGAGCATCACAGGATCTTGGGCGTCTTGTGTTTTGATGAAGTGTGATTCAATTTAAAAATGAGTATGCACTGTAGTGTAAAGAAATTTACCAACTTATGCTACCCTTGAGACACATCTAAAAGTGAAAGTATAATGGTTCAGTGAACCACAGTCCAGGTAGTATACATTTACCTGTTAGTTTTCATACCCATGTATGCATCTTGCTCATAGATATATGAAGGAAATACTGTTTATGATGGCGTAACAATGGATTAATCCGATCTGTCGAACAGGTATATGACAGCATAATCAATTATGTCACATGTAGGTTGACATTGCAATCATAATTGACAGAAATGCTTCGTCATGAAGCTGGAAAAGTCTGTCAAGTGTACGAATTGTATATCTTTGATGAATTTACTATTTAATAAACATTCTATTGGAAATTTTGAAAAACAGCACCCAGTCAACTCAATTTCAAAATATTCAACAGCTTACCTGTATAGTTACCTTGATGTTGGTGTTCCATGAATTCAGGGTTCGGTTTATCCCAACATTGGCAGAGCTTAGCTAGAAAGGGGGATGGGGTGGGGGGTGGGGGGCCATAGCTAGAAATGAATCCCTCTATTTAATGTCCACATCTTGATCAAAGATAAGGCGTTTAATGTCTATTGTCATTAGCTCACCTTGCCCAAAGGGTCAAGTAAGCTTATGCCATGGCGGCTGTCCATCTGTCAAATCATATCTCCTCCTTAACGGTTTTACAGATTTCAATCAAATTTGGATGGAAGGGTCCTATGGTGGTAAGCTTCAGAACTTCTATTCAGAATTTTGCTTAGACAATTTCTTTGGTGAAAATATTAGGTTTTATGAAAAATTACCAGAAATTCTCAAAACGCATCTTCTCCTTAGCTGCTTGACGGATTTCAAGCAGATTTGGCTGGAAGGACCATGTTGTTGTAGGCTCCAGATCGTTTATGCAGAATTTTGATTCATCAATTTTTTTGGTGAAAACCTTAGATTTTATAAAATATTTATATCCTCTTAACAGTTTAATGTGTTTTAACCAAATTTGCAAGGAACTTATTTTCAGAATTTCAATATATCAACCTTAGAATTTTAATTAGTCAATTTGTTTGGTGGCCATCTTGGATTTTGCAAAAATTATCCATAATGTCTATTTAAATGCAATCGACTCAAATGCTAATGGTCCAGGTGAGCCTCTCACAGGCCCAGGGCCTCGTGTTTTGGTGTGCCGAAGAACCTGCAATTGATTTTGGGGTCAGGATCATAAAAAATAGTCGGTCAAATCAAATTTCTAATTCACTGAATACGTGTACTTGTTTCATTATTGTCACCCTTGAAGCTGTCATGGTGATCATCTCTCCCTGATCCAGACTTAATATAATGGTGCTGCATTTCTGTTGCTAGCTACTTATGTAGATTTTTTTCAAATATTTGCAGTCAAGCGAACTCATATGGCTAAAATGCTGCGTAAGGAGATCGTGAAAGTGCGGAGAAAGCTTATCTTACAGAGGGGTGAAGGCGGCGATTGTTCAGATGAGGAATCAGTAAATACAGGTAATCCAGGTGTACACATGTCTCGGTGCATATGCACTAGTTATAATTTATTTCTTACAATTGTAAATGTTAGTTACATTAGGAATGATTACAAGATTTAGATGACTCACCCTTGTGTCTCATAGTTTATTTGGGAGTGGGTATACTGTACTCTATTAATCCGTACAACACTGATGTCAAAATTCTATCTTTTGCTGCATCAATACCAAAGCAACTGGTGTACATTTTTCAACAATTTTGGTGGACAATGCTGCGGTCTATGACAGTAACATCTTCCAGGAAATTTGTTTGAAAAATGAACACCACTTCATCTTTTAATTTAGTTTGAAAATTAAAGACGTTGACATCCAAGTGGTACGGGTTTAATTTGCCCATCACATGATGCACTTCTGCTTTGTGGTTACAGGTGATTCAGAGCCGCGTCCTCTCTCTCCTGTTGGCTCCAGAAAAAGTGTTTCTCATACAGGAACATCTCCAGAAAAGCGAGCTTCCAGCAGCTCATCATCTGGTAATAAAACACCAGCTACATCCAAATCAGCCACCCCTGGTACAGGCCGTGGTCGCGGGCGAGGCCGAAGCTCGGCAAGGCAGAAAAGCGAGTCAGAAACAGATGTATCAGTTGGAAAGTCAGGTGTGCAGTTTTCCTTTTATTACAATTCCGCGTTTTGATCTCATCTTTATTCATTGCCTAGTTGCTGCTGTGGATGCGAGTCATTTAATGGTATAAATGGGTCAAGAAAATCAATAATTCACCTTTCCAGAGTACCCACCCATCATATGACATCATAATGAACTGCGTGATGTGTACAATGACATCATAATGAATGACATCACGAACGCATATTTGATGACGGTCTATGCGTTGTTGTACAAATTGTTTGCTTTTACTATTTAATAAATATTCTGTTGAATATTTTGAAACTAATTTGACTGGGCGCTGTTGCTGCCTATGGCAGCAACAGCACCCAGTCTAATTAGTTACAAAATATTCAACAGCTTCCCTGTATAGTTTTCAGGAAACTGATAGCTAGGGCAATCGGGGATTTATCAATCCCAACACGGCGAGGTGTGGGTGGAGCTTAGCTATTGATGGGCGGGGCATAGCTAAAAATGGAAAGGTCAATTGCCAAGTCAGATAGTTAAATTTCTCATGTCTCATTAAATAAAGCACCTTTGTACGCGATACGAGATGCATGCTGATCTCTGTTCAGCACAAGTGTGTCAATTTCTAGGAGAAAATTTGAGAAAGCTTCTATATATTTCGACTATAACTTGTGCGAAAATTGTTGCTATCAATGACGGCAACAGCATTCAGTCAAATTACTATCAAAATAATTAATAGGTGATGCGATTGCTACTTACTACAGATTTCTTACAAATTTGAATGAAAATGGTTGCTGCAACAACTTTCAGTCTATATATTCTAAAATGATCATCATAGTTTTCAGTCTACTCACTACAGATTTGGAGAGCAATTTGACTGTAAGTTGTGGATTCCTAACTTGCTTTCAATGTCTCCCTACTACGTAGGTAAAGTAAGCATAGTCCTACATATACACGTTTTCGCCAAGAATGAATGATTAGCAAACAGCGTGTTCGTTTCGTTGACAGATTGTGCATCGGTTTTAAATGTGAAGCAAAATGTACACAGGCTAGATTTGCTAAATATTTCATTCATGCGTGCATATCTACGCTTATACTCATTCTACTTAGCTATTATTCGTCAAATCAACAACTTAGTCAAATTGGTCTTCAAATCCGCAGCGAGATTCAACTGAAAGCTATGATGATTATTTTAGAATATTTAGACTGAAAGGCATTGCAGCAACAATTTTCATTCAGATTTGTATCAAATCTAAGTAGTTATCACATTACCTGCTAATTATTTTGACAATAATTTGACTGAAAGCTGTTGCTGTCATCACACAAATTATTGTCAAAGTATATAAAAGTTATCTTGCATTTTATCCTGGAAATAGATACACTTGTGATGCACAGTATTGAAATTCACACTGTCGAATTTAAATGCCTATGTTTCCAGAGCTGACTGACAAATGACCATTTGCACGTACAAGGCGGGTGTTTTTGTTTGAGAAATCCAGGCCGATACAGACAATAGACTCAAGGAATATGGCATCCAATAGTTACAACGATTATGGAGTCAGGGCATTGCATGCTGAATAGCATTGCACAGTGGGTAGCATTGTATGCTGGGTAAATTGAACAGAGATCAACAGGCATCGCATATCTCATGAAAAGGGTCTTTATTTAATGGGACACGAGAACTTTAATAGTCATTTGCAGACCAAGTCTTCTTTTTGGAAAATTTAGGACTTGAATATATATTACCAGGAAATCCAGTGTTAAGTTTTAGAAAAGGCTTATTTTTGGTCGCATTGGAATGATTCCCTTAGAGTGCATTGCTGTTCATGCAGGAGATCGATAAGAGTATATTTAGAAAGCTGTCATTGAGAGATAATCATTTTGATTTTGAGTGTTAACTTATTGCAAGTCTGAGGAAACCTTTCATTGAAAGTAAAGAATTCTGCAGTTATCAAGAAAAATATCCATATGCAAAGCAAGAGAGTAAAATGTTAGCAACTTGCTTCAACCCTTGAACACTCAAGCAGGCTAAAATGGGTTCTAGAGTGGGCTTCAGAAATCAATGACAATTTGCAAACAAATTTTACACTGGAAAGACTGGCTCGATTGGCTCTGACTAGCTCGATAACTTAGCCAGTCTTTCCAGTGCTAAATTTTCCGAAATAGTTTCTTGGTCTGTAAATGGACATTTTCTATAAGAAAATGAGCAAATTTGAAAGGTAAAGCGTTAAAAGGCGCTAAGTATGAAGCGTGCTTAAAGTTGACTGGTCAGGCTATAAGGTACCACACTAACCAGTATCTGTAATAGTGGACCTATTGCATGTCTGTTTTCAGTAACTCGCCATTAAGATATATAAGTATTGATACTTTCAAAGTGACCCTGCTATTGTTTCCTAGGCGGGTATATACCCATTATTTGAGTACACAGCTTCTCAGTTATCATGCAGATGTATACATAATCATTATGCATGCACAGAAGAGGATGCTACTCATTTACCATTGAATTGATTCAAGAAAATTTTAATTTTCTCATAGAAATTTTTGTTTGCAGCCTAAGTGAGGACTGCTTTTTTTTTTTTACCACTGGAATGACTGGATCCTTTATCAAGCCAATAATTCCAGTAGGATTTTCAAAAATTGTCTTCTCTTGGTCTGCAAGTGTTAAAGGGTTAACTGAGCAATCACCGTTCTTTGTTTGCCCGCATGATGCTGAGGCATGCTCAATGTATTGAGCGAATGTTTGTATGCTTCAGAAGCACCAGCAACTGATCACTAAGAATCGGTGGGCTTTTAACCAGCTCTTGTAAAGCACTTAGCCTTTGACCTCAAAATGCATGTTTAACTTTTTCATGTTAGATTTCTGAAGTAATTCTTACCATTTTTTTTAAAGACAATCTATAATAGGTTGTTTAGCTAAAGACATGTCCATAGGTCTGTTCAGCAGGGAAATTCAATTTTAATCAAGCAGAAATTACTATGGAAAGTTGAGATTCTCGTGATGACTAACAAAAATTGTATGATTTTCTTTAAAAATTAAGAAAATTGTTTCTAGTGATGGGCTTAAACATAGCTCATAGTGTGTGTTATTCTACATCTAACATGCTACATGTGGTTTTATCTTTTAAAAGCTTGATCTACAGCTCAGATGGTCAGCCACAATCAATAAATATTCTCTGTTTCTTTTCAGCAACGGGCTGCTCAGATGAGCCCAATGCCAAATGTAGTCGCTCTGCCGCTGCGCTTCAAGATGATTCCAAATGTAGTGGTACGCCTCCATCTACTCCTGGTGTTAACCGGCGGACAGCCATCTTATTTAACAAACGTGGTGGCCCAGGTCGTAGTGTTAAGGCAGGAACAGATACTGAGTCTAACACCCCTATGTCGGCATCAAGTACAGGAACACAAACCCTGAGACGTGGACCAGGCCGACCACCAAAACCAAAACAGCTTTCAGTACCATTTGAGTCTGGCGATGATCATCCTCCAGTACCCTGCACCCGCGTTCAGAGATCTGCATCTACAAGCAGCAATAATACGCCAACGTCTAATAAGAAGCAACCAGCCACAATAACAGCAACACCGACTGCAGCACCAATAGTAACAACACCAATAGTAGCTGGTAAGAGGAAGCGACGAACAGCGAGTACGGCTAGTGCCAGTGTATCCACATCTACGGATACATCATGTCCGTCACCCCCTAAGCAACGAGCGATATCTGTCTCTGAAAGACCGGTACAATTGCGGCTGCCCGAGGTAATATCTACAGCGATAGGTGGTCCAGATGATGTCGATATCGCTCGCAATTCTGACAGCTTCACACGTTATCGTACAGAGAGGTCACTCAGTTCATCAGAGTCGGATACAACATCCGAGTTTGGCACAACAGATGAATCACTGTCCGATACATCAAGTACAAGTGGAAGTGAATCAAAATGTAAGTATTACGCTATGCATGTTACAGATACACTCACTCGCCTCTCCCTCTCGCAAGTATGCACAATCTCACACACACTCACTACTGACTGACTCACTCACTCACCCACCCACCCACCCACCCACCCACACTCATTCACTCACTCACTCCACATACAGTCGCACACATTCACTCAGATTTTTGGCTGATTTTTAGAAACATCTTTGAAAAAGATCTATAAAACTGCTTGTGTGATCGATTGAAAACTAATGAAACATCATCTAGGGCAACAGCTTGACCAAGTTTGTTCAAAGGAACTTGATTGGCCTCTTGGATGACCTAGTTTTCGCAAAATGGACTCCAGCACCGCTGAACGGAGGCGGTCAGCAAATAAGCCCATTGATCATCTTGGAATTTGGCATATTTTTAGCTCAGTTGATTTGTCAATCACCTGAGCTATAATGATCACCCCACACCCACCCACCGACCCACCTACCCATTCTAGTTCAAATTTCCTATGTTCCAGCTGAGTGATAAAGGCACTTTTGAGTGTGACTGAAAATCTTGTAGCAATAATGTTCATACAGATTGTTCTCAAATTACTCAAGATGTTATCTAGATTTATTGTATTTATTCAATATTTGAGAAAAATGGTGAAATTGCTTAGTATTCTAACATAAATGCATACCTTTTCAGCGCGCTTACGACGCCGCAGTGGCTCAGAGGATGTTATTCCTTTAGAACCGCTAGACTTAGTGTGGGCCAAGTGTCGAGGCTATCCCTGGTACCCTGCATTGGTAAGCACTAATTAATTTCACAGATCATATTCTAGAATTCAAATTAAACTCCATTTGTCCTTTCCTTGTTTAGATGTTCATTATAATAATCTTATGCTGCCTTGATAGGTGGAAGACTATTTTGACAATTTACCACTGGAATGACTAATTCGATAACCAAGCCAACCATTGCGGTTGTAGATTTCAAAATAATAATTTCTTGGTTTGTTAATGGACAATTTCTATGAGAAAATTGAAATTTTCCTGGCCATTTAAATGGTTAGGTGTAACTGATCTGTGTAGAGCGTATGTATATCCTTATAGAACTGATCAATTAGATTTATTGAGCTCTTGCAATACCTGATTAACCCTTTAACCCTCAAATTTGTTTTTAAAAATTCAAATTTCCCATAGAAAATGTCCATTTTGCTAACCAAGAGAAGACTATTTTTGAAAATTTACCACTGGAATGACTGGCTCGGTTATCGAGCCAGGCATTCCAGTGGTAAATCTTAAAAAAATAATCTTCTCTTGGTCTACAAACGGACATTTCTCAAGACCACTGAAGAAGGTGTTTTTGGCTGAGTGTTAACTGGTTAAAGATACGTGTGTATTTGTATATTGTGTGAGTTACTGGACAGACTGCTGTTTGAGTACTCTATATTACATCATACTCCAGTGTGCTGCAGAGTTAAGTGTGATCATGCAGAAATGTCGAGATTTATTGCTTCTAACATCTGATATTCCTTAATGTTTATTTCATGTTTATTCTATCCAGATCATTAACCCAAAGATGCCAAAAACAGGTTACTTCCATAATGGTGTGCCAATTCCTGTACCCCCGGATGAGGTTCTGGTGTTACAGAAGAAGTATGAAGAACACGTTTATCTCGTCCTGTTCTTCGATACAAAGCGAACCTGGTGTGTACTTGAGTACTAATCATTTCAAGCTCTTAATTTTAACATAGCTATACTGAAAAAAGGGAATTTTGAAATATGGTCAAGCATATTACTGGTTAATGGTTAATTTGTAACTAATCTCATTTATTCATATAAAAAATAGGGTTAGATTATTTTCTGAAATTAACATGAGTGTTTTTGTTACCACAATCAAATCAGCAGTGTTTGTTGCATCATAAGAACATGGCATTTAAACTCTTTAATAATCAAGATTTCACAATTTTTGGTCAGTGTATGTCCATTTGTAGGCCAAGATGAGGCGATTTTTGAAAATTTATCATTGGCATGACTGGCTTGATTATCGAACCAGTCATTCCAGTGGTAAACTTTAAAAAATAGTCTTATCTTGGCTTGAAAATGCACATTCCTCAACACCACTGTAGACGCCAGCATGAGCATTAAAGGGTTAAAATTAAACAAATAGCCTTGCCCTTCACATGGTCAGTTCTCATGCAGAAGACATATTTGACCATTAAAGAGTTAATTTATCACCTGTCTTAAAAGAACCAGCAATGTGTCTCTTAACCATTTCACCAATGATTTCCCCATATCTCATTTCTCATACAGGAAAACTGTTGCATATTTTATATAGTAAAGAATATAGTTTTTCCGCGATTTGTCAGTGATACGGTTAAAGAGGCATTACAATATTGGGAGCATATTTCATTATAAATATATGTGTTTTCTCCGGTCACACTTTACGAGCCTCCTTCTTATCTTGCAGGCAATGGTTACCACGAGGAAAACTTGAGCCGCTCGGTGTTGATTCTGCTCTGGATAAATCCAAACTCCTGGAGAATAAGAAACCAAATGTTCGGAAAGCCGTAAGAAAAGCATATGAGAAGGCCATTTTACACCGATGTAGTGTGACTGGTGAACCAAACCCACTCTCAGGCGAATCCAGTGGAGAAGATTGATCGTCTCTAGAAAGACGGATGGGAAAATAACAATTATTATTTAAATATTTGTTTATTTATTTATTTAATGCTATATTCTACATACATATAGTGTCATTAATATCTTCATCATCATTGATCATTGATGTTGTAGTTAAAGGTCATTAAAAAATTATGTATCTGGGTTTGATGTGAATTGTTAAGCATTACATAGTTATGGAGAGTGGTGTCAGTCCAGTGCTACTATGTGGGATTGGGGTGGGTGGATGTAAAACCTGATTGCATAATTTATTTAACGGCACCCTGACATTTGATGGCACCACAGTTGCAGAACTGCTGTTTGCCAATATATTAGCCAGTATATTCGCCAGCTCTCATTTTTCTAAGCCAAATCTCAGCTGTCTTAGCCAATGTCTTACGGTCACCTCCAGTTAAGCTTTTACTGGTCAATCTGTACAGTGGTCTTGAGGCATGTCCATTTGGTCCACAAATGGTGTCCAGCATACACCAAGAATTAAGTAAATGTTAGTTTTTCAATGAATGTTAATTCAACAAGGGCTTATCTGATCTTAATAAAACTTTAGTGAAACTTTACAGCTTTGATCTATACCATCATTGTATCCAGTCTCCATCAGAATGAAAGGGATTTTCAAATTGTCCATATTTTTATATGGTTTGGACTTGTACCAAGAATTAAGTAAATGTTAATGTCTTTTAATGGACCTATAATTCATTAAATACTTAAGTTTTTCAATAGATATTTAATTTCTCAATGGCTTATAATGCTTTAAGAAATCCTTATTTACGACACTGTCACATTGGATGTGTCATATGCAGAAAATCAAAAGGGCTCGACATGTTTGATGGCGTCCTAGTTGAAATTTTGCAATTAGAATAACTGGCTTGATAACTGAGACACTCATTCCAGTTTTAAATACTCAAAAATTGTGTTCCATGGGCCTTCAAACTAATGTCCATAGCCAGCAACAGCCCCCACACAAATTAGTTTCAAAATATTCAACTGGTTGCCATTATATTTACATTGAAAATGGGATTCTGAGAATTAGTATATAAATCGATCCCAACATGTGCAAAGCATGGGCGGAGCTTAGCTAGAAATGTGCGGGGTATCGCTAAAAATGGATCCCTTTATTGGTAAGTGATGTTTTTTGTCCTTAATCTTATGAACACCTGTTTATAAATAGAGAGGATTCATGGCGCAATCACCCCCAAACAGTAACGAATAGGTTGAGTGTAGAGTAGAACAGTTACAAGTAGTAATAACACTCATCCCTCACACTCACACTCACACACATCAATGCATGCACACATCAATGCATGCACACACAAACACACATGCAGATACACAGGTCACCAGCCATAAATGATGTATAATTTTGATCTTTACACCAGCCAGTACAGTGACACGTTCAAACTGGCCCTCAAGGCACTTGCGAAATGGGATGGTTTAGAGAGGTTTATGGAGGGACTATATAAAAATAGAATATGTTCTATGTGATACATTCAGTGTATAAGTTTTGCTGTGTATGAATTAATTTACATTAATATGTTCCGTTGTTAGATGATAATATTGCCGTTAATATTGTTTAGCCCTTACCACTCTGATGTTAATATTCTATCTGTTACTGTGTCAATAGGATATAAACTGGTGTACATTTTTCAACAATTTTGGTGGACAGCAACATCTTCCATCAAATTTGTTGAAAAATGAACACCGATTCATCTTTTAATTTAATTTGAAAATTTTAAATTTTTGACAGGGTGGTACGGCTTAATTATGAGTATTTTTCTGGATAAACTGATATATTGTAATATATTCATCTCAAGATAAAATGCAAGAATACATTTGTTTGCCATAATGACACTTTCATGTGTGCATAATTATTGAAAGCGCCAGAAAAGGTTCCTTTCATGAGTGCTGTCTATGAACTACATCTACTTAATAATATAATGTAATAGTGCTAGGCTTATATTGCGATAGAGAGATCTGACGTGTCACAAAGTATCTGACATCATAATCAAGTACATAATATGTTACGACGTCATATGTTACAACGTCACAATCAAAGTGACATATAGTGATCCCTGAGCCAGTAAATGGACCTTTCTGGTTTTAGCTATGCCCTGTCCAACTGTAGCTAAATTCCACCCACACTTCGCTGGTGTTGGGATCGATCGATCTCTGAACGCCCTGACTGAATTTCCAAAGAACTACACATTTAAGCTGTTGAATATTTTAAAACCAATTTGACTGGGTACTTTAGCCAGCAACAGCGCCCAGTCAAATTAGTTTCAAAATATTCAACAGCATGTTTATTCAATAGCAAAGAATTACAGACATACAATTCATACAACGTGTTGGACTGTTTGAGATTTGATGATGGTTTATATGGAACTCTTTGTGAAGTAATGATTGTGACGTCATACACATGCTGTGCTGATTACGACATCATACGAGGTCAGATGATGGCTGGATATGCTGGAAAGGTGAATTATGTCGCGTATAGGCTCACATCGCAATCATTATGATGACGTATAGTAACTCTGTCATGAAGCTCGAAAAGTCTATCAAGCATACAAATTGTATGTCTTGGATGAATTTACAATTTAATAAAAATTGTATTGAATATTTTAAAAGTAATTTGACTGGAATATGTTGCCGCCTGTTTTAGCAACAGCTCCTAATCAAATTAATTTCAAAGTATTCAACCGCTTACCTGTATAGGTACCTTGAAATTGGGATTCTGCAAGATCCGGTTTCAAAGTATATAAATCCCAAAATGCACAGAATGTGGGCGGAGCTTAGCTAGAAATCGGAGCGGTATGGTGAGATCTCGAGCCCTCTTAACAGATAATAATCGTCTTTAATTAGACTTTTAATAATCAATTCAGACAACATAGCTTCCATAGTGCTATTGAGAAATGTCCATTTGCAATCATTCCAGTGGTATATTTTCACATATTTGTATTCTAGTGGCCTGCAAATGGACATTTCCTAGTGCTATGCTTCTATTTTATAGTCAAGTCTTCCACATAGCTTCCATAGTGCTATTGAGAAATGTCCATTTGCAATCATTCCAGTAGTATATTTTCACATATTTATATTCTAGTGGCCTGCAAATGGACATTTCCTAGTGCTATGCTTCTATTTTATAGTCAAGTCTTCCACATAGCTTCCACAGTGCTACTGTGAAATGTCCATTTTCAGCCATCTTGACCATTACCCCTTGAAATTCCAGTGTCTCAAGTTCAAGACAACTACACTGTGAATAAAATCCAAGACAAAACTTCATCAATCCCAGGAGCCCTCATTATCTAATCCATGAAAGACATGCTACTTTTATTGTTTAATATGGAGAATACTTTTACCATTTAATTCACCTTTCCAGAGTATCCATCTATCGTCTGACGTCATAATCAGCTAAGCTGCGTGTATGATGATGTCATAATCATTACATCATCAATGATTCTATCTTTAATCTTCGATCTTTAACTCTGAAGTCTGACACGTTGTAAGAATTGTATGTCTCTACTATTTAATAAACATGCTGTTGAATATTTTGAAACTACTTTTACTGGGCGCTGTTGCTGCCATAGGCAGCAACAGCACCCAGTCAAATTATTTTCGAAATATTCAACAGCTTACCTGAACAGTTTTCTGGAAATTGATAGTCAGGAAGCTCAGCGATCGATCAATCCCAACATGAGCGAGTTGTGGGTGGAGCTTAGCTTGAGATGGGCGGGACATAACAAGAAATGGAAAAGTCCATTGTCAAGCCGTCCAAAAATGGCTTATCCAGTTGACTGAAAAATGCCCATTTGCAGACCAATAGAATATTTTAAAATATTTAAAAATATTATCTATGTGCTCATGGTAAGCTTTCAAAAATAGTCTACTTGGCCTGAAATTTACAACTGGACAACCACTAAGTTAGAATTTATACTGTTTATGTCATGTAGTTTTACTGGATATCTAAGAGTTAGCAGCCTGCTGTCATTTGTCAGGGAGCAGTCCGCTGTCATTTGTCAGGGAGCAGTCCGCTGTCATTTGTCAGGGAGCAGTCCGCTGTCATTTGTCAGGGAGCCGTCTGCTGTCATTTGTCAGGGAGCAGTCCGCTGTCATTTGTCAGGGAGCAGTCCGCTATCATTTGTCACAGAAATGTCCTGATTCGTCAATAAATTTAATAACCATTATCTGCTATGCCATGTAGTTTATTCCTAGATCCTTATAATGAATGAAATGATGTATATCTATTCACAAATTTAAAGTTTCACCTAAATTTGAATGTCAGTGTGTTTTACGTGATATTTCCATAACCGGCGGCAATGATTATTGTATGATGCTAATGGTAGTATAAGCCTTGTCTTATTTTGATAATGAATTGGTGGTGAAATAATGTTGCCGTTGTTTAAATGTGATCTATATAAATGTCTGTTGATTTTTGGTGGTTGATTGATAGCTCAGTAGCAGCTGCAGCAGTGTTATTGTTCGCAAGCTGACTGCTTCTTTATTGTTCTGTATATTTTATATAAAGTCTAATCGTTCATATAGAGTTTAATAATCTTATGGAAGTGTACGTATAAGAGTAATGTAAATAGGTCGATTGATATAAAAAGTGAGAGATAGGGGGACAGCGAGCGATTAACCCTTTAAAACTCAAGACGGCCAAAGATGGCTTATGCGGTGCTGTTGATAAATGTCCATTTTCAGACCAAGAGAAGACTTTTTAAATAACCGAGCCACTCATTCCTAGTGGTAAGTTAAAAATAAAATTGTTTTCTTGGTCTGCAAATGGACATTTCTTTTTTAACCCTTTAACCCTCGAATTTGTTCAAGAAAATTTAAATTTTCTCGTAGAAAATGTCCATTTGCAGCAGACCAAGAGAAGACTATTTTTGAAAATTTACCACTGGAATGACTGGCTCGGTTATCGAGCCAGTCATTCCAGTGATACATTTTCAAAAATAGTCTTCTCTTGGTCTGTAAATGGACATTTCCCAAGACCACTGCAGAAGCCGTTTTTTGCTGATATGAGTGTTAAAGGGTTAGGGGAATTTGTATTAAATGATTGTTGACTGTTGTTTTAAGCTACATAATGAATTATGGCTAACAGATTATTTTTAACCCATTTCCTTCTCTTTGTATATGTATACTATTAACACGTTAATGGTCAATACTGGCTTTAGCAACTTGAGTTAGAGAAATGTACATCTGCAGACCGGAGAAAACTATTTTTGAAACTTTATCACTGGAATTCCTGAATCGAAAACCTAGCCAGTCATTCCAGTGATAAAGTTTCAAAAATAATGTTCTCTTGACCTGCAAATGGACATTACTAAACAAAATCTAGTATTTTCTTTACTAAACGGTTTACTACTGCATGCTATCATGTTTAGGTAATACTGATTATTTTGAGAACAACTTAGCTCACACTTTCCTAAAGCAGCAGTAGCTTCCAGGCAAAATAGTTTCAAAAATATTAAGTTCCTGGTATGGATGGTTTCTTTGGAAGATAGTACGCGTTCCAATGTCAGGAGTGTAGCATTAACCGTTTAACACACAAGTCGGCCAAAAATGTCTTCTGCAGTGGTCTTGAGAAATGTCTATTTGTAGACCAAGAGAAGATTATCTGTGAAAATTTACAACTGGAATGACTGGCTCGATAACCGAGCCAGTCAATCCAGTGCTAAATTTTCAAAAATAGTCTTCTCTTGGTCTGCAAATGGATGTTTCTCAAGACCGAGCCAGTCATTCCAGTGGTAAATTTTGAAATATAGTCTTCTCTTGGTCTTCAGATAGAGGTTTCTATGAGAAAATTGAAATTATCTTAAACAGATTCGACGGTTAAATGGTTAAGAGAATAATATACTTGCTTTTACAACTCCAATGTATTGGATAGTTAGATTTTGTTACGTGTGCCACCATGACATGTGTCTGCTATTCCTTCCCTCTGTCCAACAAACCTATAAAGCGTATATGTCTGACGCTACTAGTGCTTTTTGTTCGGCCATACTTTGAGACATAGGATGGCTCGAGTTTGTGAACCAAATTTTCTTCAACATCCATCATATGCACCAAGAATTAGAACAATGTTAAAGTGGTTTTTTAAATGTCCCAATGGGTCAACATGCAGGACCATCTGCTTTTGTCGAGCCCTACTTGAAAGGCCAGGCCTCTACTATGCAATACCTGTGCCTAATTAGGGCTCAATATGTTTCTCAAATATAAGCATACATGGATTACTTCATAAAATCTGGGTAATTTATCTGATGACAAACTTACATCTCTTTTTAATAATGTGCTGCATAATTGGACATGATCCAGTCTGGATATTACTAGTAATCAGCGTATGGAGATTAGCTGACCTGTATATATAGATGCGTGTGGTTTTGTTGATAGTTATACTATACGAGATGTTTTATGTCTTATTATTGTTAATAACTTATTACTTAAGGACTGGCGGTATGATCAGTGAACGAAAAGAAGAAGACATTACTTATACGACTTAGCAGTCAAGTCCTCGGTGTTGTTGTGGCTGTTACAAAAGAAACACCAGGTGAATGTATACTGCAGCAGAATCATTTGATAGCAATTAGTACCTAGTGTATCCCCCATTGTCAGCTCACCTGGCCCTTGGGTCAAGTGAACATATGCCGTGGCGACCGTCCGTTGTCCGTCCGCTTGCTTTAAAATGCTACTCCTCATAAACCACTTGGCTGATTTCAACCAAATTTGGCTGGAAGTACCCTAGGGTCCTAGGCTCCAGAACTTCCATTCAGAATTTTGATACATCAATTTTTTGGGTGAAAATCTTAGATTTTATGAAAAAAGTACTGGAAATTGTCAAATTGCTTTTTACCGTTCTGAGCGATTTCAACCAAATATGGCTGAAAGGACCCTATGGTCATAGGCTCCAGAACGCCCATTTGGAATTTTGATTCATTAATTTTTTGGATGAAAATCTGATTTTATGAAAAATGTACCGTAAATTGTCAAATTGCTTCTCCTTACCATTCTGAGCGATTTCAACCAAATTTGGCTGAAAGGATCATGTGGTGATGGGCTCTAGATTATCCATTCAGAATTTTGATTCGTCAATTTTTTGGGTGAAAATGTTAGATTTTATGAAAAAATTTACCGGAAATGGTCGAAATGCTACTCCTCCATAGCTGCTTGACATATTTCAACCAAATTTGGTTAGATGGATTCTATGGTGGTAGGCTCCAGAACTTCCATTCTGAATTTTGATTGAGCAATTTTTTGGGTGAAATTCTTAGACTTTATGACAAATTTACTTGAAATTTTCAAATTGCTTCTTTTGCTTGTCAACGTAACTGATTTCAAGCAAATATGGCCAAGAGGATCCCCTAGGCTCTAGAAATTGCATTCAGAATTTTGATTCATCAAATTTTTCAGGTAAAAATCTTACATTTTATTACAAATTTACTGGAAATAGTCAAATTGCTTCTTACTACTTTGAGCAATTTCAACCAAACTTGGCTAAAACAATCCTATGATCATAGGCACCAGAACTTCCATTCAGAATTCTGATTGGTAGATTTTTCCTGTGGAAAATTTTTTCACATCTTGATGTAACGAATCATGTATATTTAAATGCATATACTTGAAATGCTAATGGTCCAGGTGAGCGTCACAGGCCCTTGGCCCTCTTGTTCATAATATCTGACCACGGTTACTCACGATGGAGATTGAATATATGTTGTAAACATTCCCTTTTCATTTTCAAAAAATACATCCTTGACTTGGAACACACATGATAAGTTTATGTCATCCAAGTTAAGAACTAATGCTGTGATCATCTGTCTTACAGTACAGCTCATAAATAAGTTAAAATATTTTCAAAACAAAAACATGTTAATAAGAAATATTTTGTTGAATATTTTGAACATAATTGGATTGGAAGAGCTTGCTGCTAGCGGCCTAAGGCAGCAATGTCTTCGAATCCAATTATTTTCAAAATATTCAACAGTATGTTGTATTTTTTTTGGAAATGTTAAATTATTTCTTACATCTACTCTAGTTATGTTGTCAGTAACCGTCGTATCCATTAATGAGCAAAGAAACATTAAAACTTGGTATTCAGTTAATGTCAAGTTGCAGGCGAAGAGAAGGATGTTCATAAAAATGTACTATTATCAAGCCAGTCATACCAGTGATAGATTTAAAAACAAGTCCTACAAATTGATATTTCTTTCTCAAGCGCACTATAGAGGCGACTATACTATTAAAGGACTAATGTTAAAAATTCTTCAAGAAAATATAAATTATCTCGTAAAGAATGTTGACTTGAATACAAAATGTACCATGAGAAGAATAGTTTAGACAACTTTGTGCCAATCATTCGAGCTAAGTTGTCTCAAATATTTCCTTTGCCTACTCAAGCGGACGTGTGTTAGGTGTTTATGGCTCTCTTGAACATTAATATGTTAAGTGACACCAGCCAGGTCCTGTGAATGAATACAATGCAAATGTACAGGTTTCTCGGTCAATCATATGACATCATAATCAAATACATAACGTGTAGGCTGATGTCATAATCAATTATGTCATGACTGACATAGCTGAGTTCATCACGAACACATAATTGATGACGGAATAAGCGATGTTGTACGAATTGTATGTCTACTATTTAATAAATATGCTGTATGGCAGCAACAGCCCCAAGTCAAATTAGTTTCAAAATATTCCACAGCTTAACCAGTATAGTTTTCGGGAAATTGATAGTCAGGGAATTCAGCGATTGATCAATCCCAACAAGGGCGAGGTGTAGGTGGTGCTTAGCTAGAAATGGGTGTGGCATGGCTAAAACTGGATTCATCCATTGGTGTGTTAGGTTACGGGCTCGATTCATGAAAAATTGTCATTTGGTCTGTTTAGTGATCAAGCACATTTGGTATCTGAATTGAATGACAGATGGTTAACTATAGTTACTTGGTACCTGGTTCCTCATTGAATTACTATTACAGAACATTTGGCGCCGGGTACCAATCTTAGTTACTCACTTCCTTAGTAATAAAATTGGCTTAGGAAGTGAATATGCCTTTGGAACATTGACATAATGTAGGAAAGCATAATGTCATCAAACATAAATTAGTTAGGGAAATATTTAAATGTGTATGTATATTTAACCTATTGAATTTAACCTATTGATGTCTAATAAATTTTAGTTAACTATGGTTCGTGAATCGAACTTGACCCATGCTACTAACAACTTAATCTGATGTTTTATTTATAGATTATCTTGTTGATTTTTCATGTAACTTATAAATTCATTGTCATGTAGGGGCTTTATGTTGAAGCCTGCCAGTGCTTGTAGACTTAGAGTAATATCAGTGAGTCATCTCAATGTCCTGAGATGTAAGCATCAGCATCACACTGTTTCTTCACTCTTAGTAGTATGAAAGATTAACCCCTCTGTCAACTTAGCCCTTTAATGGTCAAGCCAGCTAAAATGGCAGACCAAGAGATAACAGATTTATTACTTGAGTGACCATAGATAGTGTATATGCTGGCTAAATGGCTCTTGCGCATACCCTCACTATGGGGTTAGTTTTTTGATAATATGAAGAGAAATTGAACAGACGCAAATTTACTTATTTTTATCAGAAATAAATTTGTATCTGCTATATTAATCTGACACTACATAATAAGTTTTGTAACAAAATCAATATTTTGGCGACTATAGCTGTACATTCGGTGAGAAAACACTGAACTCTGAAATGGCACGTTTGAGAGGGTCATGAGTGATCTGGCCAGTACATACGATATTTATGGGAGTGACTGACTGTTCGAGAAGAGCCAATCATACCAGCGGTAAATTTTCAAAAATAGTCTTCTTAGCCTCAAAAGGGACAGTGGCTAAATAATTTTCTTGACCATTAAGCAACGAAATTCTATTTGTCCAAATTTGAGTTGTAAAGTTACAAAAATAGTTTTCTCATAGCCTGCAAATATTATAATTTTTAAGAAAAAACTTGACCATTAAAGGGTTAATTGATATGAGTAAGATTCTTGGCATTTTGACTTGCTGTGGACACAAGAAGGGTTAACCCTTTAATCCTCAAATTTGTTCAATAAAATTTCAATTTTCCCATAGAAATTGTCCATTTGCAGAGCAAGAGAAGACTTTTTTTTAAATTTCCCAATGGAATAACTGGCGCGGTTATCGAGCCAGTCATTCCAGTGGTAAACTTTCAAAAATAGTTTTCTCTTGCTCTGCAAATGAACATTTCTCAAGACCACTGCAGAAGCTGTTTTAGACTGATATGAGTGTCAAGCGGTTAACAGGTATATTTTTTGTTGCTTTTTTCTGAAAATACAAATGTCACTTCAACCTTGAAATTGCAGCATATGAGTTACAAAACAACCGTGCAGCAAGCCTGTTGAGCATTTTTGAAACTGATTTGACTCTGTAACAGCAGCGCAAATATTCAACGGCGTATTTGTTACGGTGTACCGAATTGGTGGTATGTACAGGGCCTTAGTCATTTAACCCTTACATACCAGAAACGACAAGCTATAAGGAATATTCTGTTGAATATTTTGAAACTAATTTGACTTGGAGTTGTTTCTGCTTATGGTAGCAACAGATTCCAGACATATTAGTTTCAATGTATTCAACAGCTTTCCTGTATAGTTGCCTTGAAATTTGGATACTGAAATGTCAAGTGTTAGAGAGTTAGGCATACTTTACTGAAGCAATGTTATATGTGCATATGACGTTATTAGCGTCCACATCATTCCAATGGAGGGATCTGATCTGTCACTCAGGTATCTTACATCATGTTCAAATATGTCACGGGTTAGCTGACATCACAATCAAAATAATGTAACTCTGTCAGGAAAATCAAAGTCTATCACTCGGCTAGAGATGGTTGTGGTGGCATAGCTAGAGATGAGCAGGACATAGAGATGGGTAGAGCTCAGCTAGAGATGTGCTGGGCATAGCTAGAGATGTGTGGAGCTCAACTAGAGATGGGTAAAGCTCAGTCAGAGATGTGCTGGGCATAGCTAGAGATGTGTGGAGCTCAACTAGAGATGGGCATGGCATAGCTAGAGATGGGTAAAGCTCAGTCAGAGATGGGCTGGGCATAGCTAGAGATGTGTGGAGCTCAGCTAGAGATGGGCATGGCATAGCTAGAGATGGGCAGAGCTCAGCTAGGGATGGGCATGGCATAGCTAGAGATGGGCAGAGCTCAGCTAGAGATGGGCATGGCATAGCTAGAGATGCATGGGCATGGCATAGCTAGAGATGGGCATGGCATAGCTAGAGATGGGCAGAGCTCAGCTAGAGATGGGCATGGCATAGCTAGAGATGGATGGGCATGGCATAGCTAGAGATGGGCATGGCATAGCTAGAGATGGGTGGAGCTCAGCTAGAGATGGACTGGGCATAGCTAGAGATGGATGGGCATGGCATAGCTAGAGATGGGCAGAGCTCAGCTAGAGATGGGCATGGCATAGCTAGAGATGGGCAGAGCTCAGCTAGAGATGGGCATGGCATAGCTAGAGATGGATGGGCATGGCATAGCTAGAGATGGGCATGGCATAGCTAGAGATGGGTGGAGCTCAGCTAGAGATGGACTGGGCATAGCTAGAGATGGATGGGCATAGCTAGAGATGGGTGAAGCTCAGCTAGAGATGGATTCCTCTACTTCACATATATTTTCAGTGCTTCATTTTGACTGGATAATCTTTTATATGATGCCAGCGAATCTGATAATACTTGAGAACTATTTAAAATATGTAACTGTGCTATTGTCACGAGTACATTACAAACATTTAATCCATTTACTATGTATTTTTTGTCACCAATGTATAATTAATGTTATAATCATTACCGATGTCAACTGTTCAATGAAAGATACTCATTTATGCTGTATACAACTCTTAGTAGCATAAGTATTTAACCACATTGACATTAAGAATATCGTGCACTTTAACCTCCCCAAGTATTATTATCATGCCATACTTAACTCATTGCCATCATTGAGTAGGAATATCATTTATCTTACGACCAAGCAAACCGCATATTTATTACGCGAGTAGACTTGTAAATATAAGCCCTGATGATGTTTTCATGAATTCACATGTAATGCATGTCATTTTATTGTTCATATTATCAAATAAATTCACAAAATACTTAGTCATCAAGATTGGCATTTTGTCAGCTTCCTATAGATAGTGTTCTACCTTTGCAAACTAGTCATAAATACTGTGACATGTATGTGGTCGTCATAGATACAGTGTGACAGGTATGTGGTCATCATAGATACTGTAACATGTATGTGATCATCATAAATACAGTGTGACAGCTATGTGGTCAGCATAGATACAGTGTGAGTGGTATGTGGTCAGCATAGATACAGTGTGAGAGGTATGTGGTCAGCATAGATACAGTGAGAGGTATGTGGTCAGCATAGATACAGTGTGAGAGGTATGTGGTCGTCATAGATACAGTGCGACAGGTATGTGGTCAGCATAGATACAGCATGACATGTATGTGGTCGTCATAGATACAGTGTGACAGGTATGTTGTCAGTATAGATACAGTGAGAGAGAGAGAGGTATCAGGTCAGCATAGATACAGTGTGAGAGGTATGTCGTCGTCATAGATACCATGTGACAGGTAAGTGGTCAGCATAGATACAGTGCGAGAGGTATGTGGTCAGCATAGATACAGCAAGACAGGTATGTGGTCGTCATAGATACAGTGTGACAGGTATGTGGTCAGCATAGATACAGCATGACAGGTATGTGGTCATCATAGATACATTGTGACAGGTCTGTCCGTCCATCATCCGTCAACTTTTCCTTTAAATGACTTCTCAAGAACCACTGGGCCGATTTCAATTATATTTGGCAGGAAGCATCCTTGGCGCATTGGGATCCAACTGTTAAAATGAAGTCAATCGGCTAATTTGGTCGGCGGCCATCTTGGATTTTGGCCAGTTTTAGGAAACATCTTTAAAAATCTTCACCAAAGCTGCTCGGGGGATTGATGCAAAACTCATGAAATATGATCTAAGGCAAGTGCTGAGCCAAGTTTGTTCAATGGAACTTAATTGGTCAAATGGTTTGGTGGCCATCTTGGTTGACCTAGTTTTAGCGAAAACAAGTTTTTCTCCAGAACCACTGAAGGGATCGGGCCGAAATATAGGAGATATGATTAGGGACTAAGGGCCATTAAAGTTTGTTCAGGGGAAGTTGATCCGTCAAAAAACATGGCCGCTGTGCGCCAATCAAAATATTGCGTGTTTGGCTGTCATATTGGACTTTTATTTGATGGATTTTGAGGCCGAAATTGGTTATCCGTGTGTTTTTGGGTATTCTGATCTCAAATTTGCAATTTTCAAAACTGTCGGCTGAACGGTTTCGTGGCCATCTTGGATCATTTTCCCGCCAAAAGCTCCCATCCTAAAGCAATGGGAAATTTAAAATGTCTTCTCCGGAACTACTGGGTCAATTTCAATTATGCTTGGCAGGAAGCATCCTGAGGGCATAGAGATTCAAGTTTGTTCAAAGAAGCCGATCAGCCAATTGGGCCATCGGCCATCTTGGATTTCGGCCGATTTTGAGAAACGTCTAAAAATCTTCTTCGGCGAAATCGCTTGGGGGGATTGATGCAAACCGCATGAAATTTGATCTAGGGCAAGAGCTGAACCAAGTTTGTTCAAGGGAACTTGATTAGTCAAATGGTTCGGTGGCCATCCTGTTTGACCTAGTTTTAGCGAAAACAAGTTCTCCAGAACCGCTTACGGAATCGGGCCGAAATTTGGGAGATGATTAGGACAAAAGGGCCATTAAAGGGAAGTTGGTCTGTTAAAAACATGGCCACCGTGGGCCAACCAAAATATAGCGTGTTTGGTCGCCATATTGAATTTTTTTTATTTGATGGATTTTGAGGCCGAAATTGGTTTTATATATGTTTTTGGGTATTCTGATATCAAATTTGTCGTTTTCGAAATTGTCAGATAAACGGTTCGGCGGCAACCTTGGATCATTTTCCCACAAAAGCCTTCATGCTAAAGCAATAGGAAATTTTTTGTCTTCATTGAAAACCACCTGGCCAATTTCAATTATCTTTGGCAGGAAGCATCCTTAGGGCATAGAGATTCGATTTTGTTCAAATGAAGCCGACCGGCCAAGCCGTCATAGATTTCGGCCAATTTTTAGAAATGTTTTTAAAAATCTCCGAAACTGCATGGGGGATCAATTCAAAATACATGAAATGTCATCTAGGACAAGAGCTGCACCAAGTTTGTTCAAGGGAACTTGATTGGCCAAATGGTTTGGTGGCCACCTTGGATAACTTATTTTTTGCCAAAACAACTCCAGAACCACTGAACGGATTGGGCCACAATTTGGGAGATATGATTAGGCACCGAGTGCCATTAAAGCTCTTTCAAGGGAAGGAGCTACATCAGAAACAGGGCCGCAGTGACCCAATCAAAATGTAGCATGTTTGGCAGCCATATTGGACTTGCAAAAATGTCTACAAACTCATTTAAAGACTACTACTAAACCAACCATCAACAATTTTGACAAAAATGCATAGTGCTCCAGGTGAGCGACACAAGCCCCTTAGGTCGCCTGTTCATTAATTAATCATCTCAGAATCAATAATGTTGATGAATTCATATTCACGATGATACAATCATTATTAGCTCACCTGGCCAGACTGGCCAAGTGAGCTAAGGCCAGGGCAACTGTACATCATCGGTCTGTTCATCCATCAACTTTTGCCTAAAATCACTACTCATTAACCGCTTGGCAGATTTAAACCTAATTTGGCCAGAAGGACCCTCTGGGCGTATGCATCCGAATTTCTATACAGAATTTTGAGGGTCAATTTTTGGTGTGAAAATCCTAGATTTTATGAAAAATTTACCGGAAATTGTCAAACCGGTACTCCTCATTAACCGTGTGGCAGATTTCAACTTACTTTGGGTGGAGGGACCCTATGGGGCTTGGCTTGAGAACATCTGTACAGAATTTTGACTGGTCAATTTTTTTGGGGGAAATCCTAGATTTTATGAACAATTTACCGGAAATTGTCAAAATGCTACTCCTCCTACTAGGTTGATTTCAACCTAATGTGGCTGGAATGACCCTTTGGGGCTTGGCTTCAGAACCTGTATATAGAATTTTGATTAGTCAATTTTTTTGGGTGGCCATCTTGAATTTTCCGGAAAATGTCATTTAAGGTGCTACTCCCTATTAACTGCGTAGGAGATTTCAACCAGACTGGAAGGACACTAGGGCGATAGGCTTCAGAACTTGTGTACAGAATTTTGATTGGTAAATTTTCCGGTGACCATGTTGGATTTTAACCAAACCCTGCTGGAATGACTAGGCGGGTAGGCTTCAGAACATGTATACAGAATTTTGATTGGTCAAATTTTCTAGTGGCCATCTTTGATTTTCCAGAAATCCTTTAAAATACTACTATTCCTTAATCAATGGCCTGATTGTAGACATGGTGGCAACTCAGACTTCCTACAGATGTACTTTGCTGTCGATCACGGCGTATTCTGTGAATAATCATTGACTGACTTTAAATGACGAGATATACCCTATGGGTTACACCTGTCACCAAACAGTTGCATCATTGTCACTGAAGGGTTACATTTGGGCATATATATTCTAGTCGCATACCTCTCTTAACTAGTTATAATGCACATTCGTACATGGGTGCGAAATGATCAATATTGAATGGGAAAATGGGGAAGCGACCTGGGACAAAGAGGGCATGGCTCAAAATGGTATGGGTGCATACAGGATAGGATGCAAAATGGCCCAGAGCCAAATGAATGGCCAGTGAGTATAGATGAGTTGATTTGGTTAAATTATGCACTTCTCATACTTACGTACACTCCTGTATTTAAATATCTGTGAGAATGCTAGAGTAAAGAAATAATCTGTAGACGTCACAGACTGACTATGAAGAATCACTAGTAAGATCAAACCACTGATCCAAACCTATTTTACCATCACTGCAAACACGTAACAATGTCATCAGTATCAGTTGATACACTAAAATAAATTGACAATCGCATCACAAATGACAGCGAGAAACCAAACCTACTCAACGACTTCTTCATATCAGTTCTTAGTCATATGACAGCGGATTCATATTCTCTCCCACCAACAACAAACATGATTAGCAGCTGCTTATATAACGAGTATCTCTGTAAATGTTGTGCACAAGCTCAATAAACTGAAGGGAAGTAAAACAGTCATGCCAGATGACATCAAAGTGAATGTAATTCATGAAGTTTATGAGTTTGCTGTACCACTCAGAAATATCTTCAACTTATCTCTACTATCTGGCACCCTCGCTCAAGACTGGATAGACGCAAATGTGACTCCACTATTAAAGATAGGATCTTGGCCAATATAATTAAAATATTCTTCATACCAAATATGCAAATTAATGGAAATATGTATCCTACACTCACTTTTGGAATACATCTACGATAACCAGCTAATATAGTGTGACTGACATCACTTTCCGGAAAGGATGTTATTAATCTTGTGTCACAACAAATCACGTGTATGTCAGACTGGTTCTTTACTTATGGCAACAACGAATAGACTGATGTAATTTATTAGCTCACCTGGCCAGAATGGCCAAGTGAGCTTATGCCATGGCGTCTGTCCGTCCGTCCGTCAACTTTTTCCTTTAAACGACTTCTCAATAACCACTGGGCCGATTTCAATTATATTTGGCTGGAAGTATCCTTAGGGCATAGGGATCCAAGTTTGTTCAAACAAAGCCGATTTAGCCGGTGGCCATCTTGGATTTTGGCCGATTTTAGAAAATGGCTAAAAAT
Source organism: Chaetoderma sp. LZ-2023a (assembly GCA_034401795.1). Classification (NCBI taxonomy): domain Eukaryota; kingdom Metazoa; phylum Mollusca; class Caudofoveata; order Chaetodermatida; family Chaetodermatidae; genus Chaetoderma; species Chaetoderma sp. LZ-2023a. The sequence continues at coordinate 126,568,986 of CM067371.1, read as the reverse complement.
CTTCTCCGAAACCGCTTGGTGGATTGATTCAAAACTCACGAAATATCATAAAGGGCAAGAGCTGAACCAAGTTTGTTCGAAGGAAGTTGATTGGCCAAATGTGTCGGCAGCCATCTTGGATGACCTAGTTTTCGTGAAAACGACTTATTCTGCAGAACCGCTGAACGGATCGGGCTGAAATTTTGGGGATATGATTATGGACTAAGGGCCATTAAAGTTGTTCATGGGAAGTTGATAGGTAAAAAACATGGCCGCCGTGGACCAATCAAATTTTTGCGTGTTTGACTACCGTATTCAATTTTTTTATTTGATGGATTTTGAAGCCGAAATTGGTTTTGTTAACTCCGCTTACTTGTCAGTCAGCTGTCGTATAGCGATAATCCCATCCGTCTTCTGTATGTCCGTCCATCCATCTGTTTGTCCGTCACCAACAATGGCGGCTCATTTTGTTATTTCTTGACGGATTGACACCAAACGTGGTCACAATGTTAATGATGCCAGCTAATATCTATGTTGTGAAAATGAAACTGATAGGACGTCAAATGCCAGAGTTATCACTCCTTAAATATTTGCAGTCTCACTTTCATAGGGCAAATAATGGTTTGTTCCCACCATCCATTGATTTATCACCATTGCCAAACTAGATATTAAATTCAAATTAACAGCTTAACCTTTCCAATACTGCAGAAATATTTAAGATATGTATTATGTGCTCTGACATTTATGCTCTTAAAAATATTTGAAATGTATTTGATTGAAAGTTGTTGCTGCCTTAGGAAGCAATGAAAGTTGTTGCTGCCTAAGGCAGCAATGACTTTCAGTCAAATTATTTTCTAAATCAACTCCAGCTCACCCTACCCCTGCTGCTAACTCAGTGATTCAGCCAGATGTGCATGTGTTAAATGGATTGTGTGGTGGTGGGGAATAACCTGCTATAAAGACCACCTACCTGCCTTTAAAGACCATTTTCTTCAAATTGTATTTAAACCTCTAGTAACCATCTGACTGAGTTTTTGCAGACGACATATTCCAAAGGTTATATCTTTGAACCTGATAAATATTTTGAAAACAATTGGACTGAAAGTTGTTGGTGGCTAAGCCGCCAACAACTTTCAGTCCAATTGTTTTCAAAATATTCAACAAGTCAAGAGCTTTTGAAAATTGAAATTATTGGCTGCACTTGCTTGCAGCAGTGAGACAGTTAAGAAACCAGCTGTTGTTAGTACTGATATCATCTATTTTCACTTAAACATTGTTCAAAATCACTAATGCAAAAAAAACAGTTCAGAGATTGTTGTCAATATCTCGAAAACTAAATCATTTGACTGAAAATCATTGGAAGTGACACTGATGGGTGTAAAACTTAAGTAAGATTAGGTGAAATGCCAATGTTCCAGGTGAGCGATACAAGCCCATTGGGCCTCTTGTTTAGATTTTAGAAATGCTTTCGAGTCGGTATCTCATGCACGCGGACAAATCACCTGTATGTCAGACTGGTTCTTTACTTATGGCAACAACGAACAGACTGATGTAATTTATTTAGATTTTAGCAATGCTTTCGATTCAGTATCAAAATTGCACACAAACATCTGAATTTTGAAATAAAGACATGCTACAATGTAGCAAATCTTTCATTATCTCACAGACGGTAACATACTATTTTTTTTAATTGGCACTTAGACTGGAAACCCATTACAAGCAGAGTAACAAAGTGATCTATCTTGTTTTTCCTATTATTCATAACCGACCTACAGGATTCTGTAAGATCATGTACGAAGCTCTTCAGGGATGGCACCAATCTTCATTGCACAGTCCAGGATGTAAGCGACTGAATTTCTCCAGCAGGACCTAACGATTCTCTATGTGAACCTCTCCAGCATGACCTAGAGATTCAATATATTTTTCAGCCGTATATATTGTGACATCCATATTTTGCTTTCTTCTTCATGATACTGTGATGATCCGAAATCGAGTATTATCCCACAATGTTGAGTGTGATGCACAAGCAAATAAACAGGTGCCAAAAGTTAAAATATATTTGTATGTACAGGTTAGAAACACGTCCTCTGGTATGTTTCTTCACTCGTAACTCCACCCACGCAGTGCCGACTTGAAGGCATCTATAGAAGGTGCTGATGCTGCAGCTGCTGGTAGACTATTCCACACGCGGATTGCGGATGGAAAAAAGGAGTGGAGTTTGATGTTCGTTTGAGTGTGTGGAACCAACAGTCTATGCTGGACTCAGTTTGGTGCTTGCTTGTGGTGATGGTGTTACCACGAGGTTGTACATCGACTAGCCCATTCATGATTTTGTACATCATAGTGGCTTTGGTGACATCCCTGCATGATTTCAATGTGTCAAGTGATAGCTTCGATACTAGAGCTGTGGCACTGCTTGTTCGACTGAAGTCACGGCATATTCTGCGAGCTGACCGTCGTTGGACCATTTCAAGATCATTGATTGCAACTTGTTAATGTGGACTCCATACAGTGGGTGCATATTCAAGGATCGATCGAACAAGCCTTTTGTAGCACTGGCTATGTACTTTTGTTGGACACCCTTTAAGGTTTCTGTACACAAAGGCACTAGCTCTATTGGCTTTGGCAGCAGTCGATTGTATGTGTTTGCTCCATCTTAATTTGTTTGTAAATGTTAGCCCTAGGTATCCTGCACTGACGACATGTTCGAGGGTGTGACCATGTAGCTGGTAATTTGACACTATTGGTTTTCGGCATTGGGTAACTGTGAGGGAGTGACACTTCTCTACATTGAAACCCATCTGCCATACTTGATCGGTCAGCATCAGCTGTTCTAGCGACATTTGCATGCAGGATAGTATCGTCGGCGAAAAGACGGACCACAGAGTTGATGTTGTCACATAGGTCATTGATGTATATTAGGAATAAACTGGGACCTAGAACTGAGCCCTGCGGAACGCCTGATGTCACAGTTCCAATTGCTGATGCTTGACCTTCAACTAATACTTGTTATGTTCTGGAGTGAAGAAAATTGCCAATCCACTTTAGTGTCTTGCCACGGATGCCATAGTGCTCGAGCTTGACTAAGAGACGTTGATGTGGAACCTTGTCGAAAGTCTTCGAGAAGTCCAGGAGGATGACATCGGTTTGTCCACCAGAGTCAATGGTTGATGCTAGGTCATCCAATGTCAGGATTAATTGAGTTTCACATGACCTCTTCTTTCTGAATCCATGTTGAGCGTCTGCAAGAATTTGATGGGTGTCGAGATGATGGCTTATTTCACTTCTAACAATATGTTCCAAGAGCTTGCAACATATACAAGTTAGTGAAATTGGGCGATAGTTTGCAGCACGACTTCTATCCCCTTTCTTGAACAGAGGCTGGGTAAATGCATGCTTCCAGATGTCTGGTATTTCGCCTCTTGAGAGTGAGTGATCGAAAAGTAGGGTTAGTGCTGGAGAGATCTCATCAGCTACAGCTTGGAGAAGACGACCAGGGATGCTGTCTGGGCCGCACGCCTTACGAGGATACACTAATATCTGGTATGTCCGGGTATTGCCTATAGACAAAATCGTGATGTGAAGAATTTTGCCATTGTGTTGGTCTTTAAGTGGAGTTAGTGTGTTAGAGTTATGTTACTGGAAGAAGTTAGGCTTTTGCCTATTTATGTGTCCATGAGTATAGTATGTGAGTAAGGAGTGTCTATTTGGTTTGTTTCCAGTGTTTTGTCTAATGCATTCTGCTGGGAATGGCACAGTGTAGGATAAGAAGTGCATGGGCGCTGTAACTTTGCTATCTTTATTGAACTTTGAACTACCATTGTGCTTTATAATAAAAGACATATTGTGAACTTAGAAAATGCGCTGTTATTAATTCCCATGTACTTCACTGTGAAGTGGCAGAATGTGTGTATAGCACCAGCGCTGCCTGCCACCGAGGTGTGAGTAGTCAGCACTATGTGCACAAACCCTTGTGTTCACAGTCTCTTGCTGATGCTTGAAAAATAGACTGCCGTAAGTAGTGGCTATGCGGCACTGAAATAATCTCTAAGTCTGCAGGAATGTGCAAGGGACTAGTAGAATTATTTGTTGGAAATAGACTAAGTCTGATAGATCAGCAGTGTCAGAATACCACGGAAATAATCAAAGTCTGAACAGTTACACAGGATTGTACAAGTCTAAGGGCTAGCGCAGCCCACCACCAAGATGTGGGTAGTCGGAATCAGTATTAGCCATAAATGTGAACTGGTTGTTATTTTAGTGACTGCAGCTCCTGGTAAAGAGCTAGTGACGTCATAGCAAGCTGCTGATGCAGATTAGGTTCGGTGAAAATGGTTTTCAGAATTGCTGATTGGCTGAAATAGGCTGCACATTCTGGCAGGAGTTGGTTCTAGGCTTCCTGTCGCTCGGAACCGAGTCCATATTCAACCAGAGGAGGCTGGACATGTTTACTTATATTGATCAGTCAACAATCCGCCTTAATTGTTATAAAAGTTGATCGTTTTGTAGAAAGTTTATGTCCAGTACCGCTTTGTTTTGAATTGGGATTACATTAATTTGTATGACCCCTGACTATCCAAATTTGTCGTGCCAGTATCTATTAATAGATTTGTACCCGATATTCACTGGTTTGCTATTTTAGACAACAGAAATCGAAACGATTATCCAAATAAGCGAGGTTTGAGGGTTTATATTGTAGAATGTTATTTTCCACAACCCATTTCCCCTCAATTCGAAGATTGACTAAGTCAGAAATCAGCTAATCATCAACAATATTAGCATGTAGACGATGTTGTCACCAGCAGGCATACTTTTGATCGTAGGCCTTCTGTTATATCGTTGAGATAGAAAAGGAAGAGGGGTCCTAGTCCTAATCCATGTGTGACTCCCGACTCAATATCATTGTATGTTGATTTTTCTCCATCCACGATGACTGACTGCATTCAGCCAGAAAGGAAGCTATCCAGTTGTTTGTATTACCTACGATACTGTAGTGATCGAGCTTGTGGACTTGGAGGTCATTACTGACATTATCAAATACATTGGAGAAGTCCATTACAATACAGTCTGTTTATTTGCCGCTGCCCATGTTTTTGTGATGTTGTCAATGATTTTGGTACGTTATGTGTCACATGAGACTCCATCTGTAAAATTCATGTTGTAATGGTTAAAGGATGTTTTGTGAGTCTGCATGTTTTATTATATGGTTGGTTACTATATGTTTCATTAGGTTTCAACACAGGCAGGTTAGAGATATCAGTTTGGAATTATCCGCTTTGTATCTCTGGCCTTTGCAGACTATCTTCGGAGAGCTATCAAATGAATGGAGCACTGCCAATGTGAGCCTCATCTACAGCTGAGACTGACATTGACAGTGCTCCACTCAGTTGGTAGCTCTCCGAAGATAAAGGATTTTTTGGAGATGGTTGTTAGTATCAGTGCTATCTTTTTGGCTAGTTCCTTGAGGATGTGCAGTCTTATGTTGTCTGGTCCATTCTGGGTAATTTCCAGTTCATGTGGCAATGCCACTGTTGTCAGATTGTGCCTGTTTGATGTATGACCAGAACCATTTCATGCTATTATTCTGATGAGTTGATTCATCTTCTTTCGGTTTTATATATGCCGGATATACATAACTTACAAGCATTTAGTACTCCACCATAAAATTATACTTATTTTCCAGCCCTACCTCGAATTTAAACAGTAAATCAATGTTTACTAATCTATTTGGTAGGCTGTTCCATACATTGTTGGCTCGGGCAGTGCATAGTCATGGTGATCAGAGAAGGGCAGTTGCCCCTAGGCACCGGGTTCAGTGTAGTGTAATATTAGGGTATGAGGGATGTGGGCACAAAAGGGCACTGGGGCAGCGTTTTCACCCGGGTGCCAGTATTGGGTTATGGGAAGGCCACCACTGAACTCGGCTTGTAAATAAATACTTCCATTTGTCCAGTCTCGATCTTTCTTTTCATCTCAGGTCATGGTATTTTGTAGAGCTATTGTTGATTGCCTCAAAATATTATCTTTCATCTCTGTGCCATGCACTTCATACAAGATCTTACAAACAGCTATCGTGTCACCTCTGAGCCATTTGGCTTAAAGTGGATATAGGCTGAGCTTCCTTGGTCTGGCTGGGTATTCTAAGACTTTTAGCCTATGGACAAGTTTGGTTGCTCGCTTTCATACGTTTTCAACCACCAAGGTGTCTTCTGCCTGACGTTGTTGTTCAGCAAAAACATTGTTTTTTCATTTAAAAATCAAATTGAATCCAGTATGTCAACACTTAACAAATCAATCAGTGGCATAATTCTGCAAGTGTGTAGCAGTGCTTTGCTCCAGCTACAAATAATAATAATAATAATAATAATAATAATAATAATAATAATAATAATAACAGCTGCTTGTAGATCTGGAAAATATTGTACAGCTCCTTCTTGCCCTCCCTCTATACATTTGCTGCCTCAAAATTTGCCACTACATCACTGATATATTAGGTTTATCGTCTGTACAGGCGAGGATTTCTAAAAGAAAAAGTCCCCATCTACACGTGCCACTGGGGATTTGTCAGTCAGATGTTAAATTGTAACTACATAGGACGTACCCATGACAGTGCGCTCAACAAAGTGGATTCCAGTGCTGTTCAGTAGTAAGTGTATCACATTCCAGGAGAAGATATGAGGTGTTGCAATCAATGACAGTAATAATTTTCAGGCACATTATTATCAAAATAATTAGTAGGTGCTGTGAGTGCTACTTACTACAGATTTGATACAAATTTTAATGAAAATTGTTGCTGCAACAGTTTTCAGTCTATATATTTGATTTGACGGTTGTCACTTAATTAGGGTGCCTCAAAACCTTCAGTATATAAGTGACATTAGATTTAAGACTTTAGCTCTGTTGTGTGGAAATGCTGTGGTGCAGATGGGTGTCCCTCACGTCAGCTGCAGTATGCCACCTACACTCATGATTACATCCTGCTGCGCATTGCATTTGTTTGCATGCTGAATTGTGGAGGCCGTGGTTGGTCTTATTGCTGTTGTTTTCATTTTCTGTGTTCATCGTTATCCGAGTCCTTTACTCTAGTGTCTCTTCATGCAAACACAAAGTGCGGATGTGGAAGCAGAGATGTATCTACTGGTCATTGGAATCGCTAACAAGCATGTTTTTGTCTATACACACGCTACTCCAAGATCAGTCCACTGTATTGGAAGAATTGCAGTATGACCTTGGGGTGGGCTGGTATATGTATGGCCTGTTCAGTCAAATTCAAATCTTCTTTCTTTGAAGTAGATATCAAGTTTGTTCTTGAATGATTGGACTGTTGTTGCTTCGACTATTGTAGCTGGCAGTGAATTCCACTGTGGGACCACTCTGTTCGCGAACAAGTGTGTGCGAATATCTTTGTTGCTGCACTTTATGTTGAGCTTGAACCTATGCCCTCTGGTCTGTGTAATGCTGGATGGCTCGAAAAAGTAGTCCTTATCAACATCGTATTGATCCCTGATGAGCTTGAATGTTTCAATTAAAGCTCCTCGAAATCGTCTATATTCAGTAACATTAGATTTAGGGCTTATAGTCTTTCTGTGTTGCTATACTCTTTGATTTGCGGGACGAGTTTTGTTGCTCTATGTCGAACTCTTTATAATAGCTGTGATTGCCTTTTCAATCTTGGTGACCATGCCGAATTGCAGTATTCGCGAATAGGTCGCACCAGAGACTTGTACAAGAGTGTAAAAGTAGATGGGTCAGTGTTGGTAAATGGTCTCTTAATTAGTCCTATTGTGCTGTTCGCCTTGGATACGATATTCCCTATATGTATATCAAAAGAAAGGTTTCTGTCAATATGCGCTCCCAAGTTTTCTTCTCTCTCTCTCTCTCTAACATTAATACAGGATGCAGATCAGGCGTATCTGTCATATAGTATTTGTTGTGAAGGTTATTTCTGTTGAAGTGTATGACATGTGATGTGTCTGTGTTGAAAGATAGTTGCCATATCTGCAACCACTTACATACGGTGTCTATGTTGTCCTGAATATTACTGGTAGCTGGGTTGCCATATATCTTTGTGTCATCTGTAAATATTTTGCAGTGGCAGGTTAGTCCATCAGGTAGGTCATTTATATATATCAGAAAAAGTATTGGTCCCAGGACACTTCCTTGTGGCACGCCGCTGGTCACCTCAATCCAGCCTTGTGTTATGTCATTGATTTACTCTCTGTCTTCTGTTACATAGGTATAGTTTCCTATCCATCTTACTTGATTGTTGCAAATACCATAGCTTCTCATGGTTTTTTGGTGTCATTGGTGTGGTACAGTATCGATTGCTTTTGAGAAGTCTAAATATACTGCATCGACAGGTTCATTTGAGTCAAGTTTGGCTGTTATATCTTCAAGGTATTCTAGTAGTTGAGTTTTACATGATTTATTACGTCTGAATCCATGCTGGCACTTGGTAAATAGATTGGCTGTTTCCAGGAAATTTACAATGCTGTCTGGTTTCTGTACAGGCCTTTGAATTTTCGTCCATTGATACCACTACCACATACCTACTACACTATATATAATATACTAAAGATACGAAACTAGTGTTCGTGGGAACCTTTGTTGGAAAGCGCAATCAGCTTTCTGACAATGGTGCCCACTGACAGTAGATTAATACCTTTAGTATATTATTTATATATTATAGTAGGGGGCGGGGGGCGGGGGGGGGGGGAGTTATATGGTAGTGGGATGGATGGACGAAAATTGCAGAAACCCACATGCATCTTCTTCTTCCTCTTGATAATGTAGGTCCCACCTCTTCAAGGTGCACGTCGAACAAGCGACTACGTGTTGTTGTCTCTCTAGATAGACAGGGGACCATGAGTCTTCAGCAGTCTGTCTCAAACAATATGTGAAGTATACGCAATCTCTAGCTATTTGCTCAATTTCATTGACAAGTTGATTAGATGGATGGATCAGGAAAAGTGGGTCCAACAAAACTTGACACCAAGGGCAGATAGGATTTGGCAAAACCTTCTGTAGTGAGTGCCATGAGCCTCATCAAGCAATCGGCACTGAAGCAGGAAGTGTGTTCTGGTTTCAGCCGCATCAATACACAGCAGGCACGTTGGGTCACACGAATACTGGTTTGGATTGCCATCAGATGTCTGTAAATTTAGAGTGCCAGTTAAAATCCTAGCTTTATATGTGGCTTTCTTTATTTCATGAGTAGACATCGGCACAGTTGACCAGACTGGAGATATTGATGACAGGTCAAATTGTCCCCCAGACAGATAACGTAGCGAACTGAGCTCTTTTGCTTGACATTGTAGGCTTTCTGACCAAAAGAGTGTGATGGCACGGTTAACATATTTCCCCCAGTCCTCTCTGCTAGGATGTGCTGCTAGAAGTTCATGTGTGGATGGTAAGTTATAGTGCCACAAAATGTGTGATATCCAGGAGAACCAGCATCTGTCATCTACAATTTTTAGTGAAAGTTGGTGAAGTGCGAGTTCAAATTCCATTCTTGTTTGGTGACTGATGACATTGCGGAAGAAAACCTGGGCTTGTCTGTGCATCTCGTGTGGTACTGGCAGTACACCAAGTAGGTCATAAATAGTTGGAATTGCTACTTTATCAGGGCGACTCTGTAGTTGCCGCAATACCTCACGTGCAAAACGCTCTAGTGATGAACACTCCCTCTCAGAACACATCCAGATTTCTGTTCCGTGTAGGAGACGAGGCTGAATGTAAGTGATCCAAATTTTCCGAGACACTACTGGATTTAAGCCGTTTTTACCCTGAAAGTCGGCCCCAAAGAGCATGTAGGCTGTGTTTCTGGCTGTGGAAATATTAGCTTCAAGCCGCTGTTGCATAATGTTATGAACAGATCCGTGGATAACACCGAGATGGGTTGCATGGGCAACAATGTCAAGTTCATAGCTAAGTGTAAGTGATGGCGGATTTCTGTAGATCGGTTTTACTATTACAGTAAATGATGACATTGGTCTTTGACATTCCCATAGCATAGTGGTTGTCTGCAGCATATGCAGCGATAAGAGAAACAACTGATTGCGAATCTGGACTGTTATATGGTGCAAGGGCTGTGATATCATCCGCTGTTGTTGGAGCCTGTACTGGAATGTCACCAATATGAGCACCGAGGCCAGACTTTTCTATCTGCAGGAGCAGTGGATTGTTAAAGACCTTGTAGTTGAGTGTGGAGAAGGTTCTGCCTTGGCCAGTACCCTGCTGAATTGGGAAAGGTGTGGATAGTTGGTGACCCCATTTCACTCTGGCAGACAACCCTTTGTACCATTCATCCACGATGGTACATAATGATAGTGGAATCCCAAGTGTGTACAGTTTCACCATCAAGGAGTCATGCCACACAACATCAAATGCTTTTTCTACATCCATCAGAACCATTACCATGTCTTGATTGTTGTGCTCATGTTCTGCAATTGCTTCGGTCACAAGAAGAGAGGTAAACAGGTAACTGGTACCCTCAGTAAAACTGACTTGGAGCTTACTCTTACTCTAACGGATATTAGCGATATCATGATCTTTCAGGTCTTTGAAGTCATCATTAAAGTCTGGGTTAGATTGCGGTGTCATAACCTCCTGGTAGTGATTAGCAAATGCTTCTGCAATGGTCTCTGGTGTTGTGTGGTCTGTCCCATTGTGAGTGTCCTCTCTGCCATGGTGGCTCTTGACTTTCTTTGCTTTGCTACTAGTTTTGCGAAGACCAAAGCATCCATGGCTGATTGGATCTCTTGGTAAAGGTCATTCCTGGGGAGTGCATTGTCCTGTCTTTGAGCTCTGCGAGCTTCATACTTTAATTGTCTGATTTCTGAATGGATCGGGTCATTAGGACATTTACCGTGTGCTTTCCACTTCCAAAAGGCCATCTTAGAGTCTTTGTACACTTGGAGGACACGCGCAGGGACACATTTCTCTTATATCCGGTAAAAAGGGCTTCTATAGCTAATGGGACGCAGAAACTTTATAAACTCGTACAAAGTTCCTGAGGCGACCACTTTCCACGAATCTCGTGGTAATCAATTGGTGACTTTCTCGAGTTAATTTATTTGGAGATATCAATTTTTTCTAAAGCTTTTCAGTTAAACTTGTTAGTGGAATATATATTTCGCCTAAACTTAGACTACATGTTTGTATTTGCATACATTCTATGTGATTACATTAGCAAGATGGGCAATTAGGTAAATACACTCAAACAAATAAGGAAATATTAATCACCAGTTTTCGTGCACATCTCAAACTATACCATATGCTACTGTATGTTGTTTCTCGATGAAAGGCTTAACCAGTGAGTGCAGAGTCTCACCATCAATGCTCAGTAATATGAAAATAGCCATTTCCTATAAGCTCAACATGAAATGCAGTACTAAAGATATTCGCAGGTACTTTTTCTCTAACAGAGTGAGAGTGGTACCCTATTGGAATTCACTGCCAGCAACAGTTGTAGAGGCACCAACAGTTGAATCCTTCAAAAGTAACCTAAACATTCATTTCAAAGAGATACTTCATGATTTTGACTATTTGCATGAAGAAGCATAGAGGAGACTCTGATAGTGATAAACATAGAAAATGACAACAACAGTAATAAGACCAACTTCAGCCTCAGCAAGTTAATATGCAACCGAATGCTAGGTGCAGCACGGTGTAACCATGAGTGTAGGCGGCACACCGCAGCTGACGCGGGGGAACACCCATCTGCACCAGAGCATTTCCACAAAACGGAGCTAAATTATTAAATCTAATGTCACTGATATACTGACGGTTTCGAGGAGACTTAATTAAGCGACAATTGTCAAATCGTCCAAGAACAAAGTAGATATCTACTTCAGAGAAAGAGACAGATACTACACCAACAAACACTGAGGGCTGAGGCAATAACAAGCCAATGGCGTATGTCTCGTAAAAATGACGATGATGAGATCATAGGGTGAGCAGCAGGGATTAAGTCATGCATCCAAAGAGACAGAGGACAACAGAAGCTCAGCAGGGACCGCCAGTGACAGTATACTCAGTGCGGCCACCATGGAAGAGCCTACAGACCTTGCTCCGCATCCATCAAATGAGATTCTGGTAGAGATACTACAAGAGATACAAAAAATGTGAAAAGACTACCTTGGGGGCGGATCCAAATGTAAATGGCATTGTACATCCGCAATCATATGGCTAACTCAGATTGAGTTCCGTCTAACGATTTCAGAGGAGTTGCGTTACAACTGATTTGACCTTTTGACCCCTGCCATGCCACCTTGGGGGCGGAGCCTAATCTAAATGTTGTCTTGCAAAGCGCATGTCTACGGGTAACCGACATGCCAAATTTTGTTCAATTCCACCCAACAGTTTGGGAGGAGTTAGCATGACAGACAGATGGAAATCAGTCTGACCTTTTGACCCCTGTCACGCCCCCTTGAGGGCGGAGCCTAACCTATATATCGTTTTGCAAAGCGCATTCCTATTAGTAACCGACATATCGAATTTGGTTGAATTCCACGCAACGATTTGGGGTGAGATGCATTATAATCAATTTGACCGTATGGCCCCCCCCTGCCACGCCCCCTTTTGGGTGGAGCCCAATCTAAATATCATCTTGCAAATTGCATTCCTATGGGTAACCTACTTACCAAATTTGGTTGAATTCCACCCAACAGTTTTGGAGGAGTTAGCGTGATGGACAGACAGACAATCAATTTGATCTTATGACCCTGCCACGCCCCCTTATGAACGGGGCCTAATCTAAATATTGTCCTGCAAATTGCGTTCTCCTTCCAGGGTTCCCACGCAGGTATGGAAGTATAGAAATTTAAGAAAAGCATTTCCAGGGCTGGAAAAGCTTTGGAAAATTTGATATTTCGCGGTACCGCTATGGAAAAGGTTTGGAAAATTAAAATATCGGGATTTGTAATTTTATCCGGCAGCCATTTTGTCAACAAACGCTTCCTTGTTCCTGGTTTCGCAAGTCTGGATTGGGTACTGGTAACCGCCAATCTCCAATACCGGGAACGTAAAAATTTAAAAAAAAATTAATTAAATTTTTTTAAACTTATATACAATTTTTTTAAATTAAATTAAATTATTTTTTCCCCCTTAGAAAGGAAAATAAATATTTGTGTCAAATAAATTTGTTGTAAATTTTTAAAAACTCCAGAACTCCATCAGTCATTCCTCCCAAGCAACCCATAGTCGTTTCTACACCATCAGCCTTGTTAAGATCATTCGTAGCAACAAATGAAGTCCTCTCATCCGAGATTTACTGGTGCGTTAATGTCATACAGAATCACTTGTCATTCAAAAGTTGTGAGAAGGTTGGAGATTTATTCCGTATAATGTTTCCAAATAGTATGATCGCCTCGAAATTCTCTTGTGGAGAGACGAAGTGTGCTTATCTTTCTACTTTTGGCATTGCACCATATTTTCAGTCACTTATTGTCAAAGGTGGCGGCTGAGACGGATTATGTTTTATTATTCGACGATTCTACACATCAGAATTCCTCGGCCATGTCACAGCAACAGATATTCATGAAAAACTCTGAGAATGTTGTGATAAGTTAGGTCTTCGTGGCATGTTCCAACTGTCAATGGATGGCCGCAATGTCAATTGGAAGACATATGATAGTCTTTCAAAGGGCATAGAGGATGAAAATCAGAAGCGGATGATAAATATTGGTAGCTGTGGATTCCACCAGGTACACAATGCCATCAGAGCGGGTAGTGTTAAAACTGTTTGCTAGTTTAATTATGAAATTTACTTATACATGTACATTGTTTTCTCATGTTTAACTGTGATATGATGTACAAAATAGAACCAATTAAAAGCCTCAAATGTTAAAAATAATTTTTTATTAAAAAGTTTTTATTTTCCCCAAATGTCCGCTATTAAAATGTCTTTAAATGGCTATGGAAATTTTTTAATTTGGTCTGGAAAAAGTATTGAAAAGGTATGGAAAAATATTCTCCCCAAGGTGTGGGAACCCTGTCCTTCGATCAATACTCACCATTCTATTACTTCTGATACAAGCTATCCTGGATAGCTGGCCCTAGGAATATAGACTTAGTAAGCTTTAACGACTCCTGGAACCGGGTACTCGGCAGTTTGCCATGAAGCTCATTCTTGTTTGCATAGATTACATAGATTAGATAGCTACATGCTTTTTTGTGCAGTAGGAGTCTTAAGTTTCTACGTCTTTTTCTGTGTATTGTGATAGCTTTGTGCGCTCTCTAAGAAATATATCGGATTACCATGGATGGAGCCGATGATGACAATCCAGTGCAGCTGCCCGAGATTCCGAACATAATCTCCCAGGCCAAGGGTCGCTTCCTACACGAGCATCCCGAGATGTTCAAATTGACTGCGTGGATGTTATCAAACAACGTTCGACGTCGGAAGCCTTTTCTCAACATGCCCTGAGCTTCATCGCAACTGCGAGGAGGTCAACCTTCAAATCATATAACCACAAGGTTAACAAATTTGCAGATTGGTGTGAAGGAAAGGTATTGATACCTTTCAATCCACTATTCAGCAAATAGCAGACTCTCTGTGAGCTGTTCTATTCAGGACTGGCTCCTGTCACAATTGCTGGATACAAGTCAGCTTTGGCATCAGTTATCCCATGTCTAGCCAACAGGGATAATTCAGAGGTGGCCCAGTTGAATGTGATGGTGAAGGGAATGGGCAATCTCAGACCGAGACATTCCAGCCTGGAGTCTATCTTTGGTGCTTAATGTGCTGGCCAAGCACCCTTTCGAACCGTTGCGTTCGGCTAGTCTAAAGCATTTGACTCTAAAGGCGGTCTTTCTATTGGCAGCTTCCTCAGCTAGAAGGCGCAGTGAGATCCATGCGCTTTCTGCAGAGAGGGACCGATTTATTGTTTCTGGAGAGGGTCTGCGTCTTCTGCCTAGAGCAGAGTTTATGTCAAAGAACCAATCTTTGAGATATCCCGGCAAACCGATCATTATACCGAGGTGGCGACTGGGCACCAGGTGCAAGGTGTAAGGGCACACGATGTCAGAGGAATAGCCGCCTCGACCGCCCTTTACAATGGTGTTCCATTAGAGGACATCATGGCCGTTGCACAATGGCACTGTGAGTCCTCATTCGCGGATTACTATATGAGGGATGTGTCAGACTCAGCCAATCCACTCGCCTTAGCTGTTTTGAAACGATAGTTAGTGACCACACTGCTCTTCACCCTTTTTTCACTTTGGTAAGAAAAGAACCTAAAGCAGGCATGGTCAGGCGAGAGGATGTCAACCAGATTGTGTCACTGATGGCCGAACCGGTGAATAGTTGGAGGCGGTACGTCTGAAGTCCAATTATCATAAGGTAATTCAATAGTGAGAGTTTTTTGTATTATGTATATGTATCATGTTCATTCATCTTATATATTCATGCTCATTCCCAGGCTAATACATGGAATATGCAGGGAGTAGTTAACCCTCTTGGCATATTTGTGTTTTCAGGCGAGATACATGTTCGTTAGTTCTCTCCCTTTTCTTAGGAGGAAAAGGGGGGGGGGGGCGTGACGCGAATGTGATTCGGTTCCGTGAACTTGACGGTCCTTTTAGGTCTCCGTTAGTGAAGTTTGAAGTCTAAAATCTTTCTCCAAGGGGCAAAATTAGCATTTATGGCTTGCCCCTTCCCACCAGGTTACTGATCAAATCTGGTGTATATCAGAAGTAACAGAATGGTGAGTATTGATCGAAGGAGAATGCAGGAAATGTCAATTTCCCTTTCTCCGAGATCTAACAATACTCACCATTCTGTTACGGACCCAGCCTCCCATCCCCACGGAGGCAAGCCATAGTTTTCTCTTGTTTGGAGGCTATGCAAACAATATGAGCTCTATGGTAAGCGGGTACTCGGCTCGCTGTTGGGAGCCGAGTACCCGGTTCCCAGGAGTCGGTAAAGCTTTCTAAGTCTATAATCCTCGAGCCGCTGTCAAGGCCAGCTGTATATCAGAAGTAACAGAATGGTGAGTATTGTTAGATCTCGGAGAAAGGGAAATTGACATTTCCTGCAATCAAGAGGATCGTGTGGCCAGCAAACTCGCCAGATCTGAACACAATAGAATATTTGTGGGACCAATTAAAGAGAGCAGTGTACCGGAGAGTGACTCGCATCACTGTTCTTGGTGACATCCATCAGCTGTTGCAGGAGGAGTGGATGGCGATCCCACAACATCGGATCACCGGCTTCATCAACAGTATGAGAGCACGTTGCAATAATGTGATAGAGAAAAATGGTGGATACACTCATTATTAAATGTGATCAAGTCCTTTGTTGACAGTTTGTTATGATGTAGCACGTCTTTTGACATTTTGAAATGAAATCTTTATTATGGTTTACAAGTAATGAAATTAATGGATAGTCAATACTGTTACCGAAAAATCTGCATTCTACGCTCTAACTGTTGTTATGATTCTCTTGTTACTGAATAAAATCTGTATTGTTTGTTCTCTGCAATTTTTGAAATGGGTCAATTTTGCATTTAGCGTAAGCGCATGGAGGCAAAACATGACATATGGGATAAGCTTTATCGCTGATTGTTGCCAGTCGAACTGATAATCTGTGCGAAATTTCATTACAATTAGATACATCTTTTAGAAAATATTGGCCAATATTTAGGGGGGGGGACTTACTTCTTTTGAGGTGTATATATACATGACCTACCTGACAGACTAACCTGCCACTACAAAATATTTGCAGATGACACAAAGATATATGGCAACCCAGCTACCTGTAAGATTCAGGACAACACGGTTTCTAACACTAAATCAGCTTACGTCGTACATCGTGATGGTCTGGGCGGGTGACATCACACCCTTTTAGCTCAGCTTATTTCGTTTGGAAAAATGTTTCTTTAGTCACGCATGATATTCTGGGTGGCTGCGTGCATGTCAGTACCAGAATTATTGGTCAAGTTTTGCGTATAATTGCCATCCTGTTTGCGGAGAACGGTTATTTTCAAAATTCTTGATTAGATGTGATACTGCGTCTCTACCGTGTTCTACAGCAATACGGTTTAATTCATTTCTGTTGTTTTCTTGTGTCAATTTCTAGTCAGCTTTGCTGTTTTCATCATTCGTCTTAAAGCTGTTGTGAGGACTAGCTACCCGATTGCTCTGATTAACTGGACAGTCATAATATATATTCTCCTTTAATAAACGAACAAAATGCTATTTAGATTTTTTAAATCGGCCCAGCCAAAGCTGAGATAAGCACATAGCAACCATCTTGACAACCAAACGTTTTCATCTATCAAGCTAAAGTTGTGACGTCACACCGTGAAGCGGCCATCAATTCCTGTCAGATTACTATTCAAAATAATACCATAGGGAGCATAGGCGCCTACTACTGCGTGTATTAGGCACCTACGCACATTATTTTTTACACATCAGTGTTATACGGCAATTCATTGTTCACACATGGACACTCAAAGATTCAGTAATATCGCAAAAGTGGATGATGATATTTTGTCGATTAAAGGACAGACCTGTATGGTGACTAACATAATGCTAACATAGAATTGAGAATTGCAAAAGTAGGCTTATGCAAAAATACCAGTGGGATACATTTTCATTCATCTCATGTGCTTTAGACTTTATTCTAATAGAGCAATAGACAATATAGCCTTTCTCCTTCGATCAATACTCACCATTCTGTTACTTCTGATATACAGCTGGCCTTGACAGCGGCTCTAGGATTATAGACTTAGAAAGCTTTACCGACTCCTGGGAACCGGGTACCCGGCTCCCAACTGCCGAGTACCCGTTTACCATAGAGCTCATTCTTGTTTGCATAGCAACAAGAGCAATACATGCTTTTTGCATTAGGGATTTTAGTGTTTTAAATAATCTAAGTCTTTAATCGGTGATAGTTTGTGTGTTCTGAAAGGATTAACTAAGGACTATGGAGAATACCGCCCAAGACAACCAGGTTGTATTGTTCTTTATTATCCATAGTTAAAAGACTTAGGTCTCTAAATTTCGTTGTGTCGCATGTTCCAATTTCTGACCCCATAGAATCTGGGACGTGTGCTAACAACGATATATGCCAGACGATCGCCTTCTTTAACCCCCAACAGGCGATCGGCAGATATGAAAATAGGTATTTGCTACGGTATTTCTAACACGAATATCGGCTGACGTCGTTCTCCGTAGAATCCGAGCGGGTGACGTCACACCCGGTCGCTCGGATGTTTATGTGAAGAAAATTTTTTTCATTAATTCGCGCATCTTATTCTGGGTGCTGCGTACTAAAAATGGTACCGGAAACTTTAGAATGATCAAGTTTACGTGCGATCACGATCGGTTTGCAATGATCGGTGGTTTCAAAATTCTTGAGTAGATGCGTGGTCTGCGGTTTTACCGTGTGAGACAGCAGTTTGTTATACATTTTGTTGTTTTCTTCACATATCGTGCTGCTTTTGTTAGGAGTATAATTTATATTGATTAGTAAATATACCCTGAATGCTATGCGATATGATTCCTGGAGCCGTTACACATCCTGGAGGATCTATTATGGGTGTGTTTGTGCCCGCCGCGTGCTTGTCGTCATAATCAATGCGATCGTTGTTGTGGCGGGGTGGGGTGCGGGGAGGGTACGGTTAATTTATGAGTCAAAATTATTTGAAAATTAATTGTCTGCCTTCCATCCGGGTCTCGTTCCGCTTGTTTATTGTAGGTTTGTGCTTATTTTATAGGCCAAGCCAGCCCCGCCATCATGTGACGACTGCCATAAGTTTGTCCGTGTAATGTTCAAGGACCATGTCTGTTTTAGGTGTTCCCTGTGTAATATAGATCATAGGTGTAATGTTTGTGCAGTGTGGTCCGTCGAAATGATGGTTAAGTTCCTTGCCCAGAAAGACTTGGCTGGGTCTGACGCGGGGTCAGGCGGTCCGAGAGGAAATCATGGAGCGCCCGGTTCGGCCGGTGGGGGTGCTCCACGTCCCCAGCTGGAGGTGGCGGAGATGGCACCGCCGGCGTGGTTTGGTCCGGCTATGCAGGGTTTTCTGCATAGCGTTCTGCCCACGCTGGTGTCGTCCCTGCTACCAAAGGTTGGGGGGCAGTTTCTCCCCATGCCTGGTACGGATCCTGTCCTCGGACAGGATTCTGGACTGGTTACCGAGGGGGCCGCCTCGTACGGTCCCCTGGCAGGCACGTCTGGCTTCGGTCAGACGGGTTCTGTCTCTGTGCGGCCACCTCCGGGTGGTCCAGTAGCGGTGGCCGGTCCGTCAGGTATGGGAGCCGTCCGTCAGGTATGGGAGCCGTCCACCAGGACGGCTCCACGGTTGACTCGTCTAGTGACGGCTCTTCGGAGTCTGAAGACGAGGAGGCCGAGGAGGAGAGGTTGCTGCGGCCCGTGAAGCCGCAGGTGGAGAATATGGAGGTTGATTCCGTCCTGGACGGAACCGGCCTCCATTTGTCTGGTTTGGCGCAAGCCAGGTCAGCGGCTCCGCCTGCGGCTGAGGCCAATCAGTTACCTTGCACCGGTTCCGCGCGGCTTGGTTTGTCACCAGCCGTCATGGGAACGGGTGTGCCGTGCCGGGCGTGGTACTCACCTATCTCGCCTGGTCCGGCAGCCGGACGTGGGGTGCCGTTGGCGGCCGTGTCCGGCTATGGTTCCGCGACTGTTACGGGTCCGTATGGTTTTCCGTGCGGACCTACCCCATGGACCGGAGTGTTTCATGGGGTGGTGGCGGAACCGTGTGGTAGCGGAGTGCCTGGCGTGTCAGCCGTGGCTCCTTGCCGGGAGGCCGTGGCTGGCAGACCCGCGAGCGCGTCAACGGGTGACGTGTTTGCGGGGGTGTCTTCATCGGAGGTAGATTGGTCAGATGCTCTGGCGTGGCTAGCCAGAGTTGACCCGTCTGTGGTTTCGGCCACGGCCGATGAAGATGCGCCCCGTCCGTCGATTAGGACGGGGATTTTGCCCGCGGCCCGGATCCAGTCAGTGGGACTGGATCCACGGTTCATAGATTTGTTGGATGCTATTTATAGCAAACAACTAATGACCAAGGGTCAGCTCCCTGCGGCCTCCAGGGAGGTGCGGGCAAGATGTCGTATTCCGCGGGGTGAATACGACAGGTATGGTGTAGTCCCGTCGGTCACGGAGGATGACCGATGGGTACTGGGAGTCCAGAGTGCCGGGTCGGGTGGCCCCGGTCCGGCACTAGTGGATAAGTCCCAGGTACACCAGGAAGAAGTCCTGTCCCTATGCGATGAGGGTGTGAGGGCAGCGATGAGCGCTGTCAATCACTCTTATCGTCTCCTTCAGTCGGTGTGGGCTGAAGCGGGGGCAGGCCACCCTGTGCCACCTGTGGCGCTCTCATGTGTTAATGACGGCTTGGTGCTGTCAATGGACGCATTGGCAAGGGTGCAAGCGCGAGTGACGAAGTCCAGGAGGCAAATGGTCATTGACCATATGCGTCCGGCTACGGCAGTCAGGGAGCGTCTTCTTGGGACGCCCCTGACAGGGCCTAGCATCTTTGGTGGCCAAGCGCGGGCCATCTTAGAGGACACCGCCAGTATCGCGCAGAATCGGTTAGCGGTAAATCTACAGCTAGAGCTAGTGCGGCAAGCGCACGCACTAGGGGCTGTGGGCAAACCGCTAACGGGGCAGCCTTCAAAGAAGCAGAAGAAGCATAAGAGCAAGGCGAAAGCCAGGCCTGTTGCGACTTCTGTTTCAGCTGGGTTCTCGGAGCCGCCGCCGGCGAAGAAACCCAGGAAGGTTGTAGAGGCGCCTACACTCCCCAATGTTGCTCCTGACCGCCCTAGAGGCGGGAAGGGCAAGGGTAAGGGTAAGGCCTCAAAGGGCGGACAGAAGGGGCCGAAGCGTACCTGAGGGTACGCAAGCTCCCTTCATATCCGCCTGGACCGCGCCTGTGCGACAGGAACAGCGGTGCCAGTTATACCCGTAGTGCCTAGAACGAAATGGTTCTCACTCTCACTCTCGTTAAGAAAGAGGGGGGGGGGGCGGACTGCGAGCCGGACAACCCCGTTAGACATCGAGGCGTCTATGGTGGGTGGAAGGCTCATGCGTTTCGTCGAGGCCTGGCGAGGTGTGACGTCAGACAGTCTGGTCCTGGGATGGTTATCCCAGGGTTACATGCCGGAGTGGTGGGACTTTCCGCCACAAAATCTGTCTTTGGCACCTGTCTGGACACCCGTACCAAGGGAGCCAGACAAGTTAGAAGCCGTTCAAAAGGAAGTGTCGGGTTTGCTTCTGAAGGGAGCAATAAAACCAGCAAACCGGAACACTCCAGGCTTCTATTCAAACATGTTCCTTGTCCCCATGAGCACAGGGGGATGGAGACCCATACTCAATCTCAGGCCATTAAATTGGTTTATCCATACGCCTCGGTTCCAGATGGAAACGCCGAGGTCGGTAATGGCGGGATTGAGGAAAGGAATGTGGTGTGTATCGATCGATCTGAAAGATGCATATTTCCACATTCCGATGATTCGGAGTTGGCACAGGTTTCTGAGATTTGCGTTTCAGAATCAAGTATGGGAGTTTACAGTTCTCCCGTTTGGCCTGTCGACAGCTCCGAGGGTTTTCACAAGAGTGGTCCTTGCGGTGACAGCGTTTCTCAGAAAAGAGAACGTGGCGCTACACACCTACATAGACGACTGGCTGCTCAAGGCAGACTCGGCAGCCAGGTTGAACGTGGATACTGCTCTGACTCTGAAGTTACTTTCAGATCTAGGCTGCATAGTCAACGAGGAGAAATCCGAGTTGACGCCCACTCAACGTTTCGTTTATTTGGGGATGCGATTCGACCTCGAGGAGGGCAGGGTTTACCCGTCAGAGTCCAGATGGTGTCTCTGTTAGCCATCCTCAAGAGTTTTCGAGTGGGAAACCACATTCAGGCGAGGCGGTTCCTTCAGATGCTGGGCATAATGGTCTCCATGGAGCAGGTTATCCCGTACGCTGCTCTAATGCGAAGGCCTATCCAGTTGTATCTGATGTCTCTGTGGAAACAGAGAACAGAACCCCTGTCAAAACTGGTGCCAGTTTTGGAGCCGATAATATCGCATCTTCTATGGTGGAAACAGCGTCAGAATCTCCTAATAGGGGTTTCGCTGCACCTACCCCGCCCCCAGCTGTCCGTCTACACGAATGCATCGCTGGAAGGGTGGGGTGCCTGCCTGGGAGAACACCAGGTCTCGGGCACATGGACTCTCCAGGAGAGTCAGCTGCATATCAATCTGTTGGAAATGATGGCAGTGGAACTGGCGTTGGAAGAGTTCCTTCCGATGATCAGGGGCAAGGTGATATTGATACGGTCGGTCAATTCGACAGTAGTATCATATATAAATCGCCAAGGCGGGACCAGGTCGCCCACTCTGTGTATCAGGGTGTGGCACTTGATTCAATGGTGCAGGAATTACTCGGTTGTTTTGAAAGCAGCTGGTATTCCTGGCCGATTGAACATTCTGGCGGATGCTTTGTCTCGCAGACAGAGAATCCTGCCAACAGAATGGTCCCTCAACCCTCCAGTTCTGCGACGGATCTTCGAGCATTGGGGCAAACCCAACGTGGACTTGTTCGCCACAAAGGAAAATGCTCAAATCATGACATATGTCTCGCCGATTACAGATCCAAATGCCGTCGATACAGACGCTCTGGCGATAAGCTGGAGAGGGATGCACGCTTACGCGTACCCACCCACCATTCTTCTACCGAAGGTATTGGTGAAGGTCAGGGAGGAACCGTGTCTGGTCCTGCTAATAGCGCCGTATTGGCCGAGCAGGGCGTGGTTCACGGATCTTCTAGATCTGCTGGTGGAAAATCCTGTGCAGTTGCCCGAGATTCCGAACATAATCTCCCAGGCCAAGGGACGCTTCCTACACGAGCGTCCCGAAATGTTCAATTGACTGCGTGGATGTTATCAAACAACGTTCCACGTCGGAAGGCTTTTCTCGACAGGCTGCTGATTTCATCGCGGCTGCGAGAAGGAGGTCAACCTTCAAGTCATATAACAACAAGGTTAACAGATTTGCAGACTGGTGTGAAGAAAATGGTATTGATACCTTTCAATCCACTATCAGCAAATAGCAGACTTTCTCTGTGAGCTGTTCTTTTGAGGACTAGCTCCCGTCACAGTTGCTGGATACAAGTCAGCTTTGGCATCAGTTATCCCTTGTCTAGCCAACAGGGATAGTCCAGAGGTGGCCCAGTTAAATGTGATGTTGAAGGGAATGAGCAATCTCCGACCGAGACAACCGGTAGTCATTCCAGCCTGGAGTCTATCTTTAGTGCTTAATGTACTGGCCAAGCACCCTTTCGAACCGTTGCGTTCGGCTAGTCTAAAGCATTTGACTCTAAAGGCGGTCTTTCTATTGGCAGCTTCCTCAGCTAGAAGGCGCAGTGAGATCCATGCGCTTTCGGCAGAGAGGAACCGATTTATTGTTTCTGGAGAAGGTCTGCGTCTTCTGCCATGAGCAGAGGTTATGTCAAAGAACCAATCTTTGAGATATCCCGGCAAACCGATCATTATACCGAAGTTAACTAGGTTTGATCGTGATGCCAGTGTCTGGTGCCCGGTCCGTGCTTTGACTAAGTACAAGAAACGGACTGACTCGTTACGGTCGAACGATAGACATCTGTGGATCTGCCATAAAAGGTCTTATGGCGCCGCATCCATGGATACTATCTCTCGTTTGGTGGTCGAATGCATTCAGACTACTCACGAGATGGCGACTGGGCACCAGGTGCAAGGCGTAAGGGCACACAATGTCAGAGGAATAGCCGCCTCGACCGCCTTTTACAATGGTGTTCCGTTATAGGACGTCATGGCCGTTGCACAATGGCACTGTGAGTCCTCATTCACCGATTACTATATGAGGGATGTGTCAGACTCAGCCAATCCACTCGCTTTAGCTGTTTTCAAACGATAGTTAGTGACCACACTGCTTTTCACCCTTTTCTCACTTCGGTAAGAAAAGAACCTAAAGCAGGCATGGTCAGGCGAGAGGATGTCAACCAGATTGTGTCACCGATGGCCGAACCGGTGAATGGTTGGAGGCGGTACGTCTGAAGTCCAATTATCATAAGGTAATTCAATAAGTGAGAGTTTTTTGTATTATGTATATGTATCATGTTCATTCATCTTATATATTCATGCTCATTCCCAGGCTAATACATGGAATATGCAGGGAGTAGTTAACCCTCTTGGCATATTTGTGTTTTCAGGCGAGATACATGTTCGTTAGTTCTCTCCCTTTTCTTAGGAGGAAAAAGGGGGGGGGGGTCTGTGACGCGAATGTGATTCGGTTCCGTGAACTTGACGGTCCTTTTAGGTCTCCGTTAGTCAAGTTTGAAGTCTAAAATCTTTCTCCAAGGGGCAAAATTAGCATTTATGGCTTGCCCCTTCCCACCAGGTTACTGATCAAATCTGGTGTATATCAGAAGTAACAGAATGGTGAGTATTGATCGAAGGAGAATGCAGGAAATGTCAATTTCCCTTTCTCCGAGATCTAACAATACTCACCATTCTGTTACGGACCCAGCCTCCCAGCCCCACGGAGGCAAGCCATAGTTTTCTCTTGTTTTGTGGCTATGCAAACAATATGAGCTCTATGGTAAACGGGTACTCGGCAGTTGGGAGCCGAGTACCCGGTTCCCAGGAGTCGGTAAAGCTTTCTAAGTCTATAATCCTAGAGCCGCTGTCAGGGCCAGCTGTATATCAGAAGTAACAGAATGGTGAGTATTGTTAGATCTCGGAGAAAGGGAAATTGACATTTCCTGCAATCTGCCATAAAAAGCCTTATGGCGCCGCATCCATGGATACTATCTCTCGTTGGGTGGTCGAATGCATTCAGACTACTCACGAGATGGCGACTGGGCACCAGGTGCAGGGCGTAAGGGCACACGATGTTAGAGGAATAGCCGCCTCGACCGCCCTTTACAATGGTGTTCCGTTAGAGGACATCATGGCCGTTGCACAATGGCACTGTGAGTCCTCATTTACGGATTACTATATGAGGGATGTGTCAGACTCAGCCAATCCACTCGCTTTAGCTGTTTTGAAACGATAGTTAGTGACCACACTGCTTTTCCCCTTTTTTCACTTTGGTAAGAAAAGAATCTAAAGCAGGCATGGTCAAGCGAGAGGATGTCAACCAGATTGTGTCACTGATGGCCGAACCGGTGAATGGTTGGAGGCGGTACGTCTGAAGTCCTGTTATCATAAGGTAATTCAATAAGTGAGAGTTTTTTGTATCATGTATATGTATCATGTTCATTCATCTTATATATTCATGCTCATTCCCAGGCTAATACAAGCAATATGCAGGGAGTAGTTAACCCTCTTGGCATATTGGTGTTTTCAGGCGAGATACATGTTCGTTAGTTCTCTCCCTTTTCTTAGGAGAAAAAAGGGGGGGTGGACTGTGACGCGAATGTGATTCGGTTCCGTGAACTTGACGGTCCTTTTAGGTCTCCGTTAGTCAAGTTTGAAGTCTAAAATCTTTCTCCAAGGGGCAAAATTAGCATGTATGGCTTGCCCCTTCCCACCAGGTTACTGATCAAATCTGGTGTATATCAGAAGTAACAGAATGGTGAGTATTGATCGAAGGAGAATGCAGGAAATGTCAATTTCCCTTTCTCCGAGATCTAACAATACTCACCATTCTGTTACGGACCCAGCCTCCCAGCCCCACGTAGGCAAGCCATAGTTTTCTCTTGTTTGGTGGCTATGCAAACAATATGAGCTCTATGGTAAACGGGTACTCGGCAGTTGGGAGCCGGGTACCCGGTTCCCAGGAGTCGGTAAAGCTTTCTAAGTCTATAATCCTAGAGCCGCTGTCAAGGCCAGCTGTATATCAGAAGTAACAGAATGGTGAGTATTGTTAGATCTCGGAGAAAGGGAAATTGACATTTCCTGCAATCTCCATCATTGATTGGATCAGCGATATTATGCCGTCCATAGTAACCAATGAAAATATTCCAATAGAAGAAAAGGGGAGGCATCACATGAACCTAATCTGAATATGAAGATTTCCTAGAAATTGAAAAATATGCACGCTTCAAATTTTAGGACTAGCCTACCTCTTTTGCCTTTGAATTAGCCATGCCACATTTTATTCCACCATTTCCGTAGCAAGGTCATTTTGGCGGAGTTGTGCAGGCCTGAGATACAGAGATGCGACAATTTGAAATCTGTTGGACACTTCTCCCCCTGGTGCTAGCCACGTTAAACTAACATTATTAGCTCACCTGGCCCGAAAGGCCAAGTGAGCTTATGCCATGGCGGCCGGCCGTCTATCGCCTGTCTGTCTGTCAGTCAACTTTTTCTTTAATCAAACTTGGCTGGGAGGATCCTAGGGTGGTAGATTTCAGAACTTACATACAAAATTTTAATTGGTGAATTTTTTCGGTGTCCATCTTGGATTTTCTGAACATTTCTGGAAATCAGTTAAAAGCCTACTCATTAACCACTGGGCCGCTTTCAATCAAACTCGGTGGGAAGGACCCTAGAGTAGTATGCTTCAGAACCTGTATACAGAATTTTGATTGGACAATATTTTCGTCAGCCATCTTGAATTTTCCAAAATTGTGAAATTGTTTAAAACGCTACTCCTCATTAATTGCTTGGGCAATTTCAGTCAGACTGGCCTGGAAGAATACTAGGGTGGGAGGTTTCAGAACCTGTATTGATTGGTCAATTTTTCTGGTGGCCATCTTGGATTTTCTGAAAATCAATTAAAGGCCTACTCCTCATTAGCCACTTGTCCGATTGCAAGCAAACTCGGTTGGAAGGACCCTAGAGTGGTATGCTTCAGAACTTTTGTACAGAATTTTGAATGGTCAATATTTTTGGTGGCCATCTTGAATTTTCTGAAAAATGGCAGGCAATAGTTTAAAACGCTACTTCTCATCAACTGCTTGGACAATTTCAACCAGGTTTGGCTGGAAGTATACTAGGCTGGTATGTTTCAGAACTTGTATACAGGATTTTGATTGGTCAATTTTTCCTGTGGCCATCTTGAATTTTCCGAAAAATGGCTGAAAACAGTTTAAAACGCTACTCCTCATTAGCTACTTGGTCGATTTCAAGCAGACGAGGTGGAACGAGCATAGGGCAGTAGGCTTCAGAAGTTGTATACAGAATTTTGATTGGTAAATTTTTCTGGTGCACATTTTTAGCTCACCTGGCCTGAAAGGCCAAGTGAGCTTATGCCATGGCGACCGTCTGTTGTCCGTCCGTCATGAATCTGTCAGCTTCCACTCAAATTAATTTTAAAATATTCAACAGATTATTTCTTAAATTATTAAGAATCTGTCATACCCTGCGACTTGGTTTGAAAGGGGTAATTATCCTTGAACATGCCATAATTACTGCATTCAAAATGGGTGAAAAATGAGAAGCTGTTATGATCAATCATTAATTGATCATTGGGGTAATTCCGTATAAGATGGACCAATGCCCGTCAACTCATAGTCACGGATTTCCTTCAAACTTTCTCAGTGTGAGCATATGGATGTTTTAGTTGAGCATGACAATTTTTTAACTGATATGTGAGATACTTTTTGAAAAATGCCCTCTCAAACACCCCTATGCTAAAATTGACAAAAGTTTCAAGTACAAATCCAATGTTTGAGACATCATATCTCATCCAATATACTGTTTACAATACTAGATCTTTTCATTCTAATGCTCTGGTCAGCATACTTGAGGAAAATAACAAGCAATATGTGTTGACTTGTTTTGGGTGTGGTTTAGGGGTCACCAAAAACGTTAAAAACAGCTAATTTTCCTGTTTCAACAAAATTTGGTTATACAGTAAAATGTATATTATAGTTGCTGTAACTAAATGATTTCTACCCAGTTCACTAGAGCTAATATTAGCTTAGTAATATTTACTGACAAACAGCAAGGTTTGCTCATCAAAAAATTTTGGGGGCCCAATGCACCACCCCTGTTCACAAAAGAGGGCCAACTTCATCGCCTATTAAGTCAAAATAATCCCTTTCAATTTTTATTTTATTTTTGTGAATGGTAGATATATGGTCAATAGTTACATGGTTAAAACTTGCACTCTTACATTTGTTCCCTTTTGGAGCTATGGCATATTAGAAATGTGATATTTTTGTAAAACTTGTACGATATTCCATTTTTGGGGGTTAATAATTTTAAAATTATAGGGCCTAGAGGCATGAAACAAGCGATACAACCAGTTCTCCTGCTATATTAGAAGAACCAATCAGCATTCCCTGGTTATATAATACATAAACATCGATTTTCTAGACCCACAGACCTGACTGTGTTAAAATTTGACATTTTTCGCGACAATCTAATTTGTTTTAAAAAGTTTAAAATATCTCCACTTTAGCATTTTAGATACTTTTTCATCATAGGTGGACATTGAATGGTATATTATGGTCATATTAGTACAGCTACATGGACTTCTATGGCCATTTATAGACAATTTTGACACACTGCGACCAGGCCAATATGTGTAATCTCTCATACTAAAGTATGCCTAAATGTCACCCATTTCATGGAATTATTTAATAAACTGAGACAGGCATTGGTTAATACACATGATATAATATAAAAGTGTTAAGAGATAGTACATAATACTACATACCTCAGCAATAATTGATGATACGGTACATGATCCAGCATATACCGCTCCTCCAAATTATTTAAATAGTCCATTTATAAAGTCGATATCAGTTTGTGGAAAGGTGTACTGCCGGCCAGTTGCTGTCAATGGTGTTGACACCTTACTTAGAATGTCACAAAAAGGAACCCAGCACTGGTCTGTGCGCCTTGGCCAACTAAAGGATCGAGCTGGTCCATGCGGCTTCATAAACCAAATGAGACAGTCCTCATTTTCTAGACTAATTTTTAACACTATGCCAAACCACCAATTTTTGTCATACAATGCACCAACATAGTCACTCAAAGACAGTTCCATAGGGATATTTAAATTCTGAATCTCTGATGACATACCAGGTTGTGTGTTAGAAAATGACCGAGTGTATGAAACATCATCAGTTGAAATTCGCTTTACTGTGATAGAGTTAGTGTCATTTGGAACAAACGAATGGAATGACCTGGTTCCTTGCACTGTTTTGGCAAGGAGATACCGCTCTTCCAACATTGTATATTGGCTCTGGATCTCATCTTTACTAACTAAGAAGAACTTGATCTTGCTTATGTTCTGTTGGCTGAATTCATACAATTCACTAGCATTTCGTATAAGCGCTGTTTGCAGACTAGCCCTTGCGGCTAAGCACTTCACTGTGCCACCGATACCGTCGCAAACACCTTTACCATGGCTGGTAGCAAAGAAATGCCATTCTGCCTTAATATCAAAATCTGAATAATGATGGCAGACATTAATAAAGTTTTTGAAGTTCTTGTATTGTCCTGCACACCCATCACTAAAGTATTTAATTATATGAATATTGGGATACTTTTCCTTCAAATATCTTGTAAAAATCTCCTGAAAACAGTACACAGTATTTGTTTCGTGTTTCAGACACTCAGAGATGAAGCATACATTTTCTTCATTCAACTTTCCATAAGCCTTAACATAAAATGCCAAAGGATGTATCGTGACTTGAGAATTGTTCCAATAAAATCCCTGTACACAATCTTGCACAATAATGCTGTAATTTTCAGCAAAGTCAAGAACAACAATGGCAGTAGTGTCATCTAAATCATGTTTGCACGCTTTCAAGAATTCACTTTGAGATTTCGCTATGAAGGAATGTGGTGTTAATTCTTGGATCCGTTGACATAATATAGAAATAAAATCTTCAACTGATACTTCTCGGCGCATGATTTCAATTCGGTCTGTGGATACCCATTCATTGAATTTAATGATGTCATCCTCATCCATGTGCTCGTAAAGGTCTTGCTCTAAGTAAGTTTTGAGAAATGCAGTTCCTGAACACTTTTCACATCGTTGCAGCATGCAATTTCTAGAACTACTGTCACATACAGATTTGTCAATTAGGTTATGATAGTCTTCAGAGATAACATCCACCATAAACTTTACATTTTGGTGTTTTTCGCATACACAAACATTGTGGCTGCCGCTAGAAGAAACAGTTACACACCATTTGGGTCTTAACTCAACAAATTTGGAGAAACCAATTTTAAGTCCAGTTTCTGTTTTGAAATTAGCATGTACTTCCTTCACATTTGTCAGGATTAGCCGTTTTTGCTTATGTTCTTTGGTACCACAAATTCTTATAGTAACAAAATCATTTTTCCCGGGTAATAGTCTAGATACAGTATCATCTTGGTAGTAGTTAATAACACTATCTAGTGTATGCTGATCAAGCTTATTTCTTTTAAAGGTTTCACGATCAGCGAGTATTCCATCATTCTGCGCAAGTTGTCTGGCTTGTTTCACCATATAACGCGTAACACCACATGCCTGAAAAACCTGAACAGTTTTATCTATCGACCATGATTTAGGTGTAATAGTCAATACTTGTATCTTTTGATTTCGTGATGACACAGACAGTTTTTCATTCATGTTCGATACCAAGTAGTCCACATCTAACTTAGAATCACATGTACATTCAGTTTGTGAAGTGTCAGCAACTAATTTATTAGGTGGAAAACCTAGGTGGGATGCCACGTGACTTGTTGTTGCTTCTGCCATTTGTTTGATTTTTCGTTTACCATATGATACTTTCCTTTCTGAATGGACACTCTTTAGGAGAGAAACTCCAACTGCTGAGAAACTAGAGTTGAGGCATTCAGCATTACTGTACAAAGTATCTGCTATGGCCATTGATTCCGGTTCACTGTCACTACACTCTGTCAGGTTATTAATTTTCTGCAAACAATGATGGCAAATCTTTTGGCCAGGTTGTTTTCTCTCTAGTTTTCGACTGTATTAATGCCACAATTTCTTGATCTATATTAACTAGTCCCTTTTTAATAAGCTTTTTGTGAACTTTTATGGGATCACAACATGAAGTGTTCTGCTTCATCATCGGGAATATATGCAGATAGTGTTTCTTGTGGCAACAGCACACTGTTTCTAAACTATCCTCAATCTGGCCGCTTCTCATTGCAACAAGTGTTTTATCTGTAGCCGTCAATTGTACAACATCATTTACAGAGCATTTATCCGTAAACTTATGACATTTATCATTAGTGAGACGTCCAACTGAACAAAATGTCTCTGGTAATTCAGCCATTGTGCAACGTGTCCTAGTCAAAGTTTACACTTTTCAAATTAAAAGGCCTAATTTATCATTAAAATGTATAGTGAATTATTAAATTTCTAAAGTAAATATCTAAACATTTGTGTATCAGCAACAATGTCAATGTTTCAAAGCAGTAATTATTAAACACTTTCACTGGTCATGCTGCCTAATCTTGATCACTTAAAATGCTTGACTGAACTCTTGTTGATAGCAATACTTGCATGCAGATCTCTGAGAAAAACTGAGACCATGTGACTAATCAATATCACCTCACTACCTATGTCTATTACAGCAATTGACCTAATTATATACAAAGCTCAGAAGGTTGAGTTATTTTCTCTAGATATGAAATCTCTCAGTCTTTATTAACACTGGATAACTCAAGACTGAGTGATGAGCTGTTGCAGCTCGACCAGCTTACAGGACAAACTCTGTACCTGGTGTATATTTTGAAAATGATTTGACTGAAAATTATTGATGGCTAAGTCAGCAACAACTTATAGTCAAATTGTTTTTTAAATATTCTCCAGGCAATATGTTATTCCCATTGAAAATGTTGTTGAATAATGACTTGTAGTTTACCCACAAAAATGTCAAATTTTAACAAAGTAAGGTTTTGACATCTCTAAAATCCATATTTATCTATTTTGTAAAAGGGAAATGCTGGGTGTTTCTTTTTTTAAGGCAGGGAAACGCGCTACATCTCTTGTTTCATACTTCTAGAGTGTATACTTTTAAAATTATTAACCCCCCAAAATCGAATATCATACAAGTTTTTGAAAAAATATCAGATTTTGTATTTGCCATAGCTCTAAAAGGAAACAAATGTAAGAGTGAACCTTTTGGCCCTGTAACCATTGACCATATATATAACATTCACCAAAATATTTAAAAAATTGAAAGGGGTTATTTTGAAAAAAGATGTTATGAAGTCACCCCATTTTGGCGAACAGGGGTGGGGGTATGGGTCCCACAAAATTTTTGCGGAGCATATCTTGCCATTAGGTAATAAATATCACTAAAGTAGCAGTAGCTCTAGTTAACAGGATAGAAATCATTTGTGTAAACCAAATACAAATACATTTTACGGCATCACCAAATTTGGATTAAAATATGAAAAATCACCTTTTTTGGCATTTTTGACGACCCCTAATACATGCCTAAAACAGGTCAGCACAAAATGCTTGTGATTTTCCCGAACTATGGTGACCAGACTGTTAAAATAAAAAGACCTAGTATTGTGAGCACTGTAGTCGGTGAGATATGAAGCCTCAAACATAGAAATTTTGTTACAAATTTTTGTCAATTTTAGGCAGGGGGAATTGGATAGGCCAGTTTTCAAAAAGTATTTGACCTTTCACTATAATACTTGGAATTTCCTGTTAATACATACATATGCTTACTCTGACAAAGTTTGAAGGAAATCTGAAACTATGACTTGACGGATTTCAAAAATTTTGGTCCTTCCATTGTATTTAAAACCAATCATCGATCACAAAAAGAGTACCAATTCCCAACACTAAGTGGCAAGAACCACTGAGCCGATTTCAATTATGTTTGGCAGGAAGCATCCTTAGACCATAGGATCCAAGGTTGTTCAAATGAGGCCAATTTGGCCGTCGGCCATCTTGGATTTTGGCTGATTTTAGGAAACATCTTTAAAAATCTCCGAAACTGCTTGGCCTAGTTTTAGTGAAAACAACTTCTCCAGAACCGCTGAAGGGATTGAGTCGAATTCTGGCAGATATGATTAGGAGCTAAGGGCCATTAAAGTTTGTTCATGGGAAGTTGATCGTCAAAAGACATGGCCGCCATGGGCCAATCAAAATATTGCATGTTTGGCGGCCATATTGGAATTTTTTATTTCAGATTTTGAGGCCGAAATTGGTTTTATGTGTTTTTGGGTATTCTGATCTCAAATTTGCAATTTTCTAAGCGGTCGGATAAATGGTTTGTCGGCCATCTTGGATCTTTTTCCTGCCATAAGCTCCTATACTAAAGCAATAGGAAATTTAAAATGTCTTCTCGAGAACTACTGGGACAATTTCAATTATATATTGGTAGGAAGCATCTTTAGAGCATAGAGATTCAAGTTTGTTCAAGTGAAGCCGATCGGCCAATTCGGTCTTGGATTTCGGCCAATTTTTTTAAATGTCTAAAAATCTTCTGAAACGGCTTGGGGATTGATGCAGACCTCATGAAAGAACTAGAACTGAACCAAGTTTCTTCGAGTGAACTTAATTTGCCAAATGGTTCGGTGGCCATCTTGGATGACCTAGGTTTCACGAAATTGACTTCTGCAGAACCGCTGAATGGCTCAGGCCAAAATTTGGCTGATATGATTAGGGCCGAAATGCCATTAAAATTTGATATGTAAAAAAAACCATGTCCGTCATGAATCGGTCAAAATATAACGTTTTTGGTGGACATCTTGTATTTTCTGCAAATTTCTGAGAAAAACATAAAAAGACTTAAAATATTAACCACTGGGACAATTTTAACAAAACTTGGATAAACTTTCTTCACAGAAATTTGATTGGTAAATTTTTACAGTGATCATCTCTTTTGTTTGGTTGTGCCATTTGCCAATAATTCCAGATGAGCGACGGCAGGCCCCTTGGGCCTCTTGTTGGATTTTCTGATGATTTTGGGAAATCAGTTAAAAGGATACTTACTGATCATTAACCACTTGGCCGATTTCAACCAAACTCAACTGGAAAAATCCTAGGCCAGTACACTTCAGAACTTGTATACCTAATTTTGAAGGTGGCCATCTTGGGGAAAAAAAAAAAAAATAGGAATTTGTATAAAATGCTTATCCTCATTCAGCGCTTCGGCAATTTCTACCAAATTTCACTGGAAGTATGCTATTGTGGTAGCCTCTAGAAATTTTATTCAGAATTTTGATAGGTCAATGTTTTGGCAGCCATCTCTGATTTTCTGAAAGTTTTCCGGAACCATTTAAAAATGGTACTCTTTCAATGAAAAGCCAACAAATTTCAACAAAACTTTTCAACAGAATGATCCTGTGATGGTAGGCTTCAACAAATTAAACGAAACTCTTGATTGGTCAATTTGTTGGTGGCCATATTGGATTTTCCGAAAATCATCCATCATGTCTATTTAAACCCAAATGGGTTAAATGCCAATGGTCCAGGTGAGCGCCACAGTCCCTTGGGCCCTCTTGTTTTCTATTGTATAGAAGGGATATAAATATGCTCCACGACAACATCAGTTGTTAAAATTAGTTTTAAACAGCACAATCTGAAGCTACATGTGGTAAATTATTAAGTGGCAACCACATGGCACTTCTCCTTCGATCAATACTCACCATTCTGTTACTTCTGATATACAGCTGGCCCTGACAGCGGCTCTAGGATTATAGACTTAGAAAGCTTTACCGACTCCTGGGAACCGGGTACTCGGCTCCCAACTGCCGAGTACACGTTTACCATAGAGCTCATTCTTGTTTGCATAGCGACAAGAGCAATACATGCTTTTTGCATTAAGGATTTTAGTGTTTTAAAATAATCTAAGTCTTTAATCAGTGATAGTTTGTGTGTTCTGAAAGGATTAACTAAGGACTATGGAGAATACCGCCCAAGACAACCAGGTTGTATTGTTCTTTATTATCCATAGTTAAAAGACTTAGGTCTCTAAATTTCGTTGTGTCGCATGTTCCAATTTCTGTCCCCATAGAATCTGGGACGTGTGCTAACAACGATATATGCCAGACGATCGCCTTCTTTAAACCCCAACAGGCGATCGGCAGATATGAAAATAGGTGTTTGCTACGGTATTTCTAACACGAATATCGGCTGACGTCGTTCTCCGTAGAATCCGAGCGGGTGACGTCACACCCGGTCGCTCGGATGTTTATGTGAAGAAAAATTTTTCATTAATTCGCGCATCTTATTCTGGGTGCTGCGTACTAAAAATGGTACCGGAAACTTTAGAATGATCAAGTTTACGTGCGATCACGATCGGTTTGCAATGATCGGTGGTTTCAAAATTCTTGAGTAGATGTGTGGTCTGCGGTTTTACCGTGTGAGACAGCAGTTTTGTTATACATTTTGTTGTTTTCTTCACATATCGTGCTGCGTTCGTTAGGAGTATAATTTATATTGATTAGTAAATATACCCTGAATGCTATGCGATATGATTCCTGGAGCCGTTACACATCCTGGAGGATCTATTATGGGTGTGTTGTCGTCATAATCAATGCGATCGTTGTTGTGGCGGGGTGGGGTGCGGGGAGGTTACGGTTAATTTATGAGTCAAATTATTTGAAAATTAATTGTCTGCCTTCCATCCGGGTCTCGTTCCGCTTGTTTATTGTAGGTTTGTGCTTATTTTATAGGCCAAGCCAGCCCCGCCATCATGTGACGACTGCCATAAGTTTGTCCGTGTAATGTTCAAGGACCATGTCTGTTTTATGTGTGCCCTGTGTAATATAGATCATAGGTGTAATGTTTGTGCAGGGTGGTCCGTCGAAACGATGGTTAAGTTCCTTGCCCAGAAGGACTTGGCTGGGTCTGACGCGGGGTCAGGCGGTCCGAGAGTAAATCGTGGAGCGCCCGGTTCGGCCGGTGCGGGTGCTCCACGTCCCCAGCTGGAGGTGGCGGAGATGGCACCGCCGGCGTGGTTTGGTCCGGCTCTGCAGGGTTTTTCTGCATAGCGTTCTGACCACGCTGGTGTCGTCCCTGCTACCAAAGGTTGGGGGGCAGTTTCTCCCCATGTCTGGTACGGATCCTGTCCTTGGACTGGTTACCGAGGGGGGCCGTCTCCTACGGCCCCCTGGCAGTCCCGTCTGGCTTCGGCCAGACGGGTTTCTGTTTCTCTGCAGCCACCTCCGGGTGGTCCAGTCGCGGTGGCCGGTCCGTCAGGTGTGGGAGCCGTCCGCCAGGACGGTTCCACGGTTGACTCGTCTAGTGACGACTCTTCGGAGTCTGAAGACGAGGAGGCCGAGGAGGAGAGGTTGCTGCGGCCCGTGAAGCCGCAGGTGGAGAATATGGAGGTTGATTCCGTCCTAGACGGAACCGGCCTCCATTTGTCTGGTTTGGCGCAAGCCAGGTCAGCGGCTCCGCCTGTGGCTGAGGCAAATCCGTTACCGTGCACCGGTTCCGTGCGGCTTGGTTTGGCACCAGCCGTCACGGGAACGGGTGTGCC
Organism: Chaetoderma sp. LZ-2023a; assembly: GCA_034401795.1. NCBI lineage: Eukaryota > Metazoa > Mollusca > Caudofoveata > Chaetodermatida > Chaetodermatidae > Chaetoderma > Chaetoderma sp. LZ-2023a. Next base: position 126,532,634 of record CM067371.1, on the reverse strand, counting down.
GTGCCGGGCGTGGTACTCACCTATCTCGCCTGGTCGGACGTGGGGTGCCGTGGGCGCCCGTGTCCGGCTATGGTTCCGCGACTGCTACGGGTCCATACGGTTTTCCGTGCGGACCTACCCCATGGACCAGAGTGTTTCATGGGGTGGCGGCGGAACCGTGTGGTACCGGAGTGCCTGGCGTGTCAGCCGTGGCTCCTTGCTGGGAGGCCGTGGCTGGCAGACCCGTGAGCACGTCAACGGGTGACGTGTTTGCGGGGGTGTCTTCATCGGAGGTAGATTGGTCAGATGCTCTGGCGTGGCTAGCCAGGGTTGACCCGTCTGTGGTTTCGGCCACGGCCGATGAAGATGCGCCCCGTGCGTCGATCAGGACGGGGATTTTGCCCGCGGCCCGGATCCAGTCAGTGGGACTGGATCCACGGTTCATAGAATGGTTGGATGCTATTTATAGCAAACAACTGATGACCAAGGGTCAGCTCCCTGCGGCCTCCAGGGAGGTGCGGGCAAGATGTCGTATTCCGCGGGGGGAATACGACAGGTATGGTGTAGTCCCGTCGGTCACGGAGGATGACCGATGGGTACTGGGCGTCCAGAGTGCCGTGCCGGGTCACCCCGGTCCGGCACTTGTGGACAAGTCTCAGGTACACCAGGAAGAAGTCCTGTCCCTATGCGATGAGGGTGTGAGGGCAGCGATGAGCGCTGTCAACCATTCTTATCGTCTCCTTCAGTCGGTGTGGGCTGAAGCGGGGCAGGCCACCCTGTGCCACCTGTGGCGCTTTCATATGTCAATGACGGCCTGGTGCTGTCGATGGACGCATTGGCAAGGGTGCAAGCGCGTGTGACGAAATCCAGGAGGCAAATGGTCATTGACCATATGCGTCCGGCTACGGCGGTCAGGGAGCGTCTCCTTGGGACACCCCTGACAGGGCCTAGCATCTTCGGTGGCCAAGCGTGGGCCATCTTAGAGGATACCGCCAGTATCGCGCAGAATCGGTTAGCGGTAAACCTACAGCTAGAGCTAGTGCGGCAAGCGCATGCACTAGGGCCTGTGGGGAAACCGCTAACGGGACAACCTTCAAAGGAGCAGAAGAAGCATACGGGCAAGGCGAAAGCTAGGCCTGTTGCAACTTCTGCTTCAGCTGGGGTTTCAGAGCCGCCGCCGGCGAAGAAGCCCAGGAAGGTTGTAGAGGCGCCTACCCTCCCCAATGTTGCTCCTGACCGCCCTAGAGGCGGGAAGGGCAAGGGGAAGGGTAAGGGTAAGGCCTCAAAGGGCGGACAGAAGGGGCTGAAGCGTACCTGAGGGTACGAAAGCTCCCTTCATATCCGCCTGGACCGCGCCTGTGCGACAGGAACAGCGGTGCCAGTTATACCCGTCGTGCCTAGAACGAAATGGTTCTCTCTCTCTCTCGTTAAGAAAGAGTGGGGGGGGGGGGGCAGACTGCGAGCCGGACAACCCCGTTAGACGTCGAGGCGTCTATGGTGGGTGGAAGGCTCATGCGTTTCGTCGAGGCCTGGCAAGGTGTGACGTCAGACAGTCTGGTCCTGGGATGGTTATCCCAGGGTTACATGCCGGAGTGGTGGGACTTTCCACCACAAAATCTGTCTTTGGCACCTGTCTGGACACCCGTACCAAGGGAGCCAGACAAGTTAGAAGCCGTTCAAAAGGAAGTGTCGGGTTTGCTTCTGAAGGGAGCAATAAAACCAGCAAATCGAAACACTCCAGGCTTCTATTCAAACATGTTCCTTGTCCCCAAGAGCACAGGGGGATGGAGACCCATACTCAATCTCAGGCCATTAAATTGGTTTATCCATACGCCTCGGTTCCAGATGGAAACGCCGAGGTCGGTAATGCGGGATTGAGGAAAGGAATGTGGTGTGTATCGATCGATCTGAAAAATGCATATTTCCACATTCCTATGAATCGGAGTTGGCACAGGTTTCTGAGATTTGCGTTTCAGAATCAAGTATGGGAGTTTACAGTCTCCCGTTTGGCCTGTCCACAGCTCCGAGGGTTTTCACAAGAGTGGTCCTTGCGGTGACAGCGTTTCTCAGAAAAGAGAACGTGGCGCTACACACCTACATAGACGACTGGCTGCTTAAGGCAGACTCGGCAGCCAGGTTGAACGTGGATACTGCTCTGACTCTGAAGTTACTTTCAGATCTACGCTGCATAGTCAACGAGGAGAAATCCGAGTTGACGCCCACTCAACGTTTCGTTTATTTGGGGATGCGATTCGACCTTGAGGAGGGCAGGGTTTACCCGTCAGAGCCCAGAGTGGTGTCTCTGTTAGCCATCCTCAAGAGTTTTCGAGTGGGAAACCACATTCAAGGCGAGGCGGTTCCTTCAGATGCTGGGCATGATGGTCTCCATGGAGCAGGTTATCCCGTACGATGCTCTAATGCGAAGGCCTATCCAGTTGTATCTGATGTCTCTGTGGAAACAGAGAACAGAACCCCTGTCAAAACTGTTGCCAGTTTTGGAGCCGATAATATCGCATCTTCTATGGTGGAAACAGCGTCAGAATCTCCTATTAGGGGTTTCGCTGCACCTACCCCGCCCCCAGCTGTCCGTCTACACGGATGCATCGCTGGAAGGGTGGGGTGCCTGCCTGGGAGAACCAGGTCTCGGGCACATGGACTCTCCCGGAGAGTCAGCTGCATATCAATCTGTTGGAAATGATGGCAGTGGAACTGGCGTTGGAAGAGTTCCTTCCGATGATCAGGGGCAGGGTGATATTGATACGGTCGGTCGATTCGACAGTAGTATCATATATAAATCGCCAAGGCGGGACCAGGTCGCCCACTCTGTGTATCAGGGTGTGGCACTTGATTCAATGGTGCAGGAATTACTCGGTTGTTTTGAAAGCAGCTCGTATTCCTGGCCGATTGAACATTCTGGCGGATTCTTTGTCTCGCAGACAGAGAATCCTGCCAACAGAATGGTCCCTCAACCCTCCAGTTCTGCGACGGATCTTCGAGCATTGGGGCAAACCCAACGTGGACTTGTTCGCCACAAAGGAAAATGCTCAAATCATGACATATGTCTCGCCGATTACAGATCCAAATGCCGTCGATACAGACGCTCTGGCGATAAGCTGGAGAGGGATGCACGCTTACGCGTACCCACCCACCATTCTTCTACCGAAGGTTTTGGTGAAGGTCAGGGAGGAACCGTGTCTGGTCCTGCTAATAGCGCCGTATTCGCCGAGCAGGGCGTGGTTCACGGATCTTCTCGATCTGCTGGTGGAAAATCCTGTGCAGTTGCCCGAGATTCCGAACATAATCTCCCAGGCCAAGGGACGCTTCCTACACGAGCGTCCCGAAATGTTCAATGACTGCGTGGATGTTATCAAACAACGTTCCACGTCGGAAGGCTTTTCTCGACAGGCTGCTGATTTCATCGCGGCTGCGAGAAGGAGGTCAACCTTCAAGTCATATAACAACAAGGTTAACAGATTTGCAGACTGGTGTGAAGAAAAGGGTATTGATACTTTTCAATCCACTATCAGCAAATAGCAGACTTTCTCTGTGAGCTGTTCTTTTGAGGACTAGCTCCCGTCACAGTTGCTGGATATAAGTCAGCTTTGGCATCAGTTATTCCTTGTCTAGCCAACAGGGATAGTCCAGAGGTGGCCCAGTTAAATGTGATGTTGAAGGGAATGAGCAATCTCCGACCGAAACAACCGGTAGTCATTCCAGCCTGGAGTCTATCTTTAGTGCTTAATGTACTGGCCAAGCACCCTTTCGAACCGTTGCGTTCGGCTAGTCTAAAGCATTTGACTCTAAAGGCGGTCTTTCTATTGGCAGCTTCCTCAGCTAGAAGGCGCAGTGAGATCCATGCGCTTTCGGCAGAGAGGAACCGATTTATTGTTTCTGGAGAAGGTCTGCGTCTTCTGCCAAGAGCAGAGGTTATGTCAAAGAACCAATCTTTGAGATATCCCGGCAAACCGATCATTATACCGAAGTTAACTAGGTTTGATCGTGATGCCAGTGTTTGGTGCCCGGTCCGTGCTTTGACTAAGTACAAGAAACGGACTGACTCGTTACGGTCGAACGATAGACATCTGTGGATCTGCCATAAAAAGTCTTATGGCGCCGCATCCATGGATACTATCTCTCGTTGGGTGGTCGAATGCATTCAGACTACTCACGAGATGGCGACTGGGCACCAGGTGCAAGGCGTAAGGGCAGACAATGTCAGAGGAATAGCCCCCTAGACCGCCCTTTACAATGGTGTTCCGTTATAGGACATCATGGCCATTGCACAATGGCACTGTGAGTCCTCATTCACGGATTACTATATGAGGGATGTGTCAGACTCAGCCAATCCACTCGCTTTAGCTGTTTTGAAACGATAGTTAGTGACCACACTGCTTTTCACCCTTTTCTCACTTCGGTAAGAAAAGAACCTAAAGCAGGCATGGTCAGGCGAGAGGATGTCAACCAGATTGTGTCACTGATGGCCGAACCGGTGAATGGTTGGAGGCGGTACGTCTGAAGTCCAATTATCATAAGGTAATTCAATAGTGAGAGTTTTTTGTATTATGGATATGTATCATGTTCATTCATCTTATATATTCATGCTCATTCCCAGGCTAATACATGGAGTATGCAGGGAGCAGTTAACCCTCTTGGCATATTTGTGTTTTCAGGCGAGATACATGTTCGTTAGTTCTCTCCCTTTTCTTAGGAGGAAAAAGGGGGGGGGGGGACTGTGACGCGAATGTGATTCGGTTCCGTGAACTTGACGGTCCTTTTAGGTCTCCGTTAGTCAAGTTTGAAGTCTAAAATCTTTCTCCAAGGGGCAAAATTAGCATTTATGGCTTGCCCCTTCCCACCAGGTTACTGATCAAATCTGGTGTATATCAGAAGTAACAGAATGGTGAGTATTGATCGAAGGAGAATGCAGGAAATGTCAATTTCCCTTTCTCCGAGATCTAACAATACTCACCATTCTGTTACGGACCCAGCCTCCCAGCCCCACGGAGGCAAGCCATAGTTTTCTCTTGTTTTGTGGCTATGCAAACAATATGAGCTCTATGGTAAACGGGTACTCGGCAGTTGGGAGCCGAGTACCCGGTTCCCAGGAGTCGGTAAAGCTTTCTAAGTCTATAATCCTAGAGCCGCTGTCAGGGCCAGCTGTATATCAGAAGTAACAGAATGGTGAGTATTGTTAGATCTCGGAGAAAGGGAAATTGACATTTCCTGCAGTCTCATCTCCATGTATACGACTGAGACATACGTTAATACTTATACCTATCATATACTACTCATATAGGCAGAAAGGAAGAAATGCTTGTAGGTAAAATAACATTTAGGAGATTGGACATTCACAAAACCAGTGCACACAAATTTTGACATTTGATACAATTTACAAAAGCAAAAGATAACCGAGCCAGTCATTCCAGTGAAAAATTCTCAAAACTAATCTTGGTTTGCAAATGGACATTTTCTATGAGAAAACTGAAATTTCCTTGAAAAAATTTAAGGGTTAAAGTTTGTTCAGAGAACGTCAATACATGAGGAAGCATGACTACTATGAGCCTGAGTCAAAATTCAGCCTTTGTGTGCGGCTGCATTTCGGGACTAGCTGAACAGGAATTTGACATTTTAAAATATGATTGGTGATTGCATTATGTTTCATGCCGAACGCTTTCTATTTTGTACACAAACATTTGCATGTTGTACGCTAAATTCTTGAATTTCTTACCTAAATGTTTGTTTCCTGTGAAATTGTTGTCATTTGGAACTTGAACGTACAGAAATGTTTGAACTTCCGGCCTAAAGTACAGGTCAGAAATAAATTAGCATGTTTCCAACTCAAAAACAAAAATGCAATTCTGAGCACGATTTAAGAAATGTTCTATTGACTGTTTTGGACATAACTTGATTGGAAGCCCTTAAGGCAGCAATGTTTTATTCGGTTTTGGAAATGTGTTAAGTTATTTCTGAGCTGTACTGTAAGCTTTCGTGTTTGCGGTTCAAATGCAGAAGTTGTAGGCAGGTGGTACATGTACATGCCTCCTGTTTTCTCTGACAGAGGTTCTCCCTGGGAATATCGTTTTGATAGTGAATCAGAACATCTTGTCACTGACTGAGTGGCTACATCACCTGTACATGTATCTCAATGGATACCTAACTTATTGCTTATGTTTTCCCTGCAGGAGTGGTGTGAGTTGACAGAGACAGGAAGTGACTGCACGACAATGGAACCTATCCATCAAAGCAGGAGACTCCGCTGGGATCAAACAGTATGTTTTTAGCATCGCATAGATCTGTGTACGTGTAACTGATTTATTTGTAAAATATAACTTGTGTCCTGTTTATTGTCCAAATCTATTATACTAGACATGGATATGTACATGTATGAGCAGGATTCATACACAAACCTTTATGCAAAGTCTGGAATTATAAGAATCCGATTGTGTCACAGTCTGGATAAATTTCATGTGATTTTCTTATCACCAGGTACACCTCCTTGGTGAGAAGGTATCAGATCCACTGGTTCATTGCTGTGAGAAGTGTGCCTACCCAATACTTATCTATGGACGCATGGTAAGTCTGGTACTCATGCCTGTTTGGCAAATATGGCTTCTGCAATGATCTAGAGAAATAACTATTTTTATCCTATAAACAAGCCTTCTAGCCCATTCCATATTTTTCGATATGAGCACACGTGCCATATTCAACAGAGTATTTTCATTGGCTGTTGGGTGCGCAACCCATTTAAATCGACCAGGTAAAACATCGATTGATGTGAGCGTGACGCGTAGGGATTACTATGCGGTACTGTTTTACTAAGATTTGTTTACTATGATTTGTCAATCATGAAACTTCATCGCAAAATGTCATCGTTTGACAGTTTATCAGTCGGCCGCGAAGTAATGATTGATTGTAGCAAAAGTTGTCATATTTTCTATTTAATATTCGTTTTGTATGGAAGACACAGGCATAAGACACAGGTCTCATCGTGCTCCCATCTGAATAAAAAATTAAATTCTGTTTAAACCAAAAGGTGTGATTTTCTTGACTAATCTTGACCATTAAATATTTAATGGATCTGACGTGTTTATAATGTATCGCTCCATTGTTCTGTTCATCACATCTGAGGAAATTTCTTCCACCTTTATTGGTAATTTAGTTTCCATGCATGGTATAAGTAAGGCCAAAAAGAAAAATGTCTCTTTCTGGTTCTCTGACCATACCTAAATGTTTGCAGAAATTCTAGGCATCCTTTGGTGTCATTAAAAAGAGATTAAATTCGCAAGCCTGCCTCAATCCTAACTATTTTCCAATGACATTATTAGCTCGACTTTACGAAGAAAAACTAGCTATTATGAGACATCTGCAGTGCCCGTCGTCGTTATCGTCATCCAATTTGAGTTTAACTGTTCAATAAAATATACTTTCACGGTGATTTAACTTAACTTAACAGTGTATATCTCGTGTTTGATTAATTATACTGGCCACAAACTTGGAAATATGCTCCCGTATAATGAGATGGCATGACACAATGAGCTTGATGTCAAAGGGCAATGTCATTGTGACCGTGGTAAAAACTTTTGGGTTTTTAAAATATTAACATTTTGCCTTTGGCTGAATGTAACAGTTCATATTCCATCTTTGCTTAATTATAGTGAACCTAAATTTGGACCTCTGCTATCTTATTATGAGTGGGAATCACTCAATAACCTTGTGGCCATAAGGTCATAGTATGGGGAGCCACCCTGCTAAAAAGCCATTATTTAAGGAGTTTGCTTATCGGAAAGTAATAGATGACGGCTATTTATTTTGTAAATCTCATCAATGTTCCTTTCATGAAAATACTTGTTAGCAAGAATATCTGGATTGCAAAAATGAGGTAATGCCATATAAAGGGCCATGCCCACATTTCTGTTTGAGATTGCCATTGGGGAACCCATGGCGTAAAATTTGAATGTCCACGGTAATTAATATAGCATATCAGCATTTAATATTGAAGATTACATGACGCAATATGTTTTGAGAACATTTTGAAGTGATACGTTCATTATTTCTTGGAAAACTGTATTTTCAGTCTTGAAAGTTTGATTTTCTCGGTGTATTTTGTTGTAAGCATGGTTAATTATAAAATATGCCCAAAATACTCTTGAATTAGTCTGTATAATAATTTGTCAAAACAATACCATATATATGCCCTAACCTTTAAGATATTACTTAATGTAATTTGCTGAAGCAATACAGAGATATAGAGCCCTAATTACCCCTACTCACATCTTTTCACACCAATTAAAATTGGGAAGTCAATGGAGCTGTCACCTCGTGAGTTTATCAAATTATATTTTTAGCAAATTTACGTCATTATATTGTTTGTACAGTATACAGAAGTACGTTTGTATTCAGTGATCTTGTGCAGATGGTCTATAATGGTTACCTGGTTGTGGGACCATATTCTGATGGTTCTCTAAGTCATGTGGTTATAAGGCGGCACATTTCAAATTTACCAAATAAACGTTACAGCGTCAGTTAATCAAGTCCTTTATAGTGGACAACATTAAATGGCCACACACTTTATTGGCCACCGTTAATGCTATTTAATGCTTTTTAAGATGGTTTGAATGTGTAAACGTTAAACTAACGGCTATCCCCCGCTGACCAAAGTGACATTGACCCTATGACCGCAAATGACCTTGGCCATTCCTGACTAATTACACTACCATCGCCGTCACTTTGGGAACAAGCATAGTAATAAGCTGAATTTAATTGTATGAATTTTAGAGTCCCCTTCGAGCCTGGCTGCCCTTCTGGGACCCATGCCCTGTGACAAACAGAGTCTCGACAGAGAATCATTTCATGCAGCCAAAACAATCCAGTCATCTATCAAAGAACATTCTGTCACTATCACAGGAAAAGAATATGATGAGAACATTGCTGACATTAATATATCATATGACTGTGCAAGCAACTTGGTAGCAAATGAACTGTATAATCATCTGGCATTGTCAATTACCAAGTCTGACTTTGAAATGAACAATTGGGGGCGTGTCGTTTTGAATCATTATCTGCATGTGATCTGCATGAGCGTGTTCTTAATTTAAGCCAAAACATTATGTATGGGACAACATGTGTTTCAATGCTGGGACAACATGTGTTTCATTCAATGCCGTTTCCAAAACATGTGGGTGTAGGATTGTATATTTTCGAACAAAGTCGTGGCAAAGAGCTAATTACACTTCTTAATATTATAAGCTATGCAGATGCGTAACAGTATATAACTCATGCAGCAGAACAGGTAAATGATAATACTGAAATAAATGGGGTATCCATATCAGAAAATATGTTGCCAGGTTTGTTTACACAATTTACTTTTGACAATTTAGACTTTCATGAAAATACTAAAGATGGAACAACCCTGCATGCTACTATTCACTGTAGATGTGGCTCATTTAAGTCTGAAAGACAGAAGACAAACACGGCTTTTGACTGATACATGGATATAAGCTGATAATGAATTTAAGAAGATAATGAATATAAACTGAATGACACAAACATAGTTTGGATGTTGTCTCGAATGATACCAACACACCTAATCCAACTGATGACTTGAACATAGGTCCAACACGGACAACCTTTCAGAAAAAAGTACAATCTAGATAGAAGAGTCAACAACGATGGGATATGGATCACTATTCCCAGAATCTCCAACCAAACCAGAGGTTGTTCAAGCATCACTGGATTAGTTCCTCAAGGCAGCAGAAGCACTGAACCGAGATGTTGTTACAGCAGATCAAGCGATATAGGACATTGTCAAATGTCTGGCAGCAAAATTCCCAGATAAATATGGTTCTATTGTAAAAGCGGTTATGTGGATTCCACATTTTAATGAATTGCATGAGTGCCCTCGGCAAAATGATGACTGGTAGCCTGAATTGTAGATATAATGGAGACGGCTAAGGTATGCAAGAAAGGAACAGCAAATAAAGTGCTGGCTGGTAAAGATTATTATATGACGGTTCGGTGTCATTCTCTTGTAGCGGAAGTAATGTTTTCATTGAAATGGGAAGCATTTGAACAGCGGATGGTGGAGAAAGGTGATATCGAAATACCAAATGGTCTACCTTCACCATTGGCAGAATTTGTGAAAGACCCAGGTGACGAAAAAATGGATGATCTGCTAGGATTTATAGAGGATATCAAGCTGCAAGAAAATTGGGATGCATTCACCTTGACATTCCATACAACAGCTAAATACTGGGATGTATATATCAATGCAGTAACCATTGTTCTAGGCTAAATTGAATCAGAAAGATCTGGTAATTGGCAGAAACACCTAGAGGACGCTGAGAAAATGCTACCATTATTAGTGTCCATGAAACATCATAATTACATGGTATGTATTCCACAGTACCTTCATGAAATTAATGAACTGCCAAATACACACCCGAACGTGTACAATCAGTTTTGTTGTGGCTACTTCACAGTAAGACAGACAACAGCTTCATTCAATGGCGTGTGGACAGACTTAGGACTTGAGCAGACATTAAACAATGAAAAGAAAACATCTATGTTCAAGGGAGTCAGTATTAATGAATCCGCACGAGACAAGTATGTTAAAGCAGTGCCTTTCATGACTAAGGTTGGTGAATATGTTACAGTAATGACCCACCTAAACTATGAAGAAGATTTACGCCTAGCTACAAACAGGAAGGCTATTGAAGAAAAGGAGATGGTCGCATGGCTCATGAATGTTGTAAGACTTGAGATGATAAATCTTTTCTCATGTGTTGACAAAGATGATTCTTTGATAAATATTGCTACCGGACAAAAAGCCAGAAACACAAGTTTGGCTCTCTTGCGATTAGAAAATGGAAAGAGGCAGTTAAGGCTGCAAAAGAAAGCAACTCAGATAAGATTCTACCACTCATTATAACACCATTTGCAGAAACAAAGACAAAAAGGAGTCACACAGGTAAAGAAAATATATCAAGAGGAAAGTACAGTGACTCGTTCCTTGTGTTTTATATCCAATGAAAACAGAAAAGAGTAAGAAATGAAGCATTCAGCCATGAATGGACAGAATACCCATCTTCTCTGTTTGAACATGATGTGCAGCATGACACACATAAAATGAGAAACGGTTGTAAATCAGATAATTGTAATGAAATGAAAACATATGCAATAATGAATGAGCATTCTTATCTGCCTGTTAGCAACCATATTTCCTGTAGATGTGATGTGTTTCCTACAGAAATTCCAAAACATTGGCACTAGTACATTTGAAGATTTCAATGATATGTATCTCAACAAGATAATCGGTATGAAGTCTGATGGTTGTGACTTAATACATTTTGTTCGGAGATAGATATGACTTTGGGCCAACAAAGAGTTTGAAACAAGAAGAACAACAGAACAGGACTAAAGTTGAAACCACAGAATACATTCCTGCATCAGGGGTAATACTTCCTGCATGGGCCAAGCTGATGGGGAATGAGAAAACGAAGGCAAATATATTGGACTACCTCTCAGAAGAATGGGTAAAGCCAGAGTCGAGACAAAAACTAAACGCTATTACACTAGTTTTAGGTGGAACATTTAAGAACTCGTGTAAAGCCGTGTCAGTGACCATAAATGGTGTTGTTGACATTGATGAATTATCCAGCTTGGACCATGAAGAGGCTGTTACGCGCCTCATGGTGCATGCCAACTACTCAGTGAACAAACTGAGCTATCATCGTGTAGTAATTTACTCAGATGACGTGCTAATGATGGGCATATACCATAGTACTGTGTGCATTTTGAAAGAAATGTGTATGCTGCGCATGAGGAACTTTCTTCCTATTCCAGACTTAGTAGTTCGTCTGACAACTATGCTGAACACACAGCCAAATACGTCTCCTCCATCTTATTCGCCACCTGTGTTATCACAGGTTGCAACACCGTCAGCTACATATTTTCCAGAGGAAAAAAGAAGGCATTCAAGGTTGCCATTTCCTTGATGAAGGAAAATAAACTGCAAGCATTAGCAAGCTATGGCGAAAATAGTACGGATAAATCTGTGGACGTGATTGAAGATGTTATTCTGATCGTAGCATCCTTATTTAACAAATCTACCTTCTCATCATGGGACCTTTAGAGAGAACACGTGTTTGCGTCATTCAGACGTGATTTACGGACACTTCCTCCAACAGAAGATGCTGTTTTGCAACACTGCTATCGGGATCGCTATCAAATTGCTATGTACAAAAATGCTCATAATCATTCTCGGACTACCTGATCCAACATACAGATTTGGAAGGTCTGTATCAGATGGAGCTCTTGCAACAATTAAAATAACAAAGTCTCCAAAACCAGAGATAAAACAGTTGCCAAAATCATATTGTAGCTGCGTGAAATATAAAGACAAACCACTTTGTACAAAGGCCTGTTCTTGTGACAGAGCGGGTGAAATGTGTGTTGCGCCAGTTGCTGCGGGTCGAAGGAGAATTTATGTGGACAAGATTAAGTCTGAAATATGGCCTATGTAACATGCACACACGCTCACACAGATAATACATACTCGCAAGTATACGTACAGGCAAACCTATCTATAGAGACCACCTACTTTTGGGACCACAAGATGGTGGTTCTTAAAGACGGGTTGTCATAAGACAACATATCTTTAAGAACAACGAGCCTGTGGTCACAAACATTATTAACTGCATTAATAACCATATTAAGTGAACCGATATCTTCAGCAACCACTAATAATGGCCCACGAAGTGGTCGCTAAAGAGAGGTTTCACTGCACATACAAGATAATCTGTTTTCATAATACTGCAATTCCTTTGTCCTCCACATGATCTAAGACTACCTTGTTTCTCTATCAGGCCTGTCTGCATCTATGCCTATTTTTCTGGATGAGTACTTTATTCAATTCTTAACTGCTATGTGTGCATATATGGACAATGGTAATTTTGCGTTTTAATGGTAAAGCGTGATAATCTACAATTTGAGATGTGTTTGCAATCTACAAAATACCAGTTTGAAACTTGTTAACTGGTCTGTTTTAAGTCTATTTGCATACCTTATCTAGAATAATACAATTTCCTTGAATCTATCTGATTCCTGACTTTTGTGAAACAGTGATTTTAATGGTAATTTACCTAAACTGAGGTGCACAATGGGGGTAGGGGTACCCAATACCAAATAACTTTTCATCCCTGAGTCATATATAGGTATGATATATCTCAAAATGAAGGCTAAATATGTGCGTTGTTTTTTGGAAAGTGGTGTTCTTGTGGGTGCACCAGTTCACCAATGGTTCATTATTTAGTAATTCTGCTGAAAACAAAAAATGACAAAATTTCACAATTATTTGAAATAAATTCCAATTTCGTAAGAATAAAACGGCCAATTGTCTTGAAAGTGCTTGTACTTATGTAATGTATGTCCCTCTATGTGTTTCATGATCAAAATCAGAGCTGCTTTTGAGATTCTTACTTTATTCCATTAAAATAACTATTCTGTCACAATGCAGAAATGTGGTTGTCAATAGAGTAGTTAATTGGCAAAATCTCTAGTTTGCAAGATGGATATTCTTGCTAACAGGCATTTTCCAAAAAACTTATTCTAAGAGGAAGAGAAAAAACCCCACAAATATAAACTATTACTTTCCGAGAGGTGAAAAGTAATTTTTTCAACCTTGGCTCAGTATGATATTGGTAAACGACTGCTTATGCATTAAACAGAATTTGACACATTTTCACACACTTGATCACCATTAAAGTGTCGGTTAAACTAATGAATTTTGACACCCAATAAAATTCACGTTATAAGGACATTGCGTGAACTGCGAACCACATAGATTCACGTTATGCCACACATGTTTTCAGAATAGACCAAACTGCCATCTAATACAGTTATGTTGTTGGTCATCAGCTCATATTCAAACTAATTTATCAAACATTAGTATTTCTGTTGCATTCCATTAATATGATGGTGTATGAATGAGTATCACGCAATGATGTCATACTGCAACAACCATTCACACGATGACGTCACTACGTGATTTTCATGAGAAATTGAAGCAAATTACGTTCTGTGGCGAAATTTACTATTAAAGAATTCAAAAATTTGTAAAAAAAAAATTTATTTTATTTAAAATATACAAAAGCATCATTTGGCATGCTGTAACAGTCGCTACGTGTCCTTTAATGATCAAGCTGCCTAAAACCGGCCTCTGTAGTGGTCTTGAGCAATGGCCATTTGCAGGCTAAGAGAAGACTATTTTTGAAATTCTACCACACGAATGACTGGCTCGATATCCGAGTCAGTCATTCCAGTGGTAAGTTTTCGAAAATAGTCTTCTGTTGGCCTGTAAATAAACATACACTTCAGCAAAAATCTGAATTTTCTTGACCAATCCTGACAATTAATCATACTGGATCCAAACATATACTTCCTTATAATCAGAGGGAATCACACCATCACCTCAGGGTCAAAATGTCAAAGGTCAAAATCATTGTAATATCTGTTTGTTTGTTATACTAGAACCAATGGACCTTTCCATTTTTAGCTATGCCCCGCCCATCACTAGCTAAGCTCCACCAACACCTCGCCGTGTTTGGATTGATCGATCCCCGAATGCCCTAGCTATCAATTTCCTGAAAACTATACAGGGAAGCTGTTGAATATTTTGTAACTAATTTGACTGGGTGCTGTTGCTGCCTATGGCAGCAACAGCGCCTAGTCAAATTAGTTTCAAAATATTTAACAGAATATTTATTAAATAGTAAAAGCAAACAATTTGTACAACAAGGCATAGACCGTCTTCAAATATGCGTTCGTGACGTACTTATCGACATCATTCATGACGCCATCCATTGTGATGTCATTCTACACACCGCGTAGATGATTATGACGTCATATGATGGGTACATGCTCCGGAAAGGTGAATTGCACAATGCTGCCTAGAGAGACCTAGGGACCGAGAGAGGCCTAGAGAGACTAAGATTGTATATGACTCATTTATTTCAGATACCATGTAAGCATGTCTTCTGTTTGAATTGTGCCAAGAAAACTGAAAAAGATTGCCCCAGGTATGATTAAAGCAAAATGTGATTTGTGTGTTTTCATGTACATGTGTTGTCATTGGTTTGGTGTTTATTGGTCGCTTACGCCTGTCTGTATTTGAGCCATGACTAACTTTGAGTTGCTTCCCCGAATGGTAGTGTAGCGCCCCCGAAGGATTGCAAAATGAAATAGGTTTAACCATTTGACTGCCATCTTGGATTTTTTGCCACCGAAGGTCCTATAAGAAATCAATGGGAAAGTTTGAATGACTTATTTTCAAGAAACATAGTGGATTTCAACAAAATTTGGCAGGAAGCATAATTGTGGCATAAAGAGAACATGGGTGGTCGGTTTGTTTGGCAGCCATCGTGGGATGACTAGTTTTCACAAAAAGAACCTCCAGAACTGCTGAACTGATTTGGCCAAAATTTGGGAAATATGATTACTAAGCCCATGACCATTAAAACCGAAAAAACATGGGCTATCAAAATACTTTTAAAACTTAAAATTTCGGTCTGCCAGAACTGTTGAAACTGATAAAAACCTTATAGGTCTCTACATAGAGAACATGGCCTTTAGGCTTTACTTTAAATGGCAATCTTCCACGGGAGCGATAGAGACTCTGGTCCTCGTGCTTGACATTAATAAACTTAATCAAATTTTATCAGCCAACTTATGAAAAAGAATGGTTCTGAAATGATTGTGTTGTTCTAAATTCACTTTCACCGTTATCAGTAGATGGAATGTTTCAGTTTATGTTGTAGAAAAACTGCCAGCATAAATTCTGTGAAATAAACTATCATATCTCACATATGATGGACATTAGCGATATAAAGACTATGGACAGCACATGCTCATTAAATGTAGTCATAACCCTCTCTTTGTTTAAACTGTGAACATTGTGCTCATGGTTTCAGTATGGTAATTTAATATACACTGAGCCAAAAAAGTTTAGCAGCAGTGAAGTTTGGTTTGTTGTATTAAAACTATGTGTCCATTTATAACCAAATTTGCAGGCATGTTTCATCAATGTAATGTCTCGCTGATCATGAAGAAATACAAATCATTTCTTGCATTTCTCGGCCGCATGCTTACTGCATGTGAAAATGCATTTTTCATGCACTGGCCGACATTGGCGGGTAGCGAAGGCAAATATTCACCCTATTGCAAAAGCAGATAATGAATGTTAACAGAAAACGCTTAAAAGTTGACCCTACCGATCATGGGCCGCCGCCTAGGGCTACCCGAAAATCAGCACCATGAAGCAATGGGAAGACTCACTGCTGAGCAGAGCGTTCACGCTGTTGCTCGACATTTTAATGTTCATGCCTCAACCATTTCCCGTCTCCGCCAACGTGAGCAGGAAACTGGAAATGTTAATGACCGACCACGATCTGGCAGACCGAGAGCAACAACACCACGAGAAGACCTCTACTTAGTGACGTCATCACGACGTCACAGGTTTGAGACTGCGCCGCGGCTGTCCCGTAATTTGCACACCACTACCGGCACTACAGTGCATGCACAAACTGTGCGAAACATACTCCATGATGCTGGACTGCATGCCCGTCATCCACTTGTTGCATGGGCAAGAACTCATCAGCGATGGCGTGCTCAACAATGGAGCCACATTTTGTTCAGTGATGAGTCGAGGTTTTGTGTGGATGTGGCGGATGGTAGGCAACGGGTTTGGCGACTAGGAGAACGGTATGATGCAGCCAACATCATTCAGCACGACAGATTCGGTGATTCGGTGGTGGCAGTGTCATGGTGTGGGCTGGAATCCATGAAAATGGCAAAACAGATCTTATTGTGATTCGCGGAAATTTAACAGCTCAACGTTACTGTGAAGAAGTTGTCGCCCCTGTTGTCATCCCTTTTATGCAACATCATGCAGACTATGTTCCAGCAAGACAACGCCCGTCCTCATTCAGCTAGGGTCACCAGTGATTTCCTTGAGGCTAACAACGTTCCAGTGTTGGGCTGGCCAGAGCAATCACCGGACCTGTCTCCTATCGAACATGTGTGGGACATTCTTGGCCGTATGGTGCGTGAGAACCATCCACATCTTCACAATCTGCGGGAGCTGGAAGCTTCACTGCTCCAGGAATGGGATGCGATTCCTCTTCGTGACATCAGGTGCTTAATTCGAAGCATGAGAAAGCGATGTACGGCGGTGGTTAATGCGCGCGGAGGTCACAACCGGTATTGACAGCTCAGTCTCATTATTTAAATTGGACCCTTCTGTTGAATGATGCTGTGTTAAAGGCGCGATGCTAGCATTACAGTAACAAGAGACTGTTGTTCAAATTGGAAAATGACCCTATCAATTAAATAATATATTTGAATCAATTTATTGTTTTTGTTAAATAACATTTATACAGTAATATTCTCAGTGTTGCTAAGCTTTTCTGGATCAGTATATATGTCCATTTCTATTTCCAGGTGTAATGAAGAAGTTCAGCGCATTGAACAGTCTGCTTTGGGCTCTGTGTTCGTCTGCACTCATGGCGGACCGAAACACAGCTCTATTGGTTGTAAGCGTACATATCTCTCCCAGCGTGATCTCCAAGCACACGTTGATCACAGACATTTTAAGATGTCAACATCTACAAGTATTCAGACAGATAAAAGTAAAATTCGTAGTACGGCAGCTTCAATGACACCTACAAATGTATCACCGGGTGCGACTATTCATCATCCAAGCCAGGTGATTGCACCCACTGGACCCATGCGTCAGCCACATGTGGGTCATCTTACACCACAGCCTGTGCAGTTAGCACCTGTTGGTCAAGTCCACCCGCAAGCAGTTGACACATCTCGTGTTGGACAACATCACCCACAATCAGTTGATCCACCTCGTCTTGGCCAACATCACCCACAAACAACAGATCCAACCCATCTTGGCCAACATCACCCACAAACAGTTGACCCATCTCGTCTTGGCCAGCCTCATGGACAAACAGTTGACCCATCTCGTCTTGGCCAACCTCATGGACAAACAGTTGACCTATCTCGTCTTGGCCAACCTCATCTACAATCAGTTGACCCATCACGTCTTGGCCAACATCACCCACAAACAACAGATCCAACCCATCTTGGCCAACGTCACCCACAAACAGTTGACCAATCTCGTCTTGGCCAGCCTCATGGACAAACAGTTGACCCATCTCGTCTTGGCCAACCTCATCTACAATCAGTTGACCCATCACGTCTTGGCCAGCATCATCCACAACCAGTTGAGCCACCCCGTCTTGGCCAGCCTCATGGACAAACAGTTGACCCATCTCGTCTTGGCCTACCTCATCTACAATCAGTTGACCCATCACGTCTTGGCCAGCATCATCCGCAACCAGTTGAGCCACCCCGTCTTGGGCAACACCAACCACAGGCAGTTGACCCATCCCGTCTTGGTCAACATCACCTACCAGGGCCTGATGCTCTCCGTATTGTCGAACACCTACCACATCCAGGGGATGCATCTCGTCTTGGTGGCATCAGCGGGCCGAGTCAGATTCATGTAACCAGTCTGCCGGTCAGCATGTCCAACCAGCAGCCACAGACACAGACTATGATTATCCAGACACATCATCAGATTCAGACAGGAGACCAGCTACCGGGACTACAACAACAACTTAACTCACTCCTACACTCTCCTGTTGTCTCTGCAGATGCTACTAATGTGGTAATGTCACCAGCGGTACAGCAGCAAATTATTCTTCAGCAAATGTCACGACCGATGATACCAGCTCCAGGACAGCAGCTAAGACATC
The DNA here is from genome assembly GCA_034401795.1 of Chaetoderma sp. LZ-2023a. Lineage (NCBI taxonomy): Eukaryota > Metazoa > Mollusca > Caudofoveata > Chaetodermatida > Chaetodermatidae > Chaetoderma > Chaetoderma sp. LZ-2023a. The sequence continues at coordinate 126,513,834 of CM067371.1, read as the reverse complement.
CCATGCCAGCGCCTCCAATATCCATCATGCAAGCATCACCCGGGACTCTAGTCCGTCATCCTCAACCAACAGGCTCATCTGTTCTGCCTGGTCAGTATGCACCACTCACTAATTTAGGAGGAGCTGGAGGAGCACCGGCTCAGTTGCCAGTACCACCTGGACAACTCACCAATTTAGGAGGTGGTGGAGGCGTACCAGGTAGGCTACCAGCACCAGTTGGACAACAGCAAGTTGTTCTTGGACAGCAAGGAGCCATAGGTGAACCTCAACCGTTAAGAGCTCAGCCATCAAACCTGATCACTGTTTGTATTCAAGATGAAAGACAGAATCAAGCTTTTAGGCCAGAGTTCCTCAGACCTGAGTTCCGGCATGATATGATGCCACAAGGACCACAACAACAACAACAACAACAACAACAACAACAACAACAACAACAGCAGCCACCTCTTCAAGGGTCTAACCAGCTATCGTATCGACCACCTGGTGGACCTGGACCTAACCTATTTACCCCTTCATCCTCTGGTTTTCGTCCGCAAGCTCCACCACAGCACCCCGGTCTACCCCCAGGACACGGTCAGCAGACCTTTACAGCATCTGGCCATTCTGCTGCAAACCAACCACTGATTGAAAGCCACTCAACTGGCCAGCCAAACCGAGCACCTGGCGGACAGCCCAGCATGGTCCCTCCGCCCAATCCTCATACACAAATGGGACTAAATCGTCCACCACTTATGGCTCCGCCGATGGGTTCAGTAAGTATCCCTCAAATTGGAGGTCATGGTCCCCCTGGACCTGCTCCTGGTGGACCACAACGCTTTCAAACTCCCAACCCGCCTTACCACAGTGGACAAAATAGTCCTGGACCTGTACCAGGTCCTGGTCCTATTTACTCCCAGCCCAGAGGGCCACCGCCACCAAATCAACAACAGCAACTATCACACAGACATCCCCACGGTCCACCACCACAACAGCCACAGCCAGACAGACATTCTCCACATGGACCACCACAACCCTCTCGCTCACAGAGACCATCTCGTGATTATAATACATATTACTAATAATTCATGGCCTCTCTAGCTTTGTTACTGTATATAGCTGAAATAGAAATCGATTAATGCTTGTTCGGTCAAAATGGATCAGGAAAATTCAAACGTTTTCACAGAGAACATGTATACTTGCAAGTTAAGAGAAGAATATTTTTGAAAACTTACCATTGGACTGACTCGAGCCAGTCATTCCATTGGTAAGTTTTCAAATATAATGGTCTTTTGTTCGGCATATGTACAGTACAGCTCAGAAATAACTTAACATGTTTTCAAAGCAAAATATTTTCTACTTACTTTAATTCACCGTTCCAGAGTACCCACCCATCCATCATATGACATCATAATGAACTGCGTGATGTGTACAATGACATCATAATGAATGACGTCGATAAGTACATCACGAACGCATATTTGAAGACATTCTATGCGTTGTACAAATTGTTTGCTTTTACTATTTAATAAATATTCTGTTGAATATTTTGAAACTAATTTACCTGGGCGCTGTTGCTGCCATAGGCAGCAACAGCACCCAGTCAAATTAGTTACAAAATATTCAACAGCTTCCCTGTATGGTTTTCAGGAAATTGATAGTTAGGACATTTGGGGGATCGATGAATCCCAACACGGCGAGGTGTGGGTGGAGCTTAGCTAGTGATGGGCGGGGCATAGCTAAAAATTAAAAGGTCCATTGGAAGACATTGCTGCCTACGGCCTCTCTCTCTCTCTCTGCCTAAGGCAGAAATGGCGTCCAATCAAATTAAGCACAAATATTCAAAGTAGTATACATTCTGAAGACCACTACAGAAGCTGTTTTCGGAGGAGCTGGACAATTATCCCTTTCATGATGAAAATTTGTCAAGAAAAAGATTTTTGCTTAAGTAGTGAATGTCCATTTACAGGCCAAAGGACTGGGTTTTTTTTAAACATTTACCACTTATAGAGCCAGTCATACCAGCAGTAAATTTTCGAAAATATTCTTTTCTGTGCATGTAAATTGACATTCACTGCAGAGGTCAGTTTTGACTTCACCGAATAGCTTGACCATTACAGGGTTAGGTTTTTTAAGCAGATGTGTGACAGTTATGGGTACTTAAACATCGTGCCACAGTCTAGTTCTTCAACATCTACTAATCATTTATAGTTTGCAGTTATAATCAGCTGTAACTTTTTGATAAGATTTATTAAAATATATATATAAACTGCTATCATGTGTATATTCCATAGAGATAATCACTGCTGCAGAGTGCTAATGGAGGAATCACGTTTTACTCTTGTCCCATCCATCTCCAGCTAACCTCCACCCACATTTTGTCCGTGTTGGGATTAATCAATCCCTGCAATCTCTGAATCTCAATTTCCAGAAAACTATACAGGTAAGCTGTTGAATATTTTGGAACTAATTTGACGGGGTGCTGTTGCTGCTAATGGTAGCAACAGCGCCCAGTCAAATCAGTTTCAAAATATTCAACAGAATGTTTATTAAATGGTAAAACCATACAATTCGTACTACTTGACGGACTATTAAGCATTTATGATGAACTAAATCGTGCTATTCATGATGTGATTGATTATGACATCAGCCTACATGTAACTTAGTTGATTATGACATGATTGACTGCAAAACTGGATTCATCAATTGCCTTTAAGTGTTAATCATCCCATGTATCTGTGTCTCTGTCTGTCTCAGACAGTTGTCATCTGAATTGACTCCTATTTTAACACAAGAATGTGTGTTTCAGTTAACTATGACTCCACAACTTTAGTCTAGATATAATGAAATAAAATAAAATTATAAAATTTAAAATGTCTGCTGGGTGCGGGAATAAAACAGAAAAACCAAGGGTCTACAATCCCTGATTGCTCCTGTTAAGATTTTAATGTATTGGGTGGCAAGGATAATGGTTTGCAATGGAAGTCATTAGTATATTTTAACTGAATGTACTTGATAGTATTTCTTCTATTATGGAATTTCCCTAGTAGATCTCATTGTTGCAGTCATATGGACTCTTGCAAATAGTCATTAAAGTCACATTTCTAGTCTGACAGATCATCTAACACTCGACTCCTCAAGACTGACACAAATCTCTTCTGAAGTCATCTTGAGAAATTCTCATTTGCAAGCCAAGAGAATTTTAGATTAAATCGAAAATCGTTTTTAAATCGTGAATTTATGTGATTAAAATTTCAATAATCGAATAATCTTATAAGAGTGATTTCTACTGCATATAATATTTTAATTCCAACCCTTTAATTACTTTTTAATGAGGTTAGTCATGAAAACTGAGATTATGCTCAGTGAATATATGTCCATTTGCAGGCCAAGAGTAGATTATATATCACTGGAATGACTGGCTCAAGAATCGAGCCAGGCATTCCAGTGATACATTTTCAAAAATAGTCTTCTCTTGGCCTGAAAATGGACTTTTCTAAATACCACCTCCACATGTGATGTGACTTGAACTCATCTGTTTCCATGTAAGTCCTGTCATTGAAGCTTAGTATATATTATCGAGATTAAAGTATTGGAAATAACTATTTATTACTAATATATAGGCGACGTGTAGCCTTTTTATGTAGAGGGTCGATGTTGTTATAGATAGTGCTACTAAGCTAACAATAGATTTGTAAATATTATGAGTTTACCCATTTCTGTTTGGATGTTATTTGCTGTTGGTATTGAGAGGATTGTCTATTTAAAGCTGATCTGTTATATCTTGTCTTATCTTTACGTGCAAATGGACATTCCTCAAGCCCACTGCAGAGACCGGTTTTGGCCATCTTGACCATTAAAGGGTTAATGCTGTATAGTAACCTTAACTGTCTAACTGCTTCAAGCCACCAGACAATAATTTCAATTGGCAATGACAACCTGCTGAATATTTTGAAAACAATTTGACTGAAAGGTGTGTGTGGCTTAGCCACCAACAACTTTCAGTCAAATTATTTTCAAGATATTCAATATATCCAGAGTTAAACCCCATGGAAAATTGGGTCTTCCAAAATTAAACAGGCTGACTAAATATATGCTTATCATGTACGGGTGCAGTATTTTTCTATATTTTGATGTCGTCAATCAATTAAAAATCCTAATTTTTTATGATGCTAAGCTGAGAAAATTGGAACATCGTGAACAGTTTACAGCAACAGTTTGAACCGCCTTAGGCAGGCAGCCTTAGGAAACAACTGCTTCCAGTCAAATTATTCAACATTTGGACACGGGTTATCAATGACACTATTACCAGCGACCAATGCTACTCCATGCACCAAGACCACTACAAACCTTAGCACATACGATATATCGATATTGATGCTGGATTCTGGGACTATCTCTTTAATGATAACTAAGGGTGATTAAAGTTTGTTCAAGAGAACTTGATCCTTGAAAGAAGTTATCGAAAAAAACCCAACAACTTGAATTGAATTGATAAAACATGGCTGTCATGAACCAATCAAGATTTTTGTTTTTGTGGCCATATTGGATTTTTTTATTGGCTGGATCATTAATTTCCCACTAAATATCGATTGTACTGAATTATCAATTTTGTACTTTATGTCTGGTTGCTGCTAAATTGAAAGTATTAAGTTTGTTCAAATGCTAATGGTCCAGGTGAGCATTAAGGCCCTTGGGCCTCTTTATATATTGTGTTATTGTCTTGTATAATACCTTGCAACCATATGCTTAATTGTACAGCTTTAACCATTAATGGTCAAGCCACTCTCCATAGCTTCTGCAATGTTGTTGCCAAATAAATAGATATTCTCAAGTTGGAGATTTCCATATTTTCTTGACTAAACTGTGACCATTAACAATGAACTTTTCCAGGTTATCCATCCATCATATGATGTCATAATCAACTACGTTACGTGTAGGATAATGTCATAATCAATGACATAGATAAGTACGTTACGAATGCATAATTGGTGACTGACTAAGCATTGTTGTATGAATTATATGTCTGTATGGTCAGGGTACCTGTTTCTAACAGGGTTCTATTTCTAACAATTGCTCATTTTTGCGTTCTCCCACACTCGTTGTTTTGGTGACATCTTCAAAACATGTTTATTTTAATAGATACATCATTTTTACACACAATTTAAAGATTTGATCAAAATGTAGCAGAAATAAGTTATTATTTTACCTATCTTTTTATTTGACATGTGAAAAACATGTGTTTTCACTATTACTATAACTGGTAAAGAAATAAAACAAACTGGTCCAGTTTTCGCATCAGACGACATATGCCAGTTGCTGTCAAACGCAGTATGTTAATTTCTCCAACATAACAATAGTTCTTTTCTACGCACCAAAGGGGCATGGGGTGCTTATATTGTTTTCAAATCTAGATTGGTGTTTTCCACGCACATGCCCAATCCAAACATGGGCATAGTTTCTATATTTGATAAAAACTGAAATAATTTTAACGTTTTATGGTGTGCATAACAATCCCTATTCTCATCTTAAACACCAGTTTTACTACTTTACAAAGCAGGGATACAGAATTTTGATTTTGAAAATGGGGTTGTTGCTGTCTATGTATATGGGGGTGATGACAACGTACTGGGTCTGTCCAGCTATTGTCTGCGAGTTGACCCAAGGAAGCCGGTGACCCTTGCCCTGCTAGGTTGATGCTTATTGGCTCCATTGTGTGGAGCTGGTGGATCTAATAGTATTCCTTCTGTCTCCTTCATTTAGTGGAGGCTTCAACTTGGATTATTCTGAATTGCATGTCTATTCTAGAATGTCCAGGTCTATTGAAATGCCTTGAAACAGGGGTGTCATGTCTCTCAATTTGGGTAGCGATTGGTGATGGAGTGCAGGTGCTTCATGGTCTGGGAGCACGGTGAACAAGCTCTGGATACTTTCGTTACACACATGAATTCATCCCATCATAGTATCAAGTTCACTATGGAATCATCACAGGAACAGGTTTCCTTCCTGGACACCATGGTCAAAAGCACCGATGGTCAGACGATCACCTTTGATCTTTACACAAAGCCCCGACACACACGGGTACCTCCATTCTGAGTCATAACACCCCTCCATCTGCAAAGACTCGTCCCCATATGGACAAACCCAAAAAAAAAAAAAAAAAAATCAATCCGCTCATGGTCGGGGCGCGCGTAATCGAGGGCGTTAAAATTGTGGATTCCGCCCAACCACTAAAAAATCCAAGATCCTGTGACAAATATGATTACCACCCGCCACCAAAGGTTAGGTCATGTACGTCCAACAAATGGAAGCGACCAACGGCTTGGCATGGTCTATTCAAACCAAAAATAACTGGATACAAAATCCCTAGACTAGATTCACCAACATCAAATAGGAATTTGTGTATTGATGCAGACCATTTAGCAATGAACACTGTTCTATCAAAACTCTGTACCGCCATCACTCCACACAATGTCACCAGAAGGGGAGACAGCATTCCACCGCTGGTCTCTGAATGACAGTGATGCCACCAAGATAGCGACACCATTCTATACGGGACTTCCCAACCATTCACACCACCATGCAAGACAGACACTCACAGATGTGCAGACTAACACAATACCAGAAGAGCCTCTTAATGACTCCTTGGATTTTTCCACCACGTTCAGTGACACGCTGACACACAACATATTGCCAGCAGAAGCAAGAAGCCCTCCCATGATACCAACTTCTACACCATATGCATCGGTCACCACATCACCATGCACACCAGACGTCAGCATCAGCACAGCGTACCAGATGCTATACTACTCAGACTCGCTGATGACACTAACTAGCACACACAGCATCACTCCATCAAACACACCACAGTGCACGTCGCCAGCATCAGACTCGGTCACCAGATGCAACACACACATTCTTTCAGCATTGACCTCATCTCGGTCATTTTCCCGGGTCATCGTTTCAATCTCAACTGCCACCATTGCAGCATTACTATCCAAACTGAAAACGAGAAGGCACCAGACCCCAGATGGGATAGAATCTTGAAACTGATGAGAGAGACGTGTTCACACATAGACTGGAATCTCAAGCATTTCCAGTAGCACGACAACATGTGTTCCTGCCTTTTTCTAAAACATGTTCTCACATGTTTCTGCATAAACTTGTTCAACTTTTTTGTTTTTACTCTTTAATACTATATTTTCTAAAGTAACAACAAAAGTCTACTCACTTGGTATGTACTTTTTTGTGTGCATTTTTCCTTTGTGTCTCCACCCCAGCGTTTTTTCTAACACCATGTTAGACCACATTTTTTGAGTTCACACATTTTTTGAGTTCCCATTTTGACATTGATATACATATAATGATTAAATATGGGTGATACAAAGCTTTACCCATCCACATACCAACATGTGCCTCTGATGAGTTCAACTCAAGGAACAAAACGCCATAAGTCTGAATCTTGAAAATGGTAATGATTACCCAGGTCAAACCTCACATCCAGTGGGCCCCACCCCAACCCCTCTCCCAAACTCTTACCAATGGTATACCAAACATATACCGCCTATAAGTGACACAACCGGTATAATACATAATAAAAAAATTAATAAAATTTGCACAACCGCCAAAAAATCACAACCGGTAAAAAATTAATACCACCCGGTAAAAAACCACAACCAGTAAAAATACCCTACAACCGGTAAGAAATTATACCGAGCCGCCATGACAGCCACAACCAACAACCGGTAAAAAACCCACCAACCAGTAAAAAGCACCTAAGCCGCCATGCCAGTCCAACTGGTAAAAACATCAACCAGTAAAAATAGACCACAACCATCAAAAATGGCATCCTTATAAACCGGCAAACCAGCATAACCATACCCATATAGAGGCAAATCCAAGCCAATCCCCAGGCTCAGCCCGGGAGGGTATAAAAGGAGCTGAAAAAACAGCTTCAGACCATTCAGACCTCTGGATTCACAACGCATCCAAGCATCAGGCTTTATAACCAATCTTTTGTTTCTATATGTTCTGACTACGTTGTTATCAAGCTGTCTATGTATACCGGGTATTGCGAAAAATGGAATTTGACCCAGTCTAGATTTACTACAATAACTTAAATTCTGCTTCTTTTTTAGCGGCATTTGTATCATTATTTTTGCTGACAAACTCCGATAGAAACCGATACTCGGGCCATACTATTTAATAAGGATCCTGTTGAATATTTTGAAACTAATTTGACTGGGCGCTGTTGCTGCCTATGGCAGCAACAGCATCCAGTCAAATTAGTTTCAAAATATTCAACAGCTTACCAGTATAGTTTTCTGGGAGTTCAGGGATCGACTGATCCTAACATCCTAAATGGGAAAGGTGCTTTAAGCCTGTAGTTAAAGCAGATAAAAGACCCTGACATACATGTTTGAGATGGTATTTCCAATGCGTTTTTGAGCAGTTTTGACGGCCTATTCTCGGCAAGTAAATGGAAGAGAGTAAGGAGGACTAGAACGAGTAATGTCAGAGTTCACACACATCTCCAAATACACAACTGTTAGCAGTCACATCATCTTCACAAACTTAATGCCCATGTGAGGTTCACACATGTAGTAATAGTGTAGCCTAAAATAACATTGTAGCATTTAAGCAGGTAAATTGGTTTACATCGAGGTTAATTATTACTGTATGTGGCCCCCTAATTCACCTTTCCAGTGTATCCATCTATCAATCTGGCGTCATATGACGTCATAATCAGCTAAGTGCTATGTAGGATGATGTCATAATCATTGCATCATAAATGATTCTATTTGGCCCGTCTTTAACTCTTAATAGTCTGACACGTTGTACGAATTGTATGTCTACTATTTAATAAAGATACTATTGAATATTTTGAAACTAAATTGACTGGACGCTGTTATTGGCAACAACAGCATCAAGTCAGATTAGTTTCAAAATATTAAAGCTCCCAGTCAAATTAGTTCCAAAATATTCAATAGGTTCCCTGTGTAGTTTTCTGGAAATTGATAGTCAGAGAGTTCAGAGATCGATCGATCGTAACATGAGCGAGGTGTTGGTGGAGCTTAGCTAGAGATGGGTGGGGCATAGCTAAAAATGGAACGGTCTATTGTTATTATGCTTGTATTATGCGCTGTTCTCGGCAGTAGGAATAATGTCCTGTATAATATGGACTGTCATTATTGCAATAATAAATGAAGAGTAATGCGGAATTCTTACATGCCATGTTTGTTGTTTTGACTCTACAGCTGATTCTGTCTGTGCTTCGGTTAATTCATCGCTTTCGTATTAGTCTCCTCACAATGTGTTGAGAGACTATTGAGATAACAATGTAATTAACCCAGCGATCCATTATATTAACGATAATGATAGGCAACACTTGCTTATGTGCATTCAATAGAGGGGTTTGATCTGTCACTCAAGTATATGATGTCATACCCAATTACGTCACATGTAGGCTGACATCACAATACATAGTGATGTATCTAGATCTGTCCTGAGCATTGTAGAGTCTGTAAGGTATACGAATTGTATGTCTTTGATGGAATTACTACGAGTATTTAATAAACATTATGTTGAATATTTTGAAACTAATTTGACTGGGAGCTGTTGCTGTAACGGCACCCAGTCAAATTAGTTTTAAAATATTCAAGAGCTTACCTGTTTAATTACCTCAAAATTGTGATTCTGGGAATTTAGGATTCAAAATATATAAATTGATTCGAACACACGGAAAAGCTTTGCAAGAAATGGGAAGGGCTAAGCAAGAAATGGATCCCGTGATCTCATTCCACTTTTGCTGTAGTTACTGACAGTTCTTGTGCACTCAATCATTCTGCCTTCAAGCTGGCTTTTGATTGGCTAAGCGAGTCTGTGTACGGTCTGCATAAAGCAGGAACAGCTTTACAGGAAAATATTAAATGTATTAACTTGGATTTATTCGCTATACGTTGTGTTTAGTGGAAACTTGTTGATTCTGGATTGTTAATAGTCTTAAGAAGTAATCTTTGATCTCTACGGTTAAGTCATTCCTTATTAAAAGAACAGATTAATTACAAAATTTTATTTCGTAACAAGTTTCTTTGATCGTGAACTATTGACATCAATGTCAGCTTATTAGATCTTTTTATAATGCAGACATTCAAGTTATTATTGTAACATGTCTGCCTGTGTATTTTAGAGGCCTTTTAGTTTAAGTACAATTTATAATTTTGTAAGAGTCCAAAGCTCTTCACGCTAGTATCATAGGTTATTACATGTAGCTTACCTGGAAGGCCAAGTGAGCTTATAACATAGCGATCATCTCTCGTCTCTTCATCCGTCTGTTGTCCGTCGTCAACTTTTTATATAAATGCCTTCTCAAGAACCACGGGGCGGATTTCAACCAAATTCGGCAGGAAGCATCTTCGGCAGGAAGGATCCTTAGGGATCCAAGTTTGTTCAAAGCGTCTTTGATTTTGGCTGATTTTTAGAAACGTTTACAAATCTCCGAAACTGCTCGAGGATCGATTCAAAATTTGAGGGCAAGAGCTGGACCCAGTTTGTTCAAGAGAACCTGATTGGCCAAATGCTTCGGCGGCCATCTTGACTGACCTAGTTTTTGCGAAAATTACTTCTCCAGAACAGCTGAATGGATTGTTCTGAAATTTGGGGAATATGGTTAATTAAGCACTAAGGGCCATTAAAGTTTGTTCATGGAATGTTGATTCATAAAAAAGCATGGCCGTTGTGGACCAATCAAAATGTAGTGTTTGCTGACCATATTGTATTTTTTATTTGATGGATTTTGAGGCCAGAATTGGTTTTATATGGGTTTTTGGGTATGCTGATTCCAAATTTGTCACTTTCCAAATAGTCGGATAAATGGTTTGGTAGCCATCTGGGATCATTTTCCCGCTAAAGCCTTCCATACTAACACAATAGGAAATTTAAAATGTCTTCCTCTCGAGAACCACTGGGCCGATGGCAGGAAACATCCTTAGGGCCTAGAGATCCAAGTTTGGTCAAACCGAATCCAATTGGCCAATTTGGCCGGCGAACATCTTGGATTTTATCCCATATTTAGAAACGTCTTTAAAAAATCTCTGAAACCGCTTGGGAGATCAATTAAAAACTCATGGAGCATCATCTAGGCCAACAGCTGAACCAAGTTTGTTCGAGGAATTTTGATTGGCTGAATGCTTTGGTGGCCATTTTGTATGACCTAGTTCATGTGGCCATCTTGTGTCTTTTCCCGCAAAGAATCCCATACTATTGCAGTAGGAGATCTAAACTGTCATCTTCTCGAGAGTTACTGGGCTGATTTCAATTATATTTGGCATGAAGCATCCTTAGGGCATAGAGATCGATTGTTGTTCAAACATAACTGATCGACCAATTTGGCAGATGGCCATCTTGAATTTTGGCTAATTTGTTGAAACGCCTTTAAAAATCTCTGTAGCCACTTGGAGAATTGATTAAAAACTCATGAAACGTCATCTATGCCAACAGCTGAACCATGTTTGCTTGAGAGAACTTGATTGGCCAAAAGCTTTGGTGGCCATTTTGGATGACCTAGTTTTCGTGAAAACGACTTCTGCAGCACCGCTGAACAAATCAGGCCAAAATTTGTGTGATATGATTAGACTAAGGCCGATTAAATTTGGTTCAATGGAATTCAATTCGTCAAAAATCATGGCTACCATTGACCCATTAGATTATTATTAGGCATCTATTTTGTGCGCAATAAGACATGGTATGATTGCCTAATAGTTGTATATTTGAAACAGATATAACTCCATAGTTGTTTATAAATATGTCAATCATTCGAAGTTGAAACAGAGATGTTATTTTGTACATAATGAAATGTGGCCATGGTTAGGCACAAATAGCTATAAATATGTGACTTTAAATTTCATTAGCCCTTAACCACTCTGATGTCAAAATTTTAAATTTTCAAATTAAGTTAAAAGACTAACTGGTGTTCATTTTTCAACAAATTTTGTGGAAGATGCCGCTGTCGTAGAGGTGCTGTCGTAGAGGTGCTGTCGTAGAGGTGCTGTCGTAGAGGTGCTGTCGTAGAGGTGCTGTCGTAGAGGCGCTGTCGTAGAGGCGCTGTCGTAGAGGCGCTGTCGTAGAGGCGCTGTCGTAGAGGCGCTGTCGTAGAGGCGCTGTCGTAGAGGCGCTGTCGTAGAGGTGCTGTCGTAGAGGTGCTGTCGTAGACAACAACGTCGTCCACCAAAATTGTTGAACAGTATGCACCAGTTTCTTTGCTATTGACACAGTAAAATATAGAATATTAACATCAGAGTGGTACGGGTTAATGCTGTCAGTCCAGGGTAGCAGAAATGATGATAGTAAATCAATCTAAATGGTCACAATACTAAGGGAATAGGAGTACTGTATGATCTATAACACTGAAAAATTAATCCATTCAATCTGAATGGTGGATCGATGAATTAATTTAACTGTTGCTCTGTTCTTTAGTTGATAATAACTTGATAGCAATGTGCTTGACTGTTGTTGCTGCTTTGGTGTTGCTCACCATGAGGGACGTTTGCCATGGGTGACTGCAACAACAAACAGCAACTGGTTCGAATATGTTGGTGAACAATGGTAATATGCTTTGTCCAAGTTTGAACCATTATATACCCATGGTAGTGGAATGTAAGTTATCGCTATATTGCTGAGCCATGTTGTGTATTAGCAACAGCAAGAGCAGTTAGTAACCCTGATGATTGAGTAAGCCATTTAGAATGATTCTGGAAGATTCTATTTGGAGAAAAGGTTTTTTTGTGTAGCTAAATTTGAAAATTAGAGCTGAATAATATTGAGTTAGTATGCAAAATATTTTATTTTCCTTGTCAAGTTTGGTATTACCGGAAACATAATCAATCTCCTGAGAATTATGATTCAGAAAGTCGTTTTGACTGAATGTTGCTGTTCTGAAGGATATTAGCAAATATAGCCTTGTTATTTTCGCCGTGCCATTCAGGCCTGGGGTGGAGGAATGAGTGATTGGCAATGTGAATGTACTGGGGATGATTTCCATACAGGTGGCTGCTGAGTCATTCCACATGTGCACTTACAACGCTTGAATTTCTATCATGCCTCTATATTACATTACACCCTCAAAAATTCTATTTGAGAAACTGAAATGGATGTCAATACATGAGAGAATTAATTACAAAACTTGCTGTACTGTATGTAAAGCTGTTAGGAATGAAAATCCAGAATACTTATTAAAACTGTTTATAAAAAGCTCAGATTCCCATTATCGTAATCTGAGATCTTTTGAAAATATGCAGTTGCAAATCCCATTAGCAAAAAGTGTACTACATTCCTCTAGTTTTGTTGTAAAAGGGTCCAGATTATGGAATTCCTTAAAAATACCACTTAGAACAGCCTCTTCCTTGACTGCTTTCAAATCTCAATATATGGCAGATCAACAAGGAAGATAAAGAACAAAGTATATGCATTAACCCTTTCACCCATGAATTCCCAATATCTAATTTTCAATGCTACCATACACGAAAACTGTTGAGTGTTTTGAAATTAATCTGACTGGAAGCCATTGCTGTCTTAAGCAGCAAATGGCTTCTGGTCGGGTTAATTTCAAAATATTCAACAGAATACAATTTAAGTTTTATATTATAAAGAATATACTTTTTCAGGGACTTGTAGGTGAAAAAGGTAAAATGTCTCCCTGCTGAATTCCTGTAGACTACATTTTCCATAGGGTTTAACTCTGGATATGTTGAATGATTTGGAGACAGCTCATCCTACAGTTGTTGGGAGATAATTAAGCCACCACCAACTTTTGGTTGAGTTGTTTCCGAGATTAATTCAGCAGGTCTGGAGTTGCTGCCTGTTGAAATCATGGCCTGGTGGCTTGCAGCAGACAGACAGTTACATATCAGATAGTTAAATCATCGTATAAAAGTAATTCCTATTTTAATCCTCAGGCTGCTGAGCTATAAATGTAAATTATTTCATTAAATACAGCATGGTAGCGGGTGTTCATTTTGAAAACTGTTTTTCTGTAAGCAAGATACAACAGCTTTGATAAAAGAGTTTTCAAAATGTACACTTGACTTCTATCAACACACTTATTACTATTGTGACATCTTAGAGAACAGCACCATAAGGGTTAAAATGTTGTATATTGTGTAAATCAAAGTTGTGTACATAAATGTAAATAGTACTAAGTATAGTCTGAAGGCCCCGGGGAAGACCAGCTACCTGTAACTGATCGGTTTACCTTCGTTAAATAAAGCTTATTATTATTATTATTAACATGGCAATGCATTTGAGACCATGGCTAGAATGACTTCAGCAAGAACTCAAAATACAAAATGGAAATTAGGCGTCAATCAAATTTAGATTTTGTCTTCAGTCTGTATGAATGAAAAATCGTTATTGAAAACAGATGAGAATTTTTTATCAGTGTACAAGCTCGCGCCTAAAACCATATTACGGTACATCTTCTAGGAAGAGATAAGTGGAAGTTGACTGGTTTATAATGATGTCAAAGTGCATTTATTATAGACCTAGAAGAGATTTGTAGGAGATTATTTCTGCCTATGAAAGGGGATGTTCTCAAGAGGACTTTTCCATGCGGAACTGTTTATCAGCTTCAGCCTAAGAAGTAGTATTTTTTATACCCCGCCAAAAAAATTGGCGTGGTATTATGTAATGACGTGGTCCGGGCATGCGGCAGAGTGGTTTCCGGATGATAATTCTGTTACCATTTGTCGGATCGCTTTGAAACTTCACAGGGTGGTTGGACTGGGTCTGTGGAAAAAACCTATTAAAAGCAACGATGATTCGAAATCCAGGATGGCCACCAGCCAGCGGCGGCCAGCTTGAAAATTAGTTTCTCGATGATAGCTCCGTTGCTGTTTATTGGATCGCTTTGAAACGTCAGGGTAGATGGACTACATCTGGGGAAGAAACCTATTGAAATCGACAATTAACCAAAATCCAAGATGGCCACTAGCCGCTGGTGGCCATCTTGAAAATTTGTTTCCGGATGATAACTTCTTAACCATTTATCGGATTGTTTCGAAACTTCATAGTGCGGTTGGGCTAGCTCTGGGGAAGGAACCCATCGAAATCGACAATGGTCCGAAATCTAAAATGGCCACAAGCCATCTTGAAAATTGGTTTCCAGATGATAACTCCATTACCGTTTATTGGGTCACTGAAACTTCAGAGCATGTTTGGACTAGGTCTGAGGAAGAAAGCTATTGAAATCAAAGATGATCCAAAATGCCAGGCCATCTTGAAAATTTTTTTCCGGATGATAACTCCATTACCATTTATTGGATCGCTTTGAAACTTCAGAGCGTGTTTGGACTAGGTCTGCGGAAGAAAGCTATTGAAATCAAAGATGATCCGAAATCCAAAATCGCTGCCAGCCACCGGCGGCCATCTTGAAAATTGGTTTTCCGAATGATAACTCCATTACCGTTTATTGGATCGCTTTGAAACTTCAGAGCGTGATTGGACTAGGTCTGGGGAAGAAACCTATTGAAATCGATAATGATCCAAGATGGCCGGCACCCAGTGGTGGCCATCTTGAAAATTAGTTTCCCAATGATAGCTCCGTTACCCTTTATTGGATCGCTTTGAAACTTCATAGTAGTTGGACTACATCGGCGATTTTGAATATTGGTTTCAGGATGATAACCCTGTTACTGTTTATCGGATCACTTTGAAATGTTCATAGGGTGGTTGGACTAGGTCTGGGGAAGAAACCAATCAGAATAGACGATGATCCAAACTCCAAGATGGCTGCCAGCCACAGGCGGTCATCTTGAAAATTGGTTTCCGGATGATAACTCCTTAACCGTTTATCGGATCGCTTTGAAACTTCAGTGTGATTAGACTAGCACTCGGGAAGAAACCTATCGAAAGCGGCAATGATCCGAAATCCAAAATGACTGCCAGCCATCTTGGATATTGGTTTCCGAATGATAACTCCTGAATCGTTTCACGGATCACTTTGAAACTTCATAGGATTACTGGTCTGGGTCTGAGGAAGAAATCTTTTTTCTGATAGCTGTCATTCATTGGTTTGTCATCATTACAGGGTATTATACATCGTTTGCAGGGCTCTTGTTAAGAAACAGTCAGTAGCTTGTTCCAGAGTTTGTCTAATGATGTTTAAGTTCGGGCCAGGTGAACTTATGCCATGATCGCTTCTTCTCCTTAACGGCTTGACCGATTTCAACCAAATTTGAAACTTCTTAGAACTTCTTTTCAGAATTTTGATTGATCAATTTTTTGGGTGAAAAATCTACCAGAAATGGTCAAAATGCTACTCCTCCTTAGCTGCTTGACATATTTCTACCAAATTTGACTAGATGCGTTCTATGGTGGCAGACTCTAGAACGTCTTAAGAATTTTGATCGATCAATTTTTTGCGTGAAAATTTGAGATTTTATGAAAAATCTACCAGAATTGGTCAAAATGCTACTCCTCCTTAGCTGCTTGACATATTTCTGCCAAATTTGACTAGATGCATTCTATGGTGGTAGACTCTGGAACATCTTTTCAGAATTTTGGTTGATAAATTTTTTGGGTGAAAATCTGAGATTTTATGAAAAATCTACCAGAAATGGTCAAAATGCACTCCTCCTTAGCTGCTTGACATATTTCTACCAAATTTGACTAGATGCGTTCTATGGTGGTAAACTCTAGAACATCTTTTCAGAATTTTGATTGATCAATTTTTTGGGTGAAAATCAGATTTTATGAAAACTCTACCGGAAATGGTCAAAATGCTACTCCTCCTTACCTGCTTGACGTATTTCTTACACATTTGACTAGATGCGTTCTAAGGTGGTGGACTCTAGAAGCTCTTTTCAGAATTTTGATTGATCAATTTTTTTGGTGAAAATCTGAGACTTTATGAAAAATCTACCGGAAATGGTCAAAATGCACTCCTCCTTAGCTGCTTGACATATTTCTACCAAATTTGACTAGATGCGTTCTATGGTGGTAAACTCTAGAACATCTTTTCAGAATTTTGATTGATCAATTTTTTGGGTGAAAATCAGATTTTATGAAAAATCTACCGGAAATGGTCAAAATGCTACTCCTCCTTACCTGCTTGACGTATTTCTTCCAAATTTGACTAGATGCGTTCTAAGGTGGTGGACTCTAGAACCTCTTTTCAGAATTTTGATTGATCAATTTTTTTGGTGAAAATCTGAGACTTTATGAAAAATCTACCGGAAATGGTCAAAATGCTACTCCTCTTTAGCAGCTTGAGATAATACAACCAAATTTGACTAGATGCATTCTATGAGTGGTAGGCTCTAGAGCTTCTTTTCAGAATTTTGATTGATAAATCTTTTGGGTAAAAATCTGAGATTTTATGAAAAATCTACTGGAAATGGTCAAAATGCTACTCCTCCTTTGACTTGATGCATTCTATGGTGGTAGGCTCTAGAATATCTATTCAGAATTTTGATTGATTACATTTTTGGATGAAAATCTTAGATTTTGTAAAAAAAATTGTCAAAGCACTACTCATTAAACGCTTGGCGGATTTCAACCTAGTTTAGCCGGAAGGACCCTATGGATGTAGGTTTCAGAGCTTGTATACAGAATTTTGGTTGGTAAATTCTTTTTGGTGAAAATCTTTAATTTTATGCAAATTTACCTGATATCGCTTAAAATGCTATTCCTCATTAACTGCTGGGTCGATTTCAAACAGACTCTATGCTATGCTTCATTAACTGTTTTGGAAATTCCAACCAGATTTGGCTGGATGTATACTTGGCTGGTAGGTTTCAGAACGTGTATACTGAATTTTGATTGGTCAATTTTTCCAGTGCCCATCTTGGATTTTTTGAAATTTTCGGGAAATCAGTTAAAAGTGTACTCCTCATTAATAAAAGTTTCCGTTAATAATATCGGAAAATGCCAAATATATTCCATAAATTTACTATCGCGTGATGAGCTCCTTAATCTCTTAAATCTACATATAAATAATGTTGATTGCTCTATTACCTCCAGAGATATCGCCTTCCAAATGCATGCACTCCTATCTTCAAGAGCCATTATCATTTTATTTCCTGATGAGATTCAGCCTATGACGTCATAGGTTGAATTAGCTCACAGAAATGTATAGTGATATAGCGTTTTCCACACAATTTTACTCAGATTTAAATATAGATGTTGCAGCAATGGACCTTTCCATTTTTAGCTATGCCCCGCCCATCACTAGCTAAGCTCCACCCACACCTCGCCGTGTATGGATTGATCGATCACCGAATGCCCTAGCTATCAATTTCCTGAAAACTATACAGGGAAGCTGTTGAATATTTTGTAACTAATTTGACTGGGTGCTGTTGCTGCCTATGGCAGCAACAGCGCCCAGTCAAATTAGTTTCAAAATATTCAACAGAATATTTATTAAGTAGTAAAAGCAAACAATGTGTACAACAAGGCATAGACCGTCTTCAAATATGCGTTCGTGACGTACTTATCTACATCATTCATGACGTCATCCATTATGATGTCATTCTACACACAGCATAGATGATTATGACGTCATATGATAGGTACATACTCTGTAAAGGTGAATTCCTTATGCAGTAGCTTCAATATGGGCGCTGCGACAGAACTGTGTGTTTTATGCAAAATATGTTGATCCCTCTTGGGTTCTCCTTTAACAGACGCCCACATAGGTGAGAATCATGCACACAAAATACTAAAAGCAGGAGTGATTAGGCCTTCAGCATCATCGTTGGCATCGCCTATCACTCGGGTGCTAAGAAGGATGGCAGCACATTTCTGCATAGACTGCCACTACCTGAAAGCTGTATGTAACAAGGACAGCTACCCCTCCAAAAATCTGACACTTGATTTCTTGACAGGTGCAGTGCCTTTCGAAAATGTACTTGTAGTCTGTCTACTGGCAGATGCCCATGGCCAGTCAAGACATTGAGAAGACAACTTTCGTCTGTACTGAAAGACAATTCGCGAGGGTTCGCCTGGCCTTCAGTTTCTGCAATTCTGGCACAGTAATTCAACATTCTATGAATTCAATATTTCGAGAATATGTAGGCAAATTTATGCGTCTTTGTAGATGACATCATAATGTACTCTAGAAACACAACCAAACATCGAAAACCTTTACGCCTTGTGATACAGAAACTATGGGTGTTCAACATGCAATTAAAAAGGAAGAAATCTGACTTAGCAAGTGATTTTTAAGACTTACTTGGCTACCATATATAGAAATAGCCGTATAGGTTGTATACCAATGCATCGAGTTATGCGATTAGTGCAATACTTGTACAAGAAGACAGCAAATGTGTTGCGCGAGTGATCCAGTATATTAGCTCAACATTAGAAGACAGCCCATTGAACTGACATTAAAGAAGCTGTGTTCCAATCTGTTTGGTGCAGAATTCATAGTCTATATGGATCACAAACCTCTGTCTATTTGTGGGAGATGTCCGTAATACAAAGGTTCAGCGATGGGAAGTTTTGATAGCAGAATATGGTTGTACCATCAAATATATAAACGGTTCGAACTAAGCACTAAGTGAATGAAATATGTATGTTTGGTACAGGCGACTAAATCATATTGGAGTTGGAAGATGGCGCATTACCCCATGTCTCTCTAGAGGTGTATGGCATTCCATATTATGAGCTATGTGAAGAGCAAATCAATTTGCGGAAATATTTAATGAGATAATGGATGAATACATGATTCATCATGGGGTACTATACTCATTGACAACACTACGCATTGGGCGATGGAAATCCAAGAATAGTATTGGGTATAAGTATTGAAGCAGGTGCTCCTGAAGGCTCATGGGAGAATAGGATATCAAGGTTTTCGGAAAACCTTGGGAATAATTAGAGATTCATTCTTATGGCCATCCATGTGGGAGAATGTGATAGGCATGCTCGATAAGCGCCACTGTGTCAGGTTAATAGACCAGTGATGACACGATCTAGATATAAAGAGATACATATGGCTAACTGTCATCGGCAGATAAATGGAGTGGACCTGGGAGGATCACTGATAGAGGCTACCAAGGGTACTAGGTACATAATGATAGTGACAATGTTCTGCATGGGCGAAGGCTTACCTGATTCACGCACAGACGGTGCAGAATGTAGAGGATAAATTTTTCAATGAGTATGTGGCTCAACATGATGTGCCAGAGGTCGTGATCACCAACCAAGGCAATGAATTATGCCAAAATTCGCGTGAACAAAGGTTCAAGGAGCATGGGATCGACCACAGGAGAACAAGTCTCAACCATCCACAGGTGGATGGAATACTTCAACGGGATGTTGAAGAATGCTTCAACAGGATGTTGAAGGAGTGCAATGAGAATATGTAGTTTGCATGCACGTGGTTTCTAATATGTCGTGCCTATCCTAGGGTTAATAATCTGCTCTCGGCCGGTAGACAGGTAAGTACAACAATGATAACAAACATCATTATATTATTTATTCTGATTTGATCTAAGAAAGTACTGTGTTGCAACATGCTGTGATTGCATGTTACGCCACTGATCACTGATATAGCATGTTGAGCAGCTGATCATTTTGATTTTGCATGTTACGTTATTGAAGTGGTGCTTGTTTGGGTTTTGATATAATTTTTCAAATATTGGCTTCTGTTTGTTCCGATTTCCATTACATTTGCATGAACCACGGCTGCCTCGATTGCTCATGATATTGTCTGTATCCTTTCCAATGTCAAATCCATCTCCCGCAGCAGTCGCCTATGAAGGTGTGATGAGTAACATTTATCCAAACCGTGATCACTTGTCATAGCATCTGCCATATCACTGAAATCGTACTATATTATAAGATTTCAAACGTGGTATGAAACTGTCAATCGTTTCCATATGGTTTTTGCACTGGTTGCTTCCATGTCTTTCAAAGGCAACGTTTTTCTTCACACAGTGATATACGTACTGCTTCATCATATGTTTCTCCAGTGTTTGTCATAGTTTCAAAGATCTTGTACTTCTGGGCCTATCAAGTGCACTAATAATGCCCTCTGCCTATCCTCGACTATATCTGCAGCATCTATGTAGTACGTAAATCTCTTATGCCATTGATCCGATTGTTTACTTAAATTGTTATGTTTACTATCTAATGCAAGTCAGACATTATTTCATGATATCACAGACCAATGCTATCAATACAAAGTGTATACAATTTGATATGTTCTCTCCCTTAATTGTTGATTTTGTTGTCAAGAACTCTAATAAAATATACAGATTTTCTAAGGCTATGACATATATCAGCATTAAATATTAAAATATCTTATGTATTAACAACTGTAGTATTTTGAAGTACTGAATATATTGCATTAATGTCTTAAATACAATCTCCATATATAACCTTTAAAATAATCGATTTTATATCATATTCTGTGTTGTATGTAATATGTAATACGTATAAATGTTATGTATAAATGTTATGTGTCTAAATGTAAAATGTATAATGGTCCGTCAAATTATTTGCTTATCTAATGATCTTGATTCAATATATCGATTGACCGACCGACCGACCGACCTATCGATTGAGCCAACATGTGAGGTGAAGGTATCACATTGAGGATAGTTTTCACTCAAATGAAGTCCTAACTCAGTGCACTTGCTTCTAAGTATATCATCTCTAGTATAAGGATTCAGTGAGTACAGTAGGGTATTAAGGTCACCGCAGACAATAATCTTGTGGGAGTTGTTGCCCTGTTTAAGAATGATCAGTTTCAATTCAGCAGTCATATCAAGAAACTCACTGTCTTTCTTTTTATTGCATTTTGGTGGGGGCATATGCTGAAATGATGACCAGAGGAGGAGCTATTGCAAGCCCTATAGCAATCAGCCATTCACTGATTTCTGGCAGTCTGGTGATCCGGTCGTCTAAATCATGTCCATCCAATGCCAACCCCACCATACCCACACAACAGTTTACAGGGTGGAGGGGGGGTGGTGCTCTCTCGTCACAAGTATGAGCAGAATTGGTATGCTCCTTCAGAAGTAAATTAAGACGATGTTGCTGACAGTTGAAGAGCCAGTGTTGTTTAAGAGCTATAATATCTGCTTCATTGGCTACCGTTTTCGGATATGCATAATGAGTTATATTTTTGATGTTAAAAGTTGTTATCCCGAGGCTTTTAGGAACTGGCACGCGGCCAAAAAGTTACTCGACCCATACTCGGTCGAAAAGTGAAAAAGGTAAAAATCAAATTCCAGATGATGAATGGGCTATATCCTAGTGCAAGTGCGTCACCAATGATAGGGTTCATAGAACTAATAATTGACAATAATAAAAACTACATAATTGCGAGGGCCTAGTAATATAGCAGAATGGATCTCAGAAACGTAAAAGTAAATATCTGGAATGTGCACCAACAATTACAGTCAATTTGTGTGGCTGTGAGATGGGTAGTTAAAAACTAATCCATGGAAAGAGGATGTTTGTCTTCTGGATGCTGGTCTAGTGGTAGGCGACTCGCCTCCCAAATGCTAGGTGAAAGGTGTCGCAGAATTCACTGGTTCGAATCCCGTTCAGGTCGAAAAATTGAAAACGGTAAAAATTACATTCCAGATACGCACGCACGCATGCACGCACATATATATTATATATATATAATGTAATATAACAGGCAGTCGACATCTTAACATATACAGACATACGAGCAAAATTGTTAGATATTGATTGAATTTTGTTTGAAAGTTCTCGGCCTATGTTGATTATCTTTAAATCCACTAGCAATTTCGAGTTTGTCTGTAATGACATTGTTATTGCGGAGAAATTGTGTTTGTTGTACTGTGTTTGTCTTATTTAAAAGTGAATTGATAATTTTCCATGTCTCTTATGTAGTTTTTTGACTGCTCAAATTTACTGTGGTAATATGTTTTCTTAGCCATTTTTATTATTTGATCTAATTTGTTTCGATGTTTTTAAATAGGACTTCATTATGCTTTGCTTGACACTAAATAAATGTGAAATATAGTTGGTGTTTTTATGACAGGTAGCTATAGATCCGTTCATGAGCCACGGCTTAGTAGGATTGTGCTTATACAATTTCTTTTCTATCATAGGGAAGCTGTGCTCAAACATAGTTTTACAGATATGATGGAATTTGTTGTACCATTGGCATTTTCACAATAATCTATGTCTATTATTGTACTCCACTCAACCTCTAACATCGACCTTTTATAATTTTCAATATTGACCCGAGAGTAATCCCTACATTCAAAATTTTCATGCTTGAATTGTTTTTTAAATGTTTGTTGTTTTTCTAATAAAATTATTGGTAGCTGATCTGAAATGTTAGCAACAAAACTTCCGATATGGGTTTTGTTAATGTTCTAATTAATGTTATTGCAGAATATGTTGTCAATGATGGTGGCTGTGGATTCAGTTAATCTACCTGGTTTGGTTATCGTCAGATAGTAAAAGTAATTATTTAGAATGTAGATGAAGTCTTTTGTTTGACAACAATTCTGTATTTTCAGGCCAATATTGATATCACCCATGAGGTGTTAAATATTAACGGTTAGTTTTATGGCTCTTTGGCTTCTTGAGTTGCTGGATTTGTCTATGGCAGACTGCTCTGGAGGCTGGCCTCGTGAAGAAAACTCTGACTATTTAGGTGGTTGTTGACATTCTTGTGCATTGGCATGATTGTGAGAATCTGACATAGTATAAAGCTACATGCCAGACAACATCCCAGCTAGACTCCGTAAGAATTATGCTAGTGAATTTGCTCCTGCATTAACCAAAATATTCCAGTACTCCATAGCCAGTGATACGATCCCAGATGATTGGTGAAAAGCCAGCATTGTGCCAATCTTTAAGAGACTCCAGGCATCAAACTATAGACAAGTACCTCTAACTTCAGTCATCAGCAAGCTACTTGAACACATCATCCATAGTAACATTATGGACCACTTCGATCAACACAACACCTTAGCCGACCAACAGCATGGCTTCCTTTCAAAGAGATCTCATGAGACCCAGCTCATAATTCCCATCAACCAGATAGCAGAGTCTCTAAAGGACAACAAGTTGATGCCATTTTATAATTTTATTAGACTTTTCAACAGCATTCGACAAAGTGCCTCATAAACAGCTGATGCATAAACTGGACTACTATGGTGTAAGAGGAAATACATGGAAATGGATTCAAGACTTCCTAACATATAGAACAATACAACGTGTCCTTCTAGAGAACAAGCAATCCAGTACTGCCAATGCCATCTCCGGAGTCCCACAGGGAACAGTACTTGGTCCACTCCTTTTCCTCACATTCATAAATGACATGCCTGAAGTAACACAGTCGCAAGTTCGGTTATTCACAGACGATTCATTACTTTTTCAGACCATTGCAAACACAGCAGATTCAGTTACGCTACAGCAAGACCTTTCAGCTCAAGAGAAATTGGAGGCAGACTGGCAAATGGCGTTCAACCATGACAAATGTACTGTCCTGCATATAACGAACTGTCATCGAAAAACCATCTTTAATTACCAATTACACGAACACATACTCCAAAAAGAGGCAAACAGCAAGTACCTAGATGTCACGATCAGCCAGGACTTAAGCTGGAATGAGCACATAAATAACATGGGCAAAGCTAGCAGTTCGCTTGGATTCATCAAGCGGAATCTACGAGGATGCAAGCCCAACATCAAAATAGCAGCCTACCAAGTTACTGTGAGACCATCACTAGAATATGGCACCTCTGTTTGTGACCACCACAACAAGAACCACATAACAGCCCTTGAACTGGTCCAATGGAGAGCAGTACGATTCATGAATAACAACTATGATAACACAGCAGGCTGCATTACCAAGACGCTGACTGGCCTAAAGTGGGAGTCGCTTCAACATCGCAGAACGAAAAGTCCCCTCACAATGATATACAAAACAGTCAACAACCTGATTGACATACCAGCTGACAAACACCTGCACACTGGTAACAAAGGCGCCCACAAACTAAGGCAGCTCCAAACCAGCAAGGACTGCTATAAGTACTCATTTTTGCCGAGAACAATAATCCAGTGGAATTTGCTGGCACCGGAAACAGCCACAGCTGACACACTTGACAGCTTTAAGATTATGCTGGGCAAATTGCCAGCTGATCAGTGTGTCTTCGCGTGAGGAACGCGTGAAGCACTGTACATTGTTTGAACTTGAAACGGCCACCTGTCGCTGCATGTACATATACACGGATGAGTAATTTATCCTCTCTTATGAGGCCTTCTCATTATTTTGGAAGAAGAAGACGCATTGGCATGGTTAGTACTGGTTATTTTGCTAGTACTCGTACATGTAATAGTGATAGGTGGGTCATTAACATTGTCATGTGGTATATTTCTGTTTGAGCTGTTTCCGCAAGCATTTGACGCTGGTCCTGTACTTCTGATTATTGATTGGAGTGGTGCACTCGATGCTGGATGTGATGCTCCCTGATGCACCACTTGTGGTGATTGAACAGTAGGTGCAGAGTGCTGATATTGTATTTGGTATGTTTGGTATACTGGCAGCTGACTAAGAATCTGTTGATGTGTTGCTGGATGTCGCTATATCTAAGTCACAGCTACCAAAAACTTTCTGACTTTAACATGGCTGTGTTATTGTTGATCACCGCACTACAGGCTAAATGGCCTATCAAGGTAGAACATGATAAGTATAAGTATAAATATGTGTATTATATATATTAAACATGGAATAAATAATATTGAATCTTGAAATCTTGTTGTGGCAGCTAATATAGGATATATTTTCGCAGCGAACTGGGCAAGATTTGGTTTAAACCAGGAACCAGGAACCACTGACCACGAATCAGAAACACAAAAACGGCATTTATGCAAATTAACGATGTTTTCTGATCGTAATTTTGTGACAATGTGATGAATCCACACACATTCTAAATTGCATTAACATTATCAATTAATTTGATCAGATTTTGATTTAGACTTTAATTTCAGTCTATGTAAATCATAGACGACCACATCCGCTAAAAATGTTGATGAGATTTCATGATTCAAATAAGTTGAAAAATTTATTTGGGCACCGCCATCTTGAAATTTACAAACCAGTAGCCATTGGTAAGAACGAACCAGTTCCTGGTTTGACCAACCACGTCAGTAAATGTTTCACTTCTGAAACGCTAAAACGCATTGTATCGCGGATCGACCGGTCATGTACGGACCGTCCCAGCCCACCTGGGTACAGAACTGCTGGGCCGGGTACATTCCAAACAAGCCCCCTAGGATGATACGCATGTATAGAGCCGTATATTAGAGGTTCGTAAAACGACTAAGTGTGCATACATGGTCGTCAGAGATTGCTAAACAACACGTGTTAGCGTTGGGGAGAAATAGCATCTTATTTTGTACTGATTTGGTACACGTAATTACTTTAAATTACACCCTTTACGCCCTTCTCGCTGTTCTCGGTCTCGATTATGACCAGAATGAAGCTAGGATTCCAAAACTCTTTACTATTTTTAAATCAGTTAAGAATTGACCGAGTTATGTCTAAATGAGCCAGCAAATTTCTTTCAAAATATTGATCCCATAGGCTTAGTGCATGCATGCATCACGTGACCGGCTTCCCTGCCTCTGAAGCGTGCTCGCTGATTGGCTGTGCCGCTCCAGCTGTAACGTCACAGGCAGTATAAAGGGGGTTGAAAAATCAGATTCATCAGCGGTCAGGTAGTGGTGAGGCGGCTGGTCAGAGAGGACGAATCGATAGGAACTTTTGACACTCCATTTAAATTAATAACTGTTGTTGTAGACATGACTATCTACTAGCCATCCGTTTCTGCAAACGTTCTTCTTCACTTTTCCTGAGAATGAGCCGCATCCGCTGTGTGCCTGCAGTTTTTCCTAGCACCCAACTTCCGTCTTGTGCCATCTCGCGTTCCGATTGTGTTATGCTGCAACTATTGTGATTCTGGAACTTTTCCCGTACTGATGACTAGTAGGTGCTCTGTTATTATTATATTATTATTATTGTATTACTTTTGTGGAACAGGTACTGATGACAGTTTATTGTTGTGTATATATTATCCTCGTTTTTGTGCCCATCAGCACCATCAAGGTCGAGTGACCTTCTATGACTGTATTATTCAAAGTTAGTGATATGGCAGTAGCCATCCATGTTATATGTTTTGTTTATTTTATTTAAAAGCTCTTGGACTGCAGTATCACTAGGCTACACTATACAGCAACACCATCTACACCACCTTATTCCCAGCACAGCATCAATTTTTCACTGAGGTCGCTGTTCATGTTCTCATTAACCGAACATGACATGCGGTCGACTAAACCTAGACTGTTCTAGCTCGATAGGATAGGTTTATGGTAGTAGGGTCGATTACTCGGTGGGAGACATTTCGTGTTAGTCTCTTTTCCGAGAGTAGTGGATATGTAACACCGCACACTGGCTAGATTATATAAATTGGTCACATACCTTATGGCCTTCATTATATGAGTAATTTTTTCTGTCTACGTTCCACCAGGCTTCTGGCTTATTAATTGTCTGGATCTCCCTCCATCACGTTATTTAGAGCCGACTCTGGAACTATTGGGGTTCCAGTGCGGCTAGAAATAAAGTGACGATCACCGCATACACCCCCGTTGTATCGTCGGATACTGGTTAGTTAGAAAACCTCGCCAAAGTAGGAAGCCCTGCAAAAATATATTATAGTTACTAGTCTGTGGTGCATCTCTGGTCGATTTTACATAACCTTAATGTCAGATAAATGGTAGCTCCCCGGGTGTGGATCGCAAATGATCCATCCCCAACACACTGATGGCGGATAGGATTCACCTCTCTCTCTAACTCCACAAGTGACTGGGTGTGGTCTTAGAACCCACCACGCCCTCACGGGAAGGCCGCTATAGTTGGATAGCTGCATCTTTGTTCCACCTTAAACATATATGTGCTTTTCAATGCTTATGAATTGTGACTTGTCCTTGTGCTGTTATATGTGGGCATGACGGGATGGTGACAGGATCATTATATGATTCTGGAGCTTTCACCTCATGATATTTGAGCACGTGGTCTACTGAGGGGGATGTTCTGTAGGGTGACCTCATGGTCACCGAACATTCTCGCCCATCAGACTAATATGTTAAAAACAGTTAGCTTACATTGCCATCTGTGGATAAACCTAGATCTGGACCAAAGAACTAAACGATAGGGTAGAAACTAGCAGAAGGACCACATAAATAAAGCAGCACCTACTAACACAGAATCTTGGAACTTACATAAGATGACGGTGTTGAATTCTGTGGAAATCATCCACCCCTCTTCATGTAAAATAGTGTGCATCACATTAAACATATGATTTCACTAGGTTGACTCTTTTACATAATATTGTTTTAACAAGAGAGTGGCCCTATTTGCCATCTAACTTCCTCCGCTTCGGAGCTGTAGGCATTTTCCTGTAACGGAGGCCCATGCGAGGCACATTCCTCTCGCAACAAAATAATGTTTACAGAGGTTAATTCGGTTTATATTAAACTTGCTAAGTAGCCATGCTAGGACTATCCTTTGTGGCGATGCCTCATGGACCTTACTCTGTGAGGTACCTCTTGTGAGGACCACAATGATGAGTCGTCAACTTGACCCGATGTACTAGACTTCTCTCAGGTAGCAGCAAATGAGTATGATTGTTTGACTGCTACATATATTAATTATTGTATGTATTTAATTACATCCTGGCCCTAAAATGGAGCTGTGGGACTGTCACACTGGTGACACCAACAGCGAGGGTGAGACCGTGAGGTTCAACTTTCGCGGCGATGGTCGCATGGCCCACTGGAACATGAATGTTCCACTGGCTCTAGAAGTCAGTCTTTGTACAATCCGCAATGCACAGCACCGGATCCACAACCCTGAGATCTGCAGCTAAACAGCAGCCCCATTCCAATGCGCTGCACAATGGCGATACCACGAAACGGGAGAATCCGACGGATCGACGCACATTCCCAGAGGCTACAGCATCAACCATGGACTGCGTCAGTTGTTCACTGACGTGGTCAGTCGTGGAAACGAGACCATGGTAAAGATTGTTGTGTTGAATGATATGGTACTATCAGGTTTCGTGGTAATTGATTAATTATTGGCTGATGTTCAAAGGCTAGACTGTCATTTGTTAGTGGCATAGGAGTCCCTCGCTGCTGGTGTGTGGATAGCTGTTTGGGAATCGGCTGAAGCGATGGTCACCGTTATGCTACTGACTGACTTTACACGAACTTACACGAATCCTCTACTGACAGCAGGCGTCACCAAGCCTCTAACGTCAGGAATGGGCTGCATATATTTATGGTTCATTTTAATGTTATTAAGTTGTTATTAACAATTATACATTGGCTATGTTATAATGATTCTGGAGTATAAATATTACAGATGGGTTCACAGTCGTAGTTATAGCGCAATGGATGACTTTCCCATAGCTTGTCTGGTCTAGCTTTGAAAGAATTCACTGAGGGGGCGCTGATAACGGATTCGGGTAGTTTATTCCATTGATCAGTACAGCGCAACGGGAAAGAAAACTTTCGTATATTGAGTCTTGGTCTTATTTTCTTAATTTTTAGGCTGTGGCCTCGAGTTATGCTATTTGTGTCTTGTCGCTCAATAAGGTCTGCAGTAACTTGGTCATATTTATTGCCAAGAATTTTATATAACTCGATCATGTCGCCACGCAATCTTCTAAATACTAATGTTGGTAACTTTAACTTTTGGAGGCGTACATGATATGGTAGATTACGCATACCAGGAACAAGTTTGGTTGCCCGTCTTTGGACATTTTCGATTGCATTTATGTGCTTTTTCAGATATGGAGCCCAAACCACATTAGCGTATTCAATATGTGGCCTAACAAGAGATTTGTAGAGATGTTTAACGTTTTCTTTATCTAGATAGTCAAATGTTCTCCTAATCAGTCTCATTATTTGGTTAGATTTGCTTATTTTTCCATTTATATGTTCATCGAAGCATAGTTTATCGTCTATTATGACACCTATATCTTTTTCACTAGATGAATGGGCTAGAGTATGGTTATCAAATTCCATTGTATAAGTGTGTAGAGATGGGTTTTTTTGTTGATATTCGCATACTTTTGCATTTATCTGGGTGGAACCTCAATAATGAATTATCAGTCCATGAACACATAGAGTTAATATCATTTTGCAGGGTGTCGCAATCTTTTGGGTTAAAGATTGATCGAAAGAGTTTAGTGTCATCTGCAAATAAAAAGATCTCAGACCCACTACTGATTACATCGGGAAGATCATTAATGTAAATTATAAACAGTAATGGCCCTAAAACTGAGCCCTGTGGTATACTGCTTGTTACGTCTGTTGGTTTAGATATGATTCCATTTATAACTACTTGTTGCTGCCTTCCGGTTAGGAAGGATTGGATCCAGTTTAACAAATTACCTTCTATGCCATATGCAGTTAGTTTTTTAATTAGACGTTTATGTGGAACCGTATCAAATGCTTTCATGAAGTCACAGTAAATCACATCAATCATACCCCCCTTGTCCAGAGTCAGTAGCCATTTTTCAAGAACAGTCAAAAGTTGGAGAATTGTTGATCGGCCGCTTATAAAACCATACTGTTTTTCTGATAGCATATTATTAATCCTAAGATGTTCCATAATCGTGTCTTTAATAACAGATTCCATTATTTTACAAACAACAGATGTTAAGCTAATTGGACGGTAATTGTCTGGTTTGGTTTTAACTCCTTTTTTGAAAATTGGTGTGATGTTTGCATTTAACCAGCATTGTGGTAATGTTCCCAGGCTTAGTGATTTATTAAAAAGAATTGATAGTGGCAGGCTTAGTTCGTAGCTTAGTTCATAAAGGAATCTTGGATGGAGTTTATCAGGCCCGGGTGACTTAGAAGTGTTGAGATTCACAAGTTTTTTTCTTACAATTTCAGGTGTGATCTTTAATGTACCCATTGGCACGTGGGCTCTACAAGGAATAGTTGGGGAATCATCATCAGGTTCTGTTGTGAATACTGATCTGAAGTAGCTGGCTAGGGTCTGCCTTCTCTTTATCATTTTTTGTAAATGACACTTCCATATCATGCTCAGTGGCACTAGGTATTTGCAGATCTGGAATACCTGATCTGACTTTAGTCTTGGATTGCACATAATTCCCAAACTTTTTGGGGTTATTTTTGGCTGATATAGAAATATTTTTCTCATATTGTTTCTGTGCTTTTCTTGTTTCTCTTCGAACCTGGTTTCTTGTTTTACAATATTCATCATATATATTACGGTTACCGCCTGTATCAATATATTTTTTCCATAGTCACTTCTTCCTGGTTATTTTGGTTCTTGTAGTTTGGTCAAGAGGATATTTGTGCCTTTTGTTTTTTATTGTTCTTTTAGGAATAAATTTATTTTCAGCTTCTTGACACATTCCAAATATGGTCTGCCACATATCATTAATATCGTTTATTTCTTTTAGTCGTGTGTTCCAGTCTATATTTAAGAAATTAATTATAGCTTTATAATCTGCTTTATCATAACAGACCCTTGTTTTACTTGTAGTAGTAAATTCGCCATTTAAGCGAATCTCCATCTGTATAGTGGAATGGTCACTTTTTCCAAGTGGCGCATTTGTATGAATATTATCCACCAGGTCAGGGTAATTAGTAAATACTAAATCCAATATTGTTGGCTTGTCGGACCCACGCCCTCTAGTAGGCATTGAAATTAGCTGTTGTAAGAAGCAGTCTAGTCTAGGCTAGAGCTAGAGGTGTTGTATGTGTTTGTAAACCAATTAATATGTGGCATATTAAAGTCTCCTAGGATAAGCGAGTGCAGGTTAGTGGTGTGTATTTCCTTTAAAATATGACAGAGTTCATTATTGTTTTGGTTATTAGAGTTTGGGCTTCTATAAAACACTCCCAAACGCAGTGTTTCATGTTTACATCGTATGTCGCAGAGGATGTATTCTTCGAACATACTTTGGTTAATGCTTAGTAGTTTATAAGATAAAGTGTTTTTATGTATAGTAAGATACCTCTTCCTATTGTAGTAGTAATATTTTTATCTTCAATGCTGTAGCCATCTAGATTGTAGTCTGCTATACTAGGTTGAGTTCTATAGTTTTTTGGCTTGTCTTCAACTATAGCTATGATATCTGGTGGGTCATCTTGTATTATGTGCAGAAGTTCGGTTTTCTTCTCACGTGTAAAGACGTCAGCATTTGTATAGAGGATCGTAATCTCATTAATTGATTTTGTACATTTCGTATTTACATTATTTGGTTTATTTCCTCTAATTTTGGAGCCGACCAGAGATTGTGTCAGACTTTGGCCATGTTTATTATTTACACATTCGTCTGAAAGTAAAGTGAAACAGTTTCTAGTGGATATAGGGAAACAACGTTCCTTAAGGACACAATCATCGGGTACATTACCAGTATTTAAAACATTCCATTTAAGTAGAGAATCTACATTCGCACAATGTGACTTATCAAAGCAAAAGTTAGAACAATCGAGATGTTCTGATGTATGTACAGTGTCATGTAAATTACTATGTATGCCATTAAATCTATTTACAGTTGCTGGGTCATTAGTTACTGTACAGTTTGAAAATTGTGATAGTACTGATTTGGTCTGTACTGTGATTGGTGGTAGGTGGGGGCCCGATTTGCCCAGGAGCTTTTTGCGTTGTAGTTCTGGTGACTCCTCCCATGCATCCTCCCATTGTGAAAATATGGATTCATGAAATGATTGTCTACATTCTGTAAGTGTCATGTACGCAGTTTGTGACATTATAAGAATCAAGCTTAAATAGTTTGTAATGTTTTCTAACAAAACACGCGTTCCATTGACATTTGCATGAATGCGGTCATGGAATAGCTCTGTGTAAACTGTTCCACTAGGGTCATTGAAGAGCTGGGAATTGTCTATGAATATTGCATTTTGTGTTTCTAACAGTTTAAGCAGCATGCTGTTAAATTCCAATGTTAGACTATTTTCATGTGCATTCAGAGGTCTAGGTAGTAGTGAGGATACACATATTTGTATGTGCGGTGAGATAGCATGGATCCTATGCAGCAGCACTGTGTAGTCTTTTACCATTTCATGTGGATTACTCTTCACAATGTCATTACTTCCGACATGGATAACAATTGCATCGTGACTGCTTGCAGAAAGATAACTGTCTATGTGGTCGTGTATGTCGATAATATGAGAACCTCTTAGAGTTTTAATGTTGATGTTCATGGTGTCATTGGACATATAGCGTCCACTAAACTTCTTCAACGTTGAGCTCCCTATAATTAGGACGCATTTCATCTGGTCCTTTATTGGAGTAACATCGGAATGATACTGTGCTGTAGCAGTCCCATTCTGGTAAGATATCACCTGTTGCCTTTGTGATGTTCCTATTCTGGTTGTTATATTTCTGCTTATTTTGGACATTTTCTGGACGGTGATAGGCTTGTGAGTTCATACTATCACCATTGTATTTCTGTCTCATTTGAGAATGTCCTGTGGTTGGTTGATAGGTTTGGTGGTTTGTATTTATATTCAGATTTGTCTGCCTACCAGTGGATTGAAATTCCCTTGATGTTTGATAGGATTGTGAAGTTGCTGCACTGCTGGGTATTGAATTTAACTGTCGCATTTACCTGGTTAGAACTGGTATCGGTCTGTATGTTGGTGGAGAAACATCTTTGATAACTGGAGTTATGAATGTATTATTATGCTCTACACCATGGTGAGGGGTGGATTGAAGATTCTTTACTTGATAACTCAGCGATTCCAGACTCTTTTGGATTTCTTTTATTTGTCCAGCAAGATCAACTATAGTAGGATTAGATGTAGGTACTGTTGTGCTCGGTGAGGATCTTTTAGCATTTGCTAGTTTTACATCATTGGTTGATGTAGTAGTTAGAGTTT
Organism: Chaetoderma sp. LZ-2023a; assembly: GCA_034401795.1. Lineage (NCBI taxonomy): Eukaryota > Metazoa > Mollusca > Caudofoveata > Chaetodermatida > Chaetodermatidae > Chaetoderma > Chaetoderma sp. LZ-2023a. The sequence goes on along the minus strand of CM067371.1, from coordinate 126,479,919 downwards.
GTTGCATTTCCATGTTTGTTAGGCTTACATCATTAGTATGTGTTACCGTTTGTTGGATTTGTGCAGTTGGTAGGTCTGCAACTTTAGGGGATGTCTCCATTAGAGGTTGCTGGGACGGTGAATCAGGTCCAACAGCTACTGTGTTATTTTCTTGGGACGTACTTATATGAGCTGGCCCATGTTGGCATGTACTGTTGGGTGCTGGTTCAACATGGCAGCCTTCTGGTGTTTTACGCCATTCGATGTATTCTGCAATATGGTCTGAGATAGTCGTACAGGTGCTACAGATGTATCTGCGCCGGGATGCAGTAAGGGTGGACAACATATAAGTTGGCAGATTAGTACAATGGTAGTGTTACCAGTTCTTACAATTAAAACACATTATCATATACCTATTATTTGGTTTATGGCAGGGGCATAAAATCTGTAGAGTATGGGTATTTTCATTTTCTTCTTGGTTACCAGGATCAGTCATATCTGGTAGTATGTTTGTGATAGGAGGCTCAACAACACATGTTTGTTGTGTGTGAGAGCCAGTCAGAGAAGTATTTGTTGACAAGCTTGATGTCATAATGTCTGGTGTAGAAAAATGCTCATTTGGGGTTGTATACACACCCATGGGAGACTTTGACACACTAACTGGCGGAGTTGGCTGAACAACTGCTTCAGTGGCGGAGATGTTATTTGATGGGTTTAATTGTTTGGGCTTCTGGCCTGCCATGCTAGTAATTACTTTGGCTTGATTTGAGGATTGTGTTGATAGATATTTCCTATATACTTCCTCTTCTCGTATTCTGTCGCACTCTTTGCATAGCCAATAGTCTGATGATCTAAATTCTGTAGGCTTTGCAGGGTCCTTACAGTCCTGGCATACCATGTTGCTTACTTGTACCAAATATTGTATGTGGTTGGTATGGCAGTTTAATAAGGTGTATAGTATATTACTCGATTTTTTTCTAATATTGTGCTTAGACAAACATCACAAACAGGATAGAAACACAAACCTAATTGTTTGTATAGTGTATGTAGAGTTATTTCTCTGTCCCACGGCAACTCGGGAAAAGATTAGACAGGGGACAGCCGTAGGAGATACAGACATGAAACAGAACAATTTCAAGAATGTTAGTAAGTAATCAAGATTGGTTTGGGGAGCACAGGTGCAAGTTATATGCCTAGTAGTGAAGTGTGGCTTGTGATGATGTACGTTTTGATGTGGGTAATTTTTCACACATTTAAAAATAATTTATTATGAAACAGTTTCTAGTGGATATAGGGAAACAACGTTCCTTAAGGACACAATCATCGGGTACATTACCAGTATTTAAAACATTCCATTTAAATAGAGAATCTACATTCGCACAATGTGACTCATCAAAGCAAAAGTTAGAACAATTGAGATGTTCTGATGTATGTACAGTGCCACAATTAGAGGAAATAAACCAAATAATGTAAATACGAAATGTACAAACTCAAATAATGAGATTACAAATGCTGACGTCTTTACACGTGAGAAGAAAACCGAACTTCTGCACATAATACAAGATGACCCACCAGATATCATAGCTATAGTTGAAGCCAAGCCAAAAAACTATAGAACTCAACCTAGTATAGCAGACTACAATCTAGATGGCTACAGCATTGAAGATAAAAATATTACTACTACAATAGGAAGAGGTATCTTACTATACATAAAAAACACTTTACCTTATAAACTACTAAGCATTAACCAAAGTATGTTCGAAGAATACATCCTCTGCGACATACGATGTAAACATGAAACACTGCGTTTGGGAGTGTTTTATAGAAGCCCAAACTCTAATAACCAAAACAATAATGAACTCTGTCATATTTTAAAGGAAATACTCACCACTAACCTGCACTCGCTTATCCTAGGAGACTTTAATATGCCACATATTAATTGGTTTACAAACACATACAACACCTCTAGCTCTAGCCTAGACTTTACGTTTAAGTTTATTGAATCTGTAAGAGACTGCTTCTCACAACAGCTAATTTCAATGCCTACTAGTTAATCTAGCAGCTGCTAGCACCTACGTCAACTTTTCAGCTGCTAGATTAACTAATAGCTGGTGTGCTGCTATGTGATTTGTAGGTTGTAATTGTAATGTTTGTCGAAAAGTAGCGTTGTTGATAATACCATGTATCCGAAATACGGGAATTACAGAACAGAGGAGAAGAAAAAAATTCATGAAAACCCAGTTTTCGTTAGTGTTTTTACATTTGTCGCACTCTGTACGCAAGGCAGTGCACTGTGCACGTATTAAATTTCCTATCTAGTTCCTCAAGTAACTACCGAAGATAGATAACAAGCAGCGTAAGCGGAGACACGCATCTCCAGTGTCTCAAGTTGTCCCACACAGTATGGACAAAGAAAGTGAAAATGATGATCCTACAGCTGCCGAGTGTTGTAAACATAGCGACAGAAAGAAGAAGCCTACGGGAGCAGAGAAAGTTAAAGGTATGGCCGCATTGGATATATCCTTATTTTTACCCAACCTTGCGAAAACGAGTAATGCTGGATAGGCTTGCACGATTTTTGCTTTGAAACAGCGTGAATCGATTTGGTAAAAAAACCCAGCGAAATACACAGGTATTATTGATTAAATAAAGGCATATGCCATTAGAAATACACTTTCATATCTGCGTTGTTGTAGTGGATAAAATTATGACATTTGAGTTGTAATTTTAATGTTTACTTGATGCAGAGTTTGTGGTGATATGAACTAATGAAGTATACAAACTTCTGCATGGTGTATAGGATGAAGAAGTAGGATCTATTCTTAAGCTGAGAGAAAAGGTAGCCGATAGAGAAGAGGCCAGGGGACATGATAAGACAATTTTCCAAGGCCAAACTGGAAGTCTGCAGAAACTGTTTTTCAGTCTGTGCCCCAAAAGTCTGGAATAAATTACCACAATATGTTGTAGATGCTCCATTGGTAAATACCTTTAAGGCCCATCTAGATAAATACTGGAAAGATCAGCCATTAGCATATGACCATACTGCGCCGATAGAAACCAGATCTTGAGGAAGTGCACAGTACCTTTTCTTTCTGTATCTGTACTGATACTAGGCAAAATCCTAGGTGCGGGCCTCGTAAACATGGCTGGGTTTCACAGTCCACACGATTAAAAATTAAGAATTGTTCAATTGAAGGTTTCTGTACACTATTTACATCATCGCGTTCGGTTTAGAAGGTCGTCTCCCGGATGCAGGTCCTGAATTGTTCTACATCCGTGGCGGCGATTCTGTCTGCAGCCAGGTTGTTCCATATTGGCACAGTTCTGGGTAGGAACGAGCTGTGGTACTGGCTGATTGTTGTTTGGTATGGCTGTAACTTCAGTGGGTGGCTGCGCCTGGTGGTGTTTATGTTGGCCCACTGGGGATGGTATTCTGATCGTATGGCTACTTGCCCTTGCAGAATTTTGTACATGAAGATGGCATTGGCTTTCATGCGCCGCTGTTCAAGGGTTTCCCATCCTAGGCAATTTGTCATTGCTGTGACACTCTCTCTTGGGTAGAGGTAGACTGGTCGACTTAGAACAAATCTTGCTGCCTTCCGTTGTACCGCTTCGAGTTGGTTTACCAGATCACATGTTGGTGGGTCCCAGACTGTGGAAGGATACTCGATTTTGGGTCGGACAAGTGATTGGTATGCATGCTCTTTCACGGATGTTGGGCATGATTTTAGATTTCTTGTCAGAAAGCCGAGTACTCAATGGGCTGATGATGTTGATTTGGATATCTGGTTGTGCCATTTCAAGTTATGCGTTAGCTGGATGCCAAGGTATGGTGCTGCCTTGCATTCCTCCAACAGATCCCCGTTCATGGTGTAGTGTGTGCTGTGGCACGTTCTTCGTTGGGTGAGTTTGAGGATGTTGCACTTCGAGACATTAAATTTCATCTGCCATCTTTCCGTCCAGGCCATGAGGGTGTCTAAGTCTGCTTGGAGAGCTTGTTGATCCTCAGGTGTGTCTATGGTATGATAAAGGAGGCAGTCGTCAGCAAATAGTCGAATGATGGAGTCGAGGTCATTTGCTATGTCATTGATATAGACGAGAAAGAGGATTGGGCCTAAAACTGATCCTTGTGGTACTCCTGACAAGACATTGGTTGACTCCGAGCAGGCACCTTCTATGACGACATTTTGTGTTCTTCCACTGAGAAATGATGTTATCCATCCCAGAATGTTGCCTTGTATTCCGTAGTGGTGTAGTTTGAGTAATAGACGTTGATGCGGTACCTTATCAAAAGCTTTTGCGAAATCCAGTACGGCTATGTCTACCTGTCTGCATTGGTCCAAGGCTAGGGCGAGATCATGAGTTGTCAGAATAAGTTGGGTTTCACAGGATCTGTTACGTCGGAAGCCATGTTGGTTTGGGTAGAGTATATTGTTCTTGTCCATATGTTGCATATATATGTTTCTTTATTTTAAAAGCACAAAGTCTCAACATAGAGACATAGCTACAACAGTACAGTTACAAAACAATGCTGATAAAAACAGATACTATAGATACTATAATATAATTAAAATAATGTGAAATATTTACATGACTAAATACTATAGGCCCTATATATACTTATACACATTTACATATATTTATACACACTTATGTATACCTATACATATTTATGCATATTTATACATACATATGTACATTTACACACACTTATGTATACCTATATATACTTGCATACACCTGTATATATATTAACAATGTTTTATGAGTTACGGTAGGTATGTTTACCATGTGTGCACGAAGGCAAGCAAGAATTATGGCAGCTTGGGTCATATAGTAGGAGTTAGAATGCGCTGACAAGTAGAGAGGCATATATTGATATATGATGAGACAAGATATGTATATTTATTTATACACATTCATATATATTTGCACACACTTATGTATATTTACACATATCTACGTATATTTATGCATCAGTACCATGATGAAGAAGATCTGACCGTTTAGGCATAAGCCTGCGGTCAGAAACAACATAAGTAAGATCGATTCGGTAAAGATGTCGGCGACAGAATACAGCAGCGTTCAATGGACGAATGGTAGTTTACTATAGTTGGCTATCAGACGGTCAAACCAACGATTACCTAGTCCAGAAATATTGCTGGCAAATACTCAACTATTGGCTACTAGCATGACTAGTCTACATTTAGCTGATCGAACCTGTGCCAGTATTTATGTGAGTAATTATTGTATGAGCATGCACAGTCTATAGTTGCTTTCAGAATGTAAGATTTGTATGTAAGAAAAATCAACAGAATGCAGAGTTCTAAATACAACAATCTGAAATGTTGTTGCTTTATTTTCTTCAGACTTGACAATCCAATCCAAAAAGAAAATTGTATCTTCCCAAACCATTGGGTGGAATTAAATCAAATTTGGTATGTGGGTTACCCATATTATTCCGCTTTGCAAGACGATATCTAAATTTGGCTCCACCCCCAGGAGGGGGGGTTGGAAATGGCAAGGGTCAAAAGGTCAAATCAGTTGTAGCGCAACTCCTCTGAAATCATTATACGGAACTCAACCAAATTTGATATCTGAGTTCCCCATATGATTGCGGAGAGCAAGAGGCCATTTAGATTTGGCTCCGCCCCCAGTGGGCGGGTGAGGGGGTCATAACGTCAAATTTTAACTTGCAGAAATTGATTGTAATGCATCTCATCCGAAACCGTTGGACAGAATTGGACACAAATTTGCTCTGTGGGTTACCCATATCAATGTGGAGTATATGAGCACATTTACATTTGGCCCCACCCCTAGGGGTGGGTGGGGGTGGATTGTAATGCAACTCCTTTGACACTGTTGGACAGAATTCAACCAAATGTGGTCTGCCAGTTACCCATATCAATGTGGAGTTGATGAGCCCATTTACATTTGTCCCCAACCCCAGGGGGTGGGGGATGGGGTCAAAAGCTCATGAAATTGATTGTGATACAACTCTGATATCGTTAGACGGAACGTAACCAAATTTAAAATCCGAGTTACCCATATGATTGTGGAGTGCAAGACGCCATTTAGATTTGGCTCCGTCCCCAGGGGGTGGGAGAGGGGTCAAAAAGTCAAATTTTAACCTGTGGAAATTGATTTAACGGATCTCCTCCGAAACCATTGGACAGAATTCAACCAAATTTGCTATGTGAGTTACCCATATCAATGTGGATTGGATGAGCACATTTACATTTGGCTCCGCCCCAGGGATGGGATGGGGTCAAAAGGTCATGAAATTGATGGTAATGCAACTCCTCTGACACTGTTGGATGGAATTCAACAGTGTTACCCATATGATTGCGGAATGCACAAGGATGTTTACATTTGGCTCCGTCCCCATAGGTGGGGTGTGTCAAAAGTTCAAAGCGGTGAATGTGAGGATTTGCGATGACACATCATCGACCAATCAATCTAGTTAATTGAAATTACTAACACTAGGGCTGGGCGGTATACCAGTTTCACACCGTGTCACAGTTTTTTACGTCGACGGTTTAAAAACCATTACAAAAATTTCAAAACCGAAAAACCGTCTGTAAAATCGTCAGAGTACGAAATCTGGTGACTGTGTCAAAATCCTCTGTATTTAAATTTATTACTATATAAAGGGTTAACATTCGCTAATAATGCCAATACTATAAAGGCATTCAAAACTATTACCCATGGGAAAGCAAGGGTGGCAATGAAATCACAGCGCATAAGCCGAGAATGACACTCACTGTTTGTTGACGTGACGTAAGCTGTGAAAGTTCAGGGTAAGATTTCAATACTTAAAAAATGTAAATACCTCCTTTTTAACAAGTAATCAATTTGTCAAATCTGGTTTTTATTATATTTAATTATTATTCCAAATGCCCTGTGATCAAATAATAAAACAATCACGTTTCAAAAACAACCACGCCACACCCTGAACGGTACAATCCAAACGCGTGACCTCTATGCTCTTTATACTGCATGCCGAATTATAAGGTACATGAAAGCGTCGGCTAAACTTTGATCTCAAATGCCAGTTGTAGCTTCTCTTTCCCTCCCCTACCCCACCTTAACACCATGCTCTAAACTAGAATAAAGCACATAATATTTAAGGCATTTAATTATTCGTGAAAAGAGTCTCCAAAATAAGTGAAAAATCGTAATTATATATTTAAAGTAGTTAGCCTATAAATGTTTATTGATCGAATGTGTTGATTTTTAGTATTCCGTTACGGCAATTTTTCATAATATAAGTTCATTCTAGTGAGAGTAAATCATGGAACTCGTCCCTAAACCTAAAGGGATAGCTCCAATCTGGGTACACTTTGGCTTTCAAACGGATAAAAGTGGTAGGCCGCGAGATGAAAATAAACCAGTGTGTAGAATATGTTATGATACAGTAAGTGCAGCTGGTGGAAACATGTCATGTTAAGAAACACCACCCTAAGCAGTTCGTGGATATAAGACCATCATCAAAGCATAAGCGAGATGATGCCAATGACTCGGAAACCTCTCATAAACAGCCTAAGATAATGGCAACATTACAGAAGTGTAAGGCCTATGAGAAAACTAGCTCCAGTACTCGCCAGCTGACGAGATCCGTTGCTCGCTATCTAACGGGTGGCATGGTGCCTATCTATACAGTAGAGAACCAATATTTCGTTGGAATGTTAGGCGAGTTTGATTCTAGGTGTAAATTACCCAGGCGGAAATATTTCAGTGAAACAACTATACCTGGATTATATAATGACGTTCGTGATTGGGTGCTGAGTGATTTGAAAGCAATAGAGTATTATTTATGCACAACTGATATGTGGTCATCACAAGGCATGGTGCCCTATCTCGGTCTAACGATTCACTACATAGACAGAGACTGGAATATGCAATCTCACGCGTTAGAGACACTCTACTTTCCTGAGAATCATACAGCTGACAATATCGCTGAAGCATTACAAGAATCGCTTAGTATCTGGGGATTAGATCCTAAGAACTTGGTATGCATGACAACTGATAATGGAGTAAACATCAAAAAGGCATTGCGGGACCTTAAATGGCCAAATTTGTCATGCTTCGGTCACAATTTGCATTTAGCCGTCAATGACTCACTCGGCGATCAACTCGTGACTCGCGTGCTCGGGCACTGCAGATCCATTGTGTCATTGTTTACAACGAGTTGGAAGAAGAGACGTGATCTGAGGGAGGCACAGGTTGCGCTTGGATTACCACAACATCCACTGATCACGGTAAGTGTTTGCCAATTTGTGGAATATATTGGTTTAATAAATGATTTTGAAAGCTAGTATACAGGTATGCTTTTGATTTATTTGAAAGTAATTTGACTGAGAGTTATTGCTACAAAAGTGTCTTTTTTGTAAATTTTCAAACTAAATCTCTTGTTCACTGCATTTCTATTGCATGTAATATTTATTTAAAGGGAAGACCAGTTTTGAAAATGTTACCACTGGAATGACTGGCTCAATGAATACAGCCAGCCAATCCAGTGATAGATTTTCAAAAATTGTTTTATATTCAGCGCCAACATATTTTTTCTGTCAGAGGGTTAATCAAACTTGTGTGTGTTTTCACTGTAAAAACTAAATAACTTGTTCACTGGATTTGTCCTAATACTAAAAGTGATGACTATTTTTTGAAAATGATACCACTGGAATGACTGACTTGTTTGTCCGATCCAGTTAAATATTTTCAAAAAACAGTTTTCACTTTGCTTCAAATATCATCAAAAAGTTTTTATTTTAATGACCAACCAGACAGTGCAGACTGTTGGTTTGAAAACTTGTATGTCTTATTCACAGGATTGCGTACACGGTGGGGTGCCAAATTTGACATGATCAAGTGCCTCCTGGAACAAGAGGCTTGTCTCAGACATGTGCTGAGCTCTGACCTTAAAACAACTCGTCTGTCCCTTTCTTGGAGAGATATGCAGGCAAGTCACATTTCCTTCTATTTAGTGTGTTCACATAGTATGTACTATTTGACTGTCTGGAAAGTTGAAAGAGCTGCTGACTATTTTGGTTACTAGTTTATTTGTAAGTCCATGCTAAAGACGGCAGCAATTTCTTTCAGTTATAGTTTTATCAAACTACATATGAACAACATTCATCTGCAGACTTCAGAGTAGTAACATGGTTGGCTAAACTGGTCATTGAATAGGTAATCTCCTTTGAACTAAGACAACATGTGAGACTATCTGGAGCATACATCAGGTATTTGTTTACTCATTGTATTTACTAGAATGATTATAGGGTGAGAGCTGGGTTAGCCATTAACCCTTTCAACAATTCATTCCGCATATCTCAATTTCAAGACAATAATACAGGAAAGCTGTTGAATATTTTGAAATTAATTTCACTGGAAGCCATTGCAAATGGCTTCAGCATTGGTCTAGAGAAATGCCCATTTGCAGGCCAAGAGAAGACTATTTTTGAAAATTTACCACTGGAACGACTGGATCAGTAGCTGAGCAATCCATTCCAGTGGTTAATGTTCTAAAATAGCTTTTTCGTAAACAGCAAGTGGACTTTCACTAAAAACCCTTTTAGATATGTGTATATGCGAATTGTACAATGTAATTCTTATTTAATTCACAGGTGCTAGAAGCTGTCATAGCTGCCCTCGATACTCACTGACATACTCTCACTTGTAAAGTCTCATCTGGCGGATCTCATCAACGATAAATGTATACCTGTAGTCAGTGATAACGAGTGTACTAAAAATGATGTGGTTACTGTTACACCAAAGAAGAAATCGCTTGTTAGTTTGTTTTCCAAATGCCAAAAGAAGACTAATTCAATAGGAAATTCGTTACCCATCGTCGACTCAGAGATAAATTCATACGTATTAACAGGGAATATTGACCAGGAGGCCAACACGCTCCATTGGTGGAAGATGTTTGGTAATAGTTATCCAAACCTATCAGTGATAGCAAGGAAGTATCTATGTGTACCGGCAACCAGTTGCCCGTCAGAAAGATTGTTCAGCAAGTCTGGACAAATTGTTTCTGCTAAAAGGTCATGTCTAAAGCCAGAGAAAGTTAATCAACTGAGTTTCCTAGCAGCAAATTTAGACAAATATGATGCTAAATAATTTTTATTTATATATAGTGCTATATTTTCTCTTGTTCTGCAAATGGACATTTCTCCAGACTTCTGCAAAAGGCTGGTTTTGGCTAGCATGAGTGTATATAGATATATAGTGCTGAATTGTATGTGAGGGTGGGGATCACTTTTACCCTATGTCGAATTGTTTCATAGAAAATGTCAATTTCCAGAACAAGAGATGGCTCTGTTTTGAAATTTTACCACTGGATCGACTTGTTCTGTTATTGAGCCAGTCATTCCAGTGGTAAATTTTTAAAACATAATTTTCTCTTGTTCTGCAAATGGACATTTCTCCAGACTTCTGCAAAAGCTGGTTTTTGCTAGCTGGTGTCGATATAGATATAGTGCTGAATGTATAATGTGCTGGGAAAGGAATGTACTCACATAATTGTTTTTCATATTTTAATATCTAAAAATAAAGTTTTTATAGTTTGATGACATCATTTTTGTGTCTTGTTTGAGCAACTATCCCAATGTGGATTTGAATATTTTGCGATCAATTTGAAATGGACTATAGGAAAATTTGATATATGATCTTTTCTGCAGAATCACCGCGTAAACTCTGTTGTTATTACACCACAAAAACATCCATTACCGTTCAATCATTACTTGCTAAATCAATTATCTGCATTTAGCTACCAAAATAAGATTTTTATGCTTGCATACACTCCTCCCCATGCCTATTCCTATAAATATGGACCCTCAACCAGGCTACTGGTTAGGTCCATTTCCAGTATATTAACTGATATAGACGGGCACCAGTCTGTACTCAGTCCATAGTGACGCCTGTCACTAAGCGCGCTTGCGCATGCGCACTGGATCCCAAATAGGAAACGAATTCACTTTTCAATTATTCTACAAGCAGAACAACTGCACAAATATTATCAGAAAGTTTTTATAGCCTTGCGCTGGGTCAGCTTACTATTGAAGGACTTCCTCACACTAAGATATGCCTACTATGAAGTCTATCCTCCCAAAATTATGTTTTTGGAAGTATTTTGTGGTTATATTGAACTTTATAACTATGTATATAAATGTTACCGGTTTTCGTGGGTTTCGTTTTCGTGGTAACAACTTTAATATGCCTAAGTCATCATCATATAAAAACCCTATTACTCCAGTGAGCCCTTAATCACTTTCAGTTAAAAGAAAAAATAGTGCTTTACAAGGAATTACATTTATTTTTCCCTATGATAGGAAACAATCTTGAATTTGAATTTTTCCGGCCTTTGAAAGGCGTTTGCATGTTTCTGGACTCCTTTTATCGAAAATTCTAAGCTGTATGCTTCTTTCGTAATCTTTTTTCTTTTTTTAAGTATGTTTTAACGACCGATAAATCAAGTGCACGTCCTCAATCTGTGAACGAGTTCACTCTGTGGAGTATGGAGAACATTTCTGTTTTTTGACTAAATCTTTAGACGAAAGAATATCTTCTGCCATCATGGAGGCCAAGAAACAGGAAGTTTCTTCTGATTCCGACGATAGCCCGAGGGCTAGCGGGCATTCCCGCATATGGGGGAAACCGATTCCTCTAACGTCAATGCAAGTAATCAGGTCTCCTAAGCAAAGTCTAGAGCGACTAAGCTCTCGAAGGTGTGCTCGTGCAGTTCACCGGGTCAAACCCACATTAGTCTTGAGGGTGATAGGCATAACCTCAAGCAGTGGTGGCGGAGGCGGAAGCTAACGTCCAAAAGCCTTATGCTAATGCCAAAATTTTCGGTCATACCGGTCGTCAAGATTCTTCATAGGTTGCCTATAGCCATAGTCCGCAATCTAGTTTTGCTAGTTCTTCCGGTTCCGTTGGGGTGGATTCGGATCCTCAGGACTCTGGTTTACTTCCGTTTTCCGGTGCTACTTCCGTTCCGACCGTTTCCGGTATGTCTTCCGGTTTTGCAGGACATCCGGGTCTTCGAGATCCGGTTCTTACTTCCGTTCCGACCGTTTCTGGTATGACTAATAAACTCTTCCGACTACCGCTTCCAGTTGGGACGTACTTCCGGTCTAGTGAATGAATTAAGAATAAACAGCAAATAATTAGAGCAAATAAGCTCTCGAAGGTGATCTCGAGCAGGTCACCGGGTCAAACCCACGTGAGTCTTGAGGTTGTAAATAAGATGAAAAGGCATGACCTTCAAGAAGTGGTGGCGGCGGCGGAAGCCCCCATTTTAACATATATGCCAATGTCTTAGATCAGATGTAGTGGATTCAGGTCCTCAGGACAGGGGTTACTTCCATTTCCGGATCTACCTCCGTTCTTTCCGTATCCGGTCTGACTTCCGGTTTGCGTATTTCCGGTTCCTATGCTTATTCTCGTTTTTTAATGTACATCCAGGTTCAGTTTCCGGTTGTCTTCTTCCGTTTTGCGCATTTCTGTTTCCTATTTTTACACTTCCGGAATCGTACATCCGGGGATAGTGTCATTACCGGTTTTCATGGTGTTCTATGATTAACTTCCGGTTCTGTCTTCCTTTTTTGGATTTCCGGTGATAGCTCTTACTGAGATTCCAGGTTTGTCTTTCCTAGGATCATCATTTTGTCTAAGAGTTAGTCTTATTTCAGTAAGTGCTTTTAAAATCGGAATGTTTAATCGCTGAAAATATTAATTCCGAGACATTGCCAGTCTTGAAGTCTCTTGGAATTGTAGATATTCAGCATTTAGTCTTTTATCAGTGAAACATTTCAACGTAATTAAAGACTTCCCACTGGTTGCCGGATGGGTTTTTTGTTGCAGTCGATAAGTCAGTCTGTATTCTACGCATTATCGCTAGATGTCGCAATTAAAATTAATTTTTAATTTAATCCAACTTTAGATGGCCAGTTGTCTTCGGGCCGTTCAGCCTTTTTTCGCGCCCTTTTTCCCCGTATGTCGGCAGGTTGACATATTTATTTTAACCAAGGGAATTAATTTCTTGAAGAAAATTCCTGTTTCTAGCGTAATTCTTAGTCTAATTCTAACAAGTGCTGCAAGGAATAGATTCAGTAGTGGATTCATAGGGAAGAGAATGGCTCTAAGATTAATGAGTATAAGAGCAAGAAAACGCTGAGAATAGAGAAATAAGATTATGGTGAAGGAAGAAGGAATAAAAGCCGAGTTTTTTCTTCTGCGTTGTAACAGTCATGGTTTAGGTGAGTCCCTTTGCTTAGATTTTATATCGCCTCGGTTTTTCAGCGTGTTGTTTCGTGATTCATCCCGTAATGTTTAATCATAATCAAGTATTAGTGTTTTGTGTATTTAACATCCAGCTGTTCCCGGGATTCATTATCATTCTATCAATCATTCCTTTTATTAGCATATCAAACTCAATGACATCCGTCTTTACAAGATGATAATATTGGTTCTAAGTCTTTAATAATAATGAGTAAAGATAAGTATACGTCTCTTCCTTCATCCTCTGCCCCTTCTCCGTCTAGAGTTTTCTTCTAGTCATGTTCTCCTTCCTCTCTCTCTCTTTCTGTCTTCCTTCTTTTTTCCCTCCTCTGGGGTTTTCCCGTATTTCATTTTCTATCAATCCTCTCCAGGGATCTTCTGGTCCTGTTCTTTCCTCTTCATGTTCAATTCTTCTTAATTCCTCTCTTCCTCTTCTTCCTCTTTTGATCATCTTGATCCGATTGTTTCTGTCGTTCTCTCTTTTGAGCTTGAGTTTCTAATTGTTGATTAAGGTCTGGTGTTCTGATTGTTTTCTGTTTTTAGGGATTCCTCCCTTGTTCGTTCTTTCATGTCAGCTTTTTTCTCTATTCTTTCCATGTCCTCTGGTCAGGATGTTGTATCTGTTCACATTCCTTCTGATCAATCCTTTTCCTTTTCTGATTCTTTGCAGTTTTCTTCTCTTCTAGCTTCCAAGAGGCCTTGCTCTCCTCTTTCCATTTGAACTATTGATTCTATGGCCTCTGGTGACTCTACTCATCTTTTTTCTTCTCCATCTCCTAATCCTTCTTCTTATTCTTCTATTCCGTACTCGGTCAGGGCTGAGGAGATTGTGTCCAGCCAGGGTCGCTTCGGATGACTGGTCCCTGGCTCACTGGTGGATTACTTAGACTCTTTCTCTTCCTTTCAAGGACAAATTTTCTATAGACCTTCCTTCTTTTGTGTCGGCTCTTTCCTCTTCTAATTCCTCTTTCTTGTCTCCTCTGGTCCTTTCAATTGACAAGTTGGTCATTATCATGTTAGTTTTCTTTGTGAATTATGTTAATTCTAAGGAATTTATACATACATGAGAGCGTTCAGCCTAGGGTAGGTTTTCCTACCCTGTCATTATATCTTAGTAAAATGATCTCTATTCACTCAGAAACATTCAAATCTGCATTAATTTTAATTTAACAAGGGGGTATGTCATGATTAAATCTCATGATTCTTACTCCCAAGTCAAGATGGAGACCATCTCATAGATCATTTCCAGTCTAGATCAGGGTATGTGGTCATTTCCATCGACCAAAATGACGCCTTCTTTCATGTTTTCATTTACCCTTCCTTCAGAAAATTCCTGAGTTTTGCTTACTAAGATCGAGTTTGGCAGTTTCACGCCATGCCTTTTGGCCTGACCACGGCTCCTTTTCTTTTTCTCGCCTAGTCTCAGCCGTGACAGAAATTTTCACCATCGTTCTATCCATCTCCACGTTTATATAGACGATTGGTTAGTGAAGTAAGTCTTCTTCAATTCTCTCAGGAATTCTTCCAGAGGTTTGCAGTCTGGCATGCAACCTAGGGTGGATTTTAAATCTAAAGAAATCAAGCCTAGGTCCCTCTCAAATCTTCACGCATCTAGGCGTTTCTTTCGATCTGGCCCAGGGTCTAGTCTTCCCATCAGATCCAAGAATAGGGGCTTTATCAGTGACAATGGAAATCCTGTCCTCTTCTTCCATGGTCTGAGCAAGATTTCTGCTAAGAGTGATAGGTTTGATGGTCAGCGTAGAGAATGTTATTCCATGGGCGGCGCTGATGAGAAGACCCTTCCAAATGTATTTAATGTCCCTTTGGAAGCAGTCGGTTCACTCTATTTACCATCTGATTGCCATCAGAGAACACTTGATTCCTCTTCTAGATTTTTGGAAAGACCGTTTTCTGCTTCTGATGGGTGTTCCACTGGTAAAGTCCTCGCCTCAGGCGATTACCTTCACAGATGCTTCTCAGGAGGGATGGGGAGCGGTCTGGGACTCCCTGTCGGTTTCCGGTCTTTGGTCCCTGGAGGAGTCGACAGCTCATATCAACATTCTGGAATTGTGTGCTGTCAAGAAGGCTCTCCTTTCATGGTCAGATCTTGTGATAGGTCTCAAAGTCCCGATTCTGTCGGACAATTCGACAGTGGTCTCTTATATCAACAGGCAGGGGGGGGGGGGGGGTGGTGTTACAAGGTCTTCTCTCCTTTGTCTAGAAGTGTGGAACCGTCTCTTATGGTGTCGCAAGAATCAAATTCTTCTGGTGTCTACCCATGTCCCAGGCAGTCTGAATTTTCTTGCGGACTAACTGTCACGTCCCAGCAAATTCGCCCACACAGAGTGGCAGTTAATGAGGTCGGTTGTCAAAGCAATTTTCAGTCTTCTGGATCGTCCTCTGGTAGATCTGTTTGCGACATCTCTGAACGCTCAGATCTCCTCTTACATGTCTCTTTTTCCGGACAGTCAAGCCCTGGCAGTGGATGCCCTGTCTCAGTCCTGGACAGGAATGTTCGTCTATGCGTTCCCTCCAACGATTTTGATTCCGTTAGTGGCAGAGCTCTAGATAAGCAGGGTTTTTTGCGTTTTTACCCAATAAAAATTGCCAATCACCCAATTAATTTTTAACATTCTGAGTACTGAAATAGAAAATCACCCAATTAATTTCAGTTCTCTTGCTAATAATGTATAATAACCCAATTAAATTCCAAAGAAACCCAATTTACAAACTTTCTAAGAGTGAATCACCCAATTATTGAAAAGCTTATCTAGAGCTCTGGTTAGTGTTGAAGAATGTCAAAGAACAAATCTGCGAGATTGTTTTATAGCTCCTTTTTGGCCAAAGAGGATTTGGTTTGTAGACCTAGATCTCCTGGTAGACTTCCCTCATCTTCTTCCATTCTCCCAGGATCTTCTGTCTCAAGTAAGAGGTCTTTGTCTTCATCCAAACCCAGAAATCTTCAGTCTGTGTGTTTGGAGAATCTCGAAACTAAGGTCTACGAGAATAAGGTTTCTTCAAGATCTCCAGTAATTATTGATTCTTCCAGAAGAGAGTCGAACCGCAGAGTTTACAAGTGTCGACTTAAATTTTTTGGAGAATGGTATTCAGACCAAGGTCTCGTGCCCGATTCTGTTTATATTCCCCAAGTATTAGACCTTTTAACATATCTCTTAGATTCCTTACATTTATCAGCTAATTCGGTTAGGGGATGTAGATTTTCTCTGGCGTTTTCTCTTCCTTGCCTTCTGTATGCCGATGTCAAGGACACTAAGACCTTTAATAGATTTTATTAGAGGTCTAGGCAATATTCGTCCTCCAATAGCTAAGCCTTTACCTTCATGGAACTTGGCTTTGGTTCTTCCAAGTGCTGGCAGGCCGTCATTTTCCTCTATTAGTATTAACGGCCTCTGCTAGAAGGCGTTCAGAATTCATGCTTTTTCTGCTGAAAGGGAGAGATTTATAATTTCAGGAGACAGTTTAGTTTTAATCCCGGAAGGGATTTTTCATCTAAAACTCAGTCTAACCAGTTTCCTGCTAGTCCGATCATTTAAAAATCATTATCGTCTTTTTCGCCTTCCGATAAACTCTGGTGTCCTGTTAGGGCATTAAGAATGTACAAACAGCGAACTGATTTCAAAAGATTTGATCCGTCCCTTTTATGGGTTTTTTATGCAGAAGAGTTAACTAAGCCGGTCTCAAAGTTTACGATATCCTGATGGAATTGAGAGACGATTAAGCTTTGTTACGAGATTGCTTCTCCGGAACAAATTAATCTCTTCCATATTAAAGCTCATGATGTTAGAGGAATGGCTTCCTCTTTTGCACTTTTTGCCGGTTAGTAATTAGATGAAGTCATGCAGGTTGCAGGATGAAAATCTGAATCCTCTTTTACAACCTTTTATCTGAAAGATCAGATTGCAGCAGCCTCCTTCTTTCGTAATATTACGATTGTAACCAAAATAGCTGAAGACCATTTACCAAGCACATCTCGCCATTTTCATTAAGACTGGGCATCTGTAAGAAATGGTGAGAGTTTATTTTGGTTTTTATTTATCTCTAAGTTCAAGTTTTCCTTATTTGATAATCACGGTGTGATTGATTTAAATGCACTATTATGTTATGTTATTAACATTTGGATAAGATTGGTTTGAATTTTATCCTTGTTTGTTGATTCTCAAATCGCCTCCCACCTAATGTTTTAAGTGGGGCACTGACCAAATCTACGGGTTTAGCAAGTAGTGATTGAACGGTAATGGATGTTTTTGTGGTGTAATAACAACCCCCCACAGACCCCCCTTGCGGGTTGGTCTGTTGTTTTATTAACCACTATGAAAACATACTTACTGTTCAATCACTACGACCCGGCCTCAGCCACCCCACGTGGAATTGATTTGAGAATTTGCCTATCATTTTTGGCACTTAAATTCAGAAAAGTGAATCTGTTTCCAATTTGGGCTCCAATGCGCATGCGCAAGCGCGCTTAGTGACAGGCGTCACTATGGACTGAGTACAGACTTGTGCCAGTCTATATCAGTTAATATACTGGAGATGGACCTAACCAGTAGCCTGGTTGAGGGTCCATATTTATAGGAATAGGCATGGGGAGGAGTGTATGCAAGCATAAAAATCTTATTCTGGTAGCTAAATGCAGATAATTGATTTAACAAGTAAGGATTGAACGGTAAGTATGTTTTTATAGTGGTTAATAAAACAACAGACCAAGCCGCAAGGGGGGTTTGTGGGGTTTTTTATTGCAGCAAATGCGATTTTCTGGATAAAGCATTATACTTTATACTAGAATAGTGTGGGCACGCAATGTGAGGTTTTAATGGTGTTTTCTGATCCAAACATACATTTTAAAATGATCTGGAATTTGAACGCGCGTATGTACTCACTTCCGGTTTTGTTGTTATTACGACACCATTTCCGGGATATCTTACAAGTGTTTACGTGACATCGCATGTAAATACAAAATTTGTTTCTCATTTCTTGCCCATTCTAACCCCTAAAACCGATATTCAGTTAAAACCGGTTTCATAATTGATATCATCACCGGTTTTCATTTAGGCGAAACCGCCCAGCCCTAACTAACACAAGAATTAAAATAAATTATGTTCGCTAATTATTGCCTAACACTCTGCAACTAGGTATATGCTTTGTATTTCACGACAGACTTGTTGTCTACAGCGAATGAAAGAAAAATTACACCGCCTGACCTTATTATTAATAGAAATTTTTTAACACTAGAATTAACAAAAATTCTGTTTTCTGATTATTGCCTAACACTCTGCAACTAATTATATACCTTGTATTTCACAACTGACTCATGGTCTGTAACGAATGAAAGAAAAATATATAGTGATTCGAGGGATTAACTAGCTGGTTTTCTCAGTGGCAAAGGTGTTACTTTGCTATTGTTAGCCTGTTTATCGTAGTGCTTTGTGTTGTGCTTAGTACTTATAGGACACGTGCATGGCATGGCAGAATATAAACACGATGAACACAGGCGTGAATCATTTGATAATTGTACCCATGTACTGCTAAAATGCGAGCTTTCAAAATATTTTATTCTGTTCAAATTTTCCATGATTTTTTGATTTTTTAAAAATTGCATCGTAAAAAATCGTACAAGCTTAATGCTGGTTTATTTCTGTTAATTTATGCCGTGTTTTGGCGACAGACTGCGTCAGTGTTTCCAGGAACCCATGTTCGTGCCTGCTATATATATAAGTCAGAGGAAGGTAGGGGGCACCAGGCATGAACCTGGTTCATGAAATTCACAGACGCGGTCAGTCGCCAAAACGGGCACTATGCACCTTTAATTATTTTTCAAAAGATTAACCTGATGTGCACTTACGGTGGAATGACTGAGTCACAGCACTGGTAGTTTTGTATGTGTTGATTTCCAATATCCACGATGCATGTTATTTGGCGCAGGTTGGATGATCCCGTCATGGGAGCAAACAGCTGCTACAGTGCGGATAACCTTGTCATTTCCTGGCTATCCACTTGACCTGATACAGACAGCTGCTGTTGAAGTTGTTGACACTATGCTCAGTCTGAAATTCACAGGTACACAATATATATTTACATGTACAATAACTTCAAGCCGGTCACAATTGATTTCTGCAGTGACCATGAGGAATGCCCATTTGCTGGGCAAGAGAAGACTACAGTTTTTTTGAAAATCCTTCGCTGTAATGACTGGTTTGAAGACCGAGCCAGTTATTTCAGTGGTAAATTTTCAAAAACACTGATTTTTTCTCTGTAAATGGACTTTCACTAATTACAAGCTTCAATTTTCTTGACCATTAAAGGGTTAACCCTTTAATGGTCATGCCGGCCCAAAATGACCTCTGGTATGGTCTTGTGGAATGTCTATTTACAGGCTACGAGAATACAATTTTTGAAAATTGAGCACTGAAATGACTGGCTCGATAACCACAACTTTGCCGTGATCTGTCAAGAAATCCCAGAAAAATGGAAAATAAGGGGGTAAGAGTGTGCAATCTCTTGCTCTTGTTCAACAATGCCTTATTTCACAAAAACGTTACATCGTTTTTCAAAGCGTTGTGTGACTACTGCCTGCCTCATTATGAATTTTAAATGTGAAAAGGTAGTGATTCTGCACATATAAGTATCTTAAGTAACCATTAAACCAAACAGACATGTTTTATGACCAGTTGCATTGCAAGGACTTTTCTGCTTGTCATTACTTGTTGGTTCTAACCATAAATACTAATTCATATTGTGTTTCTTTTCCCTGCACAGATGGACACAGCCTATCATGTGTTTTCCCGGGTAGCGTGGACCAAAACAAAACACGGACATTTCTGAAGAATGATAACCTTGTTGTCTGCTTGCACAAGGGATTACTGATTGAGTGGGATGACATTATGATCCAGGTAAATTTCCTTTGTTCTAGCCAATAGATTAGTTAAATAGCATTTTTGTTAGCCAAATAGTAAATATTTTAGCCATGTGATGTCTTTTCTGGAATGTTACTTATGATTATGAACATGTTTGCGGTGAGTCATAATTAGTTAATACTGTCAATTTTACAGTCCAGGTACAATAAGGTCTTGATATATAAGAAATGGGTTGAATATTTTGAAACTAATTATGACTGAAAGGCAGCAACAGCTTTCAGTCATATAATTTTCAAAATATTGAACAATATAAATAGGAATTTTTGCTTTGCATTTATAATGCTGGAATTAGTCAGGATTCAGCCAATCAAGAAAATTAAATTAATTTTAATCATTGGTTTAGCCAATTCTACTTTTTATTATCTAGATTTCAGTTTTACTAAGTAGTAGTGGCGGGATTAAAATGATACCACCTCCCTCAACTGGATTTCCATTTAGACAAATGGCCATGGCCAAGAATAGAAAACTCCCGTGCGGACCCCACTCTCCGGGAGAACCTCCTCAGGATACTGGCCAGTGGCCGGCCTTTCTTATTCTGGCCGGTATCCTGAGGAGGTTTTTCTATCTGTGGGACACTTTTCTAGCTATCCTACCTATCCTATCCTACCTATCCTACCCCACCTATCTCCTACCCCACCCTGTTGCTATTCCAGCCGTCTGGTGTGTGTGTGTGTCTGTGGCGCTTTTACCCCGCATTGGGGAGTGTCACGGTGGGTCTTTATCTAACCTGGTCATATTACCCCGGCCTAGCGTCTTACCTAGTTTCGAAATTTCAGGTAAGTTCTAGCGAGGTCTTTTGAGCGGATTTGAACCCCAGTCTGCAGCCTGGGAATCCTATGCAATACTCTAGTGAGTGACCCACCGCAACACTACTAAAATCTCGCCTCTTAGTGATCTTATCTCTGAGCGGGAGTATTGCGATTACTGCGCTTATCAGTCTGATGTCACTTCGAGATAACGCAATAACAGCAATGCATAACTTATCGGCTATAACTACTAATGCATACATGGCCGAGGTAATTAAGGCGTGAGATCCTTGTTTTGCGTTTATTAGCAAACTTAAAATCACAGGTTCAAATCTCGCTATTACCATTTGTGGATAACTCGGCCATTTCTGGTCCGATTTTAAAATGGTAAACAGTTTTGAAATTCTCGCTTCATTCCGGTCCTAATCGGTGCCAAGAACGCCGAGAATGAAGTGATTTCTCGGTACAATATAAGCATACACTTTTACTGACACGTGGATCTGACGCGTGCACATACGTGCTACGCGTTAGTAGTGTCAGGGTCAAAATGATACCAACTGGATTTCCATTTAGACAAATGAGTCCCACCACCCTTTCAATCCCTGGAGGGGGACTGAATGCCCATATAGAGACAAGCCTCCACAGTGATATACACCACGGATCGCCATCAACCACAGGGCCGGCCTCTCTATTCTGTGTAGGCTCGGACAAACACGTAGTCTCTGCCAGAGTCGCATCGGCATGATGGGACCACCCATAGGGTCTTCCATCTACCTTGACAACGCTCACCTGGGAGGAGGCTAAAGTGATTAGCATTTGAACCACGGCAGACTCTGGCATGTTCACATGTTACGCAGAGAATGGTGCTGAGCAGGGGTCTCCAGCAGACAATAACGGCCTACCCTCTCCACCCCATAGAAGTGGCAGACAGACTCGATCTCTTTACGTGGGTGAAAGACAAATGGCCAAACTCAGCACAGATCCATGAGATCAAGAGCATGACACTCGAGTTCAAGCTTCAGAGCACAATAGAACAGACAGTAGAGCTCCCGCAGGTTCTGAACAGGTTGGAGATCCTGCAGAGCAACAGCACCGTGAACACCACCTATGTGAACGATGAGTACCGAGTCCTAGGTCCGCTGGCTCGTGGTCAAACCTTCTATGCGAAGGGAAAGGGGTACTACGCTGTGGGGTGCAATGAGGGGTTCGAACTACGGGCAGGTGTCGAGAAGGCCGTGGCAGTTCAACTCTTAACTCTCCTCGAAAACACACACATGAATCCAGCTGCCATGCAGGATAGGCTGTTCCTCCGGGTGTACACTGAGCAGCTCGCAGATGCGACGATGAATGCTCCAAGACTTCATGTCTGGCCTGACGAGAATGACCAGGAGCTGAAGCTAATGGGTTCCAAACAGCGGATCGTGCATGTGGAGTGAGAAGACCAGCAGGTCCAAGCCACAGCTAACCAACGGGTAGAGCTGACATTGCATTGTGGTGCATCAGACTGTGTCGCTGTTGCGGTCCTGGTTCAGAAGGGAGGAGCCATCCAGAAGGTGGATAAGCTAGATGACTTCAAGCTTGTGGTTGCTGGGACCAATGTTCTTGGTGAGGTACGCGAGCTGGCTGATTGCCAACTCTACAGACAGAAAACTAAGTCATATGCACTTCTGCGCCTAACCAGTGGAAGCGACGACCTCGAGTCGGCACTCGAGGGCCGTCACCACCTCAGGGCCAGGGACATCCCACCTAATCAGGGCAACTGGCTCAGCTTCAACATCGGATCCCTCATAGCTGGGACTTGCTCATTAGGTGTGACGGTACTTTACTTTGGCTATGCTAAGGTATGCGTGTCGAACACATCAGGTATTCAGCTTGAGCGTGCGTAGAGCATGACTCCTGTTGTCACCGCTGCAGCGGCCACCACTACTATAAGCTCTGCTGTCTTCTGACCTGTCGATGCTTCATAGTCGAGCGGTGCCTCAGATATCTTTACAGCCTCGTAGTACTCATTGAGACTCTCATCTGCCTCTTTGAGGCTCTGGTTGGCCTGAGCTCTGAGTTGGCGTCGCTGTGCCTCCCTCTGGCGCATATGCTCGAGGGCTTTGCTGTACTCTTCTTAGACTTCTCCTTAGACAGCATCTCCATCACCTGCTTATGATGCTCACGCTCTACCTCTGCTGCCTTCTTATCGGTGAAGCGGAGTCCCCAGTTCACTAAGGAAAACACGCCCGCATTCAAGATTGCGGAGGCCATGCTATAGATTACAGTTTAAAGCTGCTACATAACTGCCCCAGCGATGGATCCCCAGAGCGATGTATGAACCAGAGGCTGATCCAGTCGAGGATATAGATGAGGAGGACTATGAGGAGGACTATGATGAGGATGATGATTATGATGCAGACGACTACGATGTAGCGGAGACCACGGGGGGAGTATGATGATGTAGAGCTCGCTCTGTTCACAACGAAGGCTGGCGAGACGGTCCGCAAGATCGCCAACAATGCTCTCCATGGGGTGGAGAAGATTTCTGAAGCCATACCAGCCGTCGCCTCAGGAGTAGGTACGCTCTTTGGAGTCGCAGAGCCATGGCTACCGTACGTTGCCATAGCGCTCGCAGCCATCTGGGCTGCCGAACATTTAAGCCATACTATATAAGGATGGCATCTCTGTACGACCTGGTCAAGTCCCTTAACTTCCGAGGGTTGGTCGATAAACTACTGTTCAGTGAGGATCCAGCAGAGATTAGACGCCAGTCTATACAGGTGTTTGAGGAGGTCTTCTGTGATGGTCGAATGAATGACGGTGGTCTGTTCGTCTGTTTAGAGTTCACCCAGGTCATGCGTGACAGGACGGAAGTGGACGTCAGTGATGAAATCCGGGAGTTTATCAACCGTTTTTCTTGAGGAACTTCTCAACTACTTGAGGCTGCACGTCACAAGGGCCACAACTTCACATTGGAGACAGTTAGCCAGTGGCTCAGCCACCAGGCGATGTGGCAGATATACAGACCTCGTCCACGGCACATCAGGCATGCCCATTTCGAGGAAACTGTCCCGAACAGAGTTCACCAGGCAGATGTTCTATTCCTTCCACATGACTAAGTTGGGCGTAAGACCTACAAGTATGCCCTCACCACCGTCGAAGTCGCCAGCAGGTACAAGGCGGCAGTACCGCTCACAGACAAGTCAGCTGGCCAGGTGGGCCACGCCTTCCAGGGTGTCTACGAGGCTTTGGAAAATCCCCTCCAGTGGCCGGAATTGTTGCAGGTGGATGAGGGTAAGGAGTTCAGAGGGGAGACTGCAGCCCTCATGCGGAAACACGGTGTGGCAGTTAGGCGAGGTGAGGTAGGGCATCACCGTGCCCAGGCTATCGTTGAGCGGTGGAATCGGACACTGGCAGAGAAACTGTTCTCACACCAATATGCCCAGGAAATGACTGCACTGAGTGAATGTTCTAGAGTATGGGTGAGAGGGCTGCCTGCTGTAATGGAGAGATCCAATGCCGAGTTTACTAGGCTAATCGGGAAGAAGCTGGTAGAGGCTATCAGACACTTTGCTGGTCACAGCTCTAGAGGAGCAAACAAGGGAAAGGAGTGCCTACCACCTGATGCTCTGGGTCGGTACCTGTATGAGCCTGGTGAGCTGGAAGGTGGTCGACGGCGTGCAACAGATCCTAACTGGTCGATAGATGTTCACAGACTTGACAGGTATGTGGAGACGGAGGGGCAGCCTACACTGTAGTACCTGGCATGCCAGCACGGAGTGCCTAGGCACCCATTTGTCGTAGAAGAGCTTCATCTAGTCCCTGAAGACACACAGCTACCACCCCCCCTAGGGTGCTAATATGATACTCGATGGGCTCGGTATGGACCCCATGCTGTAGAACCTCTGCCAAGAGACCTCATTCTGCCGCTTTGACATTCCCTTAGCCGAGCACTTACTTGCAGCTGCGCTCTCCACGTAGTAGCATTTGGAGCAGAGAGCGATGCCGCGAGAGCCTTCGAACTCGAGCTTGAACAGTGCCGGAGTCCGTCCAGACCATTTGTCCCAAGCTAGCCAGTCCCGCTTATGAGCCTCGTACTTGTGCTCGCATCTCAGGGCGAATGATGTCGTCGAGGTTTGAGCCTGCTATAGCGATATACGCGGAGTCGGTGTCTATCTGCAGGTACTCAAAGCTGTCACGAGCTAGGTAGCGATCGAAGAAGTCGTAGTAGAACTCCAGCATTCGCAGCTTCGCGAGCTCATAAACGGCTATCCCCACCTGGAAGGGCATTCATATTGTGATTCTCGGCTTGCGACTCTGGAGCTCGTATGACTCACCGATCTCTTCGAGATCTTCGAACCATGCACTACGCAGGGCCTTGTCTACAACGCGTTCATCCTTCGTGAAGCTGGTGTTGCTATGACGTTCTAGGGCCTTGATGAGCTTCCCGTAGGCACTGTTGCCAAGGAGTTTGAAGAGATCTGCCAAGAGCGCTTTGCTCTTATCTATATCTCTTGAGCGGCGGGCCTCCGTAACATTTTCCACGAACCACTCGAATGGGCGCTTGGCCTTATAGTCTATGATGCGGTATACAGCAGTGATCTCCAGGCCATGGGTTATATACCACTTGAGGGTCATGGCGTACAGCAGCCGCTTCTTGCCAGAGAGGGCACCGACCAGCTTCTGGGTGGTGGGCCGCTTCCTCCCTGTTCGCCCTAGATATGCCAGCATCTCAGACGAGATTGCCTCTACCAGGATCTCGCGGTTATAGAAGAGAGGAGTCATTTCCTCGAACTTTGCCCACAGAACCTTGGGGACCTCTATATTCACCTCAGCAAACCCAAACCAGCTGTCTGCTAGGAGAACCTCCTTAAAGCTAGCTACCCCACTGGCCCCCGGACCAACTGCGCACTTTCTCCTTACCACATGGCATCTCTTTGGCCATCGTTGACAGGTACAGAGCATTTGCGTCGTAGCCGAGTAGACGTTGGCAGACACGCTTACTCTGGCGGATTCGAGTCACACCGGCCTCGTGGTATCTGGTGAACACGATGCTGGAACCGCCAACAACGGCACCCTTCAGCATCTCGTAGGCTTCCTTGTCCGGTGAATAGAGGCTAACATCCGGCATGTGCTGAGCGGTTCCATGTAGGAGGTACTGCAGTGACACACATGGGAGAGACACCGCGTCTTTGAGGATGTCTATTTCTCGTTCTGTGTAGAACTCCCGCATCCGCTCTAGGGCTTCGATGAATGGACTGGCGTCCAGGTTGTTGTAGTATCGCAGCCAGTCGGCGAATGTCCGCATTCCATGCTCGCTGAATGTCTGGTTACACTGTTCCCACTCTGTTCGCATCAAGAGGTAGACACCCTTAAGCTTAGATGTCCATGCTGAGTAGTCAGGAAGCCATGGATAGTTGAGCTTCTCATGTGTGTCAAACCATTCATACGGGAGCCAGCTCTTCTGCTGTGTACACCCGTAAGCTTTGACCCATACCTCGTACGAGACTCCTGGGCCGAGTTCAGCACATCGAGAAACCATAGCTCAAGTGTGATGAGGAACATGGTCTGACTAGCCTTCTTGGCGACTCACTGTACCTGTACTGTCAGTCAGCTCATCGACAAAGTACTTCTTGATGAGGTTCAGGTCATACCGCCCAGAGTTGAACCCCAGTACAGGCACTTGGTCACACCACTCATTGATCAATCGCTGCTGTTGCTTTGGGAGCTTGTCCAGGTCTGTCGGTATGTACTGTGCCCTAACCCTTGTCCGGATTAGAGATACTCGGCGTTGGATCTCCAGCATGAACTCTCTGATCAGTTCTTTGGGGTCAGGATTGCAGAGGTGAGTGGGCTCACTCGTGGCGGCCTCTAAGGAGCAGCCACTGACACAGATAGGTATGTGAGTACTCTCGATCGTGGAAGTCTCCGTAGGATGAGTCTTGATACCATCTAGGAGTGCTTCAAAGTCGTAAACTATGAAGTGTGGGTATGGGATAGTCCGAACTCGTTTAGGGACGCTTGGGAAGCGTTTTATACAGCACTCCCACTGTACCACAAGCGTGCATCCAGAGGCTCTCAGCTTTGGATTTTACATGGAAAAGTCAGGAAATTTCACAGAGCTGAAGGTGTATGGTCTTGCGGCCATCTTGGATTAACGTGTTTTCGCAAAAACGACTTCTCCAGAACTGATGAAGGGATCAGGGCAAAATTCCGGAAATGCACATATGATTAGGGACTAAGGGCCGTTAAGGTTTGTTCAAGGGAAGTTGATGACTGTCTTCTAATCCAGTTATGTTCAAAAAATTTGGCGGTACAATTTTTATTTTTTTTAAAATATGTTATTTCTGTGCTGTACTGTATATATCCATTGTCTCTGGCAAACCTTATAACCGTATAAGGGTCAACCCTTTATGGGTCCAGCTGTATTAAGAAAATTTGCAATTTTAACTGGAGAAGGCTATTTCTAAAAATTCACCACTTACATGTATGACTGGCTCTATTATACTGTCAGTCATTACAATTGTAAAATTTCAAAAATAGTTTTCTTGGCGTGTAAATGGGCATTTCCTGACACCGCTTGGGAAGTCGTTTTGGCCGGCTTGACTGGGAACATATTACCTTAGCACATGGAATCTCATTTAATTATATATTTGTTAATATTTTGTTAATTTGCTATGGAACTCGCTTAATATGCTCAATAAAAATATTTCAATGACAAAACATGTTTTATATATATTCCCAGGTGATTGATTCAGGGGACACGCATGATGACATTAGTAGTATACATGAGGATATACCCCCTTCTGCTGCTTCAGGTCAGACTGAAGAGGTTTTAGTGGTTGATCCAGTGAAAGAAGGTGAGAGCTTTAACCATTACTACTTTGATGTCAATAGGCTATCTTTTACTGTGTCAATAGCAAAGAAACGGGTGTATATTTTCAAACAAATTTGATCGAAAATGTTGCTATCTACGACTGAAATATTTTCCACCAAATTTGTTGAAATCAAACATTTTATTTTGAAATCAGAGTGGTACGGGTTAATCATTACAGGCCAGAAACGACAAGTTCAGTATGATGTAAGGAATTGGGAATGTCCTGTTGAATATTTGGAATTATTTTCATGTATATAATGCATCTTAAACCTTTAACACTTATATCAGCCAAAAAAGCTTCTACAGTGGTCTTGAAAAATGTCAATTTGCAGACCAAGAGAAGACTATTTTTGAAAATTTAACACTGGAATGATGTTAAAAAATATACTTCTTGATATACAAATTGACATCTATGAGAAAAGTGACATTTTTTTAACAAATTCAATGGTTAAACGTTTAGTAGATAACGTGCAGGGCAAAGTATGAGCCACCAACGCCTTGTACAGGTGTATAACACGCAGGAGAGATCGCAAACGCAACGGACAGAAAATTGGTATCTTTGCGATGAGATGCAAAGTAATAATATTCGCTTATTGGCGAAATATTTGTTTATTTTTATTAACTCTTTAATGGTCAAATTTGGCCAAGGAAATCAGAATATTTGCTCATGAATCTCCATTTGAAGGCCAAGAGTGGACTACTTTTGAAAATTTACCACTGGAATGACTGGCTCGATTATAGTACGCATAACACCATCTTTGAGCGATAAATACATTCGATTTAAACAGCTGATAAATGTCATGACCGTGTAAAATTTGGCTGCGTGTGCACCATTTCTGCTAACACAACTCATGGTCTATTTTCATTGGCTCGCACGAGAGAAATTAACTAATGGCAATTCAGAAAGTGATATTCTTTTCTTAGCGATTTATCAAAGGAACACAATTATAGATCTATACATATCGTAGATTGCACAGCGAAATACAGCGTATGAAATCCAGCGCAAATACGCTCTGTTCATTATAATCTGTCCCATCTGGTCTAATGTTTGTTATTATATCTACATGTCCGGGTCTATGTAAAACATATGGTGACATACATATACAATATTCAAGACAATGAGTTGTCAGTTTGAACTAAGATTGATGTGTGATATTTACAAATGTATTCCATGACCTAATTGATTATGGTGTCAGCCTATTATGTGACGTAGTTGATTATGACATCATGCTCGATTGATAGAACGTATTCATCTATCATCTCCATCTGGGTCCGTGTTTTAGAAATCATGTAGATTTTATTTACATGTATGAGTGGGATATTGTAGTTAATGAATTTGATTAATCTTCTTTGTACTTATAAATTAATATAAAAATGCTGTATGTTTGTGCTCTATAGACAGTAAATTTATATTTTCCAATTGCTTTCAGATCCAGTGTTTTATTTACGACATACAAAGTATGACTCCTTTGAAACGGTAAGCATTTATTAACCCTTTAATGGTCAAGCCAGCCAAAACCGTCTTCTGCAGTGGTCTTGAGGAATGTCCATTTGCAGGGCAAGAGGACTCTTTTTGAAAATTTACCACTGGAACCGAGCCAGTATTAACCCTTTAATGATCAAATTTGGGCAAGAAAATCTAACTAGTTCCTTTTTGAATGTTCGTTTGCGGGGAAAGAAGACTATTTTTGAACATTTATGACTGGAATGATGTGATTACTATCTGTTATAATTTGACAAAAACAAACACTGAGTAACATTTTCTTACAATATTTACATCCTTAAACAACTAATTGACCGCCCAGTTAATCCTGATTGACCATGCCGCTGACTCACTGTCAAAGCATTCACACTCTGTTAAAAATGCTGAAAGTAAATTTTGAGGAAGCTGTTGCTGTTCTTAATACATATATAGTGTCAGTGTGTCACAGATCAGTTCTTCTGCTTCGGACAATCTAAAACAATTTTGAATCAGAAAACAGTATAGAATCTATGTAGTCCAGTAAAACTACAAATTAACCTAGAACAAATTGCAACAGAATTTATTTCTTTTCTGCGGCATTCATGGGACTGCCAGGTGTCACATATCAAAAGTCCTCCAAAATCCCTCGATGGGAAAGTGGGTAAATTCGCATATTTAGCTACCGCCATTATCCGAATAATGAAACTTCCTTTACCTGCTTCATTCCGCAAATAAACGAAGTAGAAATGTTGTCTAAGCGCTGAATTTCATGGTCACGGAAGACAGTAAGCAATTGGCAATATTGCCTTGAACCACTTGTACAAATTCTCCAAACCACAGATTAAATATGGTTGTATGCACAGGGCCGGGGTAATTTAAAAAAATTATATTTAAAGTAAGTTTAATTTTGTTTTTCGCTTTTAAAATTTTATCTAAAATAAATTGCATTTTAATTTTCACTTTTATCTCACAATTTGAATAAATTTCTATACAATTCAATCAGAATATGGACATGGATTTAGATACATGCGTTATTTGTAACCAGAGCCTAGAAAATGGCTCACAAACTGTTAAGCTTCGAGTTAAAGGCTGTGACGGTATTAACAATGCTAGCAGAGCCCGTGAAAGTGATGTCATAGCTGAAGTAGGACAGAGGGTTCATGTAAAATGTCGACGGGAGTTCATTGATCCCAAGCGGATTGCCCGTGACGCAGAGAAAATTGAACAATCTCCGCCACCCATGCGAACACTCCGTTCAGAAAGTCCAACATTCAATTTTAGTGAACATTGTTTGCTATGCGGATACCCTGCAAAAATTCAAGATGGAAAGAAACGTGGCTATGATATTTATCCAGTAAGTTTCAATGTAGTATCGCCGAGGCCTGTGAGCAGAGAAAAGACGAATGGGGCAAACTTGTAGCTGGGCGGCTTGCCTTCACGCCTGATTTATGCGTTGTCAATGCAGTATACCATCAAAGCTGCAGCGTAAATTTTCGAACCATGAAAAATATCCCTCAGCTGCACTCATCTTGCTCATCCCAAAAACATGGAAGGCCAGAAGACTTGGACAGAGTAAGAGCATTTAGTGCGACAATGGCATTTCTTGAAAATAATGATGATGAGCAGCTGACCCTGCACGACCTCGTTAATAAAATGCAAGAGTATCTCGATGATAAAGAGAATAAAGCATACAGTACAAAATACATGCAGGATAAAATAAAAGATAATTATGGCGATGAAATATTTATTAGCACTGTGAATTGTAAGCCAAACGTTGTTACCTTTCGTTCTAAAGCATCTACTATTTTGACTGACTTCTATAAGGAACAGAAGAGAGGATTCCAAATCAGAGAGCATGCTAATCATCCAGACAACTGCCAAACTGCTTAGACACGATATTAAGTTAATTGATTCATGCACATCATCTGAAAGCTATCCATCAAGGGAGCAAATGAGCGACCCAGTAAAGGCGTTGAATTATTTACCAGAAACACTGCGGGAATTATTGCGGATTTTGTTTACTGGAAAAGACACAGAAATGAAACAGGCATCAGTTGGACAGGCTATTATGCAAGGAACTCGTCCTAGAGTTATTTTGGCACCTTTGCAGTTCGGGCTGTCATGTGAGATGCACCATAAATTTGGATCTAGATTTATTGTTGACACCTTGTACAAGCACGGATTTGGATGTTCATACGCGGAGATACAGAGGTTTGAGCGCAGTGCATCACTTCATGGTGGAGATCTACCACAGCCATTATCAGGCGAGTTCATTCAGTTTGTTGCCGACAATGTGGATCACAATATTTGCACAATAGATAGGCATAATACATTTCATGGAATGGGAATCATTGCATCTGTTACACCAGGAAACCTTTCGTGCAAACTTATTCCAAGGATAAATGTAACATCTGAAGATATCAAGCAAGTTGGCAAGATCTGTATCAGGAACTTTGAGTCTCAGCATACCAGGAACTTCCCATTGACCTTTAAGGAGTTACCTGCGATGGAACAAACAGATCCAACAGCTGACATTGACATCCTCTGGGATTTCTCTTTGTTTCTGCGTTCAAGGAGACAGTCATGGTCTGGCATGATGCAAACTGTTCACCAAGGAGTTTATCCAGGTAAATCGTCTGTTATTTTCCTTCCGATGATAGATCTAGAGCCAAGTAACATGACCTGCATCTTTTCCACTTTGACTTATGTTTGTGAACAGGCAAACCGATACCATGTTGCACCCGTGATTACATTTGATCAGCCCTTATTTTGGAAAGCTATGACTATCATAGAGATTGAGCCGAGCTGGAGTCCATTAAAGCAAATTATTCTAAGACTCGGAGGTCTTCATATGGAGATGAGCTTCCTTGGCTGCATTGGTCACTTAATGGCAGGAAGCGGTCTTGCGCCTATTCTAGAGGTAGTCTATGCTGAGAATGCTGTCAAACACATTCTTAGTGGAAAGGCAATTTCTCGAGCAGTTCGAGGACACCTCAGGGTTTTTGCTTCTCTCAGTACAATCTTGATTGCAAATGCATACAACCTACCACTACCTACAATTGCAGATGCTGAAGTTGACACAGTAGAATATTCCGCTGCAATGCATTCAAAAGAATTGTTTGACAATGATGATAATGTTGCAGGACATGAAACGATTGAAAGTTCCCTAAATAAAAGTCTGGTTAAAGTTGGAGAGCTCTATGATGACATTATCAAAAATCTGTATGTAGCTACAAGATTGTCCTCGGAAAATGCATTACATGATGTCAAGGACAAACTAGACTCAGAGAAGGTGGTCATGAAAGATAAGAGGACTGCACTGATAAACTGATCATAGTAACTTACTTGTTACATTAGAGACAACGCTTTCTCTTGTTAATCGGACGCTCGCTCATACTCAAATCCCCGCTTCTCTTCCGCTTGTACGCTTCTCACATGACACTCGTTCATGTATATCCAAGCCACGGATATGACCGAGTGTTGCCGAGAATGTCCGGGACTGAAGAGTACATTTGTAGCGTACCGTATTGCACATAATGTTTGTTAACTTAATTCAATGTTTAACACACTCCCAATTTTTTATTTTTTTATTTTTGTTTAATTGCAAATAAACACTAACTACGCAAACTTATTTTCACAACCTATTTACATATCTATAGATGATGGAATTACTGATAGAAATACCCATTACGGAGTATTTCTAACAGTCGCGCACAGGATGCTCCTCGTTTCGTTAAACAGTCAGAAATCTGATGAGAAGCTTCCACCCATGCAATTTTGGAAATTTCATTTTTCTGCAGCATTTGTTTAATTGCCGCAATGTCAATCCTTAGACGTTTTTCATGGACGACTTTGGTCGAATGTATATTATCATATAGTGACTTATTATCTATAAAACAGTCAATTGGAATGAGATTTTCTGTAGGTTTGCTATAGAGGATTTCACTGAGTGTATGTCCTATATAAAAGGCAGAGTCTAAGGCATCGACCATTGATAAAGTTTCTGCTGATAAAGAGCTTTTTACAACTCTGCGAATTTTACTTGATTTCCATGAAAGGACACAGCATGTTTGTTCTATACTGGTTAAGAAAATGATGTGACCACCTCCACTCGAAACACCATCACTAAGATTCGCATATGAGGCATCGCTATAAACTATTAGCCGCAAATCCTTCACATTTCCAAGACGAGGAAAAAGTATTTTGCAGTCACATGAAGACTTTAAGTTTGTAATCGTCTTATTAGCTCTAATAATGTCTTCAACTTTGGGATTTTTAGTAGACATAGATAGTTCTAGGAACTCATAACTTGCATCAGGTCTTGTTTGACTAGTTACCCAATTAATTTGGCCAATAGCACTACGCAATTTGGTAATCTCATCTTTTTTTAAGGAATCTTGTTTTTGTATTGATCTGGCTGTACTTAGTGGAACTACTGATAGGTTATTTACATATGACTGCTGATCTAGTATGATGCCTCTATCAATGTGGTGGATTTCTAAGCCAATATACTTAAAATGTCCCTTTCCCTGTTTACCAACTTGAAAGGTAGATCTAACTTTATCTATTACATTAGTTTCAAAATTATCAGTCCCAGACCAGATAAAGTCATCTACGTGCATAAGGAACAGACCAATTAAAGAATCTTTGTCATGCCAGAAGAATAAAGCTGGATCTATTTCAGATTGTACTGAATTGAGTTTCAATAATTCATCACGAACACTAAAATACCATGCCCTTGAAGCATCATTCAAGCCATACACACACTTTTTCAACTTCCATAGCACACCATCCGCATCAACTTCCACAGGAGGTTTAAGATAAATTTCTCGACTTATGGGATTACTTTGCAAAAATGCTGCCTTTATATCAATAGTTCTACATTCCCAGGTAAAAGTTGATGACAATGCTAAGAATATTCTGAGTGTATCTTTGCTAGCTGTAGGAGAATCACTTTGAACGCTTTCATATTCCTCAAAGCCTCTGGCAACCAATCTAGCCTTAACATGTTTTTGATCGCCAACAATTTTATCTGTAATAACCCAACGTGTAGACAAAAATGGTTGACCTGTGTCTTTAACCTCTTCATACACATGAAAATCTTTCCAATTATCAAGTTCTATGTCTTTAGCTACTTTAACTTCATATTCGTTATGACAGCTACTAGCCTCGCTCACATCTTGATCTACAGGTAATTCAATAGATACACTATCATCTGAAACATTGCTAAATTCAGTAATTATTGACCACTCTTCAATATCATTCTGAAAATCTAACTCTCTTATAACATTATTTCTATCCTTAATATTAAAACAATGTTTATATTTTCCAGTGGCTTTACCTGCACGACTAATTATTTCTGCTTCTAACCAGTTATCACTACCCACTAGTAGATACTTAATTTTAGTTTTAACCTTAGGTCGTTTATTCTCAGACATGTTTTGACAATCAGTATTTTCAACAGTATTCTTACCAGGCATGCCTGACTCACCTACATCATTCTCATCTGACAGACTGCCATTACATTCATTATTTACATTGTCCTGTTGACTTGGATTAGCACAATGTTTGAATTCCTCCCCAACTCTTAAAAGTCTACAGGGATGCACTCTGACATAAACACTACCATGACGGACAAAAACTATTTTCCCATCTTGACCCAGTACTTTTCCTGGCCCTTTCCATTTATTATTAACCTTATAACACACATTGTCGCCCATTTGATATACAGTATCTGAAGGTCTAATTTGATATCTTAGTGCTCTGCGAATTCTATTAGAAGATTCTGCTTCAATGAAAGCTTTTCTACTGGCATGAATTGCATTAATGTGCTTGGCAAAAAGGTCACTAACTGTGATACCGGCGAGTGCTGGTGGCTTGTCTATCAGTATGGATGGAAGATTGGGATTACAACCAAACACTAATTGATAAGGACTCCACCCATGAACCATTTGTAAAGAGTTTTTGGCATTGATAGCCCAGACTAAGGCAGTTTCAAGATCCAATTTAGGATCATCATTAAGAAGCTTTTTGAGACAATCATCCACAACAGCATGGTTTCTTTCACATTCACCATTTTGCCAAGGACTTAATGCAGCAGTATTCCATACTTCTATATTTAAATTCTCAGCCATATCTCTGTACTTTTCATTAGCAAACTCCCCTCCGTTATCCGCCAAAAATTTTGCGGGGGGACCCAAACCACTACCTATCCAGAGTTTGAGAACAGTGTCCATTATAATTTCAGGTGTTTTTTTTCGAATTACAGCAGCCAGGCTAAATCTTGTAGCTAGATCGATAAGATGAAGAATATATGTGTTTGCATTTAAAACTTTAAGATCCATAGCCACTACCTCATTGAATTTTGTAGCTAAAGGCAAGCATACAACTGGTTTAGCAGGAGATTTCTTGAACTTTCTACATATTTCGCAATTCTCAGTTATTTGTTCAATTATTGATTTTGTTTCTACATCATCAATTCCCGCATCTTGCAATAGCAACATAAGACGACGAGTAGTTGGATGAGCAAATTGTTTATGAAGCTTTAGTAGAATGGGATGTTTTTGTTTTGAAGATTTATCATCCATATTGAACAGTACTTGAAATGAATCATCAACTGGCATGTTAGGCTCATCAAAAGGAATACAATAATGGCCGGAGGAAGTACATTGTAAGTCTATTTCCTGTCCAAAAATAGAAGCTCTATCATGTTCCAAATCTAAAATCACTTTGGCGGCTTTCATTGATGGCTTGCCTAGCAATAATGGAATGTCGCTATCAACAATATCTGTAGTTACAGTACATTTTACACCCGAGATTTCACAGGGAAATATTACTTTTTCTTTAGATTTTAACCGTTCACCTCCTCCAAATCTGAACACAGTGTCACTTTTCTCTCTAACTACACGATCTAGCTTATCTGAACTAAGAGTATCTAAATAACAGTTCATCCAAATGTTTCCAGCAACTGTTGAACTGCAGGCGCTATCTAAGACAGCAGAGTTCATGGCTTCACTTACTAATACTGTCATTTCCTGAGCCATATTACCAGTAAACAAAACAGCCTCTTCATCCTTAATGTCATTTTTAGATTTCTCAATATTTTCATATGAATGAGGACAGTTTTTAGCAAAATGAAGAATTGATTCGCATATAACACATTTCATAGTTCTACCATCAGATCCTACTGGATTGAGAAGACGCTTATTATTTACATCTGTTTCATATTGTTCTCTATATCCTCTACCACTGAAAGCTGCTCTTCTATTAGTTGAATATCTAGCATTATTTCTAGAAAAACGACTACGGCCACGAGTGTTGTATCGACCATAGCCATAGCCACGCCGCGCATTATAATAGACTTCATTTTCCTCTGAGAGGTAGGTTTGTTCCAATTTAATATTTAATCCGGCATTGACTGACTACCGAAAAATTTCTTTAATGACTGAGTCATTTGTTTAAGCAAGGTTGCAATATCATTATAATTTACACCTGTTAATACTAATTGTCTATCTTTGTGATCTAAACCGGTTCCGTCCAATAATTTGAATGCCAAAACTGCTTCTGGTAAAGCCATGTTATGTTTCTTTGTTTTATTATACAGTTTTTCAAATTCAGTGACATAATTTTCCATGGACACTTCAGATGTTTTCTGGTATCTGTCAAAATTTGTATACGCTTCATATGCTGAGGAAAGTTCATCTTTTTTATAAATAGCATCCAAAAACGTAATTAGTGTATCTACTCCATTATCTGTATGTAGTTCATCAACCGAGAGCTCACTAAACACTTTGTCACGAATTGAGTCACGCTCAGGCAAAGACAATGCTATCGCCGGGCCCTGTTTATTTTTAGCTAAGTCAGTTACAATTTGCCATACCTTAATTTCTTCAACCCACCGGCTGTAAGGCTTAAATCCATCAAAGATCGGCGGAGATTTATAATTTCCACTTGCCGCCATCTTTTTCGTTTTCACAACAATGTTCGACACTAACACCGAGTATACTATCACACAACCGAGAATCGCTAGATTTCGCTTTAAACTCATAAAATGTTCGCTATTACGCATCACAAACTTGTTTTTATTTGTAACCACGCTCTGCTACCATGATAAACTGATCATAGTAACTTACTTGTTACATTAGAGACAACGCTTTCTCTTGTTAATCGGACGCTCGCTCATACTCAAATCCCCGCTTCTCTTCCGCTTGTACGCTTCTCACATGACACTCGTTCATGTATATCCAAGCCACGGATATGACCGAGTGTTGCCGAGAATGTCCGGGACTGAAGAGTACATTTGTAGCGTACCGTATTGCACATAATGTTTGTTAACTTAATTCAATGTTTAACATGCACGACTCTGGCTTTTGTATATGGAGTTGGTTGACATTCTGTGCAAATTCATTAAGGCAGAACGAACTGGTGATTGGAACATGCACCTTCAGACCGTTCGTGAGATGCTTCCATATTTTGCAGCCGCTGGGCATAATCTGTACGCCAAGTCTGCATATGTATATTTACAAAAGATGTTAGAAATACCTGAAAGTCATCCAGATATACACACCAGCTTCCTCAATGGTCATCATGTCATTCATCGAAGTGATAGGTATTGGGCAGGGTTATCTACTGATCTAGTTATTGAGCAGGTCCTTATGAGAAGTGTAAAGTCAAGTGGTGGTCTAACACGAGGTCGTGGAATGACAGAACTTCAGCGTCTTGTTTGGTTGTTGTCTATGCCCGCATGTGCAGATGTGTGTAATGCAATGCAAGAGCTCTCTGGGGTAAACTGTGATTCAAGTGAACAACACAAAGATTCCACACAATCTCGAATAAAGCGTGATATGGATGATACTTACAAAATTCTCAAAATCCTTAGTGAACTGAATCCATTTGGACCAGACCCTTCTCTTAGAGGACTTGTTAGTGGATTGTCTGCACATGAATCAGTCAAGGTTGACGATGCTAAAGATATTGGAGAATCAATTATTAATTCGATGTGTGGCCAATGTGTATCAAGCATTTCGTTCCAGAGAAAGAGACAAGCTATTACCTTAGCATCCAAAACAAGATTGATGATGAATGTGTACAAATTGATCCACAACTCCTATTTCAAAGACTCAGTTTAATTGCTACAAATGGATCAAAAGGGAATCCAGCATCTTATTTTGAGTATGAGTTGTGCACTCATCCGCCCGCACTCTTTGATAATTCATCTCTTCCATGGGAAGCAAATAAGCCGGCACTTGCTGATGCATTGTGGAAATTAATTCAAAATGAAGATGCAGTCCTTCCAGATTCTGTCCACTATGTGCTTGATGGAGGAACTCTAT
Organism: Chaetoderma sp. LZ-2023a; assembly: GCA_034401795.1. Taxonomy (NCBI): domain Eukaryota; kingdom Metazoa; phylum Mollusca; class Caudofoveata; order Chaetodermatida; family Chaetodermatidae; genus Chaetoderma; species Chaetoderma sp. LZ-2023a. The sequence continues at coordinate 126,441,325 of CM067371.1, read as the reverse complement.
TACACCGTGTTCCATGGCAGCGTGGAGAGACATTTGCAAATGTTTGTCAAAGATATGTAAAATATTGCATAAGCAAATATGGAAAGGCTACAGTAGTTTTTGATGGTTATGACCAAGGCCCAGACATAAAAGATGTAACACATAAGAGGCGAACTCGTGGATCAGGCGCAACTGTTGTACTGACTCCGCAAACAGTTGTAACTCTGAGTAAGCCTGATTTTCTTAGTAACAAGCAGAACAAACATCGGTTCATATCAATCTTAAGTTCATCTCTCGAATAGGCTGGATGCGTAACGATAAAGGCAAGCGGTGATGCTGATGTCTTAATTACGCAAACGGCTATCTTGGCTTCAAAGTCAACAAATACTGCTCTTGTTGGAGACGATACCGACCTACTGGTGTTGCTTCTATACCATACTGATATGAATGGCTGTCAGCTATTTTTCAGACCAGAGCCAAAGCAAAATGCAAAGAAACCCCGACTGTGGAATATCAAAATGGCAAAGGAAAAACTCGGGTTCTGTTTGTGCTCACAGCTGTTATTTATCCATGCTATCCTTGGCTGTGACTCAACATCTAGGCTTTATGGAATTGGAAAATCTGCATCCCTTAGCAAAATCCAGTGCTGCAAAGAACTCTCTCAAATTGCTGAAGTGTTTACAATGAGTAATGCGAATAAAGATGACGTGATAAAAGCAGGTGAGAAGGCAATGCTTATTCTATACAATGGCACTTCAATGGATGGTCTAGTTGCTTTGCGGTACAAGCGATTCAGGGAGAAGGTTGCAAAAAGTTCCAAGTATGTTGAAGCACAAGATTTACCACCAACACCCGCATCCGCAAAGTTTCACAGTCTTCGCGTGTACTACCAAATTCAAGGTTGGAGAGGAGATGCTGGAGATATGGATCCAACAGAATGGGGATGGAAAGTTCTCAACCACCAAATGCTGCCTGTTAAGACTGACATGCTGGCAGCACCTGACGATTTACTGTATTCATTTAGATGCAGCTGCAAAACTGGCTGTGAATCAAAGAGATGCACCTGTAGAAAACATGGGCTCAGCTGCACATCCGCCTGCGAAGACTGTAAGGGTTTCAGTTGCTCGAATTCAATAACGCTCATTGAGGAAGATGACTTGGATAATTGATGCAAGATGAACTTAGTAGAAACCAGGTACCTATGCCATACTATTTCATCTTAGCTTAGCTTAGAAACACACAATACCGTGACATAATAAAATATAATATGTATTGTATCAATATCAATGATGGTATTAGGTAAATTCATGCAAGTGGCATAACACAATACATTTAATTTGTGGAGAATATGTCAATCGTATTAATTTATTACTAAAAAAGTCCAAAAATACCCAGTCACACATATATTACATACCGGTTTTAAAGAAATAAAGAAAAATGGATTTTTCAGGTGAAATGGCCCAAATCTGGTAATAATTATGCAAATTTTACCCTTTCCCCTATTGGAATTTTGGAGGACTTTTGATATGTTGTACATGATGGCCCCCTATACACTGGGCGAGGTAAAAAAATTCTGTTGCAATTTGTTCCGGGTTAAAATATTTTTGGCCTAGATTGACTGGACTAATGTTGCCTAAGTTGACATTATCTTCCAACATGTTTTAATTTAACAATAATTGGTTTGTACTGTTGAATTACACACTAACCATTTAACACTCACGGTTGTCAAAAATGTCTTCTGCAGTAGCCTTGAGAAGTGTCCATTTGTAGGCCAAGAGAAGACTGTTTTTGTAAATTTATCATTTCATTCCAGTGATAAATTTTAAAGAATAATCCCGTGATCTGCAAATAGACATTTTCTATGGGGAATTTTCTTAAGCAATTTTGAGAATTAAAAGTTTAATGCAGTTCCTTTTCCACAGTGGTAGGGTGGGATGGCTGGGTTGGTTGCATTGTCATCAAAACTGGTCCGTTGTGGTAATAGAAATACTGCATAAATATTTAAAACAGTAAACTGAAAATTGTTCCTTTTGTTTTTTTAAATGAATCTTCAATAAATTGTTTATGTTGTGCATGTATTTATTTTCAGATTTCCCATTTTACAGTGACTGTTTATGTGAAGCAAGTGAACAAAGATGTTGCTAATGTACACTTTGAGCAGAAATCATTTCTGCTAAAATTTCAAACAAGGTACTTGTTGAAGTTATGCAGATGTCACACTTAGCAATGTCAGTGTCACACTGAGGTCACAGGTAGTGTGCCAGTGTCACACTGAAGTCACAGGTAGCGTGTCAGTGCCACACTGAGATCAAACTTAGCGTGTCGGTGTCACACTGAGGTCACACTTAGCATGTCAGTGCCACACTGAGATCAAACTTAGCGTGTCAGTGTCACACTGAGGTCACACTTAGCATGTCAGTGTCACACAGGTCACAGGTAGTGTGTCAGTGTCACACTGAAGTCACAGGTAGCATGGCAGTCTCGCACTGAGGTCAAAGGGAGCATGTCATTGTCACACTTAGGTCACAGGTAGCATGTCAGTGTCACACTTAGGTCACAGGTAGTGTGTCAGTGTCACACTTAGGTCACAGGTAGCGTGTCAGTGTCACACTTAGGTCACATTTGGCATGTGAGTGTCACATTGTGGTCACATAGCACAGTTCAGTGTCACACCGATGTCACACGTATCATGTCAGTGTCACACTGAGGTCACACAACATGTTAGTATAGTATCACACTGAGGTCACACAGCAAGCATGTCAGTTTCACACACATGTCACAAATAGCATGTCAATGTCACACTGCGATCACACAGCATTCAGTGTCACACTGAGACCACACAGCATGTCAGTGTCACACCGAGATCACACATAGCATGTCAGTGTCACACTAATCTCACACATAGCATGTCAGTGTCACACTAAGGTCACACATATCATGTCAGTGTCACGCTGAGGTCACACATAACATGTCAGTGTCACACTGAGGTCACACAACATGTCAGCGCCACACTGAGATCACACATAGCATGTCAGTGTCACACTGAGGTCACACAGCATGTCAGTGTCACACTGAGGTCACACATAGCATGTCAGTGTCACACTGAGGTCACACAGCATGTTAGTGTCACACTGAGGTCACACAGCATGTCAGTGTCACACTGAGGTCACACAGCATGTGAGTGCGGTCACACGTAACCACACTGAGGCATGTTGGGGAATACATGATATATAAGCATTTTATGCTTAAATGCCACGTTTCATCACAGTTTTATTACATGTTAACCGTTTAACACTCACGTTGGTCAAAAATGGTTTCGAAGCTGATCTTGAGAAAATGTGATTTGCAGACCAAGAGAAGACTATTCTTGACTTGGTCTGAAAATGGACATTTTATATAAGAAAATTCATATTTTTTTGAACAAATGTTTTATGGTTAAAGTGTTATGAATATGTCATATTAGCAATTTAAGAAGATACGGTGTACGATACAATATAATGTAGAATTTCTACGGTTAAAGCACTTAAACCAAATAATATTCAAGATTGATAAAAATAAGCAAAAATTTTGTTTAAAGAATATTCCTTTTCAGGCCAAGCGAAGTCTATTTTCATTTTTTTTAAAATGTTCTTGTGGCCAGCAATTGGAGATTTCTCAAGTGTACTGGAAACACTGTCTTTGGTCAGCTTGACTATTAACACTTTAATCCTCGAATTTGTTAAAAAATTTAAATTTTCTCATAGACAATGTCTGTTTGTAAACCAAGAAAAGACTATTTTTTAACCTTTTCGACCAGAGTGACTGGCTTGGTTATCGAGCTAATCATTCAAGTGGTAAATTTTCACAAATGGTCTCCTCTTTGTCTGCAAATGGACATTTCTCAAGACCACTGCAGAAACCACTTTTGGCTGATATGAGAGTTAAAGATTTAAAGAGAGAAAATGTTCGCAAGAATGAACAATGATGTCATGTTTTTGTGATGTAGGGTGGATGTGCATACTGGAGAAATCCAGTTTCAGCTAAGCCACGCCCATCTCTAGCTTGACTCATGTTGGGATCAATCGATCCATGCACTCTCTGAATCTCAATTTCTAGAAAACTATGCACATACGTGGTTGAATGTTTTGAAACTAATTTGACCGGGCACTGTTGCTGCCTATGGCACTCAGTAAAATTAGTTTCAAATTATTCAAGAGCATCAACCATCTTTATTAAATAGTAAAGACATAAAATTCGTACAACAACGCTTAATCTGTCACCAATTATGCCTTCATGAAGTACACGTACTTATCTACGTTATTTATGACATCATCCTACACATCACGTAGTTGATTATGATGTCATATGATGGATGGATAAACTGGAAAGATCCATTAACAAGGATGGGATGTTTTTGTGATGTAGAGTGCATGTGCATACTTAGACTACATGGACGCTAGGAAATCTGCGTAAGATTATGTTTATAATGAAGGAGCTGTAGCTTATATTGGAAATGCGAGAAAATTACCTTTATTAAATATCAAGCTTCACCTACATGAGGATTCTGTATGAGCTTCAACAACCTTTGAAATCAACAATGATCTGAAATCCAAGATGGCCACCAGCCACCAGTTGCCATCTTGAAAATTTGTTTACGAATAATAACTCTGCACCATTTATCGCTTTGCTTTGAAACTTCATATGGTGAATGCTATACATGAAGATGTTTTTTTCAACTGGAGTCTGATGGATTCATACATTTTTTCCCGCAACGAGCCAGGGTATATATGCAGCTAGCAACAAACCTCTGGCAAGAACATATTATGATGTTATCAGATAATGTTTACATAGATTTAAATTGAGCCAGTAATTACATAATATATTTAAATTGAGCCAGTAATTCCAGTGGTAAATTTTCAAAATGCTTTATTGGCCTGTGAATGGACATGAAGATTTAGATTTTCTTAATCCGGCCTGACCATTAACCCTTTACCCCTTGAAATTTCTGTAAATTTCAGTTTCAAGACACCTATGCAAGATAGCGGTTGATTGTTTTGAAACTAATTTAACTGGAACTTGTTGCCAATAGCTACCAGTCAAATTAGTTTCAAAATATTCAACAGAATATTCCTTATATTATAAAGAATTTGTTATGGCTAGTGTGTGAGTGTTAAAGGGTTAAAATTCTCTTATTTTGTTTCACAGTGATCCCAAATATCACGCTCAGTATCCAGGTACAGGACCAGACACAGTCTTCTGCTGGAGAATCAACTTACAGTAAGCCACTCTGTCTGTCTGTCTGTCTGTCTGTCTGTCTGTCTGTCTGTCCATCCGTCCATTTCTGTCTGTCTGTCTGTGTCTGTCTGTCTGTCTGTTTGTCGCAGCATTCGGATAATAGCTCATACCATTTTGGTCCAAGTTTTAGCACAAAAAATTGGTCATCAGGTATATTAGAAACCCTAATTCTGAACCCATTAAGAGTTGTACATTGGATTAGTTTCATGAGCATACTTTTAGAACACTGGTGTTCATACCAAGAATGGAATAACACACCACCTCTTTTTGGATTGCACTGCAATGAAATACATCTATATTTGGATACTTTAAAATATAATCTCATTTGAAAAAGCTGAAATTTGTGTAAAAAGCTTATCTTGCAGAGGGTGTCTCTAGAAAGCTGTAGATGCATCGAATCAAATTGGGGACATCGATGCCTTCTGACACGGCATCTGTAGAGATTACGTTTCATCAAAATACCTCCATATTTTGCCAGACTTACAAATTGTACCTCCCCAAAATACTTAGAATTCATCAAAAGCTTTCTTTGTGTTGGATTACTTTGAAATATTGAGGTTGGTGGACATGTGGTCACTATGTGTTATTTGCTCCATGATATCACCACCATCTGCATCTGTTTGCATGGGACCATCATGTGTAAATATTAGAAATGTTTAATTGGCAAGAGAAAGAGACAGCTTACAAGTTACATTTAACCATTTAAATTTAAATTGTACCTTGGTATCCAAGTTTTATTTTTTAATTTACTCCTCGACTGATTGGCTCGGTTGCTTATATAGACAGTCATTTCAGTGAGAAATTTTCAAAAATAGCGTTCTCTTGGACTGAAACTACATGTCTCCTTCATTTTCTTTGTGTTCAACATTTTAGATAGAAATAGTATATTACTTTAATTCTGTTTGACTGATTAGGATAAAACTGCATAGAGACAAATATGGAAACAAGTACATGAAAGACCGAAGTAGCTGTCGCATGAATTGAACAGCATATTTTCTTTCTATTTGATGGCCTGCTTGCAAACTAAGAGATGATTATTTTTCAAAATAGACCACTGGAATGACTGGCTCGATAACCGAGCCAGTCATTCCAGTGGTCATTTTTTAAAAGAATTTCTGCAAATGGACATTTTCTATGAGAAAATTGAAATTTTCTTGAACAAATTTGAAAATTAAATGGTTAAGTTAAATTGCAAAGTATTACTTTCATCGAGACAATTATATTAATCTGTATGTTGTAATTATTTGATATACTTCTAGATGCACAATAGCCTCTGTACTAGTGTCATATTTCTTCACTGGACATGTATATAACTTCTGTTGATTCCATTATAAATACTTAGTATGTTTTATTCACAGACATGATATTGATTCCGTATTGAGTAGATTTCATGTGACGCCATCACTGATTGAAATTCAGCTAAAGAAGTGTGGCATGGTTAAATGGGATTCGCTAGAACCACCGACACCTAAAGGTAGCAGCATTGATTTATTTCTCTCATCTAAAGCTTCTCGAATGATATTTTTCTTGTGTTTACAACCACCAGGCTGTATTACAGTATAGACAGTATAAGTATACATGTAATTATGTAGTAGCAGTACAGGTCAGAAATAACGTAAAATGTTTACTAAGTAAAATATTTTCGACATAATTTGATTGGAACCCATTGCTGCCTAAGGCAGCAATGACTTCCAATCAAATTATGTTCAAGAGAACATTTCTTCCATCATGTACACAGTTGTACTAACTAACGTGTGTCTGTTTTCGATTTTTTAAACCTGTTAACTTATTTATGAGTTGTACTGTACATATATGTAACGGGCATTCATCATTGACAAATAGTTGATCTGTTTTCAGCGACTCCTGGTATCTCTAAGTCTGACTCATGGCTGCCAGTGTCATCATCAACTCTCCAGAATAAAACTAAACCAAATGTGTTGAAGAAAACCTCTGATGATCTGAAGAATGTCAAATTGGCAAAGACGGAATATGATGATGATTATGATGATGAAGACGATGCTGGAAATGTGGATGAATCGAGCGGTGAACGGCGCCCAGTCAAAGCTGAAACCAGCACAAATTTGTCATCATCAAGCAACAAAGAAAATACAGTGGTAAGATTACTTGTTAATTCACCTGGCATCCTGGCCTGAAAGTTCGTCAACTTTTCCTTTAAACGACTTCTTCTGAAGTACCACTGGGCTGATTTAAATTATATTTGGCAGGAAGCATCCTTGTGTAAAGAGATTCAAGTTTGTTCAAACGAGGACGATCAGCCAATTTGGGCAGCATCCATCTTGGATTTTGACCAATTTTTAGTAATGTCTTTAAACATCTGAAACCGCTTGGAGCATCGATTCAAAACTCATGAAATATCATCTAGAGCAAGAGTTGAACCTAGTTTGTTCAAGGGAATTTGATTGGCCAAATGGTTCGGCGGCCATCTTGGATGACATAGTTTTCGCAAAAAGACTTCTGCAGAACGGCTGAAGGGATTAGGCCGAAATTTGTGAGATATGCTTAGGGAGTAAGGGCCAAAAGTTTGATCACAGGAAGTTAATCCGTCAAAAAACATGGCCGCCATTGGCCAGTCAAAATGTAACGTGTTTTGCGGCCATATAGGATTTTTTTATTTGATGGATTTTGAGGCCGAAATTAGATATATTTATGTTTTGGGGTGTTCTTATTTCAAATTTGCCATTTTAGAAACTGTCTTCTATATTTCATGCAAAATCTACCGACAATTGTCAAAGCACTACTCATTAGCCACTTGGCAGATTTCAACCTAATTTGTCTGGATGGACCCTAATGCTTTCTCTTTCAGAACATGTGTACAGAATTTTGATTGGTCAAGTTTGTTGGTGAAAACCTTAGATTTTATGAAAAATTTACCGGAAATTGTCAAACAGCTACTCCTCATTAACAGATTTCAACTTACTTTGGCTGGAAGGATCTTATGGGTATATGCTTCAGAACTTATATACAGAATTGTGATTGGTCAAGATTTTGGTCAAGACCGTAGATTTTTATGAAAAAATTACCGGAAATTGCCTAAGCGCTACTCCTCATTAACCGCTTGAAAGAGTTCAACCCTAGTTGGCTAGACAGACCCTATCACAGTAGGCTGAAGAACATCTATTCAGAATTTTAACGAATGAATTTTTGTGATGAAAATCAAATTTTAAGAAAGATTTACCGGAAATTGTCAAAATGCATCTTCTGCATAGCCGTTTGGTGGATTTTATCCAAATTGGGCTGGTCAATTTTTTTGTGGCCATTTGGATTTTTTGAAAACTTTCCAGAACCATTTAAAACGCTACCTCTTAATTAGTTGGACATTTTCAACAAAACTTGGGTGGAATGACCCTATGGCGGTAGGCTTCAACATATCAAACAAGAATTTTGGTTGTTCAATTTCTTTGGTGGCCATCTTGGATTTTTTCGAAAATTATCCATCATGTCTACTGGTATTTAAATGCAAGTGTTTCAAATCCTTTTTTTCAGGTAGCGTTACAGGCCCTTGGGCCTCTTGTTGATAAGGCCATCTATATTTAATTTACGCCACTGTTACCTAACATGTGTCATTTAATTTGTGTTATCGTGTCTCATTAGTTCATTTAGACAAAATTATCCATCAAATCTTTCATTAAGGGGCTCCTATTAAAAGCTAATGAGATTTCGATCATATTTGGCTGGAAACATCCTTCGATCATATTGATCAAAGGGAGCTGATTGGTTAATGTGTTTGGCGGCCATCCTGGATGATTTGTGATTCTTTTAGAAAACACAGCCTTTCTCCAAAGGGTCCTTGAGGTATATAACTCCATAATGCAGCTTGAGAGTCCTAAATGTTTTGGAAAATGTTCACATGGTCCCTATTAAATTTATATGACTGCTATATATTGCTTAGGTTTATATAACAATTTTGCAGATTGGGACCTCTAAATTTCAAAGTGGGATGTTCAGATTTTAGATTAAGAGGTCGTGGGAACCCCAACATTCAGATGGCTTAATAAACACTGGAAACACTTAATAATTTTCTCTTAATTTTTAATGGTCATGCCGGCCAAAATCGGCCTCTGTTATGGTCATGTGGAATGTCAATTTACAGTCCAAGAGAATACAATTTTTGAAAATTTACGACTGGAATAACTGGCTTGATAACTGAGCCAGTCATTGCAGTGATAAATTTTCAGAAATTGTATTCTTTTGGCCTCTGAATGGATATTCAATAGGCAGAGATCTAAATTTTCTTGACCAAATTTGACCATTAAAGGGTTAAACTGTTTGTCATGTGTGAAACTCAGAAACTTCATCTCTGGAAATAAATAGCATAACCAAGGTTGTTCAAGAGAGCCTGGCAGAGAGCCATCTTGGAAAGAGATCTTGATTGACCGATTTATCTACAAAATTACTCCAGAACTGCTCATGGGATCATGCCGAAATTTCGGAAATAAGTTTAGTGACCAGGAGCCATTTAAGGTTGTTCAAAGGAATCGCATGCATGAAAAACCATGGCCACTATCCATCAATCAATATTGTGATCTTATTTTTGCTAGTCACCAATAGATGCCTTACCATTGCCTGTTAGTGTTATGTATGTTTTCATTTTAGAAACCAATGTGCAAAGTCTCACCCTTGAACAAGTCTGATGTACAGAAGACTGGAGTAGTCTCCCATGGATACACAGGCCTGGAGAATCTTGGAAACACATGCTTTATGAACAGTGTGCTGCAAGCATTGGCCAATACGCGAGAGTTCCGAGATTATTTCCTGGGTGAGATTTTCTATATCTATCTCTGTGCCTTTGTTTTCTTATGGCAATCATGCTGTATTGAGGGTCTGACACAAGGCGAGAGATCTCAAGAATGTACAACTCCTATCCCACTAGAATAAGACCAATTGGTTCCATTGTATGAAGTTGGTCGATCCAGCGGCAATCTGATAGTCTGGCGGGTCAGAGGAAAGAACCTGGTTGATTCTGATAGACATGTCATTCCTGGTAGGCTTGCACGATATTGCCCTAGGAGGTATCGCGATATATCGGGGTGAAAAAAATCGCGATATCGTATGGGCTACTTTATGGTATTAATTCATGGGGCTAATTTGTCTTGGGTTGAGTTTGACTGTGAAGTTTGGTTTATGTAGCCATTTCGGTTTCCCTGTGAGTTTTCATATTGGTTTTAGCCTAATATTAGAGTGACTTCTGCTTGGTAAATTTCAACAAAAAGTCGAAATCCAGTCATCAAGATGCTTAAAAACCGACCGTTAATAACACGAAAATAGGACAACCTCCCCGAATAAATTCTTGCTGCCTTACACCTAGACGTAATCCATCATGTCTACCATCATTACGGCAGTGAAATTATTATATTGGACAACCTAACTATTGCATATTCTGGTATAATCATCATATATTACATAAAAAATGAATCCAAAGATTTGACATTTCACTTCAAGAGTATACTTACCTACCTAACCCTCTTTGATATTTCCAAATATCGACTTTCACTCAATAAACACTGAGATTAAAAAAGTTAGGTGGCCCTACTGGGCAGGTAGTCAGATGACAGTCCGGCGGATGCCAGCCCCAACCTCGCGCATGCGCAGACTAGCACTTCCTCTTTTCCAATTTATTGGCAAAAAGATACACATGCTAGTTAAATTTTTTCTAAGCTTTCTGCTTGTTGCGTCTAAACAAACTCAATTCCACGTGATAATGATGTCTTCTCAAGCTAAATCACCCGAGGAAGGACCGGGTCCGAGTTATCGGGTGAATTCTAATACATATTTGTCTAATTTAGCGTTTTAATCCTGTGTGTAATGTGTTTCCTGTATTCATGATTTCACATCAAGAGTATACTTACCACCCTGATACTTTATATTTCCTAAATATCGACCTAGCTTCAATAATACTCGGAATTAAAAAGAAACCGCCCCCACGGGGCAGGTTGCACAACTGACAGACCAGCGGATGTGCAGCCCAAACTCGCACATGCGCGGGCCTGACTCATCCTCTTCTTAAAATATTGACCTGCCATTGCAACACGCTTTCTAACCTTGCTTTTGCTTTCATTCTTTTTGAAGCTTTGGATTGTTTTGCAACTTGCTTTGACTGATTATTAGTATGTCTGATGCTGCCAAGTCGGTGGAGGATGCTCCCGGTCCAAGCCATCAGGTGTACTTTAGTAAATTTATTGATAAAAAAAAATGTGCGTGTTGACTCGGATGGTATTTCCGGGATTCGCGCTATCTCGTGGATACGTCTTTATTAGGCTAGCTCTTGTATGGGGGAGGCCTATATATTAGCTAACGCATGTTGTGCTTTAATTTTCAGACACATGAGCTGATATTTGGTGGGTATCCTTTTGTTTTAAACAATATTTATACTTGGTTTCTGGGTCCTTCTAATTTATTATGCATTTGCTGAGGGAATTACTACCATAAGAAGTAGTTTTTCTGCATTCTCCCCCCACCACAGGGTTTGGACTCAGGACCAGTATTACTGTGTTGTTTATCAGACTTCACTCATCCTCAGAAGTCATCTTATGAGGTTATTTAGGAGAGCCGGCGGCCGATCCAGTTATTTTTCATGACACAGTCGACCCAGAGTACAGGTTTCCTGGACCCAAAGGTGTCAGTGTTGGAACCTCTTATTCACCACCTTCAATGGTGGATGAAGAGAGAAATTCTTCTGGCAGGGGTGATGTCACCTCCCCACCCTCAGTTAACGATGTACACAGATGCATCAATGGAGGGATGGGGAGCTTGGCTGGAAGAAAACAAAGTATCAGGGCTTTGGAATCTGGATCAGTCAAGAGAACATATCAATCTGCTGGAAATGCGAGCAGTAGTCTTAGCCATAGAATACTTCCTAGAGAAGGTCAAGAGCAAGAGTGTTCTTGTTCGATCAGACAATACAACAGTAGCGACTTACATAAACCGCCAGGGTGGAATGAAGTCGCCAAGTCTCTGTATGATGACATGGAAACTGCTTTGCTGGTGCCTAGATCATGGGATTTCCCTGAAAGCAGTTCATATTCCGGGAAGGCTAATTTCACATCAAGAGTATACTTACCTCCCTAATACTTTTGATATTGCTAAATATCGGCTTTCACTCAATAAAACACTCAGATTAAAAACAGTTAGGTGCCCCTACTGGGCAGGGAGTCAGAGGTAGTCCGGCGGATGCTCGCCCCACCACCGCGCATGCGCCGACTACTACTTCCTCTTTGCTCATTTATTGGCAAAGGGTTACATGCGGTTTTGTGTTACCTATACTTTTCTGCGCGTTACCTTGTTTTTTACTCAAATTTGACGATTCTTGTACGTTGGAAGCATGTCGGAAAGGGAGGATTCGCCTTTGGAAGGAGCGGGATCTCTTTATCAGGTGATTTCTTTGATATGCTAGCGTGTTTTGTCCCGGTTTAATGTATTTCCGGGACTCGCGCTTACCGTGATTAGCGCCTGTTTATGTTGGTTTTTTACAACATGGTGCTTCATAAGTCTCATTTCTCTTTGTGTTTTTGTCCACAGGTATCACATAGAAGCTTTGATGGACTTCTCGGCACAAGAGGATATGTTTTCTCTCCACCACGGTTCCATTTCCTACTAATACTGTTAGGTTATCTAACCAAAAATCTATGTTCAGTGAGTTGGAGGCCTATTATAAAGGTCTTCTCACTTTGCCCTCTTGATCCAATTCCTTCCCCTGAGGTGGAGAGAATGTAGAGGCGTACTATGGTGGAGTTCTCCGGTTCATCACGTTGGATGGTTTGTCTATACAAGTGTCAGGTATCTAATTATTGATAAACAAAAGGGGAGATAATTTCCTTTTTTGCCAATGCTAGAATTGGAAGGAGTTATCTCTGTATATCTGATTGTTGTGTACTCGAAATGCCAATTCAACGGGAATGTTCCGGTTTTCTTATACAATTCGTTCTTGCACTTGGTGCTTGTTGCGGATCGATTATTTTGGTCACGGGAGTGATGACGTCATAATCGGCCTTGGCCTTTATTAACAATTAACGTTTTGTCCAAGGCTGGTTCTTCTTGATTTGCGATCTTGAGGATCCTGTCCCTCTCTTTTTAGTTGGTTTTGAGTTCGCTAACCTTAACTATCTTGCTCATTGTCCCTGTCCTTTGTCCTGTTTCAGAGACCTGGTTGCCCGTCCTGCGGGAGGTTTTTGAAAAACCGCTTCGTTCCGCACTTGTGCTTCAGCTGCAGTCCCTGTGGACCGTTGCTGAAGTGCGACGTATGTAAGCAGTGGGGGGGAGATCTAATGTCTGATTTTCTCTCATTGCAGGCAAGGGAGAAGGTGATGGAGGAAGAGAGGAAGAAGAAGGAGAAAGGTTGTAAGAAGGGTAAGAAGAAGGCCTCATCCGCGGTGGATATGGAGGCCTTCAGGTCCGAAATGTTGCAAGAGATGCAGAGGACAATAAAGGATCTGGTCCCAGAGTTGCTTCGCGGCATGCTCCCTGGGCCAGCTCCTTTGTTGTCCTCGGCATCTGCTTGCGAGCAGGTGATCCCCGCCTCTGAATCCGGTCTCTTTAGGTCCGGTCCGTTTGTGGATTCAGAGGTGGCCCCTTTGTTGGGGGCAGTCCAAGGCCCTGGCAGCAGGCATGGCGCCGCGCCGAGGGGCCGTGGACAACGGTTGTTGCTGGGACCCGCGGTCTGCTCATCAGACCCCGGGTATCCGCGCGCCGAGGGTGTCAAAGCCTCCTATGGCACCTTTCCTGGCCAGTCCGGGTTAGCTCTCTTTGCTGACCCGGAGTCTAATCTTTCTGGCCAGGAAGAAGAGGATCTCCTGCTAGGGTCGCCTTCTGAGGACGTGGCCATGGAATACGACGTCTGTGCACCCCTCGCGGGGAATGCAGGCGACGTGTTCTATGGTTCTACTCACGCAGGAGTAGATTTCACGGTCCAGAAGGTGTCCCCGGGCGGTGCTGTTGACCACGGATACCGCATACCTCGGCTTGCCGATGGTGTTGCTGGTGCTGGTCAGACCCGTGGTAGAGCGGTGTTTACCCCACGCTCTGCCACGGCGCCTGCTCCTGGTCAAGCCGCGGAGTTTAGCATGCCTGCTCTCTCGGGCCCGCATGCTTTTCCAGGCTTGCCAGGGGTATCAGCTTATCCGCCGTCGACGTCAACTGCGAGTGCTCTGGAGGAAGACGAAGGCCCTCGTCTAGTAGAGCGCTCGCAGTTAGCCACGGAGGAGGATTGGTCGGACGCTTGCCAGTGGCTGGTAAGTGTTCGGCCCGATCTACCCGTGGAGCTGCCGGCTAGCCAGCGTGACCATAGGCCGTGGTTAGCTGGTAGGCCGGCGGCTACCGCTATGCCATCTCTGCCGCTGGCTGAGCATGTCGTGGACATGTTCGAAGCGGCGGAGGCGTCCATTAAGGTTAATGGACGTCTCGCGAAGGCCCCTCGCGAGGTGGCGAAGCGTTGCCGCATCGTGCCCCTGGATTACCAGCGGTACGGTGTGGTGCCGAAGCCAAGCGTTGATGATCGCGCGGCTTTAGGCGAAGATGCGCGGCCGGGCTCCCGTTCTGACACGGGAGTCTTGTGCTCGAACGCGTTGCGTTCGGCGAATGCCGCGCTGCGTGATGCGGAGGAGAGTGGGAGGGCGTCGATTGCCGCTCTGTCCCACGTCTCCCAGCTGCTACAGGGGGTGGTAGCGGCCTCCGCATCACGCCAGCCAAGCCCGGTAACAGTCCAGAGAGCCATCCAGGATGGTATCAACCTGGCTTTGGACTGTTTGACGCGGGCGGTGACCAGAAGTGTCCGGGCGAGGCGCACGTTTGCGCTTGACAATCTGTGCCCGTCCCAGGACCTGTATAATAGGCTGCTGCGGACGCCTATGACAGGTCCTGGTCTCTTTGGAGGTGAGGGATGCAGGCACCTCCAGGAGACGGTCACTCTGGTTAACAACCAGAGGGCGCTGCGGGAACAATTTGAGGTGCTCCGGCGGGAGCGTGTTCGCGCGGCACCCCCTGCGTATCGTCCTCTGCAGGCTCGAGGTGGTGCTGGCCAGGTCAGAGGCCAGCCACCGTCGCAACGTAGGCCTAGGCCACGGGCGATTCGGCCAGCAGCGAGGGGGGCGCAGGCTCCCCAGCCGCACCCAGCCAGACAGCCGCCCGCGCACCGTGGTGCGCGCGGCGCTGGGCGGGGCGCGCGGGGATCTGGTCGCGGTAATCGGGCCTGATGGCCTGGTTACCGCGGTGGGAACCACTCCGGTGTTTCAGGCCGAGAGAACAGTGCCACTCTGGCCCTCCTTATGTCCACCTCTATCCCTAGGTGGACCGGTGGGCGGCCGTTTGGCCGCCCACTTGCCAGAGTGGAAGCGGTTGACTCAGGACCGTTTAGTCTTGCGATGGCTTTCAGTCGGGTATCGTCCCGACTGGGTGACAGGCCCGCCATCGCGACTGTCTCTCGCGCCGATCTGGACTCCTATTCCACGGGATCCGGATCAGAGGTTGTGTATAGAGGAGGAAATAAATTCCCTCATACTAAAAGAAGCCATTCAGCCGGCACAGAGGTGCCCGGGCTTCTATTCAACCCTGTTCTTAGTAACAAAAAACACCGGAGGGTGGAGGCCGATTCTCAACCTCAAGCCATTGAACAAGTTCATCGAGACGCCCAGTTTCAAGATGGAGACTGTGCGCTCGGTGTTGGCGGGGTTAGAGCGAGGAATGTGGACAGCGTCAATAGATTTGAAGGATGCTTATTTCCACATTCCCATAGAGAGGAGTTTCCGTCGCTTCCTGAGATTTGCATTTCAGGGCCGGCGGTGGGAATTCAGGGTGTTACCCTTCGGAATTTCCACGGCTCCTCGGGTCTTCACCCGTGTGGTTCTCGCGATCACTGCATACCTCCGCAGGAGAAGCATAGCAGTCCACACGTACATAGACGACTGGCTGTTGAAAGCACACACCCGGGAATCGTTGTCAGCCAATCTGGAGATTGTTTTGAAAACTCTCTCGGACTTGGGCTGGATGATCAATTTCCCGAAATCAGAGCTAACTCCATCCCAGAAGTTTGTTTACCTGGGCATGTTCTTCGATCTGGAGACGGGGTATGTGTACCCCACTCAGGAGAGGGTTCAAATACTCATCTCGGTAATACAGTCGGTGTGCGACAGTCGTCATGTCCTGGCACGGGTTTACTTGAGAATGCTGGGCTTGATGGTTTCTTTGGAACCAGTCATTCCGCAGGCCGCCTTGCGCAGGCGCCCGATCCAGTTGTTTCTCATGACACAGTGGACCCAGAGTTCAGGTTCGCTGGACTCGAACGTGTCAGTGTTGGCGCCTCTGATTCACCACCTGCAATGGTGGTTGAATACAGAGAATCTCTTGCCGGGGGTTTTGCTAACCCCTCCCCACCCTCAGGTGACTGTGTATACAGATGCATCGATGGAGGGGTGGGGAGCTTGTCTGGAAGAGTCCACAGTATCAGGGCTTTGGGATCTGGATCAGTCCAAGGAACATATCAATCTACTAGAGCTAAGAGCAGTAGTCCTGGGCCTGGAACATTTCTTAAAGAATGTTCAGGGCAAGATTGTTCTGATTCGTTCAGACAACTCGACAGTAGTGACTTACATAAACCGCCAGGGCGGAACGAAGTCGCCCAGTCTCTGTATGATGACATGGAAACTGCTTTGTTGGTGCCTGGATCATGGGATCACCTTGAAAGCAGTTCATATTCCGGGGAGGTTAAATCTGCTAGCAGACTCATTGAGCCGAAGGATGAGTGTTTTACCCACGGAATGGCAACTAAATCAATGTGTGGCGGATCGTCTGTTCGACCATTGGGGGAAACCCAACATAGATTTGTTCGCAATGAAGAAGAATGCGAAGATGACGACGTACGTCTCTCCGATTCCAGACCCAAGCGCTTTCGCAACAGATGCGTTAGCTATCAGCTGGGAGGGAATGTATGCATACGCATTCCCCCCAGCAATCCTGATTCCAAAGGTGCTTCAGAAAATCAGGCAGCAGGAGTGCCAAGTGCTTCTGATCGCCCCGGATTGGCCAAGCCGATCGTGGTATACGGATCTGCTGGACCTTCTGGTCTGCAATCCGGTTCCGCTGCCTCTGATGGACAACCTTATCTTCCAGGGCAAGGCCCTTCACGACAATCCGTCAATGTTCCGATTGACTGCGTGGATGTTGTCAAGGAATCTAGAATTAAGGAGGGCTTTTCTGAGCAAGCGGCCATGTTTATGGCCAAAGCCAGGAGGGGGTCAACCTCCAGAGCATATAATTATAAAATCAACAGATTTGCAGAATGGTGCTCAAAAAGATGTATTGATCCAATGGAATCATCTATTCAGGTAGTGGCTGATTTCCTCTGTCACCTATATGATGCCTATAGCCTCAAGCCTAACTCTATTGCTGGTTATAAGTCAGCTTTAATGACTGTTATTCCTTGCTTGGCTAATAGGGGGAGTGATGAAGTAAGTACATTAAATGTATTAATTAAAGGCATGGGCAATCTAAGACCAAGGAATCCTCCACTGATTCCGTCTTGGAGTTTATCACTGGTGCTCCAGGTACTAGGTGATAAGCCTTTTGAACCACTTAGTTCCATTTCTATGAAAATGTTAACTCTTAAAACTGTATTTTTAATTGCTGCGGCCTCGGCGAGGCGTAGGAGTGAAATTCACGCCTTATCAGCCGAGGTTGACCGTTTTGTGGTTACAGGGGAAGGCCTTAAGCTTCTACCTAGGATTAATTTCTTGTCTAAAAATCAGTCATTGAAATATCCAGGTCAGCCTATTTTTTTGCCATCTTTAACTAGATATGATCCTAATTCTAAAGTATGGTGCCCCGTACGGGCGCTGCTCCGGTACAAACAGCGTACTTCGGAGTGGCGTACCGACCAGTCAGCGTTATGGTTGTCATATATTGAACCCCATGGTAGGGCGTCTAAGGACACCATTTCTAGGTGGATTGTGGAATGTATTCAATTTTGTCACAAATCCGCCACCGGGCGACAGGTTGACGTGGCCAAGGCTCACAGTGTCCGCGGTGTCGTGGCATCCACTGCCCTGTTTAGTGGGGTTCCTGTGGATGATATTATGTCAGTGGCTCAGTGGCACTGTGAGTCAAGTTTTACAGACCATTACCTCCGTGACACCTCTAACCCTCTCGCCTTGTCGATTTTGAAACAATAACCGCTTTATGTTTGTGAAGAGTGCCTCCGCATTGCTTATATACTTCGCCATTCAGCGACGGTGACAACCACTTGTCGGGACTGTATCATCCTTCTCTACTGGATTCATGATGACAGCTTCCTAGTACAACAAGGTCAGTCTTGTTCATGTGTTGTTCATTGTTTTGTATTGTCACGTTACCCAGTGTTATTAATATGGTGATGGTTTATGTGGGTTGTGGTTCTTTAGAGAGAGTATACGAAAATGGAGCCTTTTCGTCTCTGTCCTATAGTACTTAGCACTAGTACGAAGAGAGCGTGTAGGACATTGAGGTCATTTAATCTTCCTCCCAAGGGAGGGGGGGGAGCGCATATGACAAATCGGTCATCTCTCAGGCATCGGTTGTGTTATCCGATGGTTTATCAAATCCTGACTGTGTTTTCACACAGTTTCAGACGTCATAAGTGCCTTAAACGCTTGAAAGCGTATAGGGAAGAGCTGGTCTTTTGACCTCGCCTCCCTCCCGCCAGATTCACTTTCGAATTCTGGCAATATCAAAAGTATTAGGGAGGTAAGTATACTCTTGATGTGAAATAAACGAAATCTAGGATTTCTTTTTTCACGAGAGAGTTGATACTTACCTCCCTAGATACTGACCCGGCCTCTCCGCCCCACAGAGGCTCGGTCTTCAGGCTCTTGGTAGTTGCATGTGTTAGCCAATAAATGAGCCAGAGGAAGTAGTAGTCGGCGCATGCGCGGTGGTGGGGCGAGCATCCGCCGGACTACCTCTGACTCCCTGCCCAGTAGGGGCACCTAACTGTTTTTAATCTGAGTGTTTTATTGAGTGAAAGCCGATATTTAGCAATATCAAAAGTATTAGGGAGGTAAGTATCAACTCTCTCGTGAAAAAAGAAATCCTAGATTTCGTTTAATTTATTATCAGACTCATTGAGCCGAAGAATGAGCATTCTTCCCACGGAATGGCAACTAAATCAATGTGTGGCGGATCGCCTGTTCAACCACTGGGGCAAGCCCAACATAGATTTATTCGCAACGAACAAGAATGCGAAGATGTCAACGTATGTCTCTCAGATTCCAGATCCGAGCGCTATCGCAATAGATGCGTTAGCTATCAGCTGGGAGGGAATGTATGCATACACATTCCCGCCAGCAATCCTGATTCCAAAAGTTCTCCAGAAAATCAGGCAGCAGGAATGCCAAGTGCTTCTGATCGCCCCAAATTGGCCAAACCGATCATGGTATAAGGATCTGCTGGACCTTCTGGTCTGCAATCCTGTTCCTCTGCCTCTGATGGACAACATAATCTGCCATGGCAAGGCCTTGCACAACAACCCGTCAATGTTCCAATTGACTGCGTGGATGTTGTCAAGGAATCAGCAGTTAAGGAGGATTTTTCTGAGCAAGCAGCTATGTTTATGGCAAAAGCCAGAAGGGGGTCAACCTCCAGAGCATATAATTATAAAATCAACAGATTTGCTGAATGGTGCTCAAAAAGATGTATTAATCCAATGGAAGCATCTATTCAGGTAGTAGCCGATTTCCTCTGTCACCTTTTTGATGCCTATAGCCTCAAGCCTAACTCTATTGCTGGCTACAAGTCAGCTTTAATGTCAGTTATCCCTTGCTTGGCTATTAGGGGAAGTGATGAAGTATGTAATCTAAATACTTTAATCAAAGGCATGGGTAATCTAAGACCAAGGAATCCTCCAGTGATTTCGTCTTGGAGTTTATCGTTAGTACTTCAAGTATTAGCAGATAAACCCTTTGAACCACTAAGCTCCATTTCCATGAAAATGTTGACGCTTAAAACAGTTTTTCTGATTGCTGCAGCTTCAGCCAGACGAAGAAGTGAAATACGTGCTTTGTCAGCAGAGCCAGACCATTTTGTGGTGACAGGGGAAGGCCGTAGGCTTCTACCTAGAGTTAACTTTATGGCGAAGAACCAGTCTTTAAAATATCCTGGTCAGTCTATAGTTTTACCCGCTTTGTCTAGGTTTGATCCTAATTCAAAGGCTTGGTGTCGAGTCTGTGCATTAATGTGTTATACACAACGTACACAGGAATGGCGGGCGGACCCTAGTGCTTTATGGCTATCTTATATTGAACCCCATGGGAGAGCTTCTAAAGATACCATTTCTAGGTGGATTGTGGAATGCATCCAGCATTGCCACAAAGCCGGCACGGGTAAACAAGTTGACATGGCCAAGGCTCACAGTGTCCGTGGTGTAGTGAAATCCACGGCTCTGTTTAATGGAGTGCCGGTGGATGACATTATGTCAGTAGCACAATGGCACTGTGAGTCTAGTTTTACAGATCATTACCGACGTGACACGTCAAATCCACTTGCCTTATCGATTTTACATAAACGTTAAATCTGTATATAAATTTGTAAATATTGTACATAAGGCCGTTAACTCACACACAGTGCAATTTAGTGGAGGGAATCCCCGCTTTTCCGTAATGTACCTGTCATCGCCAGTGGTGATCAAAGGGGAATCTCATCAAAATAGGTTAGTCCTATATTTGGTGATGGTTATTTTTTGTCACGTTTTATATTACTTACTAAAATGGTGATGGTTTTGTGTTCTTTGTGGTTCCATCTGAGAGTATACGAAATGAAGCTTTTGTCCGATGTCTTTTAGTACTTTAGCAGGAGTACATAGAGAGCGTATAGGAGATTGAGGTCATCGCTCCCTCTTTAAAAGAGGGGAGGGACCGGATGTGAAACGGTCATTACTTTCAACATCGGTTGTGTTATCCGATGTCCAAATCATTTCCTGATTGTGTTTACATACGCAATTTCAGATGTTTATTGTTCTCCAAAAGCAAAAGCTTGCTCTTCCAGGGATGAGCCGGTCTTCTGACCTTCGCCTCCCTCCCGCCAAATTCTCTTACGAATTCTGGCTATATCATAAAGTATCAGGGTGGTAAGTATACTCTTGATGTGAAATAAACTAAATCACGGATTTTTTTTTTCACGAGAGAGTTGATGCTTACCACCCTGATACGATCCCGGCCTCTCCGCCCCACAGAGGCTCGGTCTATCGGCGTTTTATGTTGCAATTAGGTCAGCCAATATTTTGGAATAGAATGAGTCATCCCCGCGCATGTGCGAGTTTGGGCTGCACATCCGCTGGTCTGTCAGTTGTGTAACCTGCCCAGTGGGGGCAGTTTCTTTTTAATTCTGAGTTATTGAAGCTAGGTCGATATTTAGGAAATATCATAAAGTATCAGGGTGGTAAGTATCAACTCTTTCGTGAAAAAAGAAATCCGTGATTTCGTTTATTAGACGTGATAGTCGCCATTAAAACTGATTTATTTACATCTGACGCTATGAAATTCTAATCTCTGTGTTTGTGTCCACAGGTATCTATCTATGATTGAAAAGGACAGCACATCTTCAGAGGGTTTGTTTTTCTCTTCACCAAGGTTCCATTTCCCACTAACATGTTAGGAACAAAACTATGCCCAGTGACTTGGAGATCTCGTAAGAATATCTTCTCACTTCCCACTTGGTCCATTTCCCTTCCCCTTATGGTGGAGAGATTTAAGAGGTTATAGAGAATGGTGGAGTATCCAGTTCCTGTGATCGGGTAGTATGTCTATGCTAAAGAAGCATGTATCCTAGTGTTATTATATTAGGCACTTCAAACTATTTAGAAATATTTCTGAAATCTGCTGCCAATTTTTTATCACTGTTTATCTGATGTTTGCATAGCTTGTATCACTATCCTTTCCAGTTATGCTCTGGATTTTGAATACAATTCATCCTTACACCTGGATATTATTTCCAGTCGGATTGCCGTCTTATTTTTGAAGATATGATGTCATAATTAGCCTTGTACTTTTTATTAACAAAATGTTTTGTCCTGGTTTATCTAAAGAAAATTTTTGTAATGGTCTTTATGGCCATTGGTTATCCTGTTTATTTTGGTTTGAGTTTTACTAGTTCATTAACTAAAATACTCATTGTCTTTGTCTTGTGGCCTTTCAGAAACCTTGTCCCAGCTGTGGTTGCTTCATTAAGCCTAGATAGTTGTCCCAACTGTGGTCGCTTCATTAAGCGTAGATTCACCCTTCATCCATGCTTTACTTGCAGTTCTTGTGGGCTACTCTTAAACTGTTACATGTATGTATGTGAACAGTGGGGGGGGGGGGGGGGACGCGTGATCTAATGTCTGATTTTTCGTCGCTTCAGGCCAAGGAGAAGGCGTCAGAGGATGAGAAGCGCTCAAAGAAGGAGCAGGAGAGTGTGAGTAAGAAAGGTAAGAGGAAGGCTTCATCCTCCA